>CM049590.1:1534963-2134963 GCA_027123335.1 Amphiprion clarkii | reverse complement strand
CTGCGAACACAGCCTGTAGGGAGAGCATGGAGAAAGAAGAGCATAGATGAATGAATGGAACTGGTATTAAAACTCTTCTACATTCTTCACTGTCAAATTAGTTGGCCTTTTTTGTGAATGTTCTTAAGAAACATTTTTAATATTTCTTTTTTTCCACCAAAAAACGTTCAAAGATTTCCTGAAAATGTTGAATATGTGGAAAACAGAAGTTTCACTGTGAAAATATATAGTTTTTCCACATTTTCAAACTTTAAACCGGGTTAATTTGACCCGCAGGACGACACGAGGGTTAAGACAAAGCATCTTAAATGTCTTGTTAAGGCAAACAATACTATTTTTGAAAGAAAAGCATTTTTTTTTCAATGAAGATAACATGAAATGAATGATAAATCCAGTGTAGACATTGTTAATGTGGTAAATGACTATTGTAGCTGGAAATGTTTAATGGAATATCTCCATAGGGGTCCAGAGGAACATTTCCAGCAACCATCACTCCTGTGTTCTAATGCTACATAGTGTTAGCTAATGGTGTTGAAAGGCTCATTGATGATTAGAAAACCCTTGTTGCAGTTATGTTAGCACATGGATAGAAGTGTAACTGCATGTCCTCAGTCATCATACCCTGTTTTTGTAGACATGATGAGGTATTTTCAGCACTGGAGGTGTGTCAGATAAAAGTCAGGTTACATTAGAAACCCAGGGAATCCCACAGATTACTGTTTTTGTCAGTCCCACTGAGCATTTCTATTCACTGTCACTCAGTTGTGAGCAGAACAGACTGGTGCTAAGCACGAGCAGTTAGTGCGATTTATTCCTCGTCTTGAAATGTGCTCTGAAAGTGCTTCGTCTTCCACCTTTCCGGCTCTGGCCCACTTTCCCCGCTCCCCATCATCCTCCCTGCCTATCAGCCCTGCATCCCTCTCACCCTCTGTGAAGCAGGCCTCTGGGTCCAGCGACTCCTCTGGCTCCAGCTCCACCGAATCCACCCCGTCTCCTGGGGGGCGAATATCAACTGTGCTCCCCTCCGACGAGCTCAGAGGCTTTGGCTCTGCATCGAGCTTCTGCGAGGAAGACGAGAGGACAAAGTTAGGCTGCGCGGCCTGGAAGTGCAGAGCTTCAGTGGTTATAGGAGCCAACCTTCTGAGCTGGTTATCACTGTGACTCTCCATTCACATGTACTCCAGTGCCACAGCTATAAACCGTAGTGTGGAGACTCGGCACTGTAATAGCTCACAGAGTTGGGCTCTTTAAAGTCATAGTATCATCATCATCACATGCAGCATCGATCAAATGTACCTACAGGCTTCGGTATTACTTTTATCTGATGGCTCAAATCAGATCAGTGGCATGGGGAGGTTGGAAAATGCACTGTGGGTACGTTTGATGTGACCTCAGTTCGAGGAAGAGTGCATGCAGTATTCCAGTGCATTATCAATCCAAGCCTGAAATAGTACCAAGCAGAACGTGTGCTCAGGTATTTTCATGTCCACTGAAAAACCACTCAAATCACTTCCTCTATGATTTATCCCGTTTCCAAATATTTCCTCGTGTGAAAAATTCTCCCCCCACCCTCAGGCCTGTAACCCGCCCCCAGAAAGACTCGGCATTTTCCTCAGTGACATGAAAACACGATTTCCATTCCTTGAAAGCAGTGTACAAGCTTCTTCTGTTTGTGTTGAAGTAGACGGAGAACCACATTAGCTTACCAGCAAAAACCAGTACTGTGCACTGTTTATAAGACAGCATGTGGTCTGGCATTTTAGTTCCCATTTGTTAAACATGTTGAAATAGCACCCGGCATACCCAGAGAGCATACAGGACTAAGTGTGCTACACAATCATCTTTGTCCTTCTCAGCGATATACAGGAGGTCCTCGACTTATGGCAGAGTTCTGTTCCTACAGATTGACGTGAGTCGATTATCGCCTTAAGTTGGAACTACAGAGAAATGTAAACAAATCCATTATGTGCAACAAGATATCGATCAGTTCTTAATAAAAGACATGAATACCAACGACTTCCATGCATGCATGAATCATTTTACTAGAAGATAACAGAATATGTTGCTGTTTTACAACTAGATCTAATAATGGCGTTGTTCATCAGTGTTTCTTGCTGTTTCGAGCGTTTTATTAAATCTAATTTCCTTTCCATGGTGTGTTGCCCTTAAGGCCAAATTATCGATGTACTTTTATTTTGAAAAAGCCTTTATTTTGAAGTTGTCTGTTGACAGTTGTCACTTCCTGTCTGCTATTTTTGACGCTTAGAGTGCTTTTCTGGATGCACAGATCTCTACTTTGTAAACGCCACAGAGGCAATGTCGTATTAGCTTCATTTTTGGACTGACTGGTTGCGTTAAAAGGATTTATTTTCATTTATTTATGTTGTTTTATTCTGTTTTTGTTGCCGTTTTCACTCTGTAATGTGTATCAAGAGCCACAGTAAAGAAGTCCAGTTTGCTACGACTCACGATTCATTTTGGAAGCAGGAGTTTAACTAGTTGGACAGCTGCAGCTTTTACCATCACCAATAACCAATTCAAACTGAACATTTTACTTGAATCAGACACTTTAAAGCAGATGTTGCACCTCATTGCACTATCACACTTTTACACTTTTAAAAAATACTTGATTCTATTTACTCGTATATACAGGGTGGGCCATAAGTTTCCATACATAGGAAAATGTATATGTTTTTTTTTTCATGTTTCTGATACTCTAGAAGATGCATTTGACGCTATCTTTGGGGACACTTGAAGGCCATGGTGAAGATATGAGACAAAAATCATCTCAAGGAACGTATCACCAACACCATTACAAGCAGAACTTCAACTGTGCTAATGCAAGTTCATCAGCAGTGGAAAACACGGATTAACCCTCCTGTTGTCCCCATTTACGGGCACCAAAAATATTGTTTCCTTCTCCAGTGCTGACGTAATGACGAAACGCCGTAAACCGAGGACGTCGTAAACCGAGGACCCCCTGTATACAAAAAACTTGCAAGGACAAGTGTTGCTGCTTTTGTCAACATCATTAGACTCTGTCTGCCTTTCTAACTATGAATTTTGAACCCTGCCAACACGTTTGAGAAACCCTAAAAGGCATTGGTTTGTTTTTGCAGTACATTACGGTATCATCTGCATACAGTGATGTGAGGCTTCCCGTCTGTTTCCCTTTGGGCAAACCTCATGTCTGATCTGGCGTGTCAAGCATTAGGAACATGTCATCCTAGACAGTGCAGCAGCTCTGATTGCCGTGGGACCCAGCTAATACGGCATGGGAATGATGGAAGCATGCTGCTCGCAAGTGCATTGTTTACTGGAAGGGTGTTTCCCTCCCGATCTCTTTCTATCCTTCAGCAAGAAACCCATTTTACCTCTTCTGCATGTGGACCATCCGGGGCTTTAACCTAACATACTTTTATCGTATAACTGGCAGATTTTGTTGGCAAACGTTTACTGTATTTAAACAAGTTGAGTAATGAGATAGTTGCAGTGAAACGAAAGTGGATAACACAGATACAGACGGACTAGCTAGCTCAAAAAACTGTGTTTGAACCATGGAAGTTACAATTCAATGCACATTGTAAAAAATAATGTTATTTTTACAGTAAAAATCCAGCAGTAACCTACACTGTATAAAAATACTTTTTTTATACAGTGTAGTTTAGTTTAAAATTCCAAATTTCATATTTGATAAGCAAAATAAATAAACTAATCTGATCCAGTGTAATCTGTGATGTGTTATCTGTTCAGAAACCCTGCAAAAATCAGCATTTATTCATTTCAAAGTGATCTCTTTGGAAAGAGTTCTGTGAAGAATCTTTCATCATTCCACCAATGTTCCAGTAACACAAAAAACAAGTATGTACAGGTTTTCCATGTGTGTCGGCATGGGCTATGAACCAGACAAATGAATTTTGTCTAACTACAGCAAAATTCATTCCTCCCTTTATTTTTTTTTCCTCCTCCTCATTCTCCTCCACCTCAACCTCCTCTCTTCCTTCATTCTCAAGCTCGGAAGATGCCAATCAAGTCCCAAAACCAAGTCAAAACCAAGCAATGAAATCAAAAGCAAAGATCATGTTAGATGAGTTCGTCTATCGATGGAACAAAAGGTGGTCATTCCTAATGGTTTGTAACTGCGGTACAGCCTGATGCTCAGAGATAAATTATGGAGGGGGGGGGCGTTACAGCATTGAGTGTGTTGCTGTATGGGGCAAAAGGGGGGAGGGTATAAAGCAAAGAGGGTAGGGTGGGGTGGGAGTGGGGGGGGACGGAGGGCAGACCAGGCAAAGAACGAAAATGGGCAATCCGTTGAAGGTATGAGAAAACATGTGTTGTTTGTCTGTAAATGGCAGAGGCAGTCCTCATGGTTAGTGCTATGGTACAATAAAGTGGTCTTACAATTCTCCTGTCACTGAAAACCTTGAGAGCGTCTGTGACACGGCTGCAATAACAAACGGGGTTAAACACAGTGAGTCACACACACCAAAAGCCAGCACACAACCTCAAGTCTGCTGTCACCGGTCGGACCACAAGGCACAGTGGAGCGACGGGTTCGCCTCAGAGAACAGCACTTCAGATTCCCTCTAAAGCAGGGGTGTCAAACATGAGGCCCGCGGGCCGAAACCGGCCCTCCAGAGGCTCCAGTTCAGCTCTTTGTAAAGTGTAAAAACGACAGACAAGTGCAGATTGCACTGCACATTGTGAATTTGTAAAACTATAAATTCAAAACAATTTCAAGACCATGAAGGAAAATACCAGATTGTTCATTGTTCTTTTGTCATTTTGTATATTTTGTCTTGTTTTTGTTGTTGTTTGTCTGACTTTTGTTGTTTTGCGCCTTTTTTGTCTGACGTTTGTTGTTTGTCTCATTTTTTTGTTGCTTTGCGTCTCATTTTTATATTTTGTCTTGTTTTTGTTTTTTTTTGTCTTTTTTTTGTCTGACTTTTGTCGTTTGTCTCATATTTTTGTTGCTTTGTGTCTCATTTTTGTAAGAGTTTGTCTTGTTTTTTGTCTTTTTTTCTGACTTTTGTCATTTTGTTTCTCATTTTTGTCATTTTTTTGTTTCCTTTTTGTCTCGCTTGTGTTTTTGTCTTATTTTTATCATTTTGTGTTTTTCTTTATTCATTGTTTTGTGTCTCGTTTTTGTTGTTTTGTGGGGGGTTTTGTCTCCCTTGTATTTTTATCATTTTGTGTCTCGTTTTTGTCATTTTGTGCCTCATTTTTGTCATATTTCTTCTTGTTTTTGTTGTTTTTTGTTTTTGTTTTTTGACTGACTTTTGTCAGTTTTATCATAAAGTAAAATACCATATTGTTCAGTTCCAGATAGCTGTGACTAAATGTTGTGTTCCTTTGTAGACACTCTGTGTTCTGGAAGTTGTAATGTGTAAATGATAAACTGAGGATGAATGTTGTTGAAACTGAACTTATTTTTCTTTAGAAATTTCAGGTTGTTCTTAATGTTTTGTAAAAAGAGAATTCCTTACATGTGAACTTTTTTGCACTAAAACAAAGGAAACATTAGCAGTTGTGGTTATTTACAGGTTATTATGCTGTGATTTTAATGGTCACTGGAGATCAAATTGGGTTGAATGTGGAACCTGAACTAAGATCAGTTTGACACCCCTGATCTAAACATATTTCTTACTAGATTCAAGGCATAAACAGTGGGATGGCATCACTTAATTCTCATCTCACACAGCAGACTCACACCAAATGTTTATTATGTCACTCTTAACTGCACAAGTTAATGTTTACTATCTCTAATTTGAGTTAATGACTTGAAACTGTAAGTATCTTTTAACTGCCACATGATTAGAAGAGTTCAACAACCCCCGGCTACAGGGTGAAAAGATGCACAGTGATGTGACAGAAGCACAGCCTGATCCTTCTATGGAACATGTGGTGCCATGGCTACAAATAGTCTCCTGGGCTGTTTTGAATCACGGGGAATTGGCACCACACCCACTGTGGCAGGTTGACATCCCCAGGAGCACAAGGCTTTGTCAGGCTGGCAACACTTAACAGCATTTTGCTCTGCCAGAATAGGCGATGAATTAGTAAAAATCTACACTTCCATGCACTTCAAGTACATTATGTGCTAATGCTGATGTATCCGATTTTGTTTAACCCTCGTGTCGTCCTGCGGGGTCAAAATTGACCAGTTTTAGAGTTTGAAAATGTGGAAAAAATATATATTTTCACAGTGAAAACTTCCACATTTTCAACACTTTTGGGGAAATTTTTGAACATTTTTTGGTGGAAAAAAAGAAATGTTAAAAAAAAGTTTCTTTAAGAACGTTCAGAAAATCAACCAAAATCCAGCAAATTTCACTGGATTTTGGTTGATTTTTTTCTGAATGTTCTTAAAGAAAATATTAGAACTTTTACTGATATATTTGGAATCATTTTAGATATTTTTAGGATTTTTTTGGAAGATTTTAATTCATTTTTTGAAAATATTTACAATTTTTTTATTATTTTTTAAATTTTTATTTTTTCTTGCCACATTCAGGGATTTTTTTTTAAATTAAAATGTTATGGGAAACTTAAGGAAATTTTTGAATTTTCTTCCTGAAGGTTTTGCAAATTTTCAGAAATTTGGGGAATTTTTTGGCTGAATTTTCTGATGTTTTTCAGACAAGGAAACAATTTTTTTGGCGCTCGTAAATGAGGACAACAGGAGGGTTAAACATTTGATTCTGATCCTGATGTAAATTCACATCAGGAAACCTCAGAATAATCTGCAATAAATTAAATAAATCTCATTAGCAGGTATGTATAAGTCAACCACAAATAGACACATAGAAATATGTAGAAAGTGAACCTGCTGCTTTGGTCAAAAACACATCTGAGTCAGTATTTGTCATGGCCGTTTCTTGTTCTGCTGCCAAGAGCTTCAGAACTGAGTAAAAACTACAGCAGCACAGCGTGATGCATGTACAAATGAGTCAGCAGCTGTGTTATTTTCAAACTGTTGACTGTCAGAAATCTTTCCCAAAAGGCCATCTCTATGGAAGTCTGCACGTATTCCTGCACTGACTGACTTGTGCTGGGTGTTAACCCTCCTGTTGTCCTCATTTACAGGCACCAAAAAATATTGTTTCCTTGTCTGAAAAAAATCCAAAAGTTCAGCAAAAAAAATCCCCAAATTTCTGAAAATTTGCAAAACCTTCAAGAAGAAAATTTCAATAATTCCTTAAAAGTTTCCCTTAACATTTTTTTTAACATCCCCAAATGTGGCAAGAAATAAAAATTAAAAAAATTAAAAAATAAAAATTGTAAATATTTTCAAAAAATGAACACAAATCATCCCAAAAAAAATCCTAAAAATACCTAAAGTGATCACATATATATCAGGAAAAACTTCTAATATTTTCTTAAAGAACATTCACATAAAAAAAGAGAATTTCGCTGGATTTTGGTTGATTTTTTTCTGAATGTTTTTAAGAAACATTTTTAACATTTCTTTTTTCCACCAAAAAATGTTCAAAAATTTCCCAAAAATGTTGAAAATGTGGACCTCAGAAGCTTCACTATGAAAATATATTTTTTTTCTCCACATTTTCAAACTTTAAAACGGGTCAATTTTGACCCACAGGACAACAGGAGGGTTAACTATCACACATATGAGAGACCTAATCAAATTCAAAAGCTGTGACTCGAGAAAGTTTCGAGGTCTTTCATCTTACCTCTTTGCTGCCCTCCACGTCAGACGAGTCGCTGCTGAAATCTTCTGTGTTTAGGTTCTCAAAGTCCGACTCGCCCACCGCGATGGGCACCGTCACTGTCAGGCTGGGGTTATGAATAAATGACATGTAGTCACTTTCCTCCACTGGGTACTTGCCCGTGGCGTCCCCACCAACCCCCACCACCAGCCCTCCTCCCGGCCGCCCGTTGCCCTCCGTCATGTACACCCCCATGGGCTCTTTGGTGATCTCCACTGAAGTGTGGTTGGAGATGCAGTTGCCCTTGCCGTTGCTGTGCAGCTCGTCCAGCGGTTTGCTCTCCTCGGCCAGACCGGAGCCCTTACCGGCCCCGCCGAAGCAGAGTCTCTGGAGGAACTGCCGCACCGTGGTTTTGACGAACGCGATGCCCCGCTGGATCCGGCCCACGGCAATCTGCAGGTTGTTCATCTCGCTGTCGTCGTCCGTCGCCGCCAAGTTGTCGGCACTGAACGAGCTCAAGAGCAGAGCCAGGAAGAGATTCAGAACCTGGGAGGGAGGAAACATTGGAGAGTAAAACTATGCCTTAGGGACCTGATTTTACAACCATTTCAACCAGTAAATAGATGGATATGCAACAACCAGGCCCTCCATGAACTGAATGATGTTGCGATCGCACCAATTCACTGTGAATTCTGCACGACCTTGTAATTTTGTCCAATCACCGCAACTTTTCTGCAGTTCTGGTCCGCCTCCCATTAGTTCCACCAATCACAGCAATCCCCAGTGCAAACTTAACGCATTTACGTCACCGAATTCACTTCCTTGTTTATGGTTTGAAGATTCAGACGTGTCTGATTCTAATGTCTCTCATTCACCAACAAAAATTACTGCTACAGACTGAAAAACTATTCCCTGATGTTCTTCACCAAAGCAGAGCTAAACTGTTTTGTACTCCGTGCTGAAACGAGCGGACCACAGATCACAAACAAATCAGACAGATCACCGTGATGGAAGCTGTTGCTACCAGACCACTACCAAACTAGTACCAGACCTCTACCAGACCGGTACCAATCTGCAACCAGACCAGTACCAGACCTCTACCAGACCAGGACCAGATGGGTACCGGACCAGTACCAGACCAGTACCAATCTGCAACCAGACCTCTACCAGACAACTACCAAACTAGTACCAGACCGGTACCAATCCGCAACCAGACCAGTACCAGACAACTACCAGACCAGTACCAGACCTCTACCAGACCGGTACCAATCCGCAACCATATCAGTACCAGACCTCTACCACACCGGTACCAGACCACTACCAGACCACTACCAAACTAGTACCAGACCTCTACCAGACTGGTACCAATCTGCAACCAGACCAGTACCAGACCTCTACCAGACCACTACCAGACCACTACCAAACTAGGACCAGACCTCTACCAGACCGGTACCAATCCGCAACCAGACCAGTACCAGACCTCTACCAGACCAGGACCAGATGGGTACCGGACCGGTACCAGACCAGTACCACACCTCTACTAGACCAGTACCAATCCGCAACCATATCAGTGCCAGACCTCTACCAGAGCAGTACCAGACCAGTACCAGATGTGTACTGGACCGGTACCAGACCAGTACCAGACAAATCACAGTGATGGAAGCTGTTGATCCAGATCTGTTGGAGCTCTGAAAGAATGAAGGGAAGTTAGATTAATTAATTAACGTGACAAGCTTTTTATGCCACTGACAGATATCCCCAAATGTGATTCATTTAATAGTAAATTATCATTTAATGCCTTAAATCTACCAACCACTTCCTGTTAAATCAGTATCTGGCTGCTGCTAGTTTCCCACTGTGGTGTGCCAGCTTGTGTATCCATCCATCCATCCGTCCAGCCATCCATCCATCCATCCCAAGATTCTGTGATGTTTTTTTCCACTTTTCTACCATTAATCGACTCTGTACATAAATCCATATTGAAAACACTGTGGTGTGCCAGCTTGTGTAAATGGGTTGGAGCATGTTAAAGAATTAGTTTAGGAATAAATATTGTCAATTAAAATGTTGAAACATGTTCTAAAAGCTGAAAAAAATGCAACTTTTTACCAACTGTCTCTGTCTCCTGCAACTTCATCGCAACACTTAAAACATTGCATCTTACATCACATTCAGGCATTTTAGGGATGCAACAATCACGAAAACCACCTGCGCAATCCCGGAGGGACAAAACACAGAACTACTGCATGTTATCCCTATTATGGAAAGGAAACAAACAGAAAGAACCCCATACCACCAGGTTTCCAATGACCATGACCATCATGAAGACGATCAGACACATGGTTTGTCCCGCCACCTCCATGCAGTCCCACATGGTCTCGATCCACTCGCCGCACAGCACCCGGAACACGATGAGGAAGGAGTGGAAGAAGTCGTGCATGTGCCAGCGGGGCAGCTGGCAGTCCTCAGCGATTTTACACACACACTCCTTGTAGCTCTTGCCAAACAGCTGCATGCCGACCACGGCGAAGATGAACACGATGATGGCCAACACCAGAGTCAGGTTGCCCAGAGCGCCCACCGAGTTACCGATGATCTTGATCAGCATGTTCAGGGTCGGCCATGACTTGGCCAGTTTGAAGACCCTCAGCTGTTTGGAGAAAAAAAAATAGATTTAGCTTCTAAATTACTGAAAAACATGCTTATTGTCTGCTTCCATTTCACTTAGAGAAGAAGACTGAATCCACTCTCAAGTCTGTATGCTGAATATGAAACTAAAGCCACCAAGGAATTGGCTGATTTTAACGTAAATGGGTGAATATAATGGAGGGACTTTTGAAGTCCATGAGAAAAGGATCCATAATTACTGAAAATTAGTCCAGAATGACAAGAAATTTGTCCTAAATTACTGGAAAATTATCCCAAAGGCACAACAATGATCCAAAATGACGAGAAACAATGCAAGCTGATCTAAAATGTGTTGAAAATGACAAGAAAATTGTCCAAAATTACTTGAAAATGATCCATAATTACAGAAAATTAGTCAAAAATGACTCAGTGAGACACATAATTATCATATATAGACACAAAATGATGAGAGATGCACAAAATAACTATAAAAAATTGCAAAATGACCACAAAACCACCCAAAACTATCGCAAACAGACTGAAAACAGCCATAATTACGTCTGCATAATAACGACCAAAGTGTAAACATGTAGGCTCAGTTTGGTGGAACTTGCTGCATCTTTAAGGGTTCTAAAGAAGTAATCCATAAATACTTTATAGTACATCCAGTGGTACGTAGCAAAAACAAATTGCAAATGGTTAAATTGGCGAGCCTAACCTTCCATAATGCAAACTAATACTAAAATGGGATGAAGATGTTGCTGTCCACAGTGTAACTCATTGAATGAATGCATGGGGATATTTGATTCTTGTAAAACTTCATGTCTCCTCCTTTTTACAAAGTACTGTGTTTATACTGAGCTCGTATATAACATTAAACCAGGCAGAGACCACATACCAGAAAAAACGAAGACACACTGTGCCCCAAAGACCAGACCAACTCCCAGTGGAGCTTTTCATGTACAGCACAAAAGCCATCATTACATCATTAGCTCATTACTAGCATGAGTGTTATTGAGAGGGCCGCTGTGACACGACCCTCGTCGTAGTTAAGCACAGCTACATGTTAACTTTTCTCAGCTAAACAGCAGATGGATCATGTGACGGCTGCTCATCTTACCAATCTAAAGGACCTGAGCACAGACAGGCCTTCTACGTTGGCCAGGCCCAGCTCCATCAGACTCAGGCTGACGATGATGCCGTCAAAGATGTTCCAGCCCTCCTGGAAGTAGTAGTAAGGATCCAGGGCAATGATCTTGAAGCACATCTCTGCTGTGAAGATGCCGGTGAACACCTAAAGATGAGGAAGAGAGAAAGCTGTATCTGAATCTGTATCATTAGAGACAGACCACAACGTGATTCTTTGCAAGTTTTAACCCTCGCGTCGTCCTGCGAGTCAAAATTGACCCGTTTTAAAGTTTGGAAATGTGCAAAAAAATATTTGTTTTCACAGTGAAACTTCTGATGTCCACATTT
This sequence comes from Amphiprion clarkii, assembly GCA_027123335.1. Classification (NCBI taxonomy): domain Eukaryota; kingdom Metazoa; phylum Chordata; class Actinopteri; family Pomacentridae; genus Amphiprion; species Amphiprion clarkii. The sequence goes on along the minus strand of CM049590.1, from coordinate 2,123,189 downwards.
TCAACACTTTGGGGAAATTTTTGACCATTTTTTTGGTGGAAAAAAAGAAATGTTAAAAAAAAAATGTTTCTTAAGAACATTCACATAAAAATCAACCAAAATCCAGCAAATTTCACTGGATTTTGGTAGATTTTTTTGTGAATTTTCTTAAAGAAAATATTAGAACTTTTACTGATATATATGGAATCATTTTAGATATTTTTAGGATTTTTTTGGAAGGTTTTTATTCGTTTTTTTGACAATATTTATTTATTTTTTGTCTTGCCAAATTTAGGGATTAAAAAAAAAAAAAACTTTTAAGGGAAATTCTTAAGGAATTTTTGGAATTTTCTTCCTGAAGATTTAGCAAATTTTTATAAATTTGGGGAATTTTTTGCTGAGTTTTTGGATTTTTTTCAGACAAAGGAACAACTTTTTTTGGTGCATGATGATGAAGACTCACCAGGTTTCCGACTGAGAGGACGTTATCAAACTCTCTAGTCATGGGGTAGTGCTCCATGGCCATGAACAGGGTGTTGAGGACAATGCAAATTGTGATGGCCAGATCCACAAACGGGTCCATGACCACCATGCTGACGACCTCTTTAATCTTCAGCCACGCAGGACAACAGTCCCAGATCAGACAGGTGTTGGCAAACCTGTACCAGCAGGGTGGACACTTCTGTCTCGACTCTTCAAGCTCTGGAAAAGGAGACGTCATCGTTTACATATCTTACAACACGGCTGAAATTTATTCCTGCAAGATTATTTTTCTATGCTCTCTATATGCTGACTCTACATGTTTACAAATGTTGTCAAGAGCTGCTGAAAGGGAATCCAAACTAAACTTCGAATTGGCAATATCTACACTACCGTTCAAAAGTTTATGGTCACTTAGAAATGTCCTTATATTTTAAAGAAAATTGAGATGACATTAAATGAATCAGAAATACAGCCTAGACCAGTGGTGTCAAACTCATTTTAGGTTCCACATTCAGCCCAATTTGATCTCCAGTGGACCGGACCAGTAAAATCACAGCATAATGACCTATAAATAAATAACCACAATTCCAAGTATTTCCTTTGTTTTAGTGAAAAAAATACATTCTGAAAATGTTCACATTTAATGAATTGTATTTTTACAAAACATTATGAACAACCTGAAATTTCTGAAGAAAAATAAGTTAAATTTCAACAACATTCATCCTCAGTTTATCATTTCCACATTACAACTTCCAGATCACAGAGCGTTGACAAAGGAACACAACATTTAGTCATCTGGAACTGAACCATAGAGGATTTAACTTTATGATCAAAATGACAAAAGTCAGACAAAAAAAAACAAAAAATGACAAAAACAACAAAATATTCCAAAAGTGAGACACAAAATGACAAAAAATGAGACAAACGACACAAAACAAATCAAAAAAGAGACAAAGAATGAGACAAAAAGGGTACAAAGCCAAAAAAAAATGGACAAACAACGAAAATGAGACAAAAAATTACACAAATGAGATCAAAAATGACAAAAGTCAGAAACAAAACAATGAAAAAGTGGACAAACAACACAAGCGACACAAAAAAAATAAGACGAAAAGCACGAGAGACAAAAAGGAAACACAAAATGACAAAAACGAGAAACAAAATGATAAAAAGATGAGACAAACGACAAAAGTCAGACAAAAAAAAGACAAAAAGCAGCATAAACGAGACAAAATATTACAAAAACGAGACACAAAATAACAAAAGAACAATGAACAATCTAGTATTTTACTTCATGATCAAAACAACTTGTCATGGTCTAGAAATTATGAAAAATTAAAACAAACAACAAAACAAATTTACAATCACAAAGTTATCTCGTGGGCTGGATTGGACCATCTGGAGGGGCAGTTTTGGCCCGCGGGCCGCATGTTTGACAGCCCTGGTCTAGACATTGTTAATGTGGTAAATGACTATTGTAGCTGGAAATGTTTCATGGAATATCTCCATAGGGGTACAGAGGAACATTTCCAGCAACCATCACTCCTGTGTTCTAATGCTACATTGTGTTAGCTAATGGTGTTGAAAGGCTCATTGATGATTAGAAAACCCTTGTGGAATTATGTCAGCACATGGATAAAAGTGGGAGTTTTACTGGAAAACATGAGAAAACGGGATGATCCTGACCCTCCATGGTGTTGGTGAGGATACTGGCCACACTCATGGCTCTCTGCCGGCCTCCTGGTTCGTCTAAATAATCCATGGACGGTTGGTGAAATGACCTGCGTTTCTTCAGCTCAGTATCTGTAGTCGTCCCCTAGAAGAAAACACATCAACAAATCAAAACGTTTCAGCCACGTGAACATGAGTCAAGCAGACTGTTAGACCTTTAGCTTTCCTTTTGATTCATGGATTTTGGTCAACTTGCATAATGTAAACAGCTGCATCCAAGTAAATGGCCAGAATATGTGGAAACACCAGCAATGGTGTAGGTTTGGCAATGAACCAAGATTGAACCATTGATACGTTTGTATGCATCCGAAGCCCTTTGTGCTGTGTAGCTGCACTGTTGTTCAACATTAGTCAACACTTTGCAGGTATTTTGTTTTACAAAAGAAGACAAATTTGATCTGAATTTTGATCATTATGTTGAAAGCATGAACATCTCAGTCGAATTCCGTAGCAATCCATTCAACTGTGGTTTAAAATATTAGATGAAAAAGGCAGAATTTATTCCTTCTGGATCAACAAAAGTCCACTACAATCTACTCCATCTAACTAATAATGAGGGAAAATATATATTTATGAGTCGTTTTTAAAGATTTAACCCTCATGTCGTCCTGCGGGTCAAAATTGACCCGTTTAAAGTTTGAAAATGTGGAGAAAAACAAAATATCTTCACATTGAAACTTCTGATGTCCACATTTTCAGGAAATTTTTTTGGTGGAAAAAAAGACATGTTAAAAATGTTTCTTTAGAACATTCACATAAAAATCAACCAAAACCCAGTGAATTTCACTGGATTTTGGTTGATTTTTATGTGAATGTTCTTAAGAGGATATCAGAAGTTTTACTGATATATATGGAATCACTTTAGATATTTTTAGGATTTTTTTGGAAGATTTTCAGTCATTTTTTGAAAATATTTACAAGAATTTTCTGGCCAAATTTGGGGGATTTTTTAAATAAAACTTTTAAGGGAAACTTTTAAGGAATTATTGGAATTTTCTTTCTGAAGGTTTTGCAAATTTTCAGAAATTTGGGGAATTTTTTTGCTGAATTTTTTTCAGACAAGGAAACAATACTTTTTGGTGCTCATAAATGAGGACAGCAGGAGGGTTAAGTCCACAGATGAGACTTACAGATGAAGCGAAGGATGAGAAATCAGTTCTACAATTAACAAAACACAGAATCCTTTGAGGTTATTTACAACTAAAGACTTTGGCTGGAAACATGCACCAAAGCCAGGAGTCATTACACCTTGAAACTGTTTGATACTGGAGTCCAAATATCTTGAATATCATCCATTTATCGACAACACCAAGGGAACAAAAGGAAGTTCGCTCTACCCATTCTTTAGGACAACTCACTGATGGTGTACACAACAAAAACAAGACATAAAAATACACTAACAAGACACAAAACAACAAAAATGAGAGAGAAAATGGCAAAAAAAAGAGAACTTGAAGGAGGTGAATGGGAAAATCAAGCATGGAACAGTGAAGTCACCTCAGGCAGCAGGAGACCTACGGGAGAGGTTGTTACGGAGGTGCCGCCGACCAGCGACACCACGCCGTTGCAGTCCACGGCGCAGTGCATCTTGCCGTTGGCGGGCAGCATGATCCGCGGCGCCCCGAGGCTGGTCTGGCTGACGGCGCTGCAGCGACGCTCCAGGCGACGCGGCAAGAACAGCGAGCCCCGCCGACTGTCGCTCTCCTCGAAGGTGCTGTGCTCGTCGTCGGCGAAGTCGTTCTCGGAGCCCATGTCTCGAGCCCGGCCGCGGAAGCTGAACAAGCTGGCACGGCTGTTCCTCCGAGGTGAGAAGAGGGCTCCACGGATGCTGAGAAGAGACTGAGAGACAGGAAATGAGGTTAGAGGGTGAAGGGAGGTAGAGAACTGGAATAACTGGGGAATGCTGGGAGGATGGAAAATACAGCAAATTTAGCTGGATTTTGCTTGATTTTTATGTGAATGTTCTTAAAGAAACATTTTTAACATTTCTATTTTCCCCACCAAAAAATGTTGAACGATTTCCCAAAAATGTGGAAAATGTGGACATCAGAAGTTTCACTGTGAAATTTTTTTTTTTTTTTCCACATTTTCAAACATTAAAACGGGTCAATTTGACCCTCAGGATGACACGAGGGTTAAGAAAATATCTAAAACATGAAATACGGGATTGTACAAGTATCTACCGCATACACCTGTGATAAAAAAGCCTGTTGTCCTCATTTATGGGCACCAAAAAATAATGTTTCCTTGTTGGAAAAAAATCTGAAAATTCAGCAAAAAAATTCCCCAAATTTCTGAAAATTTGCCCCGAATTTGGCAAGAAAATTCTTGTAAATATTTTTTAAAAAATGAGTAAAAATCCTAAAAATATCTCAAGTGATTCCATATATATCAGTAAAACTTCTAATATTTTCTTTACAAATATTCACATAAAAATCAACCAAAATCCAGCAAAATTCACTGGATTTTGGTTGATTTTTATGTGAATGTTCTTAAAGAAACATTTTTAACATTTCTATTTTCCACCAAAAAATGTTCAAAGATTTCCCAAAAATGTTGAAAATGTGGACATCAGAAGTTTCACTGTGAAAATGTTTTTTCCCCACATTTCCAAACTTTGAAACAGGTCAGTTTTGACCCGCAGGACGACAGGAGGGTTAATATACAAAACTTAAAATGTGGTGCAAATAAAGTAAAGTTTATTTGCTGTATTTCTTTCATGCATTTTGTGAAACATCAGGCAACAACCACCGGTCAGTGTGGGAGTCTTTACCTGGTTGGGCGAGGAGCATCTCTTCTCATAAGAGAGCCGGTTGGCATCGATGGAGAAGCGGAAGCTGGACCTCTTGATGCTGTCCTCGGACGCTGACTTGTGGAACTTGTCTCGTGCGTCCCTCTCCTCCTCCTCCTCCCGCTGCTTCCTCTTCTTCCGCCTGTTGCGTCGCTCCTTGGCGCTCTTCGAGCTCAGCTTCGACGTCCCGGAGGAGGACTCGGAGGTGGGGCCCCCTCTCCCGCTGTACTCTCCGCTCTCCGTGGCTGCTGCCGCGGCAACCTGCCAGCCAATCGGAGCACAAGGCACAGTTGTCATGGCGACCCAGCGACCGTCTCAGAGGCTCTCGGCGGACCGGAGCTGGCAGCCGAGAGCAGCAGCGGCAACGTGAACAGCCGAATAAGCCTCAGACGCCTTCTAAAAATGGATATCTGAATGTTTTCATGCAAACCAAAACATTTCTGAAGTCTCGCATTTATTACATCAGTGAGTATGAGAGGAGCTGTGTGGATGTTTTATAAAAAGAAAGGGAGGAATTATTAGTCCTAGAGGCCAAACAGGACTGATCAGCTCACATTACAATGTTATGTGGTGATGTCATGAAAATATGAAAAATAGAAGACAAGACATGGCGTTGCTCTACCCTGTTTGATGATGTAAATGACAAAAACAAGACAGAAAACGACAAAAAGACGACACAAAATGACAAAAACAAGACAAAAACAACAGAAACGACACAGAAAATGACAAAGATTTCATCAACAGGGTTGGGTGCATGTTGTGGGACACATGTTCCATGCATAATAATTATTATTTAAAAGTATGACTAATTATAAAATGCATGCTCCTTAAGAAGCTCCTTCAGCAACAGACTGGTTCACCCTGAGTGTTAGAAGGAACGTTTCTGCAGGTGGTTTATTCCAGCATCAGTCAGATGCCACCATATAAACTGGTCCACCTGTTACTGCTGCACTTTCTCCCTCACATACACAGACCACTTATGTGCAATAACTGTTTCAACCTCATGTAAATAGTCTTCTTAAAAAAAATAATTTAAAAATCTTCTGTGTATATAATGTTCTCTGTGTGTTTCTATTTATTCTGTACTGCCTTTATACTATTTTCTTCTCCTTGGAGCTGCTGTAACGGTGAACTTTCCCCACTGTGGGATCAATAAAGTCTATCTTATCTTATGATGCATTGTATTATCTTGCTAAGGATGTGAGTGATTAAAAGTTTCCTGTAAGGTTCGAGCATTGCCAAAATTATCAGAGACTCAGTGTGTCATTTAGTTTAGGTTTTATGCTTCCTCTTCTATCTTTTTTGTGACGGTGAGCGGTGCCTCTGTGCAAAATTACAGGAAGAGGATTTAAGAGTCTGTCATGGCAACTACAGCAACAATCTGAATGTGCACAGGCCTGATAAGAGAGCAGCGAGCCTGATAGAAGAACCAGCGAAGGACAGAGCAAAGGCTGAGGAGGACGTCTGAAAGGAAACAAAAGAGCAAAGCAGCACCGAGGAGGAGACGGAGAGAATGTCATGTTGTAGTGTCCAGAATAAAATGCAGCTGACAAAAGGGCCTTTGAAACTTCTTTCACTGTTCCACAAACTGTACATCAGTTTATTATATTAAAACTCCCTCAGACAGCTTCAGACCTCTTCCGGTCCAGATGTTCTCAGCAGTAGAAGCTAGATATTTAGCTGCTGTTACTGCTGACCAAGAGGACAAACTGACTGATGGAAAACAGTCCAAAGAATTAGTCTGATCCTGATAATATGAGGTAGAGGGAGACATTCAATCAAGGCTGACGATGGGATGAAAAGATGGAAGATAGAAGAGAGGACATAGCTTTGCTCTACACATTCTATAGGAACACTGCCTGATGATGGAAACGAGGAAAACAAGAGAGAAAATGACAAAAACAAGAGAGAAAATGACAAAAACTAGATACAAAACAACAGAAACGAGACACGAAATGACATGAACAAGACAGAAAAGGTATGGCTCTCCCCTGATACTGAGCCTCTTCTAACATCCAGGTGAATAAACAGTCAGGGCTACATTAACGCTGCTTCTACTTCCAATCTACCCGTTGTTCTTCCTGTAGGTCGAGCTGAGACCCCTGGGGGCAGCAGAGGGGCGTCAGCCATCCACAAAACTAAATCCTACGGTTGCCACGGTAACACTAGCTTTGAGCCACCAGAAAATCAACATCCCACCAGACTATTTCACCTGCTCAACAAACACATCAAAGCTCCTGCAGCTCCCTTGTTTCCTCAGCAGCTTAACACCTCACTTTCTTAATGGACTTCACAGTGAAGCGTCCAACGAAATGGACATAGAGAGGAATAAAAACAGAAGAGCGTCCTGCCTGGGCCTCCTCCTGCTGCCTCTTCAGCTGCTCCAGCATGGCCTGGAACTCCTCCTCCTTCTGCTGAGCCTCCTCGATGGTGGCCTGGTTCTGCTCGTCGTAGGCCATGGCCACCACGGCCAGGATCAGGTTGACCAGGTAGAAGGAGCCCAGGAAGATCACCAGCACGAAGAAGATCATGTAGGGCTTCCCTGCCGCTCGGAGAGTCTGACAGATCCAAGAAGAACCAAGGGTCCAGGTTAAACTTAACACAAAATGGAGTCATTTATTATCCTCCTGAGACCCAGAACATTAATTTATGTCCTCTGTACCGGACATTGGGGTGTCAAACATGCGGCCTGCGAGCCAAAAGCGGCCCTCCAGAGGGTCCAGTCCGGTCTGCTTTGTAAAGTGTCAGAGAGAAGACATTAACTGCAGACTGTAAATATGTAAAACTAGAAATGTAAAATAGTTTCTAGACCTTGACCATAAAGTAAAATACTGGATTGTTCTTTGTTCTTTTGTCGGTTTGTGTCTCATTTTTGTAATATTTTGTCTTTTTTTTTGTTGTTTTTTGACTGACTTGTTGTTTTTGTGTTTCCTTTTTGTCTCGCTTGTGATTTTTTGTCTCATTTTTGTCATTTTGTGTTTTGCTTGATTCGTTGTTTTGTGTATTTTGTCTCTTGTGTTTGTCTACTTTTTTGTTGTTTTGTTTCTCGCTTTTGTCATTTTTTTGTCTTGTTTTTCGTCCGTTTTTTTGGTCTCTTTTTTGTTTTTTGTTTCGTTTCTAATAGCTAAATAGCATGCCAGTTTCTTTCATTCAAATTTCTGCCCCAAAACACATTTATTTGTGGGGTAAACAACACGTTGACTGTAAAGTAATTAATGTAATAAATAAATAGTTGTTTATTACTGCGTTTCATTCAACCTCGTACTTTTTTTTAGGGTTAGGGTTGTTGTTTAATTTAGTTTCTTAAAGTTTCATTAGAAAATGGATTAACATTCTTGTTTTCTTGTCAGCCTATTTTGATTTCAAAGTGTTTAGTTGTTTTTTATGGTAAAATTGTTTCTAAAATACAAATATTTTTATAAAATTCTAACTTGTGAGTTGTTGTTTTAGCTCCAAAAAGGCACTAAATCACAGAAAAGCCAGATTGAAAGATGCTTTTCCCCTCAGTTCTCAGGAGCTTGTGATGAATTCTTGTTCTCGCGTTCCTTTGTTGCTGAAGTAACACAATAATGAACAACGGCGCTCTGTTGTGGTCATCCCATTGTTTGGTGACTTTACAAATGTCAAGTTGCTTCATCGTGCTGCTGCATTTCAGAACAAAAAACTTACATAACAGGCTGAGTTCATAATTACAAAATGCTCAGATATTTACCAATGGAAATATGCAATGAATGCTTTCCTTTCATGTTGTTGTTCTGCATTTTTGCCATCACATTACCCAAATATAAGCCAAATAAAAAGCATAGAAAGCTCCCAACCTGCTGGTAGAGGTTCTCCCAGAAGTCCTGGGTCATGAGTCTGAAGAGGGAGAGGAAGGCCCAGCTGAAGGTGTCGAAGCTGGTGTAGCCGTAGTCTGGATTACGACCTGCTTTGATACAAGTAAAGCCCTCTGGACAGAGTCTTCGAGGACACACAGGCGTTAGAAACAACACTTTGCATCATATTTAACATTAAAACAATCAGATTAAGATTGAGGAATCCTTACAGTAACATTTCAGTTTGCAAACATGTGATGTTGTTTTGTCCCAGTGTGTAAACCACTGGGTTAGTATTTCCTGTATTCTGCCAGCGTTAGGAGCTAATCGGATGTAGGAGAAAGCGGACCATGACAGCTAAAGCTAATCCATTTAACTTCTCTTACTCTGTAACATAAAATGCAGTTAACCAGCAGTCCAGATTCCTCTAATGCCTCCGAGCAGCATCGACACTAATGGCCTACGCTGAGCTTTGTGCTGCACCTAATTGGTCACATAAATAAAACATGCAAAGCCTTACCCAGCACCGCTGCCGTTCCCGCAGAGCAGAGCATCCCTACGGTCAGGGAGGTAATAGTAATTACCTGGAGGGGAGGGAGACAGAGGGACAGTCACACATCCAACAATCTGCACCCTGTGGGTTTGAGTGGCTTTCAGTGAGTGGTGGAAATGGCTCAGAGACAGGAAGAAAGGTGCTGATTGGTTTCTGTTTCAACACCCAAACAGAAGCAGCTCTGTAGTCACTGATGCCATTCAGCTACCAGGCTTTATCAACCTGATGAACAGAAATGAGACAGAAAACGACAAAAACAGTCTTGTCTTTGTCTTTTGTGTCTTGTTTTTGTCAGTTTGTGTCTCATTTCTGTGATTTTGTGTCTTGTTTTTGCCATTTTGTGTTTCGTATCTGCCGATTTGTGTCTTGTTTCTGTCATTTCCTGTCTCATTTCCGTGGTTCTCTGTTTTTTTTTGTCGTTTTGCCAGTTTGTCAGGGGTCAGGCGCTCTGCCATGACAGGCAGTGACAGTAATGTCTGGGAGCAGAGGCCGTGTTCTCCAACATGAGCTGGTGAGAGAACGCCTCAAATGTGGCGGATAATCGCCACAACAATAAAACACTCCACGTTCACCCCCTCGCTACCTCTCATCATTCTCCCATTGCCCATCTGTGTGGCATGAGCAGCCTAAAGTGCTACAGGAGGATGAGTCACTGGCCGCCAGCAGGATATCAAGGAGACGTGCAGCAGCTACATGACAAGCTAACGCCAAGACAGACAGGAACACAGAGGGAGAAAGCCAGAGAGATGATTAAAACTGCATGGGTGTACCTCAGCATCCAAAACACTAACACATGCAGTTGTTGTGTCAATGTTCCTGTCCTGAAACCAAAACAAGACACAAAACGACAGAAACGAGACACAAAATGACAGAAACAAGACAGAAAATGACAGAAACAAGACAGAAAATGACAGAAACAAGACAGAAAATGACAGAAACAAGACAGAAAATGACAGAAACAAGACAGAAAATGACACAAACGAGACACGAAAGACAAAAACAAGACACAAAATGACAGAAACGAGACACAAAATGACAGAAATGAGACACAAAATAACAGAAACGACAGAAAATGACAAAAACGAGACACAAAACGACAGAAATGAGACACAAAATGACAGAAACAAGACAGAAAATGACACAAACGAGACACGAAAGACAAAAACAAGACAGAAAATTACAAAAACAAGACAGAAAATGACAATCATGACAGAAAACGACAAGAACAAGATACAAAATGACAGAAACAAGACAGAAAATGACACAAACGAGACACAAAATGACAGAAATGAGACACAAAATGACAGAAATGAGACACAAAATGACAAAAACGAGACACAAAATGACAGAAATGAGACACAAAATGACAGAAACAAGACAGAAAATGACAAAAACAAGACAGAAAATGACACAAACGAGACATGAAAGACAAAAACAAGACAGAAAACTACAAAAACAAGACAGAAAATGACAAACATGACAGAAAACGACAAGAACAAGATACAAAATGACAGAAACAAGACAGAAAATGACACAAACGAGACACAAAATGACAGAAATGAGACACAAACGAAACACGAAATGACAAAAACAAGACAGAAAATGACAAAAACAAGACACAAAATGACAGAAATGAGACACAAAATAACAGAAACGACAGAAAATGACACAAACGAGACACAAAATGACAGAAACGAGACAGAAAATGACAAAAACGAGACACGAAATGACAGAAACAAGACAGAAAATGACAAAAACGAGACACAAAATGACAGAAATGAGACACAAAATGACAAAAACGAGACACAAAATGACAGAAACAAGACAGAAAATGAAAAAAACGAGACAGAAAAGGACAGAAACTGGACAGAAAATGACAGAAACGAGACACAAAATGACAAAAACAAGACAGAAAAGGACAGAAACTGGACAGAAAAGGACAGAATCCAGCCCACCAGCACCCTGACCCATCTCTGCTTCTGAACTAGCCTCCATCTGACTCATTCCATCTGAAGCGGCTCTACGTTGACCCCGGTTAACCCCTGTGTGCGCCCGGCAGACACGCTACAGCGCCGCTGGGTCGGCTTACTCTTGTTGTTGATGTACTCCATCCAGTCGAAGGAGCTATTGGTGGCGTTGTACTCCCACGCGCTGATGTCGCCGCTGCTGTTGGTGGCGTTGGCGGCAACCGGCAAGCGGACGCACTTCTGCCTCAGGTTGCCCATGAAGAGCTGCAGGCCGATGAGGGCGAAGACGCTGAGGCAGAACACGGTGAGGATCATCACGTCCGACAGCTTCTTCACCGACTGGATGAGCGCTCCGACGATGGTCTTCAAGCCTGAACGGGGAGAGAGAACGCAGAGCGCGGGATGATTAATTACAGCCGCTAGCTGGTGTAGAGAAGAAGCTGCTAATGACAGATTACAGCAGCAAGCAGCCAAGGGAAGGGGATCTGCAGCAGAGCTTCCTGTATGAGCTGTTAGCCGTCATACAGGAGCAGATGCAGATCACTGCTCATCATTTATAAACCACTGGAAAAAGTTATCTTCATGCCTGTCATAGAGCTGTGGGATTTGGGTTATTATTACTAAACCACGTGCTAGACCAGGGTGTCAACTCTTCTTAGTTCAGTCCAATTTGACCTCTAGTGGCCAGTAAATCACAGCATAATGACCGAGAAATAACCACAACTCCACATGTTTGCTTTGTTTTAGTGCAGGGGTGTCCAACATGAGGCCCGCGGGCCAGAACCGGTCCTCCAGAGGGGCCAAACCGGTCCGTGGGATCGAGAAAAAATTCCAGAGAAGACATTAACTGCAGATGGTAAATTAGTAAAACTATACATTTAAAATCATTTCTAGACCATGACAAGTTGTTTGGATCATAAAGTAAAATACTATGTCGTTCAGTTCCAGATAGTTGTGACTAAATGTTGTGTTTCTTTGTAGACACTCTCTGATCTGGAAGTTGTAATGTGGAAATGATAAACTGAGGCTGTATGTTGCTGAAATTGAATTTATTTTTCTTGAGAAATGTCAGGTTATCCGTAATGTTTTGTACCAAGATATCTCCTTAAATGTGAACATTTTGCACTAAAACAAAGGAAATATTTGATTTTGTGGTTACTTTCAGGTTATTATGCTGTGATTTTACTGGTCACTTGAGATCAAACTGGGCTGAATGTTGAACCTGAACTAAGATGAGTTTGACTCCCCTGAGCTAAATCAACTGTCTGATGGCTCTAAACAAAGACTAGCATCAGTCTAACTCTAGAACTCTCAGCAAGAAATTCCTTTAACAGAGTGCCTCTAATCTAGATTAACAACCTGATTTTCTACTTCGTATCTTGTTATTCCCTGTGCTCTTAGAGTACAAAACAGAGCACAGCGTGTTTAAATTGCAAATGCAGCTGGAATAATAATAATAATAATAATAATAATATATGTTGTGGAATAGATGATCGTGGGCCAATGGCAGTTTTCCTGAATGGTTTACATATGACCTTTCTGTTAGTTTGTGATGTGAATCATGTTAGAATGCGTCACCAACCACCATCCACCGTAATCACAAGCTCTCCAGAAAAACACACACAACACTGAACAGGACATGCACCAGAGAACGAGGTAAGGAGGAGCCCTACACACACAAGTGCTTGCCACCAGAAAATCTGCTTTTGCAATGTCTCATGCAGAATGGAGAAAAACAAATAGTGCACAAAATCTACTCGTAAGGCTCCCAAGGCAAGAATAGATTTCAACCAAAAAGAATTCTGCCTTAAAGGATGCAACTAAAAGCCAAGAATCCCGTCAATCTGTGCAGATTGGAGCCAGATTCCAGCTTTTACCGGCCTTGGAAAGGAAGGCAGCATGAGGGACGGCAGCGTCAGGCTTAGCTACGGTGAGATGAGCTGAGAGGGGCGAAGGACGGTGTTTGGATGTTAGCGAAATGCCAGCTAGCCGTCAGCAGATGGGTCAATATATAGTTGCGGGACTTTTCTATCATAGTTGACTTTTTTTTTTTGCTGTTTTCAGGCCTATAACCAAACACCACATGGCATTTTTACAGAAAGATTCTTCTAGATATTATATATACAATTGAGTGAAATGTAAAGTTATTTCTAAAGATATTGTAGTAAACCTGTTGACTACTTTCTATTAAATAAGTCAGAAAGCCTTGGAGTCTGGCCAGTCTTTTCTCCAGGAGGAAATGACATCATGTGGAGCAGGTCATGTGATCTGGAATTAACACACTTCCTGGAGAGGTGTTTTTGTAATGGGGAACTTAGATGGAAGTGATTTAATTTGTTATTTTCCATCTAAAATTTGATGTATTGCCAAAAAAGAAACATCTGTCATGATTATCTCAACTTAATAAAAGAACACAATCCAAACTATTTGTGAATCAGCTCATTTTATTATTGTTAGCTAATTAGAAGGTGGTTGTTTTTAAATTGGGACGGTTATTTAGTTCACATTTCAGTGATATTCAGTCATTTTTTATTAAAAACTGAGACACAAAATAACAAAAAGAGATATAAAATGACAAAAACGAGATATAAAGTGACAAAACCAAGATACAAAACAAAAACGAGACACAAAATGACAAAAACTGAGATACAAAATGACAAAACTGATAAACAAAACAACAAAAACGTGATGCAAAATGACAAAAATGAGACACAAAATGACAAAAACAAGACATAAAGTGACAAAACCGAGATACAAAAATGACAAAAAAAGAGACACGAAACAAAAAAAAATGAGACATAAAATGACAAAACTAGACACAAAATTACAAAAACGAGACACAAAAGAACCAAAACTAGACAGAAAATAACAAACCGAGATATAAAATGACAAATACGAGACAGGAGATCATCAAAACAAGACAGAAAACGACAGAATGAGACAGAAAATGACAGAACCAAGACACAAAATGACAAACGACACAGAAAACAGTAAGCCTTGGACTCTTGCCAGTGTTTTCTTCAGGAGGAAATGACATCATGTGGTTGTTATTAAATTCTGACAGGTATTTTGTCGGCATTTTAGTGACATCCAGCCGTGTTTTTATGAATAGGTCATTTTTTCCATACTGAATAATGATGGAATGTGTAAAGACGTGATCACAAAGAACATAAAAAACATCATTTTTTTTTTAACTTTTAATAAAAATGGTCACAAGATATGAACCTCAAAAGTCCCTCAGGTATATATTGACCCGGTTCTTTTACCCTACGGGCCTTGATGGCTCTCTCACCTGGGATCACTGATATAGTTTTCAGGGCTCGCAGAACCCTGAAGGTTCGCAGTGCTGAGACATTGCCCAGGTCCACAAACTCTGTGACATATCTGTAAGGGAAGGCAGGGGCAGGAGAGGAGGGGCAAGAGGGGCATTTAGGGGAAAGGTGTGGGGCACATACACGCACGCACACACACACACACACACACACACACACACGAGTCAGGCACACGCACACATGGCGTGACAAGACGAAAGGAGGGTCACGGGAAGGGAAGGAAGGCAGGAAGGAAGGAAGGAAGGAAGGGAGAGGAGGGAACGGCAAACGGTCACGCACAGAGGACACATGGCAGGAGTGCTGGCGGCACACGGGCCTTACCTGGAATTACCGAGATAGTTTTCAAAGCTCGCAATACTCTGAACGTGCGCAGAGCGGAAACATTGCCTAGGTTTACAAACTCTGTTATATACCTGCAGGATTAAATGCACAGTTACTACACAGCATTGCACAGGGAAACCCACTGCTCACACACAGACACACACCTCCCACAAAATGCACCATTTCACACACAAGTCGTTGCAATCACAGGTGTTTTCGGTGTTTATTTCCTTGATCTGCATTGGAAAAAACACAAAAAAAAGCACAAGAAAAAAAGCCAAAATTGACATCATTTTACACAAAACTCAAAAAATGGGCCGGACAAAATTTTGTGTCCGTTTTTGCCGTTTGGTGTCTCATTTTTGTCGCTTCGTGTCTCGGTTTTCTCATTTTGTGTATCGGTTTTGTCGTCTTGTGTCTCAGTTTTGTCGTTTTGTGTCATTTTGTGTCTGGTTTTGTCACTTTGTGTCTCGTTTTTGTCGTTTTATGTATTGGTTTTGTCATTCTATGCCTCGTTTTTGTCATTTTGTGTCTCGTTTTTGTCATTTTGTGTCTCGTTTTTGTCATTTTGTGTCTCGTTTTTGTCATTTCACGTCTCGTGTTTGTCATTTTGTGTCTCGTTTTTGTCATTTTGTGTCTCATTTTTGTCATTTCACGTCTCGTGTTTGTCATTTTGTGTCTCGTTTTTGTCATTTTGTGTCTCATTTTTGTCATTTCACGTCTCGTGTTTGTCATTTTGTGTCTCGTTTTTGTCATTTTGTGTCTCGTTTTTGTCGTTTTATGTATTGTTTTTGTCATTCTATGCCTCGTTTTTGTCATTTTGTGTCTCGTTTTTGTCATTTTGTGTCTCGTGTTTGTCATTTTGTGTCTCGTGTTTGTCATTTTGTGTCTTGTTTTTGTCATTTCACGTCTCGTGTTTGTCATTTTGTTTTTCGGTTTTGTCCTTTTCTGTCGAGTCCGAATCTAAATGGCATTGAACACCTATGGAGAGATCTCAGAATTGCTGTTTCTAGAAGGCACCCTTCTAATCTGAGAGACCTGGAGCAGTTTCAACAGCAGAGTGGTCCAAAGCTCCATTTGAGAGTGTAAGAAGCTTGTTGATGGTGCAGGAAGCGACTAGCTTCAGTTATTTTTTTCAAAGGGTGTGCAACCGAATATTGAGTTTTGTGTAAATTGATGTCAATTTTGGCTTTCTTCTTCTACTTTTTTGTGTTTTTCCAATGCACAACAAGGGACTAAACACCAAAAACATTTGTAAATGCAACAATTTCTGTGAGAAATGGTGAATTTTCTGGAAAAATCCCAGGGGTGCCAATACTTTTGTCCACAACTGTACAGGGAGAAATTAAAGCATCTCTCAGACAAGCCTTACAGGAATCAGGAACAAGATTATAGCCTCATTACATTCTGTGAGCAGCATGTAATCCTTCACATACGATCAGAAAAAACATGCAGTACAATGCTGAAGGCTTGGTTTTGTAGCTGAAGGCACTGAGGCGTGAGATAAATATGGGCCAACATACTCCAATGCTGTAGGGGCCATTATAAGAGAGTGGAGTGGAGATTTCTGGCCGTGCTTTCACAATGTACACCACATTATCTCTGTTCTTCTTCTCACATTCAGGAGGACTTAATAGGCCGCTGTGCTGATTAGCATTAAAAGCGTTTGGCCTCTACGCCAGATCATGTTAAGCTGATCCTAACCGTGCGAGTCACAATACTTACGCCATGAGGATAACACTGAAATCCAGCCAGTTCCACGGGTCTCGCAGGAAAGTGAACTTCCCCACACAGAAGCCCCTGGCCAGGATCTTTATGAGGGACTCGAAGGTGTAGATCCCCGTGAATGTGTACCTGAGGAAATGAAAAGCGAGATGAAAGGCAGGATGACGGAGCCTCTAGATGAGGGGCGTCAAACTCGTCTTAGTTCAGGGACGACAATCAGCCCAATGTGAGCTCAAGAGAGTGTTAAAATCATTACATAACAGCCGATAAATACCGGATAAAACATGCTAAACGAGAAACAAAGAGACAAAAACATGACAAACGACAAAAGTCAGACAGAAAACAAGACAAAAAAACAACAAAAACAAGATAAAATATTACAAAAACGAAACACAAAGCAACAAAAAATGAGACAAATGACACAGAACAAAATAAAGAATATTAGCTAGATTAGTTAAAGCTGCTCTCTATTAAAGTTGCTCTATAATCTTTAAAGTTGCTCCACATTTGTCAAAGTTGACCTACACTACCGTTCAAAAGTTTGGGGTCACCTAGATAATCCCATGTTTTCCAGAAAAACTCCCACTTTTATCCATGTGCTAACATAACTGCACAAGGGTTTTCTAATCATCAATGAGCCTTTCAACACCATTAGCTAACACAATGTAGCATTAGAACACAGGAGTGATGGTTGCTGGAAATGTTCCTCTGGACCCCTATGGAGATATTCCATGAAACATTTCCAGCTACAATAGTCATTTACCACATTAACAATGTCTACACTGGATTTATCTTTCATTTAATGTTATCTTCACTGAAAAAACATAAGGACATTTCTAAGTGACCCCAAACTTTTGAACAGTAGTGCATTGTAGCACTTTGAGATTTTATATGTAAAGTGCATTATAAATTAAAGGTATTATTATTATTATTATTATTATTAGTGTAGACTCATAGATCTAGACATGTAGATGAGTTACATGAGATGTAGTTCAAACTGTAGAAAGTGTCTGACTTTGGTGCTGCTTTGGGATGTTCTAATTGAAGTAAAACCAATCTTGAGCAGCAACAGTAGCTAACATTCGTGTCTATTCTGCTTAGCGTTTATTGATTCAGACAGCTGGAATCCTCAGGAATAAATTAGAAGCAGCGCCACTAGAAGACCGGCTGTTGCCATCTTGATCTAGATAATATGAGCACTCACGAGTCACATGGCAGCCCTCCCTGTTATTACCTTCTCTGTCATGTGACACAAACGTGGTATTATGTCTGAAATTATTCCCCATTTATTCTTCTGTGCAGATGAGAAAACGAACAGCTGGTTGAGGAAAAGAGGGAGTGATCCCAGACACACCGAGCGAGTTAGGACAAAGACAAAAAGAGACTTACTCTACATTCTTGGCCCAGTCTGGCGGATTACTGAGGGTCATGAAAGCACAGTTGGTCAGGATGGTGAACATGATCAACATGCTGAACATCGTAGGATCACACGTTAAGGAACATCTGTACAAACCGTCCAACCAACCCCAACAGTGAAACCATCAAAACCAACATCTCCCATCCCATAGTAAACAGGCTACAGACACTACAACGGTTCACTTCAACAGTTTTAGAATAACCTAATATTGTTGGTGTCACACACTGAGGAACCATCCATTCTCTGACTCAATGGAGTACAACAATCCTGTGTGATGAACCACAGATTTCACATTTAGATTGATCAGGCCATAATACCTTCTTCCAGTCTTCAGTCGTCCATTGGTGATGTTTCATGGTCCAGACAAGCTTCTGTGTCTTATTCTGACGTCTTAGCAACGGCTTTCTGCTGCAACTCCAAGTCTTCTCTTCACACTTGAAACTGACACTTCTTACTATGACCACTATTAAGCTGTACTTTGAAGCTGCTGACTCACAAACTTGTCTTCTGATTCTCTTGTGACTTAGGTTTTATCAGTTTAGCTTGTTTTACACACATTTTCAGTCATTTTGGACAGGCTTTTGTGTCATTTTGGCCGTATTTTAAGTTGTTTTGAGTGATTTTCAGTAATTTTGGACAGATTTTGTAATTTCTACACATTTTTGTTATTCTGTCTGCAATTCATTTAGTTTTTGGTGGATTTTAAGTCATTTCGGTCAAGTTTTGAAAAGGTTTTAAGCTGTTTAAGACAGATTTGAAATCATTTTCAAAGTAATTTTGGACAAGTTTAGTCATTTTAGCCACATTTTAGGTTGTTTCAGACAGATTTTATGTTATTCTGGCCACAATTCAAGTCGTTTTGGGCAGATTTTCAAGTTAACACTGAGACTTCTGACTACAACCACTATTAAGCTGTGCTTGAAGCTGTTGACTCACCAACTTGTCTTCTGATTCTGCTGTGGCTTTGGGTCTTCCAGACTTCTTCCTGTCAGAGTTTCCTCCAGTTTCTGAGCCTTTTGACGGTGAAGAAAACTGGACTCACTGACACCTTGACTTTCTTTAGTTTCTTTGGAGGAAAGACCTTCATTTTTAAGTGTTCTGATGGTCTGTCTCTCTTCTATTGTTAATTGCCTTTTTCTCTCCATTTTTACAGTAACTCACTACTTTCTGCAGTACAATCCTGTTCTAGTAATGCTCTGGAGGGTTTGGTTCCATGGTGTGTTTCATGCAGACAGAGGGGGTTGTAGGTAATCTAGAAAAGTTGGAACACCCGTAGGATTTGGTAGCACCAACTTTCAAGGCTTCATCAACCTCCATTGCTGCAGAATAGCTTTAAGTTGTTAACCCATTTCTGGTTCCCTGAAAAAGGCCTTTTTGTATAATTCTGAAATGTACATTATTTTTCAGTTTTGGGTAATTTCACCTTTCTTTTTAACCTCTAGCAGTTCATCACTTACCTTTCTACCATTTCAATCTATTCATTGGACTTGAACTACTTGAATTTCAATAAAAAATGGAAAAATGATGGCGTTCTAAAACTTTTGACCAGTAGTGTATTTCTGTTGAAGTGCTCAGCTGCTGAAAAGCCTGACATACATCTCCATAGGAAGTCTGAGTTAACATTACATTTAGTCACAATTCATTTCCTCCTTTGTCTAATAAACCCTCTAATCCAACTCTGAAAGGATATGAGTGCACTAAAACTCTAATAGCTATCCTCCTCAGAGGGTTGAAAGGGGTTAGGATGTACAAGGCAGGAGTGGCGTTGAAACGGAAGATTGCCTTCCCACGATTCAATACTATGAAGGTCTGAAAGAGACAGAACAAACCGGGTTAAAATCTGCTTTATGCAACACCTCATCTTGTCCACGTTCATGTAAACAACGCTGAAATGGCATTTCATAAACCTGCATGTGTCAGAGAATGTTTTCTGTGATATCCGCTCATCATGACTGAGACAGTTTAGTATGAAGCGCCTCTGTTTACCTTTAAAAGTCAAAGTATTTCTATTTTAAAGCCCTATAATAAGGCCCCTTTTCACAGCACATTACAGGATCATTAGTAAGGAAGTAACTGTTCAAAGATGTTCCAGAAATTGATCTTCGTACTTAGCAGACTGGATCACTACTCTGGTAGATTTTTTATTTTTTTTTAAGAGAATAAAACTTACAGAATTAAATTACATGGTGAAGTTCCTTTATCCCTGTAAAACCCAAATATAGAAAGAAAAATAGCAAAAAATATGTATTTCTATATAAATAATAAAAAGTGATAATTTAAAAAAATGAAAAAATATATTTTTATATATATATATATATATATATATATATATATATATATATATATATATATATATATATATATATATATATATATATATATATATAAGAAAAAGAAGCAGGCTGTCTTCACATTTCCTATTTTAGAATGTGTCTGTGGTCTGCGTGACTAAACGGATTCTGAGTCACAGCTCCAGGTGCCTCAGGTGAAAAGCTGAACAGACAGAAACTTATGTGCTCAGCTATTATGTCTTTCTTTAGCAGAAGTTTGTCTGTGTGGGAGGAAATTGCTGCTCTGCCCATGTGTTCCCTTTAAAACAGTTCATTGAGAGCATCAGCTGGATGACTAGAAGCTTTTATGTGTTGCAAAGCTTGAATTACAAAGTGCAGCGCTCTGATGCATTAAAACTACATGACATGAGTCGCACCATAATTGAAAGCCAATCAGTATGTGTTATGTAGCTTTGAGGCCAGCGCAGTCAAGAATGTGTCTTCTATTTGTCTATCCATGTTCCGTTTAATGCTGAAAACTCTGACCAGACCTTCTGATTGCTGTAGTAGGGGTCCATGTCCTCCAGAGGGGTGGACACCAGGCGGGGAGGGGTGTCCCCGTAGATGAAGGGGAGCGATTTCCCCGCCTCCAGGTCGCTGTTAGGCTTTGGCCCATTTTCATCGTCAGTGTCACTGCGGCGATCCGCCCGCGGTCTCCGAGCCTCCTCCTCGGCGATGCGCCTCTCGATGGCGGCCAGCGACTCGGGGACGAAGGGGCGGAAGCTGTCAGGTCCGGGCGGTACAAGCAGCTGTGCCATCTTGTCATCCTGCTCCTTCAGAGAGCAGCGAGGGGCTCAGCTGAGGCAGGGAGCTGCAGCGGGAAGGGAATGAACTTTAGATGAGTCAGGGCATGAAAATAGTCGGCACCAACGGGGGTCAATTCATCTGCTCGGATCACACTGTAGGGTGGAAACCCTGCTGGAATAAAGAGGTTAACCCTCCTGTTGTCTTCATTTACACGCACCAAAAAATACTGGTTCCTTGTCTGAAAAAAATCCAATAATTCTGCAAAAAAAATCCCCAAATTTGGCAAGAAAATTCTTGTAAATATTTTCAAAAAATGAGTAAAAATCTTCCAAAAAAATCCTAAAAATATCTAGTGATTCCATATTTATCAGTAAAACTTCTAATGTTTTCTTGAAAAACATTCACATAAAAATCAACCAAAATCCAGTGAAATCCGCTGGATTTTGGTAGATTTTTTGTGAATGTTCTCCAGAAACATTTCAAAAAAATATTGAAAATGTGGACATCAGAAGCTTCACTGTGAAATTTTTTATTTTTTTTCCACATTTTCAAACTTTAAAACGGGTCAATTTTGACCCGCAGGACGACACGAGGGTTACTGTGATCAAAATGCGAGGGAAAACGGTCTGCTAGAAGGCTTTATAACGGGTCTGACTTTGGTAACATGCAAAAACACAGCAACGAGAACACAACTGTACTCATTTTTCCCATTTACTGCTGCTTCCTAATCTATCTACTGCTGCATTTTAGTTAATGGAGAAAGCGGCTCTGTGCAGTTCTGGAAAACAACTGTCCTTTTACCACTAATTAATTGGTGGAAAGCCTGGAATTAGAAAAAAAAAAAGAACTAGTTTCACAATAGCTTTCAGCACAATCAGATGCAGTAATTATGCTCTTTTTTTCTTCTTCTTCTTGCCTCAGTCAGCCACATACTGTACCACCCTTCACACCCGGAGGCCCGGATCCTTCCCACAGGAAATAGAGCAGAGGCACACAAACAAAATCTGGCCAAAAAAACCCTGGTGAGCCATTATCGGCAGGTCCTCGGTGCCTCCCGGTCTCCACAGTCCCTCAGGTGGGTTCTAGTCCTGGTGGAACGCTGTGCCGGCCCAGAAAACAGGAAGCTCCCCTCTGGCAGATCTCAGAAGTGATGTCTGCTCGATTCCTCGGCTTTTCTTTCTTTAAAAATGGAAACGAGGCCCTGAGTGGCAGTGGGGGTTATGGAACACCGTTTCTCCCATCGAACTAGCACTAAGACTTAGTCTAGGGAAATGGAAGTTTTTACACTGTTGGATTTGTCTAATATCGTACCGGGCTGGACCTAATCTGCAACCTCACTGCAACCAAACCTCTCCTGATCACATGCAAGTGGAAAATCAAAAGAGACTTGTCTGCTTTCTGGCCCATGGTTAGCTTAGATTAGCACAAAATACTGTATGTAAAGGAAAACAGGTAGCCTTGACCTCAGCACCTCTGAAGCTCACTACCGATCACATATATACTAGTAAAACTTTTGATATTTTCTTTAAGAACATTCACATAAAAATCAACCAAAATCCAGCAAAATTCGTTGGATTTTGGTTGATTTTTATGGGAATGTTCTTAAGAAACATTTCTAACATTTCTTTTTTTCCACCAAAAAATGTTCAAAGATTTCCCAAAAATGTTGAAAATGTGGACATCAGAAGTTTCAGTGTGAAAATATATTTTTTTTCCACATTTTCAAACTTTAAAATGGGTTAATTTGACCTGCAGGACGACACGAGGGTTAAAGTTCTGCATTGTTATGGGCGTGGCCACTTTGAGCATCAGGTGTTGTCATGGAAACGTCTATGGTCTAGAGACATTGCATCAGCTCCACTTTAACGCCATCTTTTGCTCATTCTGAATTAGCTGGGAGTCGACCACAACGTCCTGAGGCACCGCTGAGCCTCCAGACTGCTGCTGGTACCGTCTACCTTTACACCCAGCCAACAGTCCAAACCAGCCATTCAGAGTCGGCACAGGAGCAATGTCCGTCCAAACTAACGCTCATGAAAACACACATCACAGGACCAATCTCACACAGCGACCACACACTGAGCTGTAGAATCACATGATGGGGGTGAGACAGAGTGCACGTAACATGGAACTCATTTTCTCTAATTATTGCTCATTAGGTCTGATAAGACCCACACAGGATGGACGTTTGCGTTTCCAAAAGTCACCCAGTCTCTGAATGTCTTCACCCAGGATGGAATTGGTCAAAATGTTCCTTTTCAGTGACCTAAAATTGCATTTGCAAGTGGATGAAAGGCCACAACGCATGGAAAAAAGGAAATTTAGAACGTGATGCTGAGGCCAAACTGCAATTATTTTAGCTGCTTTTACCAGTGAAATCTCTTCAACGCAGCTGGATATTAAAGACGATGAGGGGGAAAACAGAGGAGACCATCCATTATTAGTGGAATGGAGGATCATTAGCGAGTCCTTTCTTGCGTTTCTAAGAATACATCGGGCATGAATGGTGAATTAATTGTAGCTTCTACCACAGAGATGTTTCATGAAGCACATCTGCTCGCCCCTGGACTTGGTGTTATGATGTATGGCCTGACAGCTTGTCTGGCGTGAGCTGCTGGGTGCTGGAGGTCGTTAGGCCTGATCGACCCATAGGCCCAACATTCACACCCACCTCTGAGCTCAGCCATCAGCGTGGAAAAGCCCCGGAGGCAAATATAACATGACAGACTGAGAACATGGAGGGGCAGCGGACCTGTTCGTACTTGTACGTGTCGTGGCGCTGAGAGTATAAATGAGGGATTGAATCTTATTTATATATGTCAACTGTTATCTGCTACCCAAATAGGCTGTTCACATGACATTCAGATGTGGCATTTGTGTTTGACAAGTTTTGAGTCATTTGGGACAATTTTCTTGTCAATTTCAACAAGTTTTATATCAGCTTGGATCATTTCTTGTCATTTTGGATCATTTTTGTGTCTTTGAGATACTTTTCAAGTCATTTAGGACAAATTTCATGTCATTCTGGATGAATTACTTGTAATTATGGATCATTTTCAAGGAATTTTGGACAATTTTTGAGTAATTTTGGACGTTTTGAGTCAATTTGGACAATTTTTGAGTTATTTTCAACAAGTTTCATATCAGCTTGGATCGTTTCTTGTCATTTTGGATCATTTTTGTGTCTTTAAGATAATTTTCTCATCATTTAGGACAAATTTCATGTTATTCTGGATTATTTTTTAATTTTTAATCTAATTTATAAAACTTGTTTTGTTACTTTTCATAAAAATGTATGCAGACTATATCCCATGGCCTTCAAAAGTCCCTCAATTATAAATTGACCCAGCCTGTTTTAGATCCACCACTGTTCAGACAATGTCCACCAAAAACTGACTTAACGTGCACGTAATGAGTGACCTGTAATTCACACAACACCTCCACAACAGTCAAGCCTCCTTTCAGCGCCCTTGAACCAAACAGCAGCTCATCTTTTCCACCGACACACTGGCCATGATGCTAGAGATGGAGGTCAAGCTTCCTAATCAGACATTTTCACAGCATCTGCACGTCTTCCATGGACGACAATCCCAGCTGACATTGTGTCAGGAGAACACTGCTGTCCATGGTGCTTAAACAGGAGGGAAAAAAAACAAACAGAAGACAAAACCTGAAACCTGTGGGAGATTTTCAACCACAAACACACCAATGTCTGTAATATTCCCACAGCAGGTTCATCCTGACTCTGAGGTCGTTTCCAGCCCCTCAACCTGCTAGAATTCCCAACAGCTAAAGGCTACAGACGAATGTGATGTGGAAGTAGCTGTGTTTAGAAATCAAATGTCACATCATACCTTAACTGTCGCGGGTTTCACATCGAGCCATGATGATGATGTTGTTAAATCCGAACACTTTGAGAACGTCAGATTTTCCACAAACGAGAGTCTGGTGAATTATTCGCGGCCATCATGTCTTCCCCTCCAGATACACCACCTCCCATCAGCAGAAAAAGCCCACAACAACCGGCTCCGTTCAGACACACACCGGTGGAGGCTTTTCAGCAGCCACCCATCAACACCTTTCCCCTGGAAACCGGTGCTGCTAAACTTAGAGGTCGGCTTTAAATGGCTCCATTTATTAATTCATGCTTTTTATCCCAGTTCAAACCAAGCAGCAGGGGAGAGAGAAAAAGACGGGAGATGTGAACTGTAAACCAGAGGATGGCTGTGAATGAGTCTGGGCGTGTCCTGGCCAGATGTGTTGCTTTTAATCAAACACACAGAGAGCATCTGGCCGACCGAAATTAAGACCCCCAGCTTTGGCTTTATTTACTTCTTCTTCTTGTTGCTTTGTTTTCTCAGTGCTACCTGAACCGGTGGCTTACCTGTAAGAAGGATTTCTAGCTCATGAAAACTGAACATTTGCACCCATAAGGCCCTGTAGCTGACGGGACTATTCCCTCCTGGAGGATGTTAGAATCCTCTTTAATCTGTCACGACGTTGTTTTTATTTTTTGTCATCGTATTGGTGTGAAAATGGAGGTAAATTAGCACCTAATGCTCAAAAATGAGGAATTAAGCGTCATTTAAAGCGCAGGTGTGAATCCAATTAAGTCAAAACGACAATTCTGTGTAATTAAAATGTTAAAGGAGAAATGAAAAAATGAACGTGCTTATCACGCGCTCAATTAGCGGAGGAATATCACACGATATTTGACCACAAATGTTGGTTTTGTGTGTCGGTTTCAAACAAAAGAGCTCCGACTGTGTTTCCAGACTAAGAATTGTGAAGAGTCCGACTACTTTAAGGTGGAAGAAAGCTGTCAGTCGGTCATAAAAAGCAGAAAGACGCTCCTCCACAGATACTCACCACCATTACGGTGCCCAGCAGGTGCGGACCCTGAAGGTAGATCCCATCTCCCGCGGAATAATCCTCAGATCAAGCCTCTTGATTCGAGATTTAAACGCCTTTTCTTTTGCTTTTGACAAGCGATCCCTCGATGGATTATCGTTTAATAAGCGCCCCTTTGATTTTTTTCTTCTTTTTTTGAGCCGCCCCTCGCTTGTTGTGGAGAAATCAATCCGCGCTTCCGGTTGGTCGGGCTGGAATGAGTGTCCTCCGAGCGGAGACAACATGGACAGATGAGAGACAGGAGGAGCAGCAACCTGTTGTCAGACGCACCTTATACTGTTATTCTGTTTATCAATCATCCAGGTCAACTTCTCTGTTTGGATGATTAGATATTATTAATATTATGATGGTTTAAATCCGAGTGGAGCAGCATCACTTTATATTATATTCAATGCATGAGTTAATTCATCTATACTTGCCTTGAGTTAATTCATCCTGTTATTCAATATTGAGTCTATTTGCTGGATTTCTAATTAAGCCATACTACAGCCTTAAAAAAACATTTATTTTGGCTGAATTGTTGAATTTCAGCTCAACACTCCATCTGTTCTGTCATGATTAACCCTGAACGACCCAAAAATAGAAAAAAAATGAGCAAAAATACCCCCTAAAAATAAATACAAATATTATTTTTATTTATTTTATATATATATATATATATATATATATATATATATATATATATATATATATATATATATATATATATATATATATATATATACATATATATATATATATATATATATATATATATATACAAGACAATAATGAAAAATGAATCAAATAAATCAAGCTGCTGTTGTATGGTTGCAACAGTGGGTTTTACAGGGTTACTCTTTTGCACACTTGTTTTGATATTATTGATGGTTTTAAAAGGTTTGAGCCTGCAGATATAGGTTTTAAGATGCCATTCAAACGTATAGATTGCTGAAATGGAGATGATTATTGGGTTTTCAGGCTTGTGTACCCACATTAACTCCACATTGGTAGATAATAATACTGTGTGCTGAACTCCCTCACGTTTCTTGTAGTTTTATGCCACCTGCTGGACACTCTGATAGATTACACAAAGACTATTATGCAACCTCCTACGGTCTGGAAAGTTTGCTCTCTTCCCCAGTTAGGATTAAAATGGAGTCTTTGTAGCACTAATGTGACGAGAATACATATGCTGTACTGATTTTGATATGAGGATTAGAGGTGATACAGTAGCAAGAGCTTCTTTTATTATGTTCTTGTTAATTTATATGCACTAGTTCCTGCAGCGATTTATGACAAAAATGTGAAGAAAGGGTTACAAACAGACATGCCAAATAAGAAACACGCTCTTCAATAGTTATTGTCATTATTATTACTAGTCATATTATTATTATTATTATTGTATCCACTATAAATCATACAATCATCTAGTGTAGATGAACATGAATGTGCATGGAGAATGAAATCCTAAACAATCCACGAACCAATCAATAACACGTCTCGACTGCATTTCATTTTATTGACCACTAGGTGTCGTACTCGAGCTGTGTGTGTCATTGAATCCTCCAGTAATGAAGCATGTTTTGACTAAAGTATCGAAGCTTCAACAAAGCCTCGATGAAGCATCAGTAAAAAAAAAATGCTCCATCAGCTGTGTCCAGTGAATGAGCAGCAGAGTCCTGTGCAGGTAGTGAGGAGAAGTAAAAAGCTTACAGCACCTGGTATTCCCAGGCGGTCTCCCATCCAAGTACTAACCAGGCCCGACCCTGCTTAGCTTCCGAGATCAGACGAGATCGGGCGTATTCAGGCTGGTATGGCCGTAAGCGACAGTCTCAGGAACAAACCACGCTCTTATAAATGCTGCTGGGACAAGACGTGCTGTTATGTTTTCTACCATGGAGATCTTCTACAACCTGAAACAAACATTTAAATTGGCTGAACAGGTCCTTTTCAGGAGCCTGTCTGTCTGACTCTGTTGTCCATGATGTCATATGAGCTCATTTATTGTCACTCACGTCTTTCTGTGTCACAAACGTTTTCATGTTGGGCTCAAGGTCAAGCTACAATCAATACCTTGTTGTAGAAGGCCGGCTCTTTACTGCCGTGGTGGACCAAGTGTGTGAGTGTGTTCACAGCTTCTTGTCACGTTCACATGGACATCAGGACTCACATGATGGAGATGAAGGACATGTAGAAAAGGCCCCATAGTTGCTCAGTCTGTCGCTTACGGCCATACCAGCCTGAATACGCCCGATCTCGTCTGATCTCGGAAGCTAAGCAGGGTCGGGCCTGGTTAGTACTTGGATGGGAGACCGCCTGGGAATACCAGGTGCTGTAAGCTTTTTACTTCTCCTCACTACCTGCACAGGACTCTGCTGCTCATTCACTGGACACAGCTGATGGAGCATTTTTTTTTACTGATGCTTCATCGAGGCTTTGTTGAAGCTTCGATACTTTAGTCAAAACATGCTTCATTACTGGAGGATTCAATGACACACACAGCTCGAGTACGACACCTAGTGGTCAATAAAATGAAATGCAGTCGAGACGTGTTATTGATTGGTTCGTGGATTGTTTAGGATTTCATTCTCCATGCACATTCATGTTCATCTACACTAGATGATTGTATGATTTATAGTGGATACAATAATAATGATACAGTATATATGTACATACAAACTTGATTTCCAAACTTTCTGTTTGCGTTGACTGATTTTTCTTACGAGATCTGTGTTGACAGAAGTGTTATATGTATGTGTGAATGAACCTCTCTTTTTCTCTTACGTGTTTTAGGACATTTACAATAAGAATTCATCCACATGCATGTATGGATCTGTGTTTATATCCTCCTGATAGACTCACACTAGATGGACATGCTGCTTTTTATTGTCCAAAAGCCCATTCTAAACTGTCAGTGTACACCCTTTTGCCATTTTTGGTTTTTTTTGTGTTTTTCAATATTAGCAACCATTTGAAAAAATCTACTGAGATTATCACAGTATTAACGGAGGCTGCTCAGATCAGTTTGCGGACCCGAAATCAATCAATTCAATCCAGGTTAAATAAAGATGTGTGGATGATTTCGTAACGTGGGAAGTTCTGGGAATCTTTGGATGTTCCGTAATTCATTTGTAATTCCAAAATGAAAAAAAAAAAAGCATTTCGTTTGTTTCAAAACCAAAAATGCTAAAAATGAAAAAAAAAAAAAAATTAAGCACAGTGCATATTTGGTTTTTTGGTAAGTCACTTTTTTTATTCCTTGAAAACCAAAAACTGGCTCTTTTGTTTACTCACTAATTTTAGAATGAAAAACTAAATCTTGTGCTGAACACAATGAGAAAAATGAACTCAAAAAACTTTCCTTTTTTTGTAAGCATTTTTTAAAAAACAATTTATCTTGTTTCTTTGTTTGGAAAACCACATCGGCACAGGGAGAGTATGAAGCTCAGTGCAGAAAACATGGAGGTTTCTAACTGACCCGTCAACCGTCCTTCTATGAGGCTGCAGTCGTTTTCTTTTGTCAGCTGCAGGATAAACCAGAGTAATGGTACATCTGTACATCTTCACTAACTGCCTGTATACTCTGTTGTTTATGTCCAAACTTTCACCAGTTTTACATACATTACACTACCGTTCAAAAGTTTGGGATCACTTAGAAATGTCCTTATTTTTGAAAGATGAAGATCACATTAAATGAATGATAAATCCAGTGTAGACATTGTTAATGTGGTAAATGACTATTGTAGCTGGAAATGTTTAATGGAATATCTCCATAGGGGTACAGAGGAACATTTCCAGCAACCATCACTCCTGTGTTCTAATGCTACATTGTGTTAGCTAATGGTGTTGAAAGGCTCATTGATGATTAGAAAACCCTTGTGCAGTTATGTTAGCACATGGATAGAAGTGGGAGTTTTACTGGAAAACATGGAATTGTCTGGAGTGAGCCCAAACTTTGGCTAGCATGCAGTTTAGAGTGGAAGGACGACAAAGCGGACTGAAAAAAAAAAGACCATTACTGAAGGGTTTTTTTGGTAGTAATTTTGCCTTTATATGGAAAAAAAACTACAGACAGAGGCGCCTTTTTTCACTTGGAAAGCTAACAAACTGTCTGAGCTTCAGGACCGGCTCACTTCACCGTCTCCCCGTGTAGGACTACCTCATAGGGGCTATAGGCTTACTGACACTAATACCCCAGGGTTGTATCTTAATGACTGGGGGTTAAAGATTTCAAGAAGAATACTTACTGTACTTCACCTTGTAAGATCTCCATTTTCAGGCCTGGCTCGATTTAAAGGGACGCAGAGCTCGCCTGTCAGTCAAACTCTCACATCTTTCCGCTGATCTGAGGTGGCAGGAATCACTTTCAGGCAAACCAGGAGGGTCCGTGCCGGAGCTGGAGGCGAAAGGAAACCCAATCCATCCTCTGGCCGGACACGTGGCGTTGTCTGGGTTTCCTGGGAATCCTACTGATTAGACTCTAGTTAAAGAGAGAAGCATTACGAGCATTCATGAGCAGCTTGTCTGATCAGTTTGACAGATTTAACTCCTGCTTTATGTTGGATTTTGTGGTAAATAAATGTAACACACATGTCAACCGGATTTAAAATGGAAAATAAAGTGATGGTCAAACACTTTCTGCCCCGGTGTTTTTTTAAATATTCATGCTGTCTAAGCTACCGCGGGAAACTCTATAAGCAGAGAATGGCCAAGTTTCCTTTCAGCCTGTCCGACTTTATCAATAAAACACCTATATTCATCAAATTACAGCCTCCACTTAGGCAGAGTACAGCCCAGCTCTATTAACCCTGACTGACTGCCACAGAAACAACATGTCCTGGAAGAAAATAACTCTTAGTAAGTCATTTTCGCAGCCCTTGTCACAGTTTAAGTTGATTTATAGAGTCATGAATTGGGGAGGGGAGCATGAAACGGAACGATAAAAGCAAAAATGGAACAAAGTTTTATGCTTGAATGCATCAAGGGGCTCATAAAAACGTGTCAGAACGACGAAACAAATGAAAAAACATATTGTGTCTAATATTAGCTCAACACTGTGATGCATGTCCTGACATCTGCCTCTTTGAGTAACAGTCAGAAAATTCAGAATATTCTGTTGTTACTGTGCACCATGCAGTGGTCAACATGGAAAAAATAATGCAGAATATGGTGTAAAAGCAACAAAACATTGTTTAAAAAATAAGATGAACTGAATACAAGAGGAACATCTGATATGAACTGCACTTGATTTAACCCTCCTGTTGTCCTCATTTATGGGCACCAAAAATATTTTTTCCTTGTCGGAAAAAAATCCCAAAATTCGGCAAAAAAATCCCCCAAATTTGGCAAGAAAATTCTTGTAAATACTTTCAAAAAATTCGTAAAAATCTTTCAAAAAAATTACTAAAAATAACTAAAGTCATTACATGTATATCAGTAAAATTTCTAAAATTTTCTTGAAGAACATTCACCAAAAACTATTGTTTCCTTGTCTGAAAAAAATCCAAAAATTCAGCAAAAAATTCCCCAAATTTCTGAAAATTTGCAAAACCTTCAGGAAGAAAATTAAAAGTTTCCCTTAAAAGTTTTCTTTAAAAAAAAAATCCCCCAATTTTAGCAAGAAAATTCTTGTAAATATTTTCATATTTTTTTGTCAATGTTCTTCAGAAACATTTTTAACATTTCTTTTTTTCCACCAAAAAATGTTCAAAGATTTCCCAAAACATGTTGAAAATGTGGACATCAGATGTTTCACTGTGAAAATATATTTTTTTCCACATTGTCAAACTTGAAAACGGGTCAGTTTTGACCCACAGGACGACAGGAGGGTTAAACGTGAGCCTGCTGACTGTGTTCAGCACCAGCAGGTGGCAGTCCTTCTGCATAAATGACAAACCCACAACACAATCACTAAAACCGACCAACACTCCAGGTTCTTCTCAAATTTAGTTTGTATCTAAACTGAACATCAGCACCATATTCAATGATTTCGCTCTTCTTCAAAGCTAAAAAAGCTGAATTCAACTCAATTTTAAAGCAATATCAAAGTCTGTCATCAGTTTTTCTTTAAACTGTTACCTATATTTACATGGCAATTTGCTTTCAGACATACAGCAGCAATAATGATAAATATAAATGCTTCCTATAAAATGGATATTCAGTATTTTCCACCATCAACAGCAGCTTGGCGTCTATAAAAAGCACTGGATTGCAAGTGCTTTTTTGTTCCGACTGTGGAACATTTGAGGGCACTATACGGAGAATAAATTTAGACAGAGTTCGGGCGATGCAATAAAATGTCAGACAGTAAATGTGAACTACATAGTAAATAGGTGTTTTTAAGTTTCCACCTCACACACACACACACACACACACCAAAGTCAAGGAACTATGTGCAAAATAAACAAGTAATGCAAAAAAAAAAAAATAATTCTAAAGACTAAACAAATTAAATGAATTTACATGAAGAAGTGGTGATTATTAGAGAATAGATTGATAGGAGAGCAAGTATGGAGTGAAAACAGCTGTTAAAGGACTCCAGATTTTCTATTAGAAATTATAGAACCAAATGTGTTTTGCTTTATCTTCTTTTTGCTTTACTGCATGATTAAAACTCAGCTGATTGTTGTGAATAATAAATTGAAGAGGATAGGTAACATTTGTGCTTGAATGAAACTCATCTTTTACTGAGGGAGCAGCAGCCAACAAACAAAACATTTTTTCTCCCCCCATAAGAGATTTTGCGTTTTGTTAGCAGTGGCTATTTCCAGTGGCAGGCAGGTGCCCTGACAGCGAGCCAGACTGCACAATAACCGTCACCCTGTAATGCTGTTAATTATACCTGTGCTGTTGGAGCTTTGAAAATATCAGCTGTGAAAGAAAGGCCCACAGTAACACGTTTATCTGCATTTCTAGTTTACTCTTTCTGCTCGTATTTACACAGTTCACACATACGGAAGGCGTTTTAACAGTTCACTTGTGACAATTACTCAGTTAAATCAGCAATTTTCAGAAATCATTTAAGTCATTTCCAAGACCAAATATTTGATGGTTTTGAGCTCGTCAGGGGATTTCAGGGATTTGGACGCCACTGTGTCTGTAGTCAGTAAATGATGATGGAATTTTTTTCTCCATTTCCATGAGAGGACAGTGCAGCTCATAATGTATGTGGCAGAGATTAAATGTGCATAATGTAAAGAAAAATGCAATAAAGACTCATCATGTAATAATCTGCCTATATTGAAATAAAGATTTTTTTAATGACTATCATATGATTTTAGTGACCACTTCTTTATTAAAAATGTAATTATGCTGTAGGTTCCTGCATGTGTTTGATGGAAAGTACCTCTTTTATCAGATTTTTTATTACAAAATGCTCAGTTATTACGTGAGGAGTTCGTGCAGTATCAAGAACTGGTTTTTATTTTACTAGCTGATGGTGTTTTTGTTGCAGAAAAACTGAATAAAAATGCCAAATATTCTGCCAACACCCTCCACTAACACCCATGCTTTGCCTTCTTAGAAAACAGAGGCTTTACCTGTATTTTTCCCCCAATAAAAAGCACATCATATTTATTTAATTCTCCGAGGAGCAAAGTGGCAGTAGCTCCTATCCAACCAAGACTACCGCAGCGTTGTTTGACTCTGTTCTGCTCCTTTAAAATGCTATTTAGTGCAGCATTTTCAACATGCACAGCATCATCCTCCCCCATCATCTGCACCAGCTTCGGATGTGAGAGAAACACTCCCTTGTACGGATACATTTATCCACGTGGACTCGTGAAAAAGGCCTTTTCCACCACAGATGATGTCCTACCCAGCATGCCCAGAAGCCGGCGATAGAGATCAGGAAACAGAAGTCCCCCAGTAAGACTGTTTGGATTCTGTCAGATGTAGGAAACAGACAGAACTCTGTTTTAAAAAGCAGGCCTGATCTCTGTACCAGTGTGATGAAGGAGTGGATGTAATAAGGAGCTGTTAATACTTGAGGCAAATGATACCTTTTTAATTCCTCCTTAAACTGTAGTTGGAAGCGAGGAGGAAAAGGCCAATAAATTCAGCCGTGGTTGCATTTGGATTCTAAAGCCGAATGAGGAGCAGATTATGAATATTTAACCTGCGGAGTTTTGCAGTGTAAAATATCCTACTGCTGTTTAAATCACATTCTCACACCTGAAGATGTACCTCTTCTTTCACCCCATAACGTAAATGATTACTATGGAGGTAATTATCATCACCCTAATGACGGTTTGAAATGATCCACTCATTCCCAAGCATATTTGATGGTATGCAAACAGGTGCGGTGTGAAGAATACTCGTGTTTGTCCGAGGTCATCAAGCTGATTGCATCGTCTTTGTCTGCATCTTCATTATGTGTTGGGGGGAGGTGGGAACCTACAGGTGGGCTTCCTCTCCCGGGGCGTGGGAGTGAAGTAGGAAGTAAGGTAACTAAATCAATATCATGTGAATTATTAAGAGCTTCCTCCATTGTCACGCACCGTGGATCTCCAGCTCGGAGATACACTCCCTGCCTCCCTTCTTCCTTTCTTCCGCTTGTTTTCCTTCTCCCTTCCTTCATTTCCCCTTGTAAGCTTCCTCTTTAACCAACACTGTACCCCCATGTATGCTGCACATATGTACGGCCACACCATTTTCACACAACGTACACCACACACACACACACACACACACACACATGCTGGTCTTTAAGCTCACCCTTGTTGGAGTGCTCATTAGTCAGTGCAGTGATGCAGAGTAGCCCTGTCATTAGCTGAGAGCTCTCTGTCCTCCACTCCCTTCCCTCTGTTTTATTCTTCTTCCTCTACTAAGGATTCATCTTCATTTTATCTCGGACGCCAGGGGCATTCCAGAGATCTACATGACAAAGATCTCCCTAATCCCACTGAAGTCTAAATACCCTCTGCAGACTGTCTTTATTAGCAGAATTGAGATCAGGTGTCCTAATTGCCTTTGCCATACGTGTCACTTGTTACCGCCGAAGTTAAAACTATTGTGGAAAGAGTTTGCTCCACTTTGTTTCACTTCTTTTACCAGCATCCGTTTGCCATGCACTCAATCGCTCAACTTAGGTAGGAGTTGAGGTGGAGTATTTCCATCTTATGCTTCTTTAACCCTCCTGTTGTCCTCATGTATGGGCAACAAAAAATATTGTTTCCTTGTCTGAAAAAAAATCAGCAAAAAAATTCCCCAAATTTCTGAAAATTTGCAAAACCTTCAGGAAGAAAATTAAAAGTTTCCCTTAAAAGTTTTCTTTTTTTAAAAAAAAAAAATCCCCCAATTTTAGCAAGAAAATTCTTGTAAATATTTTCAAAAAATGAGTAAAAATCTTTCAAAAAATCCTAAAAATATCTAAGTGATTACATATATATCAGTAAAACTTCTAATATTTTCTTTAAGAACAATTAGATAAAAATCAACCAAAATCCAGCAAATTTCGCTGGATTTTTTTGTTGATTTTTTTGTGTGAATGTTCTTAAGAAACATTTTTAGCATTTCTTTTTTTTATTCCACCAAAAAATGTTTTTTCCTCCACATTTTCAAACTTTAAAACGGGTCAATTTGACCCGCAGGACGACACGAGGGTTAATATTATCCTCCAAAACATTCCGGTGAACCACCCTGACCTCAGCTTATTGGAGTGCTGGTGAATAAGCAACTGGCTACAAGTCATTCTCAATGTAGAACGATGACATACAGCTATTAAACCGACAGCAACACTCAGTGCTGTGTGATGCACCGCCAATCAAAGTTCAGCGGACCTCAACTATTTTCAGCGCTTCAATGACACAGACACACATTTTCACTTCCTTTCTTCCCAACCACAATTTTCTGCTCCATTCTGCTATTTAATCCAAACTTTCTTTACACCACGGCGAGAACAAAACCAACAAGCTTTCAACAGAGACTCGACGACGAAGCTGGATGTGCTTTGTAGCTCTAGCACTGTTAATGTGAACGTCACATATAGAGCCACAGAGAAGATCATATTGCGCTTTTCTTATTGTAGGTTAACCCTGGTGTCTTCCTGTGGGTCAAAATTGACCCGTTTTAAAGGTGAAAATGTGGAAAAAAAATAATATTTTCACAGTGAAACTTCTGATGTCCACATTTTCAACATTTTTGGGAAATCTTTGAACATTTTTTGGTGGAAAAAAAGAAATGTTAAAAATGTTTCTTAAGAACATTCACATAAAAATCAACCAAAATCCAGCGAATTTTGCTGGATTTTGGTTGATTTTTATGTGAATGTTCTTAAAGAAAATATCAAAAGTTTTACTGATATATATGGAATCACTTTAGATATTTTTAGGATTTTTTGGAAGATTTTTACTCATTTATTGAAAATATTTACAAGAATTTTCTTGCTAAATCAGGGGGATTTTTTAAAAATAAAACTTTTAAGGGAAACTTTTAAGGAATTACTGGAATTTTCTTTCTGAAGGTTTTGCAAATTTTCAGAGATTTGGGGGAATTTTTTTGCTGAATTTTTGGATTTTTTTCAGACAAGGAAACTATATTTTTTGGTACCTGTAAATGAAGACAACAGGAGGGTTAAAAATGCTCATCATTTGCAGTGAAGGGAAAAAACATGGTGCCAAACTATGAAAAAGAGTAACCCCAATCCAGGGGTGTCCAACATGCGGCCCACGGGCCAGTACCAGGTATCAGTTCCAGATACCTGGCACTGAATATTTTGTGTTCCTTTGTAGACACTCTGTGATCTGGGAGTTGTAATGTGTAAATGATAAACTGAGGCAGAAATCTGTTGAAATTGAACTTATTTTTCTGAAGAAATTTGAGTTTGTTCAAAATGTTTGATAAAAAGATAATTCATTAAATGGGAATATTTTCAGAATTGACTTTTTTTGCACTAAAACAAAGTAAAAATGTGGAGTTGCGGTTATTCATAGGTTATTATGCTGTGATTTTACTGGTCACTGGAGATCAACTTGGGCTGAATGTGGAACCTGAACTCAGATGAGTTTGACACCGCTGATCTAACCTATCATTTTAAACTTTAGGAAACCACACTTTGGGGTTTGTGGAGCTGTTTGACCACTAGAAAGCAGTTCTGATGAAGCAGGAGCTTTAGGAACTTCATGTTCAACCTTGAAGATTTGCTTTTTGATGAAAGCGCTGCATTAACAAAGCCTCTCAAAGCAGATTCTGTGCTCATGTTTGATAAATTCACCAGCGAATCCAACACAAAGTGATTAATCAGTTACATTTTTATCAAGTAAAGCTACATTCAATAGAGCCATTACAGGCTCCTTTATATGTATGAAGTCCATTAATAAAACCCTTAGTTTCTGGCTTTGGCTTTGTCCCATATAGCTGTGGACTAATGGACTCCACATGACCTCTGGGATTGTGATCTTTTCAGCTGCTGAAAAAGTGAAATCACTAAAACCTCTGACATGAGATATTTAATAACCAACAGATCTTACTGCTGACCAGAGAGGAGAGCAAAGACAACAGTTAATGTCTTTTAGGAGCTGTAGTGCTAAAGTTGAGCATCTGTGGAGAGCAGAAACAGATAAATATCACTATTGTTATTATTTATGACCAAATTAAAGTCGTCCTGCAGAGATGTAGTCTCACTTAATCCCATAGAATTCCAATCCATGGAATCCCAAATGAATCAGTCATGATGGATGTTTTATA
Source organism: Amphiprion clarkii (assembly GCA_027123335.1). Classification (NCBI taxonomy): domain Eukaryota; kingdom Metazoa; phylum Chordata; class Actinopteri; family Pomacentridae; genus Amphiprion; species Amphiprion clarkii. The sequence goes on along the minus strand of CM049590.1, from coordinate 2,085,420 downwards.
GTATCCTCTATTTTTTGCATGTAATCAATGAATTCTTTGTTAAATCTATAAAACTTTCACAGTTAAAATGAATTATTACCATTGTATGCGCCTGGAGATGTTTTAGGACTTGAGATGAATCGACAGCTTAAAGATCAGGACTAGTTTAGACGTTTTAGGAAATAAAATTTAAAAACTGGTGCACTAGCTAGAAGTTAGCAGCAGATCCATGAAGTCCAGAAGTTACGAGTTGGTGCTGCCGGTCATTTTTAGAGGTTCTTCTTCTTCTTCTTCACATCTTTAGACTGCTATCTTAGGTTTCTCACAACAGAATGTGACTTTTGAATGATTGTTACAGCAGAGAAATGAATGCTAACAGCTAAGATACGAAGGTTTGGGACTAAAAATGTGACACCACAGTAGAAACCCTGACTGTATTAAACAGCACATGAAAAATAGCTAGAAAATGTACTTTTTTATTTAGATATACTGTAAGAAATCAATTTCTCGCTCGAGTGGACACCCTGGGACCACTTCACACGACTAGAGAGTTTATTACTCTTTATTTATTCTTGTTTTTCCAGAAGATCTGCGTACAAGTGTAAGGATGGGTTATATTACATTATTCATTATTACAAGATCATTTTCGCCAGGCTGACTGAACCCAGTTTGCTTTCTAGGTGTGAAGAGAAACAATGAGATGTTGGGGATAATTTGATGGCTCACTATTTAAAACTGCTGAAGTAAGAGTTTTTAACTTTTTTTAAATCTTATTTTTGTCACGTTTTAAACGTCTGTGAGTTGTTGACATTCACCAGCTTGTCACATGTTTCAGTTGAATCATTTGATACTCAAAGCTACTTAAAGATAATCAAATCCAGAACTTTAACTTGGAATAAATATTTTTTATATTTATTTTTTGACATAAATAAAGACTTGAGCATGTTTTATACAACGGTTCTTCCTGACGTTACATACTAATGTAGAGCTTTACATATGATGTGTATGCTAACCTGGTTAGCATATCTAATTATATCAGAGCTTGATAGATTATCATGTTTTCCTAAGCAAAAAATTCCAACTTAATATACACCATTCAAAAGTTTGGGGTCACTTAGAAATTGTCCTTATTTTTGAAAGAGAAACAGTTTGTTTTTTTCAAATGAAGATAACATTAAATGAATGATAAATCCAGTGTAGACATTGTTAATGTGGTAAATGACTATTGTAGCTGGAAACAGCTGATTTTTAATGGAATATCTCCATAGGGGTACAGAGGAACATTTCCAGCAACCATCACTCCTGTGTTCTAATGCTACATTGTGTTAGTTAATGGTGCTGAAAGGCTCATTGATGATTAGAAAACCCTGCAGTTATGTTAGCACATGGAGAAAAGTGGGAGTTTTCATAGAAAACATGAAACTGTCTGGGTGACCCCAAACTTCTGAACAGTCGTCTCCTTAAACACACCGACACACAGGAATACAAGCACAGAGCAGATGAGAACTGTTCTCCTTTGTCCCTGCTTGAGCTCTCGTGACACTAATGCTTGTTCGTCATGTTTAGCCCCAGGGGTGATGAATCCATCACAACAAGAAGATATATTTATTCTGTCCGCAGATGCCCAACCCTACATCCCAAATCCTAATTTATCTGAGCAGAGACGGCTCCAACGCACAGACTGATGGGATACACTGCTGTACACATGCAGTCCTATCACTCTTGTTTCTTATCTCTGCGTTGGCCTCTTGTTTACAGACGGCATCAGTGAAGCACAACATCCTCTAATATCTGTTCGACTAATGACCGTGTTGTAAAAATCTATCAATCTGCAGGCAGTGCAGACACCCAGGGAGATTGTGAAGAATGAAACTGTTCGGACTAAATTGTAAAGTTGTTAGAAAACATGCCAGGTAAATTTCCCACCAGACATTCGTAACAAATACTCCTAGAAAAAAAACACACATTTGCCACAATATGGATTATTTCTGTCGCATAAGAACTCATCACGTCCAACCTGCTGTGTTACCAGCTAGCCATCAACAATGCAATTAATGAACACAATGATGATAGCACCAGGAGGACATTCCTCTTTGCTCATCGTGCATTCCGCACCGCATGCTATTACAAATGACCAAACACTCCATATAATAGCACATCATTTAGCCGACGTCCTTCGCTGGCTTGGCTCCCCACACACTCCACACTGGCCATCAAAATCTCTGTGATAGAGCACATTAATTACACCCATCCAGAGACAGCTATGATTACAATTTCACACGTTTGAATGGACTACAGCCATTTGCCGCAAAACTGCAGAGGCAGAGCAATGACTTTGGTGAGGGGGGTGGGGAGTGAGTGGGTGGGTGGGGGGGTTGTTCATAATTCTCTGGAGAAGTGCAGATGCAGGATATGTGGACGCATGGATGCTGACAGTTCTGGCGTTTAAGCAATGTGCTGTAATTGCATGCAAATGGACCTGAATCTGTATCTTAACGCATCTTCATTAGCCGGTTCACAAGTGTCTGCAGCTTAGATGGCGGGACAATGGAGGGTTGAAGTTAATTCTTAGTAGGCTGGTTCTGTTTTCATACTGGACAACTTTAATTAAGCGATAGATTAAGTTTTGAAGGGATGGTTTAATGCACTGAATCCCATGAGTGCTCTAATAAACAGCAGAATAGAATCAGTCAGTGGATATCTAATGGAGTTGAAAATAGACACAGACGTCTATATTTCTACCGCCGAGCGTCTTGTATTCTGACTTTAAATAGATCTTAAACGCTGTACTAAATGAGTTGGGTTGCATATTGCTTTGGAAAATGTGATTATATTTGATAATTACAGGAGTTCACACACGTCAGTGTTCGTATTGATTGAGGTTACGTGTGTTTTCTTAACTGTACGCCGCTGTGCAAGAAATGCCCTTTGTCCCTCACTTTATTAATAGATCACTCTAAAAGGCATAATTCCACTTTTAAAGAAAATTATTGCGGAGAAAAAGATTTGAAGATCACTCTTGTGTGTCTTTACTAAATAGAGGATGAAAATGCAGCCGGCTTAGCTCAGCACAAAGCCTGGAAGCTGCAAACAGCTGGAAGTACATGTAAAGCTGAATCTCAGACAATGTTTTCGTGCAATAACCACACTAAACTCAGCATCTGTGAGGACCCTTGGCATTATTTTTGAATGCACTGGCTGTCCTTTAGCATCATTTATCATGCTTTCTGACTTGCGTGTCCACAACACTCCACAATGAAACAAGAAAAACAAGAAAAGCACTCAGAGAGCACAGTCCTCCTCCAAGGTTGCTCAGTCGCTGTATCATTTCCGACGGCTGAAATCTTGAAAAAAGTCATGGCAGAAATCACGGCACCATAATATAGATACACCCACAAACAAAATGACCTTGGGCTGAGCACAGGCGTGTGTTCTGCAAAATATTGTTTCCTTGTCTGAAAAAATCCAAAAATTCAGCAAAAAAATCCACAAATTTCTGAAAATTTGCAAAACCTTCAGGAAGAAAACTCCATTAATTCCTTAAAACTTTCCCTTAAAAGTTTTATTTAAAAAAAAAATCCCCCAAATTTGCCAAGAAAATTCTTGTAAATATTTTCAAAAATGAGTAAAAACCTTAGAAAAAAAATCCTAAAAATATCTAAAGTGATTACATATATTTTAGTAAAACTTTTAATATTTTCTTTAAGAACATTCACATAAAAATCAACCAAAATCCAGCAAAATTCACTGGATTTTGGTTGATGTTTTTGTGAATGTTCTTAAGAAACATTTTTAACATTTCTTTTTTTCCACCAAAAAATGTTCAAAGATTTCCCAAAAATGTGGAAAATGTGGACATCAGAAGTTTCACTGTGAAAAAATACACATTTTCCACATTTTCAAACTTTAAAACGGGTCAATTTTGACCCGCAGGACGACACGAGGGTTAAACAACTAGGCAGCACTTTTTATGAAACTGATACTAGCATGAGAATAAAGTGTACATTGTGAAATAAAAACTGCAGTCACTACTAAATTCCATCTGCCCTTTTTTATGCCTATTTTCAATATAAACATACAAAAACTTAAGGGGAAATGTGGAATCAAAATATAACTAAATAGTTTTTATGCTTGGCTGACTTGTAAAAGTTGGCATATCTATTTTACATAATTATTACATATTCACATAATAGAAGAGACTGAAAAGCACTTTTCTTTTTAAAATTAAACTTTTCTTACATTTTGATTGAAAACTAGCTGGTGCATACAATAGTGAGCTCCTGTGCCAGCTACTTAAAGGTTGAATTGCTTTATTCTTTTGAGCTTTTTGTCCCATAACTTCACTATTCACTCTCATTGTTCAGTTTTGGTCTCTAGCAAACTCCTTAGAATAATATCGGGCTATTTCAGCTGCTAAAATTTTCACATTTTGTTAACTTTGTCTGCCGTCTGGATGACAGCAGGATACAGGTGTGTTGGTAAAATCAACCGCCTTCTGCAACCAACAAGGTAATGGAAGATGCTTCGTAGCAGAATAGATGGAAATTAGCGGAGTTTAGCGCTAATTTTGTGTGGGAGTGATCTTATATTACAGTCAGTTCATCGTGTGTTCATCTAACATTACTGATTGGTGCAGTAAAGGTCACAGAAAAGGCCACGGGTTTGTTGTAATCTATCGTCAGGCCCAAGTGAATCATGAATTACAGCTTTGGTGTGTAATAACCACTGATGTGGATGGAGTATGTGGCCGCACACATGATATTCATTCTCTGTAGTGAAGAAGGGTGTCCACGCTCTGTTTTTTCTTGTGTCTGGAATCGTTTTGACCTGTAATCCCCAAGATTATAGTGGCTAAACTGCCCACTGTGTGTTTTCATGCTCTTTATCAACTCCTGGTATGCTAGGCTGAGAGGACTGCTGGCCTCTAGATGCCCTTAGCCTGACATTCAGGGATCACAGGGGTAGCTTGCTGTGCGCGTGTGTGTCAGTGTGTGCGTGTCTGAGTGTGTCGGCGTGAACGCGGGCATCTCCAATGCCCTTGGGGCGGACACCGGCTCCTAGGAGGTAACAGCAGGTCAGGGGGCACGGCAATTAGGAAGCAGTTGGAACCACTAATTAGCCGATATATGACTTAAACTATTGTTGATATAGACTGTGTACTATGAGCTGGAAATAACCTCTGGACAATTTCCCTCCTCATCATGTCCCTGTTAGGTTTAAGTCATGCCAATTATTGCCACCCAGGCTTTAAGTCCTCCACCTGGAGTCACCCAAAAGTCGACAATATGACGCAGCAGTCGCAGAAATCGTAACAGCAGAAAATAACAAACAAGTAAGTGAACCTCAGAGATGATGTCTGGCATCGAGAAAGGCTCTTTCAACTCCGCGCCCCGTCTTCAGGCAACATGTCTCCTGAATTCACATCAGCCTTTTTTTTTTTTCTGAGGGTTTCACCTGTGATCCGAGGCCGCCTTGAGCAGTTTGATTTTCCTCTCTGTGCCTCCGAGCCAGGCTGTGAACTTTCAAAGGCTGCGAGTAAAGCCGCGGCAAAAACTCGGAGAGGGGGGCATCTAAGCCTGCGAGCTCGGGAGCTCAGCGGCTGAAAGGCGGACGGGCGGAGGCTGCGGTTGTTTAGAAACCATAGAAATGTGGGTAGTAATGGGGACTGACAAGGCCACCCATGTGAGGAAAGGATAGTCTGCTGAGGAGGACGTGATGTGCACAAGTGTGATTGTGCAAGCGGACCTTTTCACGAAAACGTCATCTAACCCCCTGTGTGCGGTAAGTGGGGGTGATATCCCGGAAAGCAACATGCCGCCAACACGTCCCTCCGACGATAAGGCCCCTTCCTGCCATTGCTGCACCTCTCTAACCCACAACCAAAGGATAAGCGAGAACACAGCAGAGCTCCTCAGGAGCAGCAGAGGCCATTTTGCCGAGCCACCGAGTGATTGACAGGGGCTGACGATAAAGGCAGAGAGGAGCGGCGTTGAAGGATAGCGGCCTCGCTGATGGAGTGCTCATGGGGAAGAGTAGCTATTGAATCCTCTTTTTAATCTGTCTGTCAAGGTTATTGAAAGTGCTGTCTTCGTTATTGCACGCCAGCCTTGGACTTGGAGTGGCCATAAGTATGAGAACACACCCTGTTGTGGTGGGTAATAAACACGCTGTAGGCAAACGCATGCATGTAGAAAGGCAAATATGCACTGCAACAAGCGTTGCGTCTGTAAACGTCGTCATGTGGACAGATCATTGATCCCTCGGAGCCCCGGTTTTTATGCAGTGAGGATTTTTGCTGCACTCTCATCTCACTCATAGCTGTTCTTTCTGCCCCCCTCATGCAGTTGTTTGAGCTCAGGTTAGACTGAGGGGGCGCCACTCCAAACCGGACCCCTTTTTCAATCGATGTCCATCAGCGGGTCCAGCAATAAGTTGTCAATGGGATTCTCATTAGAATTCAAGTATGCTTTTGAATAATATTGTATAGTACTGAATCACATTGACAGATGACTGGGTGAGTGGCAGTTGAGAGCTTGTCATGGAGTGAATTTTAATCAAAAGAGGGGACAGTGTCAGGCAGAAATTGATGTGTCTGTATCAAACCACTGATACGGCATGTTCCTGTTCTGTTGAATAATCTTTAGAAGAAAGGGGTTTACATAACGCCCTATTCTCCTGTGATACTTTGAAAGAGGAGGGCTGTCATCACTCTGTGTTTTTCTCAGTGTTAAAAAGCCTAAAACCAACCGTTACATAGTGGTAAAACTTTCTCCTCTGCCTGTCAGTGGTGTAAATCTTCAACATTCGGCTCAATTACAACACAGCAGACACTAGGTTAGGGGTTAGAAGAGGCCTCGATTGCCATGACAACCTTCTGTGCACACAAATTACATGAACGTTTGTTCATGTATTGGGATGTATTGGGAGGTTGGTGGTCTTATAATCAGAGACATCTTACATAGTTGTCCTTAAAATTAAGGCCTTAACTGTAATTGTGAAGTGATCAAGTAATAAAGGAGCAATACAACATCTCTTTGAACACTCTCCAATATGAAAGTTAGAAGGAATTTGAAGTCTTGCAGTCAAAATATCTTGAAAAGTGCATTTTTAAATCTAAATTTATCTCTACAATTCTGAATAGGATTGAATTATATGAATACTGCTCACAATTTCATCCCATTTCGGTGAAAAACAGTAAAACAAAAAGAAAATAAAAAGCATTCGGAGTGGCGCTTTCAGATTTTGCAAGGTCCTGAAAGTTAATACAGGATTTTTACAATTTTTCAAGAACTTCCATGACATGAAATGGGATGTCAGGTAGCATCTCATGTTGGCTACTTGGAGAAAGTATCCTTAGGAGAAAGTACAAATCTGAAAACTTCAATGCAGAAAACTACAAGGATGCACCAAGAAGTGATGTAGACAAATGAAGAAAACTTTCCTCTCCTTTACTTCTTTGGACTCAGCGTTGTGGGAGGACAGAATTCACTGTAACACCGTGGCTGGGCTGACTAGCATGTATTTAAAAAGTCACATTATTCAGCAGCCTTCACATTTTTCTTTTCATGCACTGTTGTGGTATTGCAATAAAACTTCTTCGTTATTTTGTGAATGTAAGATCTTTGATTTGGTCAAAGTTGCACGAAGAAGTCTGAAGTAAATGAAACATCACTAAACCTGCATACAGCCTGTTCATTTTTAATATTTTCCTCAAAAATCTTCACACTGTTTTTATAAAGCGTTACTCAAACTGGGGACTATTTTCAGCGGCGGATTAATACATGCAAGTATTCCAATCTTAGCTTGTTAGCAGGATCCATTCAACAGACTAATACCAGAGTGATTGTTTAGGATACATTCATATTGTGTTAGTTTGGAGCAGAAAGGAAACTTTCTGGACAGAAAAATCCTCTCCGTGTCCATTTGTAACATCCTGAGCTGTGTGAATTGCATGACCAACCAAATGGAACTAAACGTAATTAAGATCTACTCAAGGTTAATTTGGTCAGTAATGGTATTACGTATGTACGGAGTAGCCTTTTTCTAAATACCAGTCCATTAAATTTGTGTTATTAAAAGACGATACTGAAATGAGACCAAGCATACACACATTAAAAATAATTAGTTTCCTCTGTGTGTTTTTCTCAAGAGAAAGATGAGAGTGTAACTAAGGTAGGATTTTAATGTTTATTATCAGTAATTGTTTCTTCATTCAAACGTGTTTTTTCACAGTTTCTTTTCCTCGTCATTCTGTGTGGAGCAAGTTATTCATGTGCTTTGGGTAAAATCGATTGGTCGACGTCCACTCATTTGAGCTCCATTCAAATTACAAATAAAAGACAGTCTTTTAGAATTGAGCTTTGGTAAGCAAGGAGTGCTACTTGAAAACTGGCATCTATCCAAGAGAAATAACCTTCCATTCTCTTATTCATTTCATTTGAAAACTTGGTCACAGATTGCCCTTAAACAGAACAATTTTCATATGGCAAAAGCGTTGCTTTGTTATCTCTTGCAAGGCTAGCTTCTATCAACAAAGTGGCCTGAAATTACCAAATAATCCATCAAGAGCCACCGCTTTTCAGAGAGCTCTGCCTTGTATCAAAGGCTTACCTTGCGTTGTATTTAAATTTTTCTGCATTATTTGACTATTCATTTCTTTAGAATAATAAATCTCTGGGAGATATTAAATTTGTGAAAGATGCATTCTAGTGCTGCAGAATCCCTTATTTACTCATGAGAAGCCAGTAATTTGTGCTGTCCCTGAACCATCCGTGGCTATCAAGAAAGACCGAACAAAAGCAGCTATATATGAATACACTTAGTCTGTTCAACTCTTTCAGCGTGTCATAATTTAATTCAGAGTTTTCTGCCGTGCAGCTTGCATGCATGTATGTGTGCGGGTGCATAGGAATATTTGCTTAAGTGAGAGATTGTTATGACCATAACATTAGCAGCTACAGTTTACACTCCAGTGGCAATTAGAACGCTTGTGTGTGTATGTAGGTGCTGTAGCGATGCACCGGTGTGTATACAGGATGTGTGTGTGCAGCAGCAACATATGCTGCAGTCAGTGGGGAATAGTTTTCCCCAGAGAGTAGTTCACACAGCCCTCCAGTCAGTGTCTCAAATTAGAGGGAGCAGCAGCATAGCCGTGCCTCATCCACTTTAATAGCATTTTAACTGTTATTGGAGCTCTTATATATGAGCATTCAGTGATGCTGGTCATGCCGGCGCGCCTATGAAAAGGACAGTGCCACAATAGCCTCCAACTGAACTGTGACAGGCCAATTAATGAGCCTTCATTGGGAAACAGTCGTTACATAGGTCACCTAAGAAGTGTAATTAGAATGCATTGTAGATTCTTATTTTTATTGAGAGCGTTAAATTGAAAGAAGGAGTGCAATCAATGGCAAGTCGTTATAACAATGTAGGCTGATAGATTTGGGTTTAAAAAAAAAAAAAAAAAGAAGGTGACTGTTTATGAGATGCAAAGTGGCTCACATGCAAGAGTGAGCATACACACACACACATAAACACACATAAATGTCGCCCACGAGGCTTGATAGATGTGTCACAGTGGGGATGGGAATGGGAGCCAATTACATTTATAATGTCAAACGCGGTGCAGAAATTAGCTTCAGTATTATTATGTGGAAGCTAATTGCAAGGAAATGCTAAAATGATTTAAATCACCAGGGCTATTTCAAGACATTAAGACATTCTGAAGATAGCTACAGCACTAACAATTTGTACCACCCATTTTATAATTACATTTAATAGGTTGTCTTATCAGTACTCTAAAAGTGGATTCGGATTATCGCAGGCTGGACCAGACCGACAGAACAAAATTGTATTTTTTTTTTTTTTTTTTGAGTGATGAGTGCTGGCTATTCTGCCCATAGGAGGAGGGAGGAGAGATAATATTCTGGGGGTTAAACTCATGGATTGCCTCTTCAAAAGGTAAAATGGAGCAGAACACCATTGGCGAGGCTATGCTTTGTATTTTCAAGAAGGCAGTCTGGAAGGTCTACTATTGGCATTCACCGCCACTTAACTTCCCACCGCAATAGATTTCCTACAGTATGCAAAGACACATACAGAGCGTGTTGCCAAGCCGTCCTCAGAATTGACCCCATCCAGCGGCACTGACCTCACCATTGTTGGCGCTCTCAGCATTCAGATTGTATGCTAATAAGGGCGGCGAATAGAAGGAGGGAAGGGGAGCAGGAGACATGCTTTGTTATTAAGTATACGCAACACTTGAGTTGCTGCTGCTTATTAATGTTCAGGGTCCAGCACTTCAACTGTGTTATGAATTATGTTGGTTTTAGAGAGCAGTGCGGTATGCAAGCATTGTCCACAAATGATCATTGTAAAGAGGTCAAAGGAGTTAAATGCAGTCTTTGGAAAAATCTTGACTTTTTCAAGCAAAGAACTTTCTCCACCAAATTCATTTCACGCGCTACAGATCCGTTTGAAGGACGCTCAACTATCTGGGCTCTGTTTGGAAGACCCATGCGCTCGACACTAGAGGCAGGCTGTAAAAGCAAGAAGCGACCTTCACTTACAAACTGCCAGTTCAAGGTTACTAAAACCAGGCTGGCAAATAAAAAGCAGGGAGACGGAATCCAACGTAAAAGGCAAGGCTCGAAAATCAAGCAGGACCTAATCAAGAACAGAAACTCAGTGATAGTTAAGGCACTAACCGCAAAGACCACCAGGTCGTGGTGGAGATGGGGGGGGGGGGGGTCAGGTGGTGGAGTCTGGTCTGAAGAGGTATGGCAGGAATACCAGGCTCAGGACAGGAGTTTTGGCTAATTTATAGTATTTTCATGCCCTCTGGCAATCGGAGGAGAAAACTGGGAGCCTGATATGAACCACTGCCTGCCCAGATTTTTACTCCGCCAAGGAACGGCAGAGTTATGTGACGATCGGCGTACATTTGTCTGTCTGTTAATCTGTAAATCATTTTGTCTGTTAGCTACATTACTCAAAAACGGACTAACAGATTTGGATGAAATTTCCAGGGAAGGTCAGAAATGACACAAGGACCAAGTGATTAGATTTTGGCAGTGATGCGGCTTATAGTCTGGATCCACGGATTTGTACAAGATTTCTGTATCATTGCCAGATGGCGTCACTGTAACCATGACAACAAGTGAACACTACGTCACATGATTGTGATCCTACTACAAATCCACTGCTGCAAACCACAAATGTTTATAAAACTGTAACTGTGAATAACTCCTATTTTTTTTTTTTAAAGAAAATTTCAATAGTTTGAAGACATTTTAAAGTCATTTTGGATCCATTTTAGTAATTTTTCAACCCTTCTAAGCCATCTAGACCATTAACTCATTTTGGACAGTTAAGGAGGATTTTTTTTTAGCAAGTTCTGGACAAATTTGCAATCTAGTCATTTTGCACATATTTTGGGTAATTTTTGACAAATTTTAACAACATTTTGAGCACAAACTTATTTTATCTTTTGGACACATTTTTATAGTTTTTAGTCATTGGTGTGAGATTAGACAGAAGAATATTTGAGAATTCCTCCTTATGTGAGTGATGCAACCCAATTTCTAAATTTGTCAGAATAAGCATAGGGTGTGTTTCTATACTCATACTAACATAGCATACAATATGCCAGATGAAGATTTATTATGTCCCAGAACATAGTTAATTTAAAATACTAAATGCAGTGAGTCAAATACACCTGGATGTCGTACTACATTCAATCTCACTTTGCATTTTGCAAACTCCAAAATGCATTTCTGGCCACTCTGACCTACAATCCTCTGTGCAGAGGAATGATGCATGAAGTCACGATGTGTCACACAATTATAAAAGATACTGAGTTGCATAGAGAGAACAGACGGATCAGAAAATATATGAACGAGATGGTCAAAGCTTAAGATGCAATATCATTAGAGTAAAAAGAAAAAGTATGTGATTTAGAATGCAGGGTCTATACTGAGAACTTAACAACTAGACCAGAGGTGTCAAACTCATCTTAGTTCAGGTTCCACATTCAGCCCAATTTGATCTCCAGTGACCAGTAAAATCACAGCATAAGAACCTAGAAATAACCACAACTCAAAATTTTCCTTTGTTTTACTGCAATAAGTACAATTCTGAAAACATTCACATTCAATGAGATATCTTTTTACAAAACATTATGAACAACCTGAAATTTCTTAAGAACAATAAGTGCAATTTCAACAATATTCTGCTTCAGTTTATCATTTACACGTTACAACATCCAGATCACAGAGTGTCTACAAAGGAAAAATGACCAAAGTCAGACAGAAAAAACACAAAAATACAACAAAAACAGGACAAAATATTACAAAAATTAGACGCAAAATGACAAAAACGAGACTCAAAACAACGAAAGAGACAAAAAATTAACAAAAAAGTTACAATGCAACAAAAAATGAACCAATGACAAAAACAAGACAAAAAAAAATAGACAAATGACACAAAGACCAAAAATGACAAAAGCAAGAAATAAAACAACAAAAAAGTAGACTAATAACACAAGCAAGACAAAAAAAATCCAAGAAAAGACAAAAACAATACAAAACATTGAATAACACAAGACACAAAATGACAAAAACAAGACAAAAGACACAAGTGAGACAAAAAGAAACAAAGTGACAAAAACATGAGCCAAACGACAGACAAAAAAACAAGACAGAATATTACAAAAAAGGAGACTTAAAATGACAAAAGAACAATTGAGCCATGTAGTAATTTCCTTTCTGATCAAAACAACTTGTCAAGGTGTAGAAATTATTTAAAATTTTACATTTGTATAAATACAATTTGCTCTTAATGTCTTCTCTGTTATTTTTACACTTTGCAAGGTCGTCCAACAGGCCGGATTGGACCACTTTTGGCCCGCGGGCCGCATGTTTGACACCCCTGAACTAGACTGACTGAATGAGAAGGTGCTACTCAGCATTCAGTAGAGAGTAATTGACCGTTAGCTGCATGTTAGCTGCGACGCCGTAGAAGAATTAAAGCGAGGAGAGACCGGTGGAGGAAGGGGACGCGATCCGAAAAGCGTGTGATTGTTGTGCACGTTTGAAAGGGAGCTGGAGGGGAGGGACATCTGTATTCGGTGAGCGTGGGCCGCTGGGAGCTTAGGACTTTCTGTCTTGCACCTGAAAGCCTTATCCACAGGTGTACAATCAGCAACATAAGCAACAGGCCCCTTTAGCCTAAGACCACATCATCCGCCGTCCAGCCACGCAGACCCAAGGCGCCGCTCAGAGCTCAGAAGGAGATTACGGTCTGGATCTTGTCAAGGAGGAAATGTATCATTCATAAAGCAACGTTTCCTCATCGTGTATGATGTCTGCTGTGTGTCTTAACCGTTTAACCTCTGGCTCAAATTAATGCCCATTCCAGCTTTGCTGTAAAGTTTTCACAGAACGGGCAGTCTCGGTTTTGTCGTTTCGTGTCTCGGTTTAGTCGTTTTCTGTCTTGTCTTTGTCATTCTGTGTCTTGGTTTTGTAGTTTTCTGTCTCGTTTTGTTGTTTTGTGTCTCGTTTTGTCGTTTTGCGTCTTGTTTTGTCATTTTGTGTCTCGTTTTTCAGGAACAAATTGGTTTCTGTACTAAAAGTCACACTAAAATTGGTTTGTTTTTTTCGAGAAATTGTGTTGATTTCAATTACTTGCTTTTTATACTTTCTTTCAGATGTGGGATTGAACTGTTTATTGCATTTAAAATGGCCAAAATTATTACATTATTGGCTTTATTGCATTTAAAATGGCCAAAATTATTACATTATTGGCTTTATTGCATTTAAAATGGCCAAAATTATTACATTATTGGCTTTATTGCATTTAAAATGGCCAAAATTATTACATTATTGGCTTTACTGCATTTAAAATGGCCAAAATTATTACGTTATTGGCTTTATTGCATTTAAAATGGCCAAAATTATTACATTATTGGCTTTATTGCATTTAAAATGGCCAAAATTATTACATTATTGACTTTATTGCATTTAAAAAGGCCAAAACTATTATATTATTGGCCGTTATTATGTTTTTGGTTGCTACAGGTACATTTCATGAGGATTTTTCAAAGGATTTTTTTGAAAGATTAGGCCATAAGCATAATAATCAAACAATAACATAAGAACTTAATACATTATTGGCAAGTTATTGGCTGTTACTACGCTAATGGTTGCTCCACTGCCTAAAATGTCACCCAAGTTAGTGTTTCTGTAACCGGCGGCAGCAGGGAGCTTTGTGGGGACGACTAGGACTGCTGATATGTTGGCCTTGATTTGAGAATGACGATAATCAAGCAGTGTGTGCAGTTAATTCCCTAATCCATTATGTGCTTACATGCATAGGCACATGGCAAATGACTGCACTCACACACAAACACCTTAAAAAAACAGGTGCGCGCACACACACACACACAACAAATAGATAGAGCTCTATATGTGAAGCATCTCTGTTCTCTACCTCACTGCGAGTCATTAGCCATTCCAGACGTAGGGTGATCAGCAGAGCCAGCCTGGCCTGAGACAATTAGAGACCCCAGAGGTGGCTGCACATCACAATGAGCCCTGCGGCCATGATTAAAACATCAGCCGCTCTCTATGCAACACTGACGGCAAGAGAGAGAGAAAGGGGGAAAACAGAGATCACAAAAAAGATGAAGGGATTGTGAGTTTAGTTCTATGAGCTGTCTGTGTTCATTTTATGAGCCAGAAAAAGCGTCCAAAAGGAGGGCTGAGCGCCATTTATTCCTTACCGTACCAACATATTATTATATGCTCCTCTACCACCACGCATAGATGCAGTCAGACAGAGAGGCGCACGTTTCTATTATTTTACCTTCTTCAATCGTGACCTCGTCCCACATCTTCAGAAAAGGCGAAGTGAAAATATTCACAGAGCTCAAACCCACAGACGCACTTGCGTAAGACTACAGCAGCCAGTGGATTACCACTGCTGCAATGTTGCTATCTCCTTTGACATTTGTGGCTTTGATATGTATCTCAGTGAAGGGAGATTTAGATAGCAAATCCCTCAAGTGCTTCATTGAGCTGAGGTGCACACCATTCAAAAAGCTCCCAGACGGTCAAAATAACTGGAACGCCACATGAAATAAGGCCTGAGCTTTGAAAGAACTAAATCACAACAACAAAGAACAATTCAAGCCATACTTAAGGCCAATTATTAATTTGTTTAAAGGTCCGTATTCGCAGCATATTTTGATGTATTTATTTTTATTTCATCAACATAATTATCAACATAAAGTGAGACAAGGAAGTTTTTCTTCAACGGTGTTAGTGTCACATATTAGTTTAGTGAATTTCCTCTTATTTTAGAGCACGGGTGCCAAACATGCGGCCCGCGGGCCAAAACCGGCCTTCCAGAGGGTCCAATCCGGCCCGCGGGACGACTTCTTAAAGTGTAAAAATTCAAATCAACTGCAAATTGTAAATGTGTAAAACAGTACATTTAAAATAATTTCTAGACCATGACAAGTTGTTTTGATAAAAAGTAAAATACTATATTGCTCATTGTTGGTTTCCTTGTTTTGTGTCTCGTTTTTGTAATATTTTGTCTGGTTTTTGTTGCTTTGTGTCTTTTTTTTTGTCTCACTTGTCCATTTTTCTATCGCTTGGTCTCTTTTTTATTTTGTTTCATGTCGTTTGTCTCATTTAGTTTCTCGCTTTTGTCATTTTACGTGCCATTTTTGCAATACTTTGTCATGTTTTAGTTGTTTTTTTGTCTTTTTTTACCTGCCTTTTGTCATTTTATGTCTCACTGTTGTAATATTTTTTCTTGTTTTTGTCTTTTTTTGTCTGACTGAGTAAAATACTATATGGTTCAGTTCCAGATGACTAAATGTTGTGTTCCTTTGTAGACACTCTGTGATCTGGAAGTTGTAATGTGGAAATGATAAACTGAGGCTGAATGTTGATGAAATTGAACTTATTTTTCTTCAGAAATTTCAGGTTGTTCATGTTTTGTAAAGAAAAAAGATAATTCCATCAACAGGAAAATTTTCAAAACGTACCCTTTTGCACTAAAGCAAAGCTTTAGAAATGTGGAGTTGTGGTCATTTCTAGGTTACTATGCTGTGATTTTACCGGTCACTTGAGATCACACTGGGCTGAATGTGGAACCTGAACTAAAATGAGTTTGACATTCCTGTTTAAGAGCAAATGGAAGCAGACTGCAAACAGGAAACAATGTAGGAAATGTATTTAGTTATATAATCCAAACATGATTAATTTGAAAGAATCTTGGTAGTAGTGTTTCTGTTGAAGTCTCAGGTCCAATTTGAGATAACTTTGATGATCATTATCTTTATAATTATCATTAATCCTGCCTCGTTCCTATTAAAATTATACACTGAGTACGGCTAAGTTGATTTGGAAATCAAATAAAGGGGTTTTCTATTATTTTGTCCATTCAGTGCCTTTGCAAATCTTGGGTGACATGTGATCATCCAGTGTCTTGTGTGTCCTACATATTAATCTCTGACTGCACCGCCACCAGCCTGCCTGTGCCCACATTGTGGCTCCAGTCAAAAGGAAACCAGCCTATTCACTGCTATTCCCACTGTGATCTGCCCTCGTATCCCCAGTCCTCAGCGCCTCGGCCGACCCTCATCTCCCCCCCTGGCCTCCCCCTACCGTCTCCTACCACCCTGCGCCGCTCCGCCTCCTCTCCAGAGCCTGGATGTCCTCTGATCTGGAGCGACACCACCACTTACCCAAGGCAGCGGTCCTCCAGGAGAAGGCTGAGCCATCCCAGAGTCCCCGCGGTGTGCAGCCCTCTGTCCCTCTGTTCTTATGGTTCAGTCACCATTGAGCGAAGCCACATGGGAGCTCCACTCCGGTACACGCCTCACCCACAGTGGTTCCACCGCTGCATGCCCGTTGTGCGGCGTGTTGCTCGTGTTTGCCTGGAAAGGACGAAACATTACTTCAAGAAGGCCACAAGAAAAGGTTCAACTACCCTGTTGTTCTTGGCCTTCGAGAGCAAAATGGCACAATTAAACCGAAAACAACGCTTGTCTAATGCAATAGCTTATCTAATGGGCCCAAGTTGTGGCTGCCGATGCTGTCTGGTTGCATTTGAGATGTTGCCGCATCCCCTTCCTGTCCTGACACATGCTATAACGGCTAATTAAATGTGATGGCTGGTATTATTCAATTCGGAAACAGTCGTACCTCAAAGAGCAAAGAAAATTACAAAATTGATTTGATGACAGCTAAATTGCAAGAGAAGGCCTTGATTTAACCAGCCAATGTAAATGAGTCCAATTTAGAATCGTGTAATGCGGCCGGGAGAACGCGGCGGAAAATGATCAGGCCGGCCAGTCACAGATATTAAAATGAATTATATCTAATCGGAATTTTAGTCACGCTACATTAACTAATAGAAAGTTATTAACATTTCAAGAGCGCGGGGAGGGGAAAAAAAAGCTTTTGCCTGCAAAATTAACAGTGGCTGGGCTGACCCATGGGCCTGCGGATGTGAACACTGTAATGACAGCATAATGGCATATTTACATTTAAAACCTCACTGGCTAATATTCAGATTCAGAATTAGACGTTAAGTCAAGGAATATTTGGTTTGCCCTCCTGGCCTCTCCGCAGAGGGTTTCTCTGATTTCAATAGTACAGTCCAACTTTTAATTTCCTTCACTATTCCTGCTTCATCTCTTTATTTTTTTGTACTTCCTCCACTTGTCACCGCTGTCTGTAGTGTGGTTGTAATGTGTCTTTTATCTTGCATGTTACGGTAAAGTGCCAACTCTTTCCCTTGTTGCCTTTATGTCGCGCTTTCATCCTTTCATGAGAGTATATCTATAGAAATATTGTGTTTCTCCACCTGTTCTGTCTTTGTCTTCGTCTCTCGTGATGAGCCCAGTCTGTCATTAGGCTAGAAGGCCATCCCTGACAGCTATTTTACCTCTGGCAACAGACTTTTGTATTTTAACTGTTTTACTTTTATATTAATTTTTCTTTGCTCACAACTATCACTTCAGGCTCTTATGCGCCTTCAATCCGCTCCGTTTTTTTAAGTTCAAGGGCTGCAGAGAACACAGAGTAGTGCTTAAAGACGCAGCTTTTGAGGCTGTTGATACCTGCCAGGTTTTGCTAATTTTCAAAGTACGGTGAATATCCATAATGAAACGGCACCCACCAGTCAGCCAAGGACAACGCAGGCATTCAAAGACGTTTCATCACTTATCACACACACACTGCCCACCGAGCCATTAGTATTCACAACATATTAGAAGTTTCATGGACATCATACAAGACGATTCAGATGAACTCAAAGCATAGTCAGTCCTTAATAAAGGCATCAAAATCTTTCAGTATTCACAAAGTTTGTTTTCATGACCGGGGGGTTATTCAAATTCCAGTGTTTTTTTTTTCAGTAAGTGAATAGAACAATTTACAAGCACACAATGTGTATATGTGTCTGCATATGTGTGTGCATCTTTGTGTGTGTGTGTGTGTGTGTTATTGTTTCTGGGTTTCGCCGGAGTTGGGCTGACCTCTGGCTCAACACGTTCAGCGCCAGACATCACCGCTCCTCTGCTCTCCTCATTTCCACTCCTCCGCTTGTCTGCAACCGCTCTGTTCATCCGCAGCAAGCGATGAAATTTTTACACCGAACAGACTGGCTTTTTTTATAATTTAGCACAGCATGGGGAAGAGCAGGAATAACGGATAGCTAGTATGGTGATGTGATGCGTTTAATGTTTGATTTTTAAAAAAAAAGCGCCGCATTCAGCGAGGTCTGTCGTCGCAGATTTAAAAGCATTCAGGTTTCAGGAGGGGTTAGCTTGAATGTGTGCATCTGTTTGCATGAGGGAGAGACACGCGAGGAGAGACAATATCTGGGTTCACGCGTGTCAGGGTCGAATCATAAAATGTTCCCTGTGCAAAATGTACGGTGGTATTTGAGGGAAACGTGAAGGCTTGCTTCTCTGTGTCCTTTTAGGTTGACACTTTTAGCTTTTGACATTCATATGGTCTGTGGGAGTGTGTGTGTGTGTGTGTGTGTGGTAAGTGTCTGTGCACGCCTTGTTTGTGCCAGTGGTGGTCTGCTAAAGAAGGAAAAAAATAAAAAAGCAACAAAGAGCGTCTTGGGCTCTGACGTCCAGCCAGCAGACCTTCCTCTCAGCCCACCATCTGCTCCCCAGGTCAACCAACGCCCCCCCACTCCTCGCTGCCTGCGAGCTCAGTAGCTGCTTTCAATATGCACTGATGTGTGAAGTACTAAGAGACTGATTTTCTGTCGACTTCAACTTCCCCCAACAGCCATTTTTTACACACCTCTCCTAATGCAGGAGATTTTCCTGCCCGGCAATGGCCAACACTTTAAGGTGGAAACACTTCACACTAACCTTGAAAATAGGTATTTGACTTTTCAGGTTTCGGACAAACAAAAAGAGGAGATCTGAAGCACCTCCGTGGATCCTCGTTACATCATGGACCACTAAAGGATCTGAGGCAGAAATACACTGGAAATTTAGAGTTATTTAGAAATAGAAGTGGAATTATGTTGGATTACGTCATGATGCTAAAATTCTGTGGCTTCAACCAAATCAACCAAAATCTTTGGTAGATTTTTCTAGATTTTTTTGTGAATGTTCTTAACATTTTTAACATTTCTTTTTTTCCACCAAAAAATGTTCAAAGATTTCCCAAAAATGTTGAAAATGTGGACATCAGAAGTTTCACTGTGAAAATATATATTTTTTTCCCACATTTTCAAACTTTAAAACGGGTCAATTTTGACCCGCAGGACAACACGAGGGTTAAAAAAAATGCTCCATTGTCAGATTAACTTGTCAGATTGCGTCGTCTTCAGTAGCCTGGATATGTGTATTTATTTCATACATAAGGATTGCATAACATGCAAAATCCATGCAGAAAGATTGCATGAAGTTCGGGACACGAACTAGCAATCTTCTAGCTGCAAGGCAAAGGTGCTAATCACCAAGCTACTGTGCAGCCCTTGTGATGAATCGCAGCCAAATTAAAAAAAGTAAACTACAGCACAGAATCAGCAGGGGCAGTAAAAGCAGAGTGCATGGTGCCTGGACGTGTGAGAAAAACATGATAAAGAAGACAAAAGCAGCACAGGAGGAGAGGTGGCAGTATTTATAGAGTCTGAGGTGAACTGGGCCCAGGTGCTGCACTAAATTGACGTTCCCACCTACCAATTACCTGAGAGGCAACAAGGACAAGACAGCAGGCAAACCTGAGCAGGACAGAACAGCTAATTGAAAGTAAACTGCTACTTTTCCACCCATATCTCCATTAGTTATACCTGCTTTACCCTGTAGCGGACCGTCGGGGCCTGAACCGATCCCAGCTCATACTGGGCGAGAGGCACCGTGGAGAGGTCGCCGGTTCACCACCGCAAACACAAAGAGACAAATGCATGCTCACACTCACACCTATGTGTGATTTAGAACCATGGGAGGAAGTTGGAGCACCTGGAGAAAACCCACACAGGCACAGGAAGGCAATGCAACTCCAGCAGGTTCAAACCCAGATCCTTCTTGCTGTGAAGCGACAGCGCTATAGCTACCACAGTTACTTTTGAATATCATCCACATCCCCACCATCAAAGTAGTGCATTTTAAACTTGACTCATGTTGTCAAGATCAGTCAAACTCTAATACAAATCTCATGTGGAAAGACAACAAACCCCATATAATCTTGAAAAATCACATAAAAGCTTTTACACTTGGCTAGGGTGCAAAAATCGCAAAATAAATAGATTGCTTTTTTTATATTCTGTGTGCTCTGTCAATTAAATCCTGTCTTAATACTCTCACAGTCTCATGATTACTGGCCCCCAGTTGGACGATTTCTGCCACCACCTGTTTATCTTGGTGAACCAGCTTCTTCACATAGAGGTAGTGGATGAAAAACAACAATATTTCATTTGCTTTTAACAAGTTTCTCCAAAAGATTAACTCTATATCCAAATTCAATTTCAGTTCATCCTCTCAGGTGCAGAATTTCAGGGAAATCCATATTTACATCTACAGATATCTTTTTCATTTAAGTCTTCCTAGAGTTATGCCACTTCTAAAAAAAAGAAAAGAAAAGAAAAGCTATAAATTAGAGATGGCAATTTACTTCAAACAAATGAATGCTTCCAGTTTACCACCATCTTGTTTCGTTTTTTTTCCCACTAACATCTACTTGTCATGAGAAAGACATTTATTTGTACTATTTAAATGGTTTGAATACTGGATACTGCCTGTCCAAAAAAAGTGGCCACTTGGATTTAACTAAGCAAATAGATAAGATCCTTCCATTGGATAATTACTACAGTGATGACAACAACTTCTTTAACCCTAGCTGATGCAGTGAGGAACTTCTCATTTCTTAAACAACCATGGTGGAAGACATATCCTGTGGTCATGGAAAGGATGTTAATCTGTCTCAGAAGGATCAAATGATTGGCCTGCATCAAGCAAAGAAAACAACTAAGGAGATTTCTGAAACTAAAATCCGGTTAAGAACCGTCCAACGCATTATTAAAACCTGAAGGCTAGTGGAGAACCATCATCTTCAGGAACAAACTCTTAGATGATCTTAGGAAACTACGATACTCCCTTTTCAGATCGCAAAGAAGGCTCATAGACCAATAATTTTCTTTTACTACCTTGAGATAGTTTGATGTATGCAGGTAAATTGTAGTTACTTCATATAATTAGACTCTCTGTAATGGCAAGTTGAGGGTCTGCAGGAACGGGATCATAGAGAAAGTCAGCGAGAGTGTGGGCATCTGCTGATCTATTTTTTATGTACCTGTGCATGCTGGAGACCAAGGTGAGCAGTGGGGCACGTATACAGCTTGCATGTTTATGTGTTTTTGTGCAGAAGCGGAGGTGTCTGCATCCATGTCCGTTAGCACCCTGTGGAAAAAAGAGAGAAAAAAAACAGTTTGTCTCCCCCTACCACTTTACAAATGAAATCAGTGCTGTGAGGCGGTGGATTAATATCATAAGGAAGGCCAGAGTGGGCCATTAGAGTGGTGTAATGTTGCTCCGGGGCCTTGTGATGGATGGCCATCGGCGCTACGGCCCTATTTGCACACAGTCACCTCTGTGGTGGCTGCCATTAGCAGGACATGGGAGGTAAGGGCTAAGGGATGGCGGTGAGGTGGCCGGACCAAGGTTTTATTATTAGAGAGGTGTTCGTGTTTGTATTACGCTGTATATGCCTGTGAGAGCATATGAGTGTGTTCACGTTTGTGTGTCCTCCACCATGTGTTACAGCAATTATGAATGTGTGTGTGTTTGTGTGCTTCAACTCCTCAACAGACAGATGTTGCGCTCCCCGCCCTCCACTCGATCTAACGTGTCTGTCTCTCTCAGTGGACGGCAGTAGTAGGCAGCAAACACACTCAGTGTAATTAAGACAAATTAGCCCGGATGGCAGCTTGCAATAACAGCAACATATGTCGGGAGTTTTGTGTACAGAAGAATACAATCAAAATCATCATTAGCAAATCACTTATCATAAACAGAATCACATTTTCCACCTTGGAGCTCTTGGAGATTAATAAGATGCTTTGATTTTTTTTTCCTGTCTCCTTTCATCATTTTTTTTTCTCTGTTAGCACTTTCTTTAACTCTGTCTTTGTTTCCGTTGCTGTGCAGTCCATAAATGCATCCCGACACACATACCTACACACTCACCTATCACTGGGTGCTCCCAATTGAACAAGGACACTTCGACACACCAAGGGGAATCAGCCAACATCATAATTTGTGGATGATCCGCGCTACAGCAATGGCCGCCACCGGTTTTATTTCCTGAAAACGACAAAAACCATCATTAGATTTTACTGGCTGTACATGATACAAAATGCTACCTGAGATGTTTGATAAAGCCCTGACATATCACTGTCCATGTCAAACCTTCTGTTCTTACGCTGCAGATACACAGTTCACAGCAGAGGTGTCAAACTCATCTTAGTTCAGGTTCCACATTCAGCCCAAAATGATCTCAAGTGGGCCGGACCAGTAAAATCACAACATTATAACCTATAAATAACCACAACTCCAATTATTACCCTTTGTTATGGTGCAAAAAAGTACATACTGAAAATGTTCAATGTTAGTGAGCTATCATTTTGCAAAACATTATGAACAAACTGAAATTTCTTAAGAAAAATAAGTACAATTTCAACATCATTATGCCTCAGTTTATCATTTCCACATTACAACTTCCAGATCAGAGTCTACAAAGGAACACAACATTTAGTCAGAAGTTTCACTGTGAAAATATATTTCATTTCCACATTTTCATATTTTAAAACAGGTTAATTTTGACCCGCAGGACGACACGAGGGTTAAATATACAGATGCTGGCTAAATAGATCATGTAAATGTAAGCACTAGGAAATGTTTTCCACCTATGACTACGATGTCTTGATTTCTTGTGTTTTTCTTCTCCCCTCCTTGCTTCCTATTAATCTGTCTTACTACTGCCACTTTCTTTAATGCTCTTTCTCTTTGTTTCTCTTGTCTTCTTCCCCCTCCTTCCTTGCCGTCTCTCTGTCTTGCTCTATCGCTCTCATGTCACTCCCCTTCTCCTCACTTCTCTCTCCATCTCCCTCAACATTTCAAAAGAATGAATTACTTTGGGCTGTCACTTGGCCCTGGCCAAGAATTCATTTTTGTGGGTCAAGTGTTTCAAACTGTCATTTTTGACAGGAACCATCTCATACAATAACTACATGGATGGACCTTGACTTGGAGTGCTTTCGTTTTCTCTCTCTCGCTTTATATGCATGCTAAAAAGATCTCGGCTATTGTTGGTACAGAAAGAGGTAGATGGAGAGATAGGGAAGGAGAGCGTAGCCATGAAAAGGGCGGCAAAGCAGAGATCAATACTGGATTAATAGATTCAACTCGACCACATGCAAAGTTATATGAAGAGTGAAAATATCAAGAGCCCTAGCAAAGAAACGCTCCAGGAGGAGGACAAAGAAAGTCACTCGACACGACGGGAGAGCCGCAACATGTTATGGCAAGGTCTGGAACATAACTGTTTCATTAAAGAAACACAGAGTGCATAAGAAAATTCTGGCTGAATGCGTGAAGTCAAGTAAAGATGGCATTGAAGTGAATGCAGCGTCCCCGGCAACAGCAGGGCTTCAATGGCATTAGACTTGAGCAGACAATCTATTTACAGTGTGCTCAGGGGAGCTTATAAACAAATGTTGAGTAATTTCAGCCAGGAGTAATTACCCTTGCCGCTGACAAGGAGAGTGTGTTAGCACTCCCCTTCACCCTCGGCCCTGTCCAGAAGGCTTCAAGCTTGTGCACAAACACACACACACACACACACACACACACACACATGGACATGCACAGATGCACATCCACACAGTAGAACTTCCTCGCATACGTGTGGCACTGGTCCAGTAGTCCATATCAAAAACACCGATCCAGCCACTTGGTTTCACCCTCATATTTGCAAATGAGCTGATGAAATGTACCTGCCGGCCCTGCAGGGATGCGTCACTGTTGCTTCATAATGGATCAGGACCGCAGTCTGAAATATTCACATTTCTCCAAGTGTTTATGCCAAATGCATGTGTAGAAATAGCAGTAGCGATAGCAGTAATATTTCTATAATATTCAAGATGTACTCCTTACATAATTGTCTCTCATCATACAGGCACATGCTCACTGGAGCCTGAGTATCGCCTAAAGCTACAGATGCACTATTGCATTTACATTTCCACTCATAAAGTCCCAACAGATAAGTTATCCTACAATAACCCTGGAGCAACACCACTTTACATGCTTTACATTCAGCACCTCCGCACACAATAGCACACAGAGACAGAGCTGATTGACTTACTGATAGAAGAACAACAAAAATACCTTATTTTTATAGCTTATTGTTCCTGATAGTGTGTTAGCTAGTCTCAACCACAGCTAGATATAGATATAGATATAGATATAGATGTACTACCATTCAAAAGTTTGGGGTCACTTGGAAATGTTCTTATTTTTGAAAGAAAAGCAGTTTTTTCCCAATGACGATATCATGAAATGAATGATAAATCCAGTCTAGACATTGTTAATGTGGTAAATGACTATTGTAGCTGGAAATGTTTAATGGAATATCTCCATAGGGGTACAGAGGAACATTTCCAGCAACCATCACTCCTGTGTTCTGAAGCTACATTGTGTTAGCTTGTAGCTGGAGAAAGGTTCTACCAGCAAACTTCACAAATGTAACTAGGGTTGCCACCTTTCAGAAATGAAAATAAAGGACGCCCACCACGACTCCTCGGGGCCACGGTTTAGTAAAGTTGGAAAGATATTCACAGATTCGGACTTCCAGCATCAATAACTCATTAGAAATAGGTTGTCAAAACATAAATGTTGCCTCTTTCAAATCATTGTAAGGTGGACTATGTCCTACAAGCCCTGTTTGATCAACAGTAGCTGTCTTTCAAGCTGCAGGAATAACATTGGTGTCAACAGGAGCCAGTTGAAAGCTGCAGTGATTTTGGTGACACTACAGTGTATCAGAATTAAGTTATTGAATATTTGTGTTTCTCTTCGCTGTTGCAGCAGTTTTGCAATTTGCAGACCGTACCTGTTCACAGCCGGCTCCTACTTTAATGAGTCAACTCTTCTTGTGCTTTCAGACCAAAGAACTACAGACTCTTCACAACCTGCTCAAACTCTTGGTACAGGACCTCACCACACGGATCAAGAAGGTTTCTGTCTCATTTCTACTCTGAAGCTCACCTTCTCCTGCTCAAACTGCTGACAAATGTTTCTGCTGCTCTAAAGTCTGGTCTCCAGAACTTCCTAAAAACTCTCAAAGTCTCTTCTGCTGCAGGTTGCTTTGTAGAACTGTTCCAGAAAACCTCACTAAACCACATGGAGGGGCCTCAAGATAGTCGTCCAAATGAAACCGTACAAAAACCAAACTAGCACAACCCAAACGCTAAAGTCTCCTGCAGCCTACCAGAGAACCTCTGAGAACAGAGAATCAGGACAGGAACTCTTACCTTCTGGACAACCAACGCTGGTTCACAAACAAGAATACAGAATGTGTCTGACCAAAAACCTCTGAAGACTCACTACAGCCAAGACAAAGACACAACTCAGCTGTACCAAATCCACTAATCACTGCACACATTAGCACCATGTGCTCACTGTGGCTAAAGAACCACATTTACCAAGACAACTATCCAGTACAAAGCCCTGAAACACACCAAGAAACACATTAAAGATGATTTTACTGCTGGAAGCTGCAAGCCAACGCCTAAAGAACAAACTAAAGCAACGGAGCCAAACCCGGATCAGTGGTGAACAGAAACAGAGGAAAGAATGAACTGAGATAGAAAAGCTGCTTTGAGCTGCAACATTACGGTCTGACAATCCAACACCATCACAGTTTTCATCTGGTTGTTTTGCTCCAACATGCTGTGAAGTTCAGTTTTTACCTGAATCAATACAGAGATTCTATTTCCAACCAAGACTGGAATAAAAATTAGAATGTTATGAGGTTATTAATGCAACTAAATCCTTTCAGATGGAAGGATTTACTTCTAAGTTCTAATTCAACTTTCAGTTGGAGCTCATTGCATTCACAAAGAAAAACAGCGAAACCTTCATAGCAACATTTAATGAACCTAAAGCTTCCCTGTTGGCTCATTGGTGGAGTTTGTTACTAAACATCTGAACCTTAAATCCAGTGAGACGACCATCTTCAGTCCAGGCCAGTCAGAGAACTTCAAGACCTTCCATCAGCTGGACCAGATGTGGCATCATCTCCCTCTGAACATCTGGATGACAGGAGAAAAGACAGAAATCAAACACAGATCACAGAAATACAATTTATTCACTTTCATCATTTTATAAAAGTAGCATGAACTTTATTAAAACTTGACAACATCAGTAATGAAAGTAAATGTTTTTATCTCGTGTTGAAGCTAAATTTAAAGTCAATTTTAATGACAGTTTATCCTGAGAGGAGTGAGAATGGAGCTTTTCTTTCCTTTTTAGAATATTCCCTCAAAATATTCTGTTTATTATTGGCTTTAGAAGCATTTTTCTTTACTTATTTATTTTTAGATACCTCAGACTGATGCACTTTGCTGGTTTGCAGATAATGTCATGTATAATGACAATAAAGATCTTCTATTAGAACATATTTTGCTAAAACAAGAACTGCAAACCTTCTCAACCATCTCTCAGTCTGCAAAATTCCAACTGCTACAAAGAATTATCTGATGTAGTTATTATTAGAATCTTTACTGAACCAGCCCTGGAATTAATAAAAATCTGTATATGGATATGATTTTCTCTGATGGAACCACTAAAACTGCATCCAATAAAGTAAATCTCTTCTGCACTGCACACATACTCCACTTTTGTATAACTCTGGATGTCAGAGTAAAGGCAGACAGATCCACCGATCAGCCACAACATTCTGACCACTGACAGCTGAAGAGAACAACATCCATCATCTTGTTCTAATGCAACGTTCTGCTGGGAAACCTTGACGTTCATGTGGATGTTTGACATGTACCACCACCTAAACACTGCAGGACAAACAACCCCCTAGTCTCCATGGCAACAGCAGTCCTTGATGC
Organism: Amphiprion clarkii; assembly: GCA_027123335.1. Classification (NCBI taxonomy): domain Eukaryota; kingdom Metazoa; phylum Chordata; class Actinopteri; family Pomacentridae; genus Amphiprion; species Amphiprion clarkii. The sequence continues at coordinate 2,057,778 of CM049590.1, read as the reverse complement.
CAGCTGCCACCCTCAGCAGGACAAACTGAAACTGCTCAGGAGTGGTCCGAGGAACACGACAGAGCTCAGCTGTTCACCTGGGTTCCACACTCCCCACATCCAGATCTGATGGAGCATCTGTGGGATGGTCCAGGATCAGCCTGGTCTAGGTAGGACCCACCCTGCAACCCACAGGATCCACAGAATCCACAGGATCCCCAGAGGTTCTGATGAACCACTGGGTCAGAGGAGTTTTAGCAGCATAAAGGGACCAACACAGTATTAGTCAGGTGGTCATAATGTTCTACTGTTGTATTGTCATGCTGATTATATGATCAGTAAATGTTACCATCAATTAGAACGTCCACATTGATCAGGAAAAAAACAAACTATCAGTTCATTCAGAAACTGTGGGGTTAAACCTAAAAACACAGACCTCAACAGCAGTTTGTTTCAAAGCAGAACACCAGCTGGTTTTCACTAAAGAAGCTTTCAGAGCAACAATTAAATGACAGTTTTGTTCTCATTAAGTTCACAGAGTCAGAATCAGCCAAAATAATGTAACACACATCAGGAAAAGAAAAACTTTTATAAATATTTCATTTGTATCAGTACTTCTATACATATAGATTCCTCTTTCTAAGTTTGATCAAATCACGATAACTCTGTGTCCTGTTGTACGATGTTTTCCCAACAGATGGCGCTACCCTCATGAATGGAGCATCAACAAGTGACGTCTACAACACAACAGAAATGTCTGGAAGCCAGTGGCCTCCACTTTGAGCACCTCTTGGAATTGTAGAGGCCAAAGATAACTTTTATTAATCTCCTGATGTCTGAATAAATTTGGTATTGAAATATTTATGCTAGTTTTTCTTTTCCTGATGTGTGTAAACATTATTTTGGCTGACTCTGTCTAATGGGTTTCTGACAGGTCACCAGGCAACATCTTTTTATAATAATGACAAACATACCTGCATTCTACAGGAGTGATTTTCCTCATGTGCAGGTAAAGATGTGGGAGGAGCTTAGAGATGACAGGAGCAGGAGTCATCCTCACTAATTCAGCTTCCACCTAGAAACAGAAAGACCACAAACAAACACACTGATAGACTCTCAAACGTTCAACCTCACAGTCTCAGAATATCTGTTTAGGAAGTGTTGTGTTTCTAAATTCTGCTGAAAGCATTGACAGACATTCTCTTACAAGGTTGTGTAAAAAGCAGCCTGTCCTCTGAGCTACTGAGAAATCTTCCTGAACAAAGTTTCTACGTGTAAATCAGCTCAACAAAAACTAAAGCCTCAGTCAGAGATAACAGGTATTGCAAATTATAAACAACTTTCTTTATTAACTCAGACTTTCTGCTTCAACCTCACATAAAAAGGGGAGTTTAACTCGTCAGGTGACTGAAAATGAACGGCTTGTGCAGTTCTAGATCCAAAAGTAGGATGTTTCAACTCATGTTTTACTACAAATACATGCAATAATAAATAAATACAATGGCTGGTTGTTAGTTTATTCACTATTAACGTCACTTTATATACTGGATTGAACTTGAGCAGTGGAAGAGAGAAGGAATTTAATAAATTATGGACATTCAGAGAGGTAATGTTGCGCAATGTTTTGTTCAGAACGGTTTAATTCAAAGCAGCTGAATGTTAAACTTCAGTGCAGCTGAACGGGTTTCAGTTAACCTTAAAGTAAAATAACTTTTTTAAAAGCTAAAATACACAGCAGAGAAACACAGGTTGAGAAGTTCCTTCTAATAATGAGGACCGCTGCTGCTGCAGCAACTAACACAGGTGTTCAGCGGTAAGTTAGCCACCTGTGTTGATTAGCCCGCTAGCTAACTTAGCCGCTTAGCTAGCTAACGCGTCCGGACTAACTGCTCAAACACGACAAAACACAACTCTTCACAAGTGGCTGACTTAACGTACAACAAAACAACGCTGCTGGTTAGAAGTATTTATCTTCTTACCGTGTTTTACTCCAAAAACAAGGTCAATGGCAGCCAGAGATGTTCTCTGGCTCTCAGTCAGTCTGACCAATCACTGCTCTCTGGTTCCGCCCTCTGAGTATCTTGTCCTGATGACCACTTCCGGTCTCACAAAATGAAAAAGCAGACCTTTTTTCGTTTCTGTCTCTTACTGATTTTACTTTATTGTTATTCTAAATATAAAACGAAAATCAAAGCATTTTTTTTAAAAAGAAAAATCGTATATCCCTTTTTGATCATGAAAAGGATAAACGCCTTGTATTTCAATTTGAATTTTTGTATTTTAAAACGAAAATCAAATAACCACTCGTTTTTTGTTTTTCAATACCCGTTTCAGAACGGAAAATCCAATTGCCAGATCCGTGCACGGACCCTTAAGATAGAACAATTTAAATTTCACACAGTCAATTTGTTTGCCAATTTTGTGGATGAAAAGCATCTTTCATGAGCATTTAAGGATGTCTTTTTTTTACCACCAAAGTTCAGCTCCACCATCTAAACATCAAGATCTCATATATAAGGCTAAAGTGAAATAAACTTATGTCAAGGAAAGATTTCTTGTTTCTACAAGCCTTCAGCAGCTCCCTCGCCTTCATTAGGATTCTGCAAGCACGGTCATTGGGCCAACAGATCACGTTATCGAATGAAAAAAACAAGCAATCAAAGTCACATTCATTGCTCCATTGTTTTACATTTTAATCATTTGCTAGACTTAATTACAGGATTGAAATGTAACTAACAAACAAGCAAATTAATTTTCACCTTAACCTTTGAAAGCCAAGCAGGCCAGATACAGGCTTTATCCCATCTGATCGATTATGATCTCTCGGCTCCAGTGGAATGGATTCCCATGCAAATTCAGCCGGATCAATCTGCATTCGTGTGAAATCGATGCAACAGCTTTTCCATACCTTCCGGGGACTACTGTATGATTAGGAGATGAGAAGATAATGACTGGAGGACTAACACGCGATCAGAGCAGATTATATTAAATCAAAACAAACTTGTAACCAGTTTTATGGAAGGAACAGAAACTACAGCAGGGTGTGAAGGAGAAGCAAGACGAATGTACTTCCCACGTTTAGCTTTTCAAATTCCAAAATAGTGGAGCTTTAAAAGCCACGATGGAAAGGTTTTTCTCCCTCATCCCCATGTCTGTTCTCGCTGCCTTTGATTCCCGCTGAGCAGGGTGGAGATGTGAGAGAGGTGGCAGTGTAGGCTGCGTCTCTTGACAACTGGGCGTCACTTGTATTCTGGTGTTGTACTGTTTAAACAGCAAGGGAGGAGATGCGTGCAATATGAAAACGGAGCTCTGTAAGGGGAGAGTGGACGGGGGTTTTCAAAGAATAGAACGATGAACAAGTTGTCAGCTTTATCTTCGGGGGAAATGATTTAAATGGAATCAGTGATGAAGGTGTGAGGAGACTCTTTGCTTATTTTCCATATAAAAAACATACAACCTGTCATTTTTACCTTTAGGTTACTTTTAGGAGTCCATTTGAAATTTGTTTGAAGGACTTCATTCCATCCTCCATTCTGCACCTGCATACTATTGTCCTTGTAATGCAGTCACCATGTGGACACACATTTTGATCTGTGCATGGACATCTGCGAAAGAAGCCGTCACAGATCAACACTGACCTTAGAGGTGCTGGTAGGCAGACATTTTTAACCCCTGCTTCCTGTCTTTATACTAGGCCACACCAAATACTTTCAAGAAAATCACTGTGTTTCTGTAATCGACACTGCACTGGTTAATTACACTCTGGAAATGAGACTAGCATTTTTGAATAAAAGACTAAACTTGACTGAATCTCATACTTTCTCTTGTTACCTGTTTGGTTCCATCTTTATAAATGTTATGTACACGACCATTCAAAAGTTTGAACAGACAATTCCATGTTTTCCAGTAAAACTCCCACTTTTCTCCATGTGCTAACATAACTGCAGGGTTTTCTAATCATCAATGAGCCTTTCAACACCATTAGCTAACACAATGTAGCATTAGAACACAGGAGTGATGGTTGCTGGAAATGTTCCTCTGTACCCCTATGGAGATATTCCATGAAACATTTCCAGCTACAATAGTCATTTACCACATTAACAATATCTACACTGGATTTATCATTCATTTAATGTTATATTCATTGTTGTGTTTTTGGAGATTATTATTCTGTAGTTTTCAAAATCAGGGCCTTCGATCCATCTGATGAACTCACTTCCCTTTTAGCTTTGTTTTGGTCTCAACCAACTCCTAAATAAAACATCTGGTTTCTAAATGTTCCATTAAATACTTAAAACTAAGATGCCTTTGTACTACATCTGGAAACAGCACTGATGACAGTCAAAGCTGCAGGACAAATAAGCAACATACAAGTAGAAATACACTCAAACGCTGCATACAACTTAGAGAAACTGCAGTCTATTGATCATTCTCTGTGGTTTTGTCACTAGAAGCAAGACCTTCCACATCCTGCATAGTTATTTGATCCATTGTTGATATAAAAATACAGAATATCGCATCTTTAAGTACATTTTCCTGATACTTATTCACTGTTAATGCTAGCCTCCTTTCAGAGCAACACAAACTACTTCAGCAGGGGAATTTAAACATCTTGACTTTACAAGAATTCACAGTGGAGTTGGTGTGTCATTGTAAAATGTGAACTTTTGTTCGTGGTGAGAAACTCACATCCGTCGCCTCAGCTGGGAATGAAACTGAGGTGAGCGGAGAAAAAGTCGTTTTTTCAAATTCCACTGAACCATTTCAATGTCACACTTCTCTGCTGTGTCCTCCACGTCATACATGGAGGGAAAATAAAGCCTCCATCTTCCACTCTCCTCTTATAGAGCACATCATTTGCATTTATTGTTCTCCATTCACATATTCAGTAGGAGCACGTATATGTACATGTGTGTATATACAGCACCTGTATATGTTTTTGTAGAACGCTATACGCACTTCTTTGTCCTGTCTTTGAACAACTTTTCCCCCAGCTGATATAATATGCTGGGAGGGTGGTGGGCTACGTTAAGCGCCATTGTGTTGCCTTGGCCGTGGACTGCAGGAAGTTGTGCTTGGCACGAGGCCCAGAAGCAAGGTGAGGACAAACACGTCCAACAAACACTCACCGCCATCCACAAATCTACGGACGCGTATCCTCCACATAATACACACAGGGAGTCTGTGTGTGTGTGTGGGTGGGTAGTGGGGATGAGTGTTGTGGACGCATGTGAGCACGTGTTTGAGTGTGTGCACACATGTATGAGCAGGTCCACCTTTCATCTGCGCTGAGATTTGGAAAGGCTTCACTTTGCACAGGCTCCTTAATTCTCCCTTAATTCATTTGTGCTCCAGATTCACTTGGCTGCCGGGATAACCTGGGAATGATAATGAAGTGGAGGGGGAAAGAAAAAGACAGAATGAGGCAGAGAGACAGAGAGAGATTGAGGGACATGAAAACATCACAGTGCATAGCTCCTTCTTCTATCTCCCCTTTGAATGTGTTCTGAATGGATTTAGGGCTTTTCACTGAGTCTTTTAAGAGAAGATGGATCTTATTAGTGCTGATTGCTAGTCATAGGACGTTTTCTGCCCCAGGAGCCCACCTTACTTAACCCTTTCACAGATGTAGAGGGACTGTAGCTTCACCAGGGCTGAGGTGTGATTGGGATTTTCAGAAATTCATTTTATATTTGCTCCATGTATCACATCTGAAACATTTTCAAATGCTGTATCCAATTTGCTGCATTTAGGCTGAACCCTGGTACTAAACAAGAATGTTAGCAGTGGACAATTGTGCAAAACCCCAGATGTAAATGATTTTATACTCATTTTCTACCATATTATTCAGATTTCACAGAGCTCTCTCTTTTACCATCATTCATGTGTTTGCATCTCTGAATAATACAACTTACCATTGCAGCTGGTGTGCTCAAGCTGCAGATCCATGATGGTCTATGAAGTGGGGACTTCATAGATCTGAAACAAGAAGCAATTATTTTCATAGGGGAAAAAAAGTCAAATGTGAAAGTTTTTAGAGGGTTTAATTAAGGACACGTGATTCAGTATCCGTACATAACGTACACATGCAGAACACACGCCTGTACTCAGCACAAGGTCATTGTGTTTGTGGGTACATCTATATTAAATGGACACATTCTATGGTGCCGTGATTTCTGATCATCAGTAACTAATAAACAAATGCTGCATTTCAGACCATGCTATATAAGGGAATGAACAGCCTTGGAGGGGTACAGTGTGCTCTGACTGCTGTTCTTGTTTCACTTGTGCTCTTAAATTATTTTGTTTTTCATTCTGTTCAGAATCTAAATCACTCAGTGAGATAATCCAGTCTATTTCAGTGTTATCAGTCTGTTTAAATCCAACTGATTTAGTCTTAAATGGCCAACCATCTTTAAGATGAATGTCCCGTGTAACAGCAAATCACCTTGAATTTCCCGGCTTCGCTTAATTGAGCTGTACGCATGTCTTGGTTAAATAAGTATTCTGAATGGGTTCAATTATTTCTCTGTAACTAATTGATCTTGCCTGAAACAATGGCACCAATAGAGTAGTCCCAGCTGAACGCAGGCCAACCCTCCAGGAAGGCAAACGCAAAATGCTGCCACTAATTGAAATGATTTCGATTAATATGGAGCTTAATCGAGGCTAACTACGCAGCATGGCAGTGGGTCATGCAGTCGGAGCGTATTCCTGTTCTCTCGGTCTCCTTTCTGTTTTGACCCGGCACCTCTGTGTTTTGACAGTCTCGCCCTCCTCAATACACAAAGCAACAATTCATCCTGCGGAGAAGAACGAGCAGACGCAGGGAGAAAAAAAAAAGAGCTCAGAGCACAGCCGATCGATAAGCAGAGTCGGAGATGTGATTTATTTACCGCTGTGTGTTATGTAGAGGCGAGAGGAGAGAGAAGCAGAGCCTTGTGATATGGCCACAGGCAGCCGACATAATGGGGCCCTCTCAATCTTCAGTGAGTGGCTTGTTGGATTGTCAGGCAGGTTTCCGCCGGTGTTCAAAAGTGCTATCCGATCAAACCCCTGAGACGCGAGCGACCAGACAGATGATTACTCACTGTAAACGATCCAGGAGGGGAAAAAAGAGAAATAACTACAGCGGATATTGATGACTCAATAGACTCAGTGACAGACGATTCCATTTGTGTCTAGATAAAGTGTTGACTGTCTTGGATCAATCATAATATAGGCCTCTTATTGAGCATAAAAACCATGTTTAATGTCATTAAATCCAGATCAAGCTTCTCCCCCCCACTCCTCTGCCTCTTCCTTTCCTTCTTTCCTAGAAGCTTACACATACTGTATCTGGCAGCCTGCCTTCTACAGTACAACCATGTGAGCAGGAGGCAGAAAGACAGTGGGGGATGGGGGTATGAGTTGTGTTGGAGGGGGAGGAAAGGCATGGGTGAACAAGGGGAGATGGGAGAAGAAAAAAGAAACCTCGGAGGCAATCATTTCTGGCAGAGCGGTGGCAGTCAGTTTGGCTGTGTGTGTGTGTTTTCTCTTTTTTAATTTCAGACGGTTTGTGCGTGGCCGATGCTCAGCTAAGGCCAGTAACACTTTACAGACTGCTGATGTCATCACATTTTGACAAACTTCTCAATCTGGAGTGACCTTGGCGGTGCTCAAACACAGTCACATCTCTCTCTCTGCATCTACTCTGCACTCCCCCTCATCTCGGAAGTCGGCAATAGCAGGATTGTTTGTGTTTATTACAGGAATTGGACTCTGAGAAGTACGCTATTTACATAGCAGCCTGCCTTAGTACAGTAATGAGAAATGCTGGCTTTTCAAGAGATGGTGTGAAAAATAAAAGAAAACCCAAAAAAGAGGGAGATTTGTGTGGTAATCAGAGTAACAAATCAGTTCTAAGTGGAGAAGCTCTAGAGGCCTAACCTGTTAGGGGCCTTAAGACATGAAGGTTAAGAGGATGGAGATGTATGCATTGACTTTAAGCATCAAGTAACCCAGTATCTTTAATTGTATTTGCATTTATTTTAGATTATTTAAAGCCTACTGTTCAAATTCATTAGTTGTGAATAATATGAGATTGAAGCTGTGAATGAGTGTTGTTTCATATGTAATGTAGATCATTGATCCCCAACCAAGGATATTCCCATGGGAAGGTTCTTAATACGTGGACCCAGATGTTGAGTCAGCTGTGCTTCAACCCCATAAACACCACAGAATGAAAACAAGTTATCAGGAAAGCAAGGAAGCTGAAACAATGTGCTAAAAGTAATGAATGAGATTCATAAAAATCTATTTAATTCTAAAATAAATAATACATATTTAAGTAAAAATGTAAGTAAATAAATAAATAGCTAAAAATATTCTAAATAGCTAAATTATTGTTGTAGTGTTGGCTAAAAGTAGTAAATAAACAGTTGAAGTAGCTAAAAGTAATGGAGGAAAATGGCTGAAATAGTTAATTAACAGTATTTGAAAACATTTAGGTAACTAATTTAACTTCATGGTTAAAATAGTAAGCTCAAAGCAAAGAAACTGTTGAAACAGATAAGAGTCAAGGATAAACAATTATAGTTGAAATAGTTAGCTAGAAGGAGTGGATAAACAGCTGAAATAGCTAAAGGTAATCAAGAAATGGAGAAAGAAGCTGCTAAAATGATTGAATAAAGCATTTAAATAATTAGCTGAATAATAAATATTTCAATAAATCTGCTAAAAGTAATAGGTAATTGGCTAACATAATTAGCTTGTGTTAAAACAGCTAAAATTAACTACCTTGCTAAAAAATGCTGTGTATACGTTGTACACTGGTTGCAGTGGTGGGTAGACTAAACTCACCTAAACATGAACGATAGGGTTGTATGTCCGCATTAATCACAATCTATACCCTGCAGTTCTAAACAAGTAGAAACACAGCAGAAAAAGACAGGTGATGCCACTGACAGGTTATCTGAATTCATCCTCATCTGATGAAAAAGGCTGGAAACCACAGACCTCTTTAGTTTATTCCCTCAACTCATCAGACTACGATTTTTACTCCTCCAGGTGGAGTGTTTTTACTGCTGGTTTAACTCTCAACACATTTCCTCAGGAGTCTGATAACTGCAGGATTATACTTGTAAATAGTTTGATGTCTAAAAATGCAAATCATCACGCACAACCTGTGTGAACCAGGAGATGATGTGATAAACCTGTGCTGGACCCCAGGGTTGACACTCACCTCATCAGTCAGACCCTGTCCTCTCCAGCCCCTCTTCCATCTTTCCACCACCTCTCCCCCTATCCATCCATCCCAGCCCCTGCCCTATCCTCCCCCACCGCTGGAGGCCTTCGCCCTGGGGCCCACCTGACTGACAGCTGTTGATTTGGATCTCTCCATCACACGCCAGATAAAAGAGGGATTCAGGACTCATTCCTGCTTCTCCCTCCGCTCCGTTCCTCCCTCCAGTCTCTGCCGCAAACGCAATTCCCGTGCAGCGGACTTCTACAGGCTCTCCTAATGAAGTCATTCCCAGTACACATGATTGGGTGAGATTGCCACCACACCACCACCACCATCACCGCCGCTGATCCCCGCTCTCCCATCCCCCATCCCCGCTGAGCGTACTCATGTGGAAACAGCAAGTGGTTGTGTGCATTTTCCGTGTGCATCCATTCCCTCGCCGCGAGTGGGTGTGTATGTGTTTGTACATCTGCGAGAACGTGTGATGTGTGTGTGTGTAGGTGTGTGTTCTTAACTAAGCTAACACAGCCTGACTGCTACTAATTGGATGTCTCCATCGGCAGTTATACACGATGTGGCATTATGGAGGAGAAAAAAATCACACAGGAAACTACACCTCCAACACTGTGGAGAAAAGCGAATGAGTGCAGCAGTGAGGGATTCTCCTGGCTGTAAAGGAAAACATCAGATCATGGTGCTGGTACAGCATGTGCTGTGATCAAATCAATCAGTTATTTCAATGTGTCCATCACTTTCTGGAAAGATGAAAGACTCTGATGAGTAATGATGTGAAAAAAGGTAGACAGCTAATGAATGTCTCATAATGTCACCCACAAACACCCCCTCCCAACACACACACACACACACACACACAGTAAAACAAACCCTGTCTATGTGGAGGTCTCTTGCACAGCCTAATGCACATCACAGTCCCTGATAGTTCACTCAGCGACACCTCCTCAGTAGGAATCCTCCAGAGACGACCTCAGCGGCTGTCAGTCGGTCGGTCTGCCACTCAGCGCTAACGCGACAGCCCGTCCCTGAGTGCCTGTGAACACTCCGATCTGACAACAACAAAAAAAGAAGAAAAAAAATAAAGCAAGAGAGCGTTTCTGAAGGTACCCTCCTGTGACGCCGGAAAAGGCACGTTTTAAGTTTTTCTGCCGAGGGAGGTGGGCATCGGAGTGAGGATGACTCATGTCTGACTCCCTGTTAGCGAGGGGGCTGCGCCATCAAATAGATCTGATTTTTGGCGCCTTTGAATCTTGATGATGGCAGCTCAGGAGCTTCGTAAGAGAAGAGCTGGACTGATAACAGCCAGCAGCTGTTTAAAACCTAAAGAACATCTCTGATCTTCAACGCTGAGTGATACCATGTAGATGAGACAGATGAAAGGCTGTCACAGGAAAGGGCACACATTTGCAGTTTATTTAGGAAATCAAATTATTAATTATTTTAACCAAATCAAAGCTTCTTCCTGTGACTGATTTAGAATCTTTGATAAGTGTCAATTAATAATCTTCTAACCTAGAATTTGCATGACAATAAATGCAATGCATTATCAATATGCCAACATCATGCATTATTAAAAATGGACACCATTAACATAATAATAAATTAGCATAATCAAGCCCAACATTTGCATGAAGGTAAACCACACAGGCTCTCCAAGCATCAGCAAAAGGTGAGGCAGTTTCAGCTTCTAGCACATCTTCAGCCACATCAGAGCGTTTCAGGTGGTTCCTACTCCACAGCATTACAGAGGAAAATACTATTCACTATACTATTAACATTTCAAGTTTACTTTTTGCAAACAAAACCTAAAATATTTTTTTATGAATCGATGAAACTACCAAACATCACATACAGTAGTTAACTCCATCCAAATTAACTACAACAACAAAATTATATGGTGGTTTTCAGCAAACATCCATCCATCCATCCATCCATCCATCCATCCATCCATCCATCCATCCATCCATCCAAACATCCATCCATCTGTCTATCTATCTATCTATCTATCTATCTATCTATCTATCTATCTATCTATCTATCTATCTATCTATCTATCTATCTATCTATCTATCTATCTATCTATCTATCTATCTATCTATCTATCTATCTATCTATCTATCTATCATCCATCCATCCATCCATCCATCATCCATCCATCCATCTATCTATCTATCATCCATCCATCCATCCAGCCATCATCCATCCATCCATCTATCGTCAATCCACCCATCCATCCATCATCCATCCATCCATCCATCCATCTATCTATCTATCTATCTATCTATCTATCTATCTATCTATCTATCTATCTATCTATCTATCTATCTATCTATCTATCTATCTATCTATCCATCCATCCATCCATCATCCATCCATCCATCCATCCATCCATCCATCCATCCATCCATCCATCCATCCATCTATCGTCAATCCACCCATCCATCCATCCATCCATCCATCCATCCATCCATCCATCCATCCATCCATCCATCCATCCATCCATCCATCCATCCATCCATCCATCCATCCATCCATCCATCTCATCCATCATCCATCCATCCATCCATCATCCATCCATCCATCCATCCATCGTCAATCCACCCATCCATCCATCATCCATCCATCCATCCATCCATCCATCCATCCATCATCCATCCATCCATCCATCCATCCATCCATCCATCCATCCATCCATCCATCCATCCATCCATCCATCCATCCATCCATCATCCATCCATCTCATCATCCATCCATCCATCCATCCATCATCATCCATCCATCTATCGTCAATCCATCCATCCATCCATCATCCATCCACCCATCCATCCATCCATCCATCCATCCATCCATCATCCATCCATCCATCCATCCATCCATCCATCAAACAACTACAGAATAATTTAAAACAACCTACCAATGGTCCACCATTGGTAGGCTGTTTTAAATTATTCATTCTCAATTATTTGTCCTGCTGTTTTATCCTCACTCTGTTTCTTTGGTTCATTTGATTATTTGAAGAGAGTCCTGAAAGCTTAACTAGTTCCAGAGACTTAGCTTCACTTACACTGTGAGTGGAAAGCAAACACAGTAAATACCATATTAACATGATGTCCAAGTTAATTAAGCAGATTCCTGTTTGCAGATCCAACAAACACCAAGCAGCACTAGCATTTGTTGTTGGTGTGGTCTGTCCTAGCTACTGAGTAAACGATCTGTCTCTTTAGCTGCTGATTTCTCTACTTAAAGCTTTGTTTGTTTGAGAGTAGTGGAAGTGACCCAACACTGAAAACCATAGTAATATTAGTAAAAATACTATGTAGAACTGAGAGCAGATGCAGAGTTGGTGATAAGTCTGTGTGGTTTGGATATATTTCACTGTTATGCACTTATTTACTCCTATAATTTGGTAAAGTTGATAACATAATCGAAGATTTCACTCACCGTAACATCAGAAGTTGTGGATATCAGGGCTGTACTATTCTGCTGCACCGTGTTTTCCATACTGCTGCCCTGCATGGACAGATGTCAACAACATATGAATATTTCAGCTCTATATTAGGACACATTGGTATTTTTATCATTAAATCAGAAAGGTATGAGTTTTCAAGTTCTATTCAAAGTGAAGCAATGTGCACCTGATAAAACACAGCAAAGGCACTTAGCATGTGTTCTCCTAGTTAAGATTCCCTCTCAGCAGTAATACAATGTTTCTGAGTGTCTGCTGGAAAACAAGTGGAAGGTCAAGAACACGAACAATAGATGTTGATTCCAATTATGTGTAAAGCATTGAACAAGATGCGCTAATGATGGCGTTGTCGGGAGAAAAAAGGTGTTTATGTGCTACTCTCCCAAAGCCTGTGAAACAGTTTATTAAGCAAAGGCTTTATTTCCATAAAGGCTGATAAGACTTCAAATGATTCAGTGAAAAACAGTCCTGGCATCAGCACAGCAAAGCGGCGTGTGTATTTATCTCTCCCGACGCTGGGAGACAATCAAGACAAAGATGATAGCACATTTTGAAATGCAGCACGGAGACATAATGAGATTGCAGCTACTTCAGGAACAAAACCAGACAAAATGCTTTTTTTCATAAATGGCTCCTTGTTTTATTCACGCGCACCAAAAAAAGGCCATCGTTTTCAATTAATGAAGCAGGGAATTGAGTCCGAGGTCCTGCGGGATATGGATTAACCATGATGGCTTGAGGGCCCAATCTCACACCGAGTCTGTGCCACGGTCTTCATGGAGGAATTTCTCATTCAAGGCCTCCTCTACCCTCCCTCCCTCCCCGCTACCTCCTACCTCCAACTCATCCATCCATTCCTCATCCTAAGGTGAGTTGCTTCAGTGCAGACCGCTATTAGTGGTGAGGGGAGATAAAACTGTAAGTGTTGCTCCCAATTAGTGCATCAGTGACCGCTCTGTGCCTCCACCATGGCGAGGCCTGCGAGGAGGGGAAGGGAAGGGAGGAGGGGGCGACAGAAGGATGGGAGGAAGGATGACAGGAAGAGAGAGAGAGCGGTGTGAAGATGACGGGTCTGAAAAAGGAATAAAAGACGGGAGAGGTAGAAAGATAAAGAGAGGACAAGAGATGAAACAGAAGGGGGGTAGAGGGGAGAGTGAGTGGTGGCGTAGGGGGGAGGAGGAGGCAGAAAAGTGACTAAAAAATGGCTTAAGCATTCATTTTGAGTGGCGAGACAGGTCCTATTAACATTTAACAGCGTTTGCGCAACTTGGTGTGGAGGTTAGGATGCAAATGAGGAGGAATTAAAACTGGCCAGAGGTTTGTCATTGATGGATTGCAGTCTGGCGGTACTCACCACTTCCTAGTGTCCATCACAGACGATTACTGTATAATTAAACCTTATTTCTGGACTCTCCGACGCATAATTACTTGTGTGGGAATGTAACCATCATCTAAAAGCTGCAGCAAAATGCTTTAGCATTTAGTCTGGCAGGCTGCAGTCATTTCACAGAGCAGCTCGACAGATAGAGGCATCTGATGATCGGCGAAAGAACAGTCACTTTTAATAAGAGGTGGGAAAAAAATATTAGGCGACAGTGTGCTGATTATAGGAAAATTAGGCTTTCAAGTGGTAAAGTCCTTTGTGTTATTTGCATAATTTATTCCAGCTTTACCCCCATGTTCTACCACCTCTGTATTTTTTTTTTCTGTGAGCTGTGGGCAATTTCCTCTCATATTTGAATAGATTGCACATTTAAGGCTACTTAAGGAAAACGATCACTTAGCATATTTTAATTGTAGTGTAAAAGAGTGAACAGAGGTGTGAGGCGAGGCTTATGGAGAGGAGACCCTTCAGAGTGTGGTGTTGTGGCAGATAACCTCGGGGTGCACATACATGCAGACCCTAACCCGGCCAGGGAGAATGTAAACCTTTCAGTTGTGAACAAAGCTAAAGACTTAACTCAAAAGTCTGTCTGCCGAACCCCCAATTTGGATAAAAACTCGCGGGTCATTCCGTCGATATAATTCCCTTTATCACTCCCCCTGCCGAGACCAACTGCAGCAGTTATTTACAGACCAAAATCATCTTCTTGCTGCTGGTCACACGGCTCAAAACCTGCTCCAAAAATTGACGTACAAGTCCAACAAGAAAAAAAAAAGAAGCTTGGATCATAAATTATTTCTGATCATGGCTATGGCGTGTATTAAAGTGGAAAACACAGAAAACAGCAGCCCTCGGTGCTCTCTAACCTCTGGCGAAGTGTTGGAGTTTTCACAGATAATTATAGAGGCTATACGGCAGCTTCCCACACCTCAGCAGCACATATATAATGATAGCTCGCAAACACAGCCGACAAATGCACATCATTTTCATTAAGAGCGCACGCGTAATCCAAATTCTTTGTGATGGAGAAATATAATTAATGTTTTAATGTTTTGGTCTTGCCACTCTTAGCACAGCAAGAGAAATGAATTGTTACATTTTAATGAGAGAAGCGACAGCTCTGGCTTCCTGCGCAACACGGATGGTTTTATAATTGCACACAAGGGTGACTAACTCAAGGCTCATTAAGGCAATTTTTCAGCTGGGCTATTTTTTGGCAGGACAATACATTTATTTTCCATTCTACTGATAAATAAATTCTGTTATTAGTCTATTTCCCCCCCCATTTTATCCCTTAGAGCCTTAATGCAACCAGTGCCAATGAACAAACAAACAAAATTAAAAAAAACGACATGTACAAGATATAATCTTTCAAGAAAATGTCTTTAATGAATCGTTTGTTGCTGCTTGTACCTCAGATTACATGAAAATACATTGACTGCAAGTATGGCAACATATTCACACATATAAACAAGTGGTGCATTTGTATTGTATGTATAGGTATGTACAACAGAAACACGTTACACTCTGGTTTAAAGTTGTGCAAGTGTGTTATATATACTAACAATTTATAAAATTCAACACACTAAATAAAAAAAAGAAGAGTGTGCCCACGTATATACACATTCACACGCGCACAACCACAGTAGTTCACAAAAGATTAAAGCAAATGTATTGGATTATACATTTCCAGGTCACCTTTAGGTCGACCTCAGCCGTTCCCTCCTCACAAAGCGCTTGTGAGTGTGTTTTTGACGTGTTATCTCGTGTGTGTGTGTTTTTGCCAATAGCTCGGATCTGACACACGGTGACAGACACACACACACACACACACACAAACACACACTAGGCTATGCTGCAGCCTGCGGTTGCACCATCAGCTAAATGTTTTAAGTACAGTCATCTGAGGTAGACTGCGCAAAACTTCACGGTGTCGTTCTCTCCTCTTCTTCTTTGACAAAAAAAAAAATCTGATATCTTTTATTTTATTTCCACAAATGTCTGACATTTGGAAAGACGAAAATCAAATACCACGTGTGTTTTGTAGCCATGAGGTAGAAATGCTTTAAAGAAGAACTCCGTTTAAAGAAAGGGTTCCAATTTTTTCCTTAAAAAAAACAAAACAAAACAAAAAACAGCTAGATTTGCACACCATGTAGAAAAAAAGACACAAAAAAGAGGAGCACAAAACACAGGGAACAGACAAAGCGCAGCATTGAGCGGTGTGTTTGTAGCTGGACGGCTGTGGAGAAGGAGAGGAGGAATAAAGAGAGAACGCCTGTGCTGCTGTTGTGTGCTCTGAAGTGCATTAGGAGGTTTTTCTGTCCAAAGGGACTCTCTCTCCAGAGGATTTGCTGACAGAAGGAATTCTGGTACAGATTGTTTTGAGGGTGCTTTTCTGACGGACCACTCTGCTTTCCCCCTTGTGCTGCCGCCACGCTGCCTGCCTGCCTGCCTGTCTCTCCTTTCCGTCAGTTTTGCTGATGCTCAGCAGAACTTTTCCCCCCACATCAGGTGCTGCACTGATGGGGCCTCGGAGATAGCGACGCACAGCTCCTGCTTTCACAGCCACGTTTCTTGTTTCGAAAAAGCAGGGAAGCACAACCAAAGAGTAAAACAGATCATCCATTTAGACAAATCTCCTTCAGGTAAAAACACAAAAATAAACAAGTGCCGCCAATGGCATTGAGACACTTTAACAAAACAATGTTACACACAAAAATGCTTCAGTGCACGTGCAATAAAGGATGGTAAGCGCTCCCATGCCACGACAGCAGAGCTAAAGGACTGCTTCACCACGGCGACGAGGAGGAGACAAAAATACATTCTAATAGAATACAATGGGCAACAGAGAACCTTCAGCCATGAAGGACTAGTGCTGAAGTTCCCCACTCATGTTACAAAGTCCAAACCCAGATGCAGTCAGAGGATGTGTAAACAGAATCAAAAAAACAAGACTGGCATGGGTTTGATTGTGGATTCTGGGTTCTGTTGTGGTCATAATGGATGAAACATCTTTGACTGGAATCACTTTTCTGATGTGCCCTCTTTGCTAACTCTGTGCTGTGTGCATCCACGGGTTGGACCACATCACAGCCATAAAAATAATAACACTAATTGCATTACCGAGTCGGTCAATCAGAGCTGCTATTCTAAGATGACCCGCGACCTCCGCTTGATTTTCTACTTTTCACACAGATGAGATTTCCAGGACCAACGAGAACGTCTAATTTAAATAAACACGAGTGGATTCTACAGCCGATCCACTTCAGAGGTAATCAGCATGAGGAACAGGGAAATCTGCATTAACGTTTTCTATAATGTCCTACCTGTTCATTTAAAGTCCAACTGAAATCACTGCTTTGTTCTTTACATGTAAATCTAACATGTCAATCAGAATTATTCTGGACCTTTATTTTGATTTAGTCCATTTTTTACATTAGATTCTTGTCTGTCTAGTTTTAATCTGTTAAATTTAGTTCAATTTATGATTGACACGCAAAATATTTTAACCCTTTGTGTTGTGTGCAGCTATCGGGGTTAGCTTGTGGATGAATCTAAACCTTTAGCCTTAAGGTGAGACACTACTTTGGGATATTTTGCTTCCACGTTTCCTTTCAGACAAATGGAAAGAAAACACCCCAAACACACATTTAGGTGTATATTTTACTATCCTTTGTCTATTTGTGCCTGTAGATTTCAATTATAATACATCTTTAAAGACTATATAACTCAAAATTATTTTTTTCTCGTGCTCAGAGCCAGAAATCTCCACTTCAGCAGCTCCTATACTGAACAAGCTTTTCACTTTTCTTCCTATCGATATTAAGATGGTTTTTACAAAGACATTTGTTCAATGTATGTCATTCATAGCCTGATTTACAGCAGATTTAATTTATAAAAACATGGCAAAAATAGTTATTTTTCTTACTGTTGCCAGTATTTTCTGATTTATGAAGTTATAAAAAAGAATCCTCTCAGTAAAATCCTTTAACTCTAATATGTCTACCGAATGACAGAGATTTTAAAACTGGTTTTATCCAATGATTGACTTCTGATGCTAACATGAAAGACAGCTGAGAGCATATAATGCTTTATATTTAAATATAACCTTTAATAATCATCAGACAGCAGTCTGGATTGTTGTAGTTCATTGCAGCTGTTTTAACTCTAGTACTGTGTCTTGCTTTGTTATGAAAAAAGGTCAACAACTAATATCTTCTGTCAGTTTGTTTACACTGTTATGAATGGAGAGCTTATTTAAAAGAGTCAATAAAGCAGTAAAGTTAGGGTTTTAAAAGGTTGTGTTTACACAGGAAGCATCTCAGCCATATTTTCCTGCCTCACAGATCCACTCCTATTTTAATCAATCCACATCTCGACACTGGCAGCGTAAAAAAACTGGCTGGTTTACAGACACAAGTGAAATGTGTGCCGCATTTCCTTTTCCAAAGGCTATTTTTTCATGCACAACTATTAACAGTACATTTAACTGCAGAAAAAGGATCCTGACGTGATTTCAGTTGGACTTGTGACTTGGCAGATATCCAACGTTAGCTTCTGTGATGCTAACTGATGAACAGATTTCAGTAAAGTTGACCAAATAACATCAAACATTAATTCAAGACCCACAGAAAGAAACACAGTAAACTGCCCTGTGATTTTAAAGGAATACTTTGACATTTTGAGAAACGTAGCTATTTGTTTTCTTCCTGAGAGTTAGATGAAAAGATTCCACTCTCATGTCTGTCTGTTTAATGCAATGCGACAGCCGTTAGCCGTTAGCTTAGCAGCGCATAATAGCTTATAACGTCACACGTTGTCATTTTTAAGCTTCTGTTTTCATATGGATTAAAAACTTTTGTACAGGTTTTGCTACTGTCACAGAGCCACAGTTGTTATGCTAAGCTAAGCTAACTGTTTTACTCACTAGCTCAATCTTGTCACGTATCTCTAAGTAAGAAAACCGATAAGTGTATTCCCAAATATGCAGAACATTCCCTTAAGTTCAGTTAAGTTCATCCACTTCAGAGAATACCTTGCTAACAGTAAGACAAAGCTGATATTTTGCGCAGAAGTTAGCTGATAACTGATGGAGCGTCCATGCAGCCTGAACATACAGCCTAGATTGCGTAATATAAACAATGTTGATTATGGTTGTTCTAATAAATGTACAACTCCCACCTCTCTGAAAACCCCCAAACAACAAAGCTGGGCAACGTGGTTTTACAGTTTTGAAGAGCAAATGGAAATAAGCTTCAGAATTGGTCAAGTAGAAACAGGCAGCTAAAGCGCCTGCTGTGAGGAAAAAAAAAGAAAGAAAAAAGACATTATGGTTTTACTCTCACTGTAGATTATGTTCCATCAATCCAGAACACATCTAGTACATTCATTGTCACCTCTTTGCTATTAATCCTAGCCACTTGAGGTACACCTAACACTGCCAGATTCTCCGATCAGATCTTAGTGCTTTTCATCAAGATATCTTGAGGTACTGTACAATTCACAAACGCTTTCCTGAGTGTTGTTTGTTTGTTCATTACGTTTGTTTGTTTTGCAGACACAGGATCAGAAGAGATGAGTGAGTCAGGGCCCAGACTACTGCCACCCCACAGATTACTGCTCGTAGCAAGACAATAAAGGACAACCGACCGCCACCAACGGCGACCATCAATCAGTGTTTTTCAGTCTCACCGCTGAAGTTTTAAAGCTCTTCATAATCGTCAGCTCATGCCATGAATGTAGATTGTGAGGCAAATCAACAACGAAAATCAGAAAGCACCACTTCAGGCACTTGGATAGCCAACTAAATCTCAAGAACAACAACGTAACAATATGTACACAGACACTGGGGCGTCTCTTCTGAAGTCAACTTGCTTGCAATGTGTAAACAATGCCTGGCGTTTCTGGAGCGTCAAGCATTCAAATTAAAACTCTTGCTCATTAACTGCAAAATTGACCGTTGTCTCATCAAATCAGGTCTCTTGGTGCATCTAAACCCTGCTTGTGAGAACTCAGTGGGCTTGTGTTGGCCTTCTCTGTGCCTTTCCCTCCAGCACAATGCTTCTGCCCTGAGGGGAGGAATTGTGGAAGCCTCTTTTTCTCAAGGGCGGAATCTATCTTTTCACTGACTGCAGCCGAACATTTTGTTCCACTCGGTGTACGTGTCGATCTCCTTCTGCGATATACTGGCTTGGAATTTACAAAAGACACTCTCAATGTCCTGGTAGGTGAGGGGCCTGATCTGTCCCCTGGGCATCATACCCGTCATGTCCATGCCCTGTGCAGAGACGTGTAACAGACCTACGAGGGCCTCCTGGCACAGTCTGGCCAGATCCAGTCCAGAGAAACCGTCGGTACGCTGGACCAGCAGCGCCAGCTCTTCCTCACTCAAGCAGTATTTGTGCTGAGACTGGACCAGGAGCTGGTTCATGATCTGGTGCCGGGCTGCGCTGTCCGGTAGGGGCACCAGGACCCTCCGAGCAAAGTACCTGCGCAGCCCTTCATCCATGTCCTGGGGTCTGCTTGTCGAGCAAACCACCAACACTTGGTTGCCTCCATCCTCCCCGGAGCCCATAAGAAGCGAGTCCAGCTGAGCCAGTAGCTCCCCCTTCAGCCGGTTGATGGGGCTCTCCTCACTGAGGTGGGCCGACAGGAGCATGTCCACCTCACTAATAAACAGTACTGAGGGCTGCCGGCAGCGCGCCACCAGGAATGATGCTCGGATGATTTTTTCTCCATCTGCCACCCACTTGGTGGCCAAAGTGGAACCACTGAGCTGCAGGAACGGTGCACCCAGCTGACTGGCCAGGCAGCGGCCCAGCAACGTCCTGCCACTGCCCCTGGGGCCAAACAGCAACACGCAACGTGGGGCGGGTCCTAAACTGCTAAACATGTCCGGACGCAGAATGGGCCACAGGACCTCCTCCTTCAAGGTAGCCTTGGCTAGTTCTAGACCTGCAATGTCACTCCAATCCACCGGTGGGCCCTGCTGAACGATTTCAGAGGTAACCATGTCCAGGAGGTGAGGGTCACTGGTTTTTAGCTGCTCTTCAGCAGGCCGGGAGGAGGAAGTGGATGAGGAGGAGGTAGGCCCCGGTGCTGAGTGGGACAGGTGGAGACGGTGATCATCAGCACCTTGCTCACTGAGGGAAGGGGAGGTGAAGCTGGCCAGAGAGTCGGCTGAGCGGGAACCCACCAGGGTGGAGGAGACGTAGCCGGGTGGAGTCAGCGGCCCACCTGTTGCCTGGCTGCTGTACTTCCTCTGCTGCTGCTGCTCTGATGGCATCGTGGACTGTTTCTGAGGATTAAAAGGTAAAGAGGACTTCTCAGCGCTCCTGTCAAATCCAGCGGTGCTGTTGGAGCCTCCGTTTGCGCTGCTGCTGTCTGCTACCCTGTACATGGGGCTCTCAGCGGAGCTCCGGGCCTGGCTGTAGCCAAAGTTACCGTAAGAGGAGTCGATCTCTCCTTGGCCTGTCATGTAGAAGGCTTTCCTCTTCAGAGAGTTGGAGGAGCTACTGTTGAGAGGGGTGGGGGCGATTGGGGTGAGGTTGTGGCTCTGGTACGGGTATCCAGGTAAAGCAGAAGAGGGAGGAAGGGGTGTAGGTGCAGCAATGCCTGAGGGCAGGTACGAGGAGGGAGGGGGTGCTCCCCCAGGGCTGTAGCCCGGCCCCACTGAGCTCTGAGCGGGGTAGCCTGCTGGGGGGTAATTATAACTAGACAAGTTCGGGGAGCCTCCGTTGTACGCCGGAACTAAAGTGGGGTGGGAGGGCGGAGGAGGGGGCGGCTGCAGAAGCCCAGAGCTGTGCAGTGGGGATGGAAGTGCCGGGGTGGGGGCAGACTGGGAGCTGTAACTGCTGTGCAGGTAGGAGCCGCTGTACGCCGGGCCGTATTCCTGAGAGGCCATGGAGGAGGAGTGGAGCGCCGTGGCCGTGTGGCTCCCACAGCTGCTGCTGGAGTAGCTGGGCTCGCTCAGGGTGCTGGAGGCCAGGCCCGGGGAGCTGCACATGCCAGACACCACCTCTGAAGCCGCCGCCACGCCTCCCTTTCTGATGGAAACCCCCTCTGGGATGCAGCTCATGGGGTAGACGCCATCCTGCCAGGGCTCCGATTCGCCTTTCCGTCCGTTCATCACGCCAGGTGCTTCAGAATAAGAGCCCGGCATCTCCAGGATACCAGAGTACTTCTCAGCGTACTTTTTAAGCAGGTTGGAGGCGGTGAGGGCAGAGATGTCGTCATTGGCCCAGGCGTATTGGTACGTGGCTGAGCGCTGCAGGTGGCCGGGTACCGCCCGGTAGGCCTCAGCCTTGTGGGCCGGCGACCGCGTGGTGGAGGAGATGTCGAAATGCTGTTCGGCCCACTGGCTGTGCTCTGGGGTCCACTGCATCTTTAAGCCTGAGAGGGAAAGAGACAAAGACGCGTTAGCTCATTGACATACGAAAATCATTTTAGCAATAATTAAAATGACAACACCTTCAAATTGCCTGAATCAAAGGGTGGTCAATTAAAAAGGTGACATTCATCTGGAGGCCTGTTTGGTGTGTCGTGAAGGTTTTGTGTGCAGCTACACACATGGTATTTCTAATTTCTACAGCTCCTAAGGACTCTGAAAGAGCGTGAGCAGGTACAGAGGGACAGTAGGATGGCTGGTTACGGCAGCCTAATGCACCCTGGGCAGACCAATAAGACAGAGGCATTGAGGGTCACTCTATAATCCCTGGCTCATCTGAGGTGGCTGGAGATGGGTTTGAAAATGCGCCTCGCCGAGTGCCACAAAGCAGCACACACACATCCACCCCCCTCTGCTGGCGGTGCTTTCATTCAGCACATACACACAGCTCAGACTCACAGGCGTTTAAAAACACTATCTATGCCGGCAGTCATGCGTGCTGACGTGCACACGCTCACACAGCTTCCATCCACTGACCCAGACGGACAAACACAGGCACGCACACAGGAGCTGTAGCGAGCTATGAATTACAACACATTGTGTCTCAAGCTTAGTTCCTGTCTGCACAGCTCCACCTTGACCTCCTCTCTCTCTACCATTCTCTTTACCTTTCTGTCCGCCTCTCTTTTCCATGCCTCCCTGCCGCCTTGTCTTCCCTCTCAGCCTCTCCCCTCTGCTTTTTTTTTTTTTGGTCGTCCATTTTCCACCTCCCCTCCTGCTAGATCTGTCTTTATTTCTCTTCACCTCCTTTTATTCTGACTCCATCTATTTGGATACGTATCTCTTTCTTTCATTCCCTTTCTTCACAGCCACCCCTCCTCTTATTTACTCCCTCTGTGTTGGCTTCGCCTCCTCCCCTTCCCTCTTCCTTGCTCCATCTCATCTCAGACACACTCACCTGGCTCTCCCCTTTATTGCCTCAGGAGGCTGGAGAGCCACTGTTTCCTTTAATCCCAGCCAATGCCATCTGCAAACACTGACAGTCACACAGCGACTCCATCGTTGTCTCACTATCAAAGCCGAGGCGCTATCAAAGGCTGGACAGGGCGTAATCACAGCAGCCGCACGGCAGATTGAACCCCGTTTGATTTGACTTAGTGCACACAAATAAAGGATAATATCGGTGTCATTTAGGCTGCTTCCTCCGACTTATTGACTGGCAGCGGCTGCATGTGGAGACCCACAGCTGGGGGTCTGGTGAGCAATCCCTGCTTCAGAATTGGTTTGTGTGTGTGTTTTTGTGCTAGTGTGAGTAAAGCAGGCATGCTGCACAATAAAACCCATTCATGGAGGAGCAAATCTTCCCTTCCATTTATGCGACTACAAACACATACATGTGAAAAAAAGGCACGCCGGCACCGACACACGTTCACACTCCCGTGCTCTCTTCTCCGAGGCCTGTGTTTGTTTGGTAACAACACAGGCAGGGAGGGGGGAATCCCCAGACTCCTATTTCCTCTCTGATTCTCCTCTCTAGCCATCTCTCGGCAGACGCCAGTGGCTAATTAGCAGAATGGCGATCTGCTAATTGTGTTAATTTACAACATTTTAGCCGAGGGGAGTCTTGCAGGGGCTGGCAAGCCCGTCATCCTCCTATTGTACAAGCAGGGAACACCTCAGACAAAGAGCTAAGCCGGAGAAAGTTTTGTATTAGCTGGGAGGCTCTTTTAATATTAAGAATATATTATGTAGAGAAGTGCCATAAAAGGACAGCATTTCAAGGAGAAAATAAAAGAAATACAGATTACTTTAGGCCAAATACAGATTTCACAGCAGCATCATTTCTGTGGTGAAATGGTTCAATTGTCTCTCTTAATTTTAACAGACAATAAAAAATGAGTGCATATTTACCAAACTCAAGCATGACTCACATGAGTGAATCAAATATCTATAATCTGCACAGACCTAATGCTGCAAAGTCTCTGTACACCTCAGTGATGACTACTTTCAATCTCAGTAACCTCAGAGCTCATGGAGAAAATTCCGTCTGTCTGCAGGGTTCCACAACAGGATGCAGGTCGTTATTTTGTCAATGAAGCATTACTGCCTATCAATACTTCATATCACAGGATCATCAAAAACATCAAAAAATTTGAGGCTGCTCTCAGAATCGTGCTGTTGTATGAGGCGTAGCCAGAAGCAAAATGTTCTTTTGGTAGTGCACATGCAATCTGTGCTGTTTCAACATCAGCTTTTCAGGATTACTAAGTAATACATGGCTGAAGAGGGTGAGGGCAACGTGCTAAAAAAAGACGCTCTAAGCCAGATTCATGCACGTCTTCAACCATCAGTACACACACACACACACACACACCTTCTCATGCTACTCCAAAGTCTGCTTTCATGACTGCACGTCTTTCCACAGCGACTCTCCTTTCTGCAGCCCAACAGCCTGACTGATCCGAGATTCTGCTGCAGAAATATCCACCTTCACATGTCATTTAAAGGGGCATTCAGCAGTCTTTCATTGGGGAATGGAGTTATTGACCTCCTCTGGCGTACCTACTACAACATCATCATAGAGAAGTTGACCTCAGCCTAAAAGCACACATGATAATTAAATCCACGTTTATAGCTCAGTCCACAGTATATCTGGTTAATATTTGGCTAAATCTGAGTTTCTGACATCTGTATTAGCATATAGAAAACAAGTATTTTTTATGAACACATCCAGTAAAGGGTAATTAGCCTAGCTTAGCAAGGTCACGGTGGCATCATTTTGTTGTGCAGCTCTACTTATGAATCAGGTATTTAAATGGAATTTCAGCATAAATAGTATTTTTTCCACAATGAAATACAAAAACATGACATGTTAAGAAGTATGCTGAATATGGAAGAATAAGTCAAGATGGAGGGAGGGATGATGATGATGATAGAAGGAGGAAGATGATGGGGGGAAATATCAAAGGAGGAAAGATACCCGGAAAAAACACACACACACGCACAAAAACAGCCTTGTAAGTCATCCCTCCACTCCATCACATCCCGCTATGTGCTCTGTTTAAAGCAACAGCAATCTTTCTAATTCCATCATTAATAAAGATAACATATATATAAAAGCGTGTGTCAGGCTCCATCAGGGCTTTCATCTCTTCTATAATGAGGTTAATGCAGAGACGCCGTGATTACCCCAGCAATGCAAATGAAGGCCAAATGATAACTTGCACTATTTAAATAAGGTAATAGCGATTACTCTACGTTATTCAAATGAGGACAGACGCTTTGAACTGAGCGCTTTGAACTCGCTGCTCCTTCTCCAAAACATATGGAAGAGATGGAGGAGGATGGACTTTGGTAGCATTCAGGGTGTATCCTCTAATTCAATGTGATGTAAACCAGGGGCAATGAGCAAAGCAAAATTGCTTAACGTTGTGGAAAGGGTGGGGCCTCGCTACACCCCTTTACTCACACTTAACAACCTTGAAAGTCATTGAAAAAAGTCAGTGAAATCATTGTCAAAGGATTCAAAGACGTGGCTCAAAATCAACACAAATATCCGTCATGGTGTTTTTTCTTTGGGCGTTTTAAAAAAAACATCGCCCTTTCATTTTCAGAAACTGTCAAGGCCCTTTCCTTATTTAAAATATGAAAAGAATTCAGCTACTTGCCGAGCCCAATTTACACGAGCTTTAATTTTGCAATAAGTGTGTTTTGGGCGCAGTGGCCTTCATCAGGGTTACGGGAGGCTTCATCCAAATTTCAGCAGAGGAGCTGAATTCTTTCCATTCATTTTTCTTTTTTTTGTCTTATTACCGCACTTCGATAGAGCCGCAAGGCTGCAGCATATTTGATTTCCTCTATGTCCAACATCTTTCAGGGGTTGTAAGGCCTGGGGGGAAACTTGCAAAGCATTTGGATGGACACATGCAGTAAAGTGTGTGAGCTGAAAAAAAAAAAAAAAACCCACGAAGAGAAGCGTGTGTGGTGCAGAGAAGGGAGAAAGGGAGGGAGAGAGATCGTGCACTCAGCTGAAACAACATCCAACAGAAATCTTCTCCACCTTCTGAAGCATCAAGTCTGCCAGTTTTTTTCTTTCTCCTCCAGCCTCCACATAGAGAAGCCTAATCATTCTCATTACACTCGGCGTCCATCTGCATCAACAGAGCTGCCTATTACTGTGTGTGTGTGTGTGTGTGTGTGTGTGTGTGTGTGTGTGTGTGTGTGCAGTAAACAGCTCTTTAGAGGGAGCTAATGAGCTCTTTTAAGTCTGTCCGCTGTGTGATTCTGCAAGCGGGGTGTCAGAGCAAACTGCCCATTTTGGTAACGTCATAATTAAGCTGTATGTGTGCGGAACAGAGATGCCAGCACACATGTTGCCACCGACATGCCAACACACACACACACACACACACACACTCACACAATCTGAGACAAGACGTACAAATGTGTGCATCCTTCTTTGTCCTTCTAACACAAACAGACACCGGAGACCCTCAAAAACAAACGATGGCGTCGTAATTCTGCTTTTAAAAGCGTGTTCCGGTGTCTCGGTGCAAAGCGTCTGGAAGAGGAGAAGGAGCTGCATGACAGGCGATAACTTCATCAGGAGAGACCTGTTTCCACACACCACCGGGGAAATCTAAGCAGCCAGTTATTCAAATCCTTATCAAATACACCAGAGGGCATCTTTTAACCTCTAAATCACTGCACGGGAAAAACCTCAATATGCGGCGTACAGTATGTAGGCTTTGTTTAACAATGTGTGTGTTCTCATGCACACAGGCCTCATGTGTGTGTGTGTGTGTGTGTGTGTGTGTGTGACAACCTGTGGACCACCTTGTTAATGAGTCCGGCACACTGTGACTAAGCCACGGGCTACGCTGTATTGGCACACAACCTACAGTAGAGAGTCAAATAATGTGATTAGGTCCTCCAAAAGGCAATTAATTATGAAATTAGTCATGAGCGGTTGTCTCTCTCTCTCTCTCTCTCTCACACACACACACACACACACACACACACACTACAATCAAAGCTGAATTCATCTGTCCTCTCAGGAGCAACAGTGTGAGCCAAAACCGTCATTATTAACGACCTTTATTTGTTTAAAACTGAATGAGAACCGCACGCGTTAACTGATAAACTAAATCTCATTTCCATCCTCCGTGACAGGCAGCCAAACTGTCCTCCATGCCAGACTTTTTCCTCTGAAAATAGCCCCGAATTCACACACTTTGAAGCCTTTCGATTCAAGCTCAGCCACGACTTACCATTACAACGACTAGTCTGTCGGAAAGCGACGACAATAACAACAACAACAACAACCAACGACAGATAAGGGAGTAAACAGAGCGAGTTCAAAGTCTAGACGGCGAGCAGTGACCGGCAGAGATGAGCTGTCACTAACTCAAAGACAGCAAAGGGGGGAAGAGAGATTGCTGTAAAGATGACAGCTCGCAGCGGCGATAGAAGGATATTTGACAAATGACGGCGCCTTAAAAAAAAATTCGGATGTTCATTGTAATCAGTGATCTCTGACCTTGTGATTAGTTGGTGCTGCTTTGACCGCCGCACTTTGAAATGTTTGCAGTGCAGGAATCAAGCTTATGGAAATGTTGAGGCTTTAAAAAATATTAGGGGATGTTTAATGATGACTCTAAATTTAGCTGGACTAAACTGTGATAAATCTCTCACTAAATTCCAGAGGCGTATCGTCGTCGCCCCTGCCTGCCAGTATCAGATCTTCCTTAGAGCTGTATAAATTGACACTGTCTAAATTTCCTTTTACTAGACAGACTATTGAATGGGTGGGTTAAATGGGTAGGGCGCAGTTAAACAAATGCTCCGGATCAAGGAAATTGTGCGTGGCTTCTTTTGTCATTCAGGGAGGAAATTGAGAGATATTCGGCGGGGGCTCGGAGCCGCTAACGCATGGCATTCATCTATAATGCACTCGGCCTGTCCGTCAGATACTCCATTTCCTGTGACTAGCGCAGCGTGCCTAATCACCCGGCTCCATGCAGGGTTCCTTCCTCAAAGACAGCCCTGCACACGCACACACACACACACACACACACACACACACACACACACACACTGCATGAAGACAGACGCATGCAGGACACGCGTAGAAACATAAGGCTCGCCGAGGCAAACAGATTATTCTTATCTGGCCAACAAAACATCTGTAAAGACTCTCACCACCACTGTGCTCTAACAGTGTCACGACCCCGGCAGCGTCTTCCACAGCTCCTCTTTCATCACTCAGAAAAGCAAACCTTTCACAAGCCGGCCAAAAAAAGAAATAAACAGAGAAGAAAACACCACAGACAGATCGTCAATAGGGGAAAACACGTATGTAGCTGTCATGTTGTTGCTTCACCGCTATGGTTCGCTTTCCTTTGTCAAGTCAAAAAAGGACAAAATGAGTTGAGCTTGGAGTAAAGTAGGTGTGTTTTGTGTTCAAATATTTAGATTTGTGACCATTTAAAAATGGTTTGAAACTTTTTACTGATGGCATATTAAGTTAATATATTTATAAGAACGCCATTGCTCAGGCAGAATTTATTAAAACCTGCTGTTACTCTTGGCTTTTCTGCATTATTATTATTATATTCTTTATTTACATCATTCATCTACATCGCTCTCATCATTAATAAACCCTTAATAAAGTTTTTAAATGTTTTTTATTACCTACTAATGCCTTTTTAACCCTCTAACACCCAGGGGTCATACAGGCTGCCTGGATTTTTTTTGTTATTTGGGCTGTAAAAGAGTCAGAAATCATACTATGAGCGACTGCTTTTGGCCTTTTTTGTTATCAGAACAACCTAAGCTTTCAATATGTGGCAATATCTGACATAAACTATGTGTTTAGACAACGTAACAACAGTTTAAAGTGGAAAAAAACAAAAAAAACTTGGGTTTTTCAGTATTTTACTGAAATAGGAACTGGAATTGAACATGAACAAAACATTAGACAACAAACATTTTAAATATGAACTATAATAAGTATGTACTAACATTTTACATTTTCTAATTTGGTGATTTTGTGAGGGGCGTCGTGGTTCCTTTGACGTACTGAATTTTCTCTCTAGTGCAAATGGCCGCTTTCTTATTACTTACTTTTTTATTAAAGGCATTAGAAAACATTTAGAAGTAGTTACTAATGCCATTGTTAAGTAATAAATCATTAGTTTAAAGCATTAATAGAAACTTGTACACTTGTAGTATTAGATTATATATTATAAAAAGTACTTGGTTCTTTCCTATTACCCATGAATAATAAAATACATCAGTAAAAACTGAAAAATAAGTACTCTGTAGTACTTTGAAGGATTTATTAGTGGTTAGTAATGTGTTTTACATTCATTCTACACCAATAAATAGATTGTGGACTTAACACAGGCATTAGCAAGTGTTTTAAGTACTTAATAAAGTCAGAATTATCTTAATAAAGCCTTAATGTTGTCGGTTTATTGATTTTCATGTAATAAATCCATTATTCAGTCACACTACTGATGGATTATAGTTCATAAACACGCCATTACGACCGGCTTTAAGGGCTTATTCATGATAATAAATGACTTAAATTAATACTGTGACTACTAACAAATTGAAAACACCACGATTTCATTTCAAACATAGACATTTTGTCACCGTCGCTACCTGTTGTTTTCAGATTACCAAGTAAACTCCATGGAGCGATTCGGCACTTATTTTCTGAGGTAAGCGAGCAAGAAGAACTTGTGAAAGTAACCCTCTGTGGTCTCAGTCGGACCTACACCCTCCTCGGTGTGCGTACGTCTACATCGGCATTCCCTCCAAACAGCCTCCTGGCCGCTGCTGCCACCTGAGGTGCAGCCGGCAGGATCTTTGAGAGCGGCCCCGAGGTTAACACGGGGCCACATACTATCGATACTCCTCTGACGCCCGGATCCATACCTGTGAACCAGCACCACTTTGTTTACCTGTGTGTTCAGTAATTAAAATAGATTTCTGAGAGGAGGCCTAATCCTTTCAGAAATGACATCGATCCGACTAGTGTTGTAATTTTGTCGTCCTGTTTTTTTTTCCTTTTCCACACAGGCAGCTACCCCCTTCCTCCTCGATGCAAACTTTGGAAAGTCCTCGACATGAAGGACGTCATTTAGGGGCAGGCGGGGGGGAGGTGAGGGAGGGGAGGGCTGCAGTAGAGGGGTGGCAGGTGGAGATAATAGAGAGGAAGCCTCTAACCCCGTCTAAAGCTGTCTGTCTTCGTAAATAAAATGAGATAATTATTGAGTGAACAACATTATACGCCGACAACGCACTCTTTCTTCTACCCCCCTCCTGCCGGCGCAGTTGTAAATCTCAACAAACACGGTGCTTTTGGACATTAAGTGCTCACTAAGCACAGTGGATGCATCATATTTCAAGAGCAGGCGTTGTGTGGGTGAGGAGCTGGGGAAAATGGAGTGTAATGGTTATCCATTATCTTATACGGCAACGGCGGCAATGATCATTTTCAAGTGACTCATTTCTGGAAGTACCTATCTATTGGCCACTTGGAGAGAAGACTTTGATGGCTAATCCAAAACAACTATTCAGAGGTCATTTACTGCGGCAGCGCGGAGACACTCTGCACAAGAGAACGCTCCAGCCTCCCTCATTATTCAAATACAATCCTCAGGAAGATCCACATCACAAACAGCGGCGCAGCAGCAGCCCCGGAGTGGGCGATTACCTACACAGCACACTCCGAACCAGAGTGGAGACATTAACAATGCATCAACAAATGAATATATCACAATCCAAGTAAGAGTTTGAAAGCGCACAAGAGATATTTGTCATGGGAATTAAATAGTCATACCGGAGCCGGATTAACATATCAATGATCACTCGTGGAGAAGCTCGGTAGCCGGTGATACGAACACAAGTCCCGCCTGTGAGAGAACTTTCATATTATTCAATCGTATGATATTATTGTGGGGAGCTAAATGTATTTTTAGAAGTGTAGGTGCGCTGTTTGTTTGTGTGTGGTCTCGGCTCCACATGAATGGTTACTTAACACCACACTGATTTCCCCTCAGCAGTTAGAGAGAAACCAGCCGATGCTCAGTGATGCATCGCCGTGTTTGTTGCCGCCAGGCTGTGTGTGTGTCTGTGTGTGTCTGTGTGTGTGTGGCACGTAGACAGACAGCCGAGGACTGACTGCTGGAGTGTCACCATCTGTGGATGCATTTATGTCTGTCTGCACTGGGCTGTGTGTGTGTGTGTGTGTGTGTGTGTGTGTGTGTGTGGGTGAGATGTTGGGTGGGGGATGCACTCAGTCAGACAGTGAACTGGACCACAGCTCCGTAGTTTGCTTCTTCTCACAACACTGGGTTCAGCTCGGTGCCAAACAACAACTGCACTGCAAAACCCGTCTGTTTAAACCAGGGGTGTCAAACATGCGGCCCCCGGGCCAAAACCGGCCCTGCAGAGGGTCCAGTCTGGGCCGTGGGACGACTTTGTAAAAAGTAAAAATTACAGAAAAGACATTAACTGCAGATTTGTTAAACTATAGATGTAAAATAATTTCTAGACCATGACAAGTTGTTTTGATCAGAAAGTAAAATACTAGATTATTCATTGTTCTTTTGTCATTTTGTCTTGTTTTTGTTTTTTTGTGTGTGACTTTTGTCGTTTGTCTAATGTATTTTTGTCATTTTTTTGTCTTGTTTTTGTCATTTTGTAACTTTTTGTCTAATTTTTTTGTCTCTTTTTTGTTTTGTTTCGTGTCATTTGTCTTGTTTTTGTTGTGTTTGGTGTTTTTTGTGTTGTTTTGTGTAATTTTTTGTCTTGTTTTTGTCATTTGTCAATTTTTTGTCTCTTTCATGTCGTTTCTCTAATTTTTTGCCGTTTTGTTTCTCGCTTTTGCCATTTTGTGCCTCATTTTTGTAATATATTGTCTTGTTTTTTGTCTTTGTCTGACATTTGTAGTTTTGGTCATAAAGTAAAATATTTTATCATTCAGTTCCAGATGGCTGTGACTAAATGTTGTGTTCCTTTGCAGACACTCTGATCTGGAAGTTGTAATGTGGAAATGATAAACTGAGGCTGAATGTTGTTGAAATTGACCCACTTGAAATCAAATTGGCCCCTGAGCTAAGATGAGTTTGACACCCCTGATTTAAACTAAACTGTCCAAGATCGATTTTTTTTCCTCGTCTTTCCAATAAGCGGATAAAATTCATACAGAAAAACATTCACTTATATGAAAAACATTCCATCAGGTGAGCTAATATATAAGAACGGGGTTTTAAAGCCTTCACAACTCGTTAAGATGGATTTTGCAGTGTATCAAACACTTGGCAAGCGAGTGAGATTAGAGTTAAACAGCAGTTGGTGGAGATTAACACCCGCCCTGAGTGGTGCACGTGCGAGGCTGCATGTGTGTGTGTGCGTGCATGTGGGGTGTGTGTGAGTTACTGAAGAGGCCCTGGCTGGGATAACCTCTACCCCCAGCCTGTGAACTTGCAGGATCCTTCACGGTGCATGTTTGAAGTGTCAAATCCTGCACACTTCACATAGATTCTGGCAAGATCTGCCAACTTACGCCTTCTCTAGCTGCGACTGAAGCAGATCTGCCGGACTCACAGTCCACCTGTTTTCATGCACAGTTTCAACTCGTGCACAAAAACACACCCCGGAAAAAGTTGAAAGCGGTGTGTGTCGATAAAAAGAAAATGAAGGATGAATAAATCACGACGAGCACGAAGCATGTTGAAGGTAAACCTCCAGAGCAGAGATGAGAATACTGTTCCTCAAATTAATACATGAACACACCCTTTTGGATCATATTAAGTTTGACCAGCGCTTATAATTACATCATCTTGTCATATCTGCTTCCACTGCAATGGATTAACAGCAACCAGCTTGAGAAGTGGTGTCAACAACTGCACATTTTCTGTCAATTTTCTGAAAATTTGGTCAAAAAATGAAGCTTAACTTTACTAGAAATCTGACTACAGACTGTTATTGTACCACATAAGATGCATATTAGGATGGTGACCTCACCGCAGGTCATTTTAAAGCTCAGCGGGGGGCTCCAGCTGTGCCATCTGACTCCTTCTGACTCCCCGTTAATCCAAAAATGTAATAGGAGGTGGAGCTGAGGCGAAGCATGCATGCACCTGTCACTCAAACATAATAAGAAAAGCACTCAGAGAGCACAGTAAAAGGCTGATCAGTCGTTGTATCATCTCCAACGGATGAAATCGTTACAAGATTTGTGGCAGAAATCACGGCACTAGAACATGTCCATTTAATATAGCTTTACCCACAAACAAAATGACCTGGCGCTGAGTACAAGCGTGTGTTCTGCATGTGATACGTTATGTACGGATACCGAATCACGTGACCTAAATATGTAGCGGGTGGCAGGAATTGATGGGACTCAGAAACACCTCCACAATTTAATCAGTTGTTCCTTGGATCATTTCAAGTCCTGATAAATCCTGATAAGTCCTCAGTGGTGGATTTGTAGTAGGAGCACAATCATGTGATCATCAGCAGGCAGCTGATGTAGTGTTCACTTGTTGTCATGGTTACAGTGATGCCATGCTTCTATCTCTCAAATTTAACAAATCCGTGGATCCAGACTATAAGCCGCATCACTCCCAAAATCTAATCCCTTGGTCCTTGTGTCATTTCTGACCTTCCCTGAAAATTTCATGCAAATTCGTTAGTCCATTTTTGAGTGATGTTGCGAACAGACAGTCAGACAGACAGACAGACAGACAGACAGACAGACAGACAGACAGACAGACCAACGCCGATCGTCACATAACTCCACTGCATTCCTTGGTGAAGTAATTATGCAAAAGTTTAAGCATTAGTGCAACGCAACGGGTGACTTCTATAAAAAAAATACAATCTTACAATCTCATCTGTGAAAAGAATAATGCTAATGCTAGGCTAACAGGATGTACAGAAACAGCACCGATGCATTCACACAAATAAGGCTAGCAAAAAGGACAGTAAAAACCCTCAACTAG
Organism: Amphiprion clarkii; assembly: GCA_027123335.1. Taxonomy (NCBI): domain Eukaryota; kingdom Metazoa; phylum Chordata; class Actinopteri; family Pomacentridae; genus Amphiprion; species Amphiprion clarkii. The sequence continues at coordinate 2,023,299 of CM049590.1, read as the reverse complement.
TCTTCATCAAAAGATTAAATCAACATCAGGCATCGCGATGAATCCCGGTCATAACTTTCCTGTATGCTAAAAACACTGAACTAAACCAGGGTTGGCAAACTCATCTTAGTTCAGGTTCCACATTCATCCCAATTTGATCTCAAGTGACCAGTAAAATCACAGTATAAAAACCTATAAATAACCACAAATCCAAATTTTTTCTTTGTTTTAGTGCAATAAAGTATATTCTGAAAATGTTCACATTTTTACAAAAAATTTTGAACAACCTGAAATTTGTTGAGAAAAAATAAATTCAATTTCATCAACTTCCAGATCACAGAGTGTCTACAAAGGAACACAACATTTAGTCACAGCTATCTGGAAGTGAATGATGTAGTATTTTACTTTCTGATCAAAACAACAAAAGAGAAAAAAAAGACAAAAAGCAACAAAAACAAGACAAAATATTACAAAAATTAGACACAAAACGACAAAAAATGAGACAAACATAAAACAGAGACAAAAAATTGACCACCGCATGTTTGACACCCGTGATCTATATAAGCATTTCTCCACTTTAATGGAGGGTTATAATTAACCCTCATGTCGTCCTGCAGGTCAAAACTGACCCGACTTAAGTTTGAAAGTGTGGGAAAAAAAAATCTATTTTCACAGTGAAACTTCTGATGTCCACATTTTCAACATTTTTGGGAAATTTTGGAACATTTTTTGGTGGAAAAATAGAAATGTTCAAAATGTTTAAGAACATTCACAAAAAAAAATCAACCAAAATCCAGAGGAATTCACTGGATTTTGGTTGATTTTTATGTGAATGTTCTTAAAGAAAATATTAGAAGTTTAACTGATATATATGGAATCACTTCAGATATTTTCAGGATTTTTTTGGAAGATTTTTACTCATTTTTGGAAAATATTTACAAGAATTTTCTTGCCAAATTTGGGGGACTTTTTAAAAATAAAACTTTTAAGGGCAACTTTTAAGGAATTATTGGAATTTTCTTCCTGAAGGTTTTGCAAATTTTCAGAAATTTGGGGATTTTTTTTGCCGAAGCTTTGGATTTTTTTCAGACAAGGAAACAATATTTTTTGGTATCTGTAAATGAGGACAACAGGAGGGTTACTAAACTTTGGAGTGCTTTATCTTAACGTCACCTGCATGACAGCGGAGCATACTGGTGACTGACAGGACAGGTGAGAGGGCTCACTTCCACGGATAGCTGCTATGTTCTCCATCTGAACTCACATGTGGAGCTCCAGGCGTCGGGAGGAACGAGCGCTCCGGCGCGGCAGCGTTTCAGGAAGCGAGCAGACACGAGTCGGTGCAGCCCGTGTGCACGTCTTTAAATCCACTGTGCTTCACATTATGCTGGAATTCACACAGGTTGTCTAAACAGTCAAACAGCGGATCAATACGCTCATCGATCGGTGGCATTGAGACTGAACTGGTCGTGTCGAGGGGGCAGCAGATTCTCACTAGAGCTCTCTGCACACACACACACATATACATGCTGGGATGGATGTACCGCTCAGCTGAGGACGGTAAATATTTGTGAACGCATGTATACAGATTGATGAACATACATTTCTGCCTCTCTGCCCACTGGAGCAGGAATCCGGGCTTCCTTGGGACGACTCTACCTCGGCACCAGCGCAGCGGTGCTCATCTCATATGAGCACATTCAGGTCCTGTCTGTTGGAGTCGGAGCAGTCTGCCAGCAGTTTGTCTCAAAGTGAGGGCATCCAGTCAGCTTCGGCAGCTGAATATCAAGCTGGCTGCCGCCGCGTCTCCTCGCGCTCAACTGACACAGTCGATAGCTCTGCATTATTCATGGGGACGGCGGGGCCGATGAGATGGCCTCTCACTGAGGGCTGGATTTCAACAGTGCCAAACTTTACAGGGGCTGGCGGACGCGTGACACCTTCAACAACTGTTTATCGTCAGCGAAAATGACAACCTGAGGCACGGGAAAGGGCACCAAACTTTAAAGGGGGAGGGATTTGTCAGCAAAGGCCAATTTGTAAGTTTCAAATCAGGCTCTGAGTTTGACATGATCGTCTTAATAAAAACCCGGTGCCTTTTAAAGAAAACGCAGCGGAGCAAAAATAGCCCCAGTCGGAAAAATAAAGCACATATTATGACTTTCTTGTCAGCTCCTCTTGTTTGCTATCAAGTCAATAAACATGGATCACAAAGTTAACATGAAGCCTCTCTTTGCACTAATAAAAAGAAAACAAATCATAATTTCAAATCATCCGTGTTTGCTGATTTCCATTACACAGACTAAAGACATCAATTAGCTAAACTGCGTCCGTTCAGGAAAGAAAGAAAAAAAAAAAGACAGTTATTTGGAGTAAATCAAACAAGACGCAACCAGAACTAGAGGCAATAGGGAATGTCAGGCTGCTTGATATCAGATCTCGGAGGAGAAATTTGATGGGCACCGATGAGCAGAAGGCATCTCAGGAGAATTGGACGAGGGAGAGATTTAATGTGATCATAGGGGACGCTCATCTTTCAGGGAACGGGGTAATAATGAGCAATCAATAACGTCCTTAACAGAGTTAGAGCGAGTGGCTGACAGCAGATGTAAGGCTCCGGCTAACAGGCTACGTCTGATCTCACATTACCACACTGGATCTGGGTTTAACACGCACCCACACTTAAACACACGCACACACACACCGGCATATGGACCAACACGCACCAGCATATGGACACGCACACACTCCCACTCGCTCTCCTTTCTGTGTTCCTGGATTTCACACTCTCTCCTTAGGTGACATCCAGCGGCATCGTGTCATTGTCTATCGATCAATAGCTGTAATCACATTCACGGGCCATGAACACGGCGGCGAGGCTCCGTGCTGCGAACACGGGCCTCTGTTTATCCGCCGACTGCTGATTTCACGGCCTGAAATGACAACCACTGCCGGCTGTACTCGCAAGGATATCAAAAAAAGAGGACAGTATTTAGCTGTAAAGTGAATAAAGTAAATGGAGTCCTGCCTGCTGCTGTCGCCTGCTTTCACTGTGGGGAGATGATTACTGGAAACAGAGCATCCAGCCTCACGTTCATGTTTATGCCTTGTACTTATTTTCTACAGCAGGCTATACTATCATCACCTCTTCTATTAAAAATCTACACATCCTGATTGACGAATATTAGTCACAGGATCACCAGCTTTTGTGTTTAAATTCAAAATCCTGTGTTCTCTACTTCTCTGTAGCCGAAACGCAAACTTTTTTCCACCTAAAGATGGAGAAAATAGCTACATGACAGCATTTGAATTTAAATTAGCTTGTCTAATTGTTTTGGATTTGCATTAGAAAAATGTTAAATGTAAGGTTAACTGCATTAAAGAATGGAGCAGTGTCCATTTTACAGTCTGAAATCAACAAAGACAGCACAATAATACGCAAAAATAATGAAAAAACTTTGAAATTACGTTTTGAAATTTGAAAAACTAAACAAACTGATGAGCTACACCGTCACTGTCTTTAAATTAGGGCTTTTATGTGTTATTCTGAATCATTAGAACATGGGGAAAATGAAATATTCATACAAATATGTGCATTAACAGCAACCCATCCACGCTTAATGCTCTCCTAGCTAACGTAAGATGGACAAAAACTGAACTTGGAACTTGGATTTGGACTGGAAAGAGTGAAAGACTGAAGTTTGTAAAACTAAACTACCCTATACCTCGACACAAGTGAAGCAGAGTGACACCATGAACAAATGGAACAATTTATTGGAGTTTCAGTGACACTAACTCTCCTGTAAAATTCTTTTTAATCAATACCATTCACAATATTTGATTTATTGAAGAAACTGATGGATAAGTAGCAACTACAGTATCTTTGCCTTTGAATTAGGGGTATTATTTTTTATTTGAAGTCATCAGAGCATCCAAGAAAATGAAATGTAGTGTGTCACAGTGCTACCCTGGTGGGCTAATTGTTCCCTTCGTTAACTAATATGAGGAAGAATAACAGCAGTTTAGGCTAAACAAGCAATCATGGCACTATTTGAACTGAATGGATAACAATGAATAAAAGTGTTGCATTAAAATGTTATTAATTAGCTGATTGTTGTTGCGCTAAATTGCCCTTTTGATTGGTTTTACATTCTGACTATGACCAGGCAGGAAGTCACTGCAAGTATTTTAGCTAAATTAATTTCTGACGCTAACCAGATTAAGCAGCTCATTCAGCTACTCACAGTACAGCCGAGGAAAAAAAACTCACTATATGCCAAATAAATGTTACACATTACGCTCGTGAATGTCCTAAAGTGACAACAAAATGTTGTAGCTTGGAGCTTTACGTCCACATAAACTTCCACTGCATGTGCCAACAGAAGCGCTGCTCGGTAAACATACAGATTTTTGCAGGTTAAAGTGTAGCGCTGCAGTCAGACCTATTGCAGATTTCATCAGCAACTATCACAGCCTTCCAGGAGAGCATTATGTAGCGAGCCTGCTCAATGCCACCGAAGGATGAGATATTTAATACTATTCTGCATCTTCCCTTGGGTTCTGCGTGATCTGGAGTGGGAAAGACCAGGACCTTGATAGCAGCGTGGACGTGCATGTTTACGAGCAACTTTATGGACTTTTCACAGATTTCTCACAGCAGAAGTTTATCTGCACAAGACGAACAACAATCTAGATTTAGATGTACGTTTTTGTGCCAAATCTGGACCGCGGCGTTTTACGAGGACGTAAAGAAAACGGGGATGTGACCAGGTATTGAGGTGGTTCACTTTTTGCAGCCTCACTGCATCACGGCGTATATGCGTTGTCATATATTTATTATTGTGCTGCGTTGAAGAACGACAGTAGAAAAGGTATCGGCCTTTTATGAACGCTACAACTCCCAGATGCTTTTATTTTGACACTCACAGAGAGCAACCAGAGTAAATGTGGCAGGAAGTCATCAAACACACTTCACACTCACGGTCCTAACAACATAACACTTAACCAAATTAACCAGGCCGACTGCACCACAAAAACACAATAAAAATAACACTACAACACTAACCTAAACCACAATAATGACATTTAAACCCCCAACACCCCAAACATAGCGACCAGCCCTGCGATCGCTACGTTATTTCAATTATTTTGCAGTAAAATTAGCATTTTTTAGCCTAAAAATGAAAACAATATAAAAATAATATTTAAAAATAACAATTAAAATATCTTAAAAGAATATTTAATTGAAATAAGTGACCATAGCATCAGTCTGTTCTGTCTCCTGTGTGTGTCTGGCCTTGTCCATTTCACACAGACGTCTGATCGCTGCATAGTGTTGCTCTGCGGTGTGTGGAGAGGGTTTATAAAGCTTTAAATATACATAAATAATAAAATAAATATGGCTATTGCAGGGCGGTCTGGAACGTAACCTCCTCGATAGACGAGGGACCGGTGTATTTATTAGAGCGATGGGTTGTGACACAACAGGAGGGGCGACTCTGCTGGAGGAATGTCATTCCACCGCCGAGGCCCCACGAGGGAGATGAGTCAAGGCTGGGGAGCCAAACTCAGGCCCTGATATTTCTATTTTGGAAACTTGTGGTATTTGTTCCCACTGCTTAAAGCCCTTAGATAGAGCCTCATGCTTCACCTCAACACCATCAGAATTGGATTTTTACACCAATGCAGGGACGTTTCTGCAGTTGTAAACAGCATCACGCTGCTGCAGATGCTCCTGCTCTTGTCAACAACTTGCACTAACAGCTGACCAGATGTGTCCGAGGGTTGCGGCGTCTCCTAGCAACAGCAAAATGTTCTGGCGCTACGGGCACATCTGAAACCACGCTACAGACGCGCTCTGTCATTTCCAACGTCTCGCTGGCCACCAGAACTTCAAACAACGCCGTCGTACACGCAACTTTAATCTGCGCTCGGTGAGTAATCTGGTATTCTTTGCCGGGCCCAGATTTCCCCTCCCTCCTTCCCCTCCACGCGGCTTAATCGCGGCTTTAGCGCAAGCCGGTCATCAGGTTGTTAGTCTGTGCCAAAGCTCTCAGACGTCGCTACGGGCCACTTATCTTATCAGTCAATCGGCAACAGGAAATGAGACGCGCAACGGTGGTGCTGCCAACAACACTCATCTGTCAAGACACACTGGCTCAATTACCACACAAAGACTTACACAAAACAGGACGCGAGCGGCTAAATTGAACTGCTGACGTTACACAAGCCAAGTCATTAGTCGCCCCCATATAGGGAAACCAAAAGCCATGAGAGCATGGAGGTTTATTTGGTGTAGCTGCGCGACAGAGGAAGTGGTAAACTTCCAGCCGCCCCGGACACAAATCTGCATTTTTCTAATCATGAGAGTGTGTGTTTGTTTTTGATGCAGCCCCCTCACATTACTGTACTTGTTCACTGCTTCTGTCTGCAGACGGAGAGGGAAAAAAAAAAAAAAAAGGCAGGGGGGAGGAAATATATAAAGACAGATCGAGACAGAAACAGAATGGCAAGCAGATACACGGAGAGAGAAACAAAGACAAACACATACATAGAGAGGGAGGAAGGGGGAGAGACAGACGCATGCAGGGAGACAGGGAGGGATGCTGGATGTGTGGACTGCATCCCAAGGGATCACTTACTCAGTATAGACACAGTACTGGAGGACAGAGCACAACAAGGGTTCATTGGCCAAAATCTCTCCTCTTTACACACACACACACACACACACACACACATCCCTCCGAGCGATATTCCTGTAAGCACTCGTCCGCTGAGAATAACCGCATTGACTGAAGTGGAGAGGAGGAAGGAATGTGAGAGGACGATAGAAGGAGAAAATAAAAAAACGGAGGGATGGGGAGGAAACGGGAGGAGGAGTGTCCACCTGGCCGGTGTCCAGGGGAATTAAACAGTCTGTTTACGGCTCTCAGCGCCTCAGCAGCGCCATGTTAGCCTAATGGCACGGACATGAAGCCAATTGATTTGTGGACCAATAGACCTGTCCCACAGCACAGGCAGATTACCTAGATCACTGGCTCCGCATCGAGTAGACATCGCTTCTCATTCGCGCCCCACAGGCAGCGGAATGTGAACGGGGTTTAATGTGTGTGTTAGTGTGTATGCTGGCATATATGTGCACGTTACTGGGATTGGAATGGCTTAATTCTCTGCTTGCATACTGCTACAGCTGGTCGACTTTTTGTGCCTTGTTAACTGTATTTTCTCAACAACATACATCAGCTGGGGTTTAATATCTATACACTATCGTTCAAAAGTTTGGAGACACTTAGAAATGTCCGGATTTTTGAAAGAAAAACTGTTTTTTTCAATGAAGATAATATGAAATTAACAAGTCCAGACATTGTTAATGTGGTAAATGACTATTCTAGCTGTAACAGCTGATTTTTAATGGGATATCTCCATAGGGGTACAGAGGAACATTTCCAGCAACCATCTCTCCTGTGTTCTAATGCTACATTGTGTTAGCTAATGGTGTTGAAAGGCTCATTGATGATTAGAAAACCCTTGTACAGTTATGTTAGTACATGGATAAAAGTGGGAGTTTTCACTGGAAAACATGGAACTATCTGGGTGAACCCAAACTTTTGAACTGTAGTGTACAAATATAGTATATTTGGATTATGGAATTTGCATTTAATATTACAATAGCATATGGTTTTACTGTTTTACATCAGTCTACTATCCAAATAAATGATTCAAAGACAATTCAGTAAAACATTCTGATCCCACGCATTTTTAGAAAACAAGGAAAATTGTTAGTTTTGCCAAAGAAAACTGCATCTACATTGTAAATATGTTCTAAACTCCTACTAAGGATGTATTTGTGGCCTAAAATGAAGCAGATTTTTGTATTACTTTGTGAAAAAATACAGTTGACAGTGCTGCATTTCAGCTGCTGATTTAGTTTAAAGTATAAAATAAGATTCCAACAATTCCTTTAACCGCTCGTCTGTCAGTTTAAACACAAACTGTCAAGTTAGACCGGTCTGAAAGGTGTTTTTTAGCACAAAACCATATTCAGTCAAGCAGACACTTGTTCGCAAGCTTCACATAAAGATAATTAGTTAATTTTTAAACCTAAAATTAAAGTCATGGGTGTGAATATTACTTTATTTGAACTAATGATTCAGTGTAGAAACAATTCAGCCCTGACTTCTAGGCATTTAAAAACTAAATTTGCTGTTGTGATATATTACCAAGTGGCTTTAAAAAAATAAAAAAGTAGTGCATGTAAAAGCTTTAATATGTTTTCGTGCTCTAAACAGGTGACATTCAGGAGAAACGAGGTTACCCAGTAATAACATATACACTCTATACCCCACGTTTTAATGCAGAAGTGTTTGCAGAGTAATATTCGCCCAGCTGGCTGCAGATTGGCGGCATTAACAGCGCTCTAAATTGAATGTAGCACCCAAATAAAAAAACCTCGCTGCAGGACAATGAAAGACCACACACACTTGAAACTACAGTTATCCCTGTGTACGGCTGAGGAGTGAAAATAATTCCACATTCTCCACAGTTTTCACTCATGTCACTGTAGCGGTTGATAAGCATGAAAATCCATTTATCTACAAAGGAACTGTACGCTCTGTATTGGACAATGTCTCTTTCATGGTCCCTTGCAGGCCCTTTTTTTTTTTTTTTTGTCCACAAAGCCACCCAGCTGACTCGAGCACGTCTGTAATAGGCCGCGTTCATTTGATATAGGCACATCAAGGGAGATATTGCAGCGGTTTCGCCGTGCATCAAGAGAAGTGGAGCTGGTTCACAGAAGCAGCAATATGCTCTCAACATAAAAGAACAATGGAAGCAAGGCAGATGCAGCGAGGCACAAAAAAAAAGAGAAAGACAGAGTGGACACCACGAGGGCTACATGAATGCATGGACAGAAAACCATATGGAGGATCACTGTCACTGTCACTCTTCTTCCTCCTTCCTCCTCCAGGCCGCAGGGTGAGACGGAGGACGGAGATCCAGATTTAGGCCTCGGAGGAAGACGAGGGAGGAGGAGGATGAGGAGGAGGAGCCGTCAGATTACAGATTAGAGGGTGGGGAAGTGGTGGGATTAAACGTGCGGGGAAGACGGCAGCCCGACTAATGCAGCTCTCAGCTCAGCGAAGGGCGTCGTCAAATTTAGTCGTGAGGATTACACCGTAGTTAGACGGAAATGTTCCAGAGAGAAACGACTCTCCTGGAGACTCTTATTCAAACACCTTCCACGGCGTTATTCATTGCCCATCTAATCCATATTTGTGTAAATGAGCCGTGCGGAGCTTTACAACACAAGGCAGACAGAAAAACCTCTGAGACTCCGGTATTAACGGCGATGCTACGTCTTAACCACCCTCTGGCTAATGCAGCTAATGAATGAGAAAATGCTAGCAGGCTAACGGCTCTAATTCTCCTTCACAGGCTATCATGTTGCAGCCTGGAGACAGATCAATACCATTTGCTCAACACACAGGAGGCCCGGGAATCTATAAAAGGGCTTTTATTGAGTAATTAAACACCCATTACTGTCCCGTGCAGCCAAACAATAAATTTGATCAGCCTCTCAGGCGCGGATCCAGCCGTGATTAATACTCGGTGCATGCATGACATAAAAGAGCACAATGACATTTTGCTAAGTCCTGTTTTAGACCCTTAGAACGGCGCAGGGATGGGGCAAGAGTTCGGCTGCTTACAGTGGAGGTTTCAAGGTTGTTTAGTGCGGCCGGACCTTCAGGGATTTTGTGGACATCAGCAGCCACATACTGTCCGGGCCTGCTGGCCTGGGGTCCGATCCCACCAGTATCTCCTGTCCAGAGGAGGGGACACACCCTGCTTTTAAAACTCACTGAGAAATTTCAAACCTCCCACTATTTGTAACCATGTGAAGGCTGCATTCAGATCACTGCAAATACTGCAAGATGCTATCATATTTTAGACTATTAATACTGCAATTTAGCAATTAGCACAGGCTTTGTAACAGTACACAAACATTTAACATTAGCTCTGGCTTGCATATGTGTAAAGAGAAGTGATTAAAAAAGCTGCCAGTTGCAAATGTCATAACACTCTGCACGTAACAGCACATGGTCCTATGTTTGAAGTAAAAAAAGACACACTAGGAAGACCAATTTGACATCTAATGTGAGTCTATTTCTTGTAAAATTATATATTTAATTTCTATCCTTCCATCTCTGCTTCACTATGAGTGACTCAAGGCTCTTCTCCCCCCCTCCCCCTCAATTTCCCCCCAATGTCCTTTTCTACACTTACACAATTCAAAAACCTGTTACAATCCCACCCTTGTTGGAGAATATTTAGCGTTGTTGAGCCAACAATATGGCATCTGGGTGATTCTCCTAAATATGAATGGCCCATTCACGGGGCTCAATGGAGTCGCTTGGCAATGGCCCTTCTTCCCCTCCCTCCTCCATGCTCAAAACAATATTCAGCGCAGCAGTCTTGGCACTTTTCCCCGAAATCAACAAAAGAGGAACTCGAAGCTGTCCCTGAAACCCTCAAAGCATTAAGCCTCTGTGAGATGCAAGTACTTGGCACAAGCAGAGCGATTTAATGACAATGGGCAAATCATACAGTGCTTTGTGAGATTTAGGGGATACAATAGCACTCCGTTTCCAAAGCACACATTAGTAAGCATGTCATTGGGACCCCCTGGGGGATTTGAGCAGCCTAGAGGATTGTGTAGTGAAGAGGATAAATATATGTTACTGGGCAAGAAGATGGACCGCTGCCAGCGCCTCCCTCCTTCACACAACATACTGTGGATTACAGTGAGAGGAATACATTAATAGAATAATCCTCTGACCACACAAACTAACCCACAAACTGAACCCATTTGGCTTGTTAAGCGTATACATTGCAGCGCATACAAAATCAATTTACAACCATTTAGCAGAGCTCACGAGGTGCAGATGAGGAGACAATCTAGTCTTACAAAAAAATAGTAATAAAAAAAAAAAAAAAGAAGAGCTCCTGCCATGAAAATAAAACAAAAAAAACTTGTTATAAATGTGCGGCGCTTGCAGCCATGCTGACCTCTGAGTGCTAAACAAAACCAACAACGGACAAGCAGACACCCACTCAAAAGTCAATACCATGCGTGCCTCCTCTTCCTCTTGTATGGTTAATGCATGATGCCAGGTAGGGGAGACAGACGGAGAGTAGGATCTCATTATACGCTGCGTGCTATCATTAGCCATCTACCACATGTGTCCATCCTGCCAGCGGAGTCATACAAGCAACATCCTAATGCTCTCGCCTGCTTCCAGTGGGGAAACTTGGCCAGCGTCTACACACACACACACACACACTCACATAGTGCAAGCGTGCAACAACATAATCACAGGTAAGCATACAAACACATCCCTTCCCCAGCAGGCCCAGCTACGTGGACACACACAGATTTTAAGCAAAAAAATGCAGCTTTTTCTGCTACTCTCTATTTTAATTACCTGTAAAGTAAATACTTGCAGGTTGCTTAGACATATAAAAATGTCCTCTTGGACATTTTGAAGAATAATACAAAGTCGCAGCCCTAATTTAAGGTGGAATCTTGGTGGAAAAATATGGCAACAGCAGAGACAATCTGAAACTTTTCTTACTTTATTCTGTGCATTTTCACTTTGACATGAAAACACAGCAATGAGACTGCGTGACTTTAGCTTTTATTTCATTCTATTTATAGGCAAATAGCACACAAATATAATAAATATATTGGTGAATGATTAAGGACTATAGTTTTGGAGAAAGTATAGTTTACTGACAAAGTGGGCTCTGTGTGTTTTTATTTCCAAATTTGCTGTAAAACACCACATATGATGGTTTAAATATTTAAAAATTTACCAATTCAAATTACATCCAAACCTCATTTATTCCCAGATATACACGTCCTATGTTCAGACTATCTGGATATATAGTGGAATTATAAGCTTCTGTTAACATGCTTTAGGAGGGAAAGATTTCACAATTCAGACGACAGACTACAATTAAAATGGAAAAAACAATCGCCAACTATTCTGGTAATCAAGAGTTTCAATAATTAAGCAAAACTAACCCTTCACTTCCCTCTTTTTCTACTTTTTCTGCCTCTTTTAAACAGACAAAACACGACGTCTGAAGTCGTCACCTCGTCCTCCTGAAGACGTGACTGGCATTTTCTTTTACCATTTCCTGACATTTCACAGACAAAACCACGAGGCAAAAAACAATAATTGATGCTGAAAATAATTGTCAGTTGCGACCCTGCAATGGATGCTGCAAAAAAAATTAAAAAATACTAAAATTTGGAGCTCTTTGGTGACAGCAGTTGTGTTTTTTTTTTTTTTTTTTTGCTCTTTCTCCCAGTTTGTGTCCATCTCCCAGAGGCCACAGGCAGCTCAGTGATGCTGTGCCACACGCCCAGCCACTCAACATCTTTTGTGTCCATCCCCTGGCAGCCTTCCAAGCTCACACACACACACACACACACACACACACAGATTCACTCTCGTACCCAATGAGCCATTGTTCATTAACGCGCATGCACACCTTTGCCGCCTCGCAGACAAGAAAAAAAAGTGTCGGCGACTTCCTTGGCGCTCGCTAATCAAGACGTTCAACCTGAGCCGCAGACGGGAAGGTGGAGGTGGAGGTGGGAGGGGGCGGCCATGGGGGGGAGGTGGGGGTAGCAGACGGCCACTATCTCGCCAAGGCTCGCTGTTAACAAAATCAGATCATCCAGCCAGAGCCGGAAAGAGAGAAGAGCAGCAGCAGCAGCAGCAGCGGCGGCAGCGAGAGATTACACTCAGCTTCTCCCTAGCTGTCATTTTCTTTGGCCCCTGTGTTCAAAAAAAAAATTTAAAAAAGAGCTTCTCATCGGCCACCGTCCACCAAATGAGTGGCAAGCTCCTCCGCATATCAATGCACAATTTAACTTAAGACTTCCATGGCAATAACCTAATTAGAAGCGACGCTTTCTCATTTGAAGGCACAATGTAAAGGATAAGCTGCATGCTGCCATGTCTATTGAGGTCTAATGGTGCAGAATATTCCAAAGTGGAAGTTAGATTTTTTCTTTCCTTTTTTAATAAGTCCTTAGCATATTTAACGCTTCCACGCGCTGAACGCTTTAATATCTGCCAGAGAATCCGGGCCATGGGTGGTGGAGATTGCTGGTGAAGAGTAAAGGGAGGTGAGCAGGGGTCTGTTTAAAATTCAGAAAAAGGGGCAGCGGATTGCAAAAGGAAAGGTAGGAGGAAAGAAAAATATATAATATCCGCCGCTTTGATTTGATTAAAACCGACAAAAACGACGCATTACATAAAACGAGAAACTTCAAACATTTTGGTGGTGGGGGGGGATCGGAGTTCAAAGAAAGGGAGATAATGCTTTTAATGCCGGAATTAACATGGAAATGAATTTGGCGGAATGGATGAGGACAGAGAAGGAGAGAAGGAAAAATCTGGAAATTTGGTGACGCTAATCTTCGGCTGGAAAGGTTCTCAGCTGTTAGAGAGACCTGAGCTGACCCTGCAGCTGCCCGAGTCGCTCTCATACACTTGTTTTTAACTTTATTCCTGTACGTTTTCCAACTACCAGATCACTACAAACTTATTATTTGTATTTTTAGGATATTTTCTGACACATTTCCACTCAAATCTGCTCAAACAGGCTGCATCTTTCAAGTGTGAAGTCTTCAGGCTGCAGCTGTAAGTGTTATTCCACCCTGGAGTCAATCTGGTGTGGATACCCCTCGTCTTAAGTACCCCCATCAGAGTTTGACTGGATAATAACCAGTCAGCGCTGAGAGACAGAGAGAGAGAGGGGGACGTGAAGGCAGAATGAACAGGAATCAGAGGAGTGTGTGAGAAAGGTTCAGTTGCAACATGGAAAGAAAAAAAACCCCATCAACCGGCAACTGTCAGTCACCAAAACACAAAACCCCAGAAACAAAATGCAGCCGGCGTAGCAGGGAAAGAGCGGAGAAGGAGGAGGGCTGAGTGGATCACGGTGTCAAGGATTTTAAGGAATCGCCGTCCGCTCATCTACGGAGAAACGGCGGCGGCGCTACCGACAGCTGCCTGCCGTCTCTGGGAAGAGGAACTTAGACGATGGAGGGGGCTGTCAGGGAAAACACACAAAGACTACACAGCCTCTACAGTTAGCCGACACACAGCCCAGCTCTGTCTGCTGGGACGGAGAGAGGGAGCGAGGCAGCGAGGAGAGGAGGGGAAATAAGTGGACAAAGAGTGAAATAGATGAGAGAGCAAGGAGACAAGACAGGCTGACGCACTGTCGAGCAAACGTGGAGGGAAGACGAGGAGGGAGGAGGAGGAGGAGGGAGATGGAGGAGAGTGAAACAGACAGACAGGTCCGAGAGGGATTTGTTCTATTTGCATGAGCCGGGGCTCCCATGGGGTCCGGCTCCGCTCAGCGAGCCCACAGCACAAAAGATAACACTTAACATATTTGCTAAAAGATGACAACCCTGCCTGGATGTCGTTTGAAGAGGCCCTTTGTCAGGATGCTCAGACAGGAGAAATCCACTGATATGGAAGCAGCGGAGAGACTAACAAATCTTTTTCTTTCCTCCTCTCTCTCTCTGTGTGTGTGTCTAAAAAGCACAAGGTTTCCCCTCATCGCCTCACATCTGGCAGAAGTCCCACGGGGGGGCAGGCGAATGGCACGCCGGTGGCTCTGGGACAGTAAAACAGCTTTTAATGGTAAACATTACAGACTGATAGAAAGTGTCAGGATAATTTATTTATACGGCCCCGCTGGGAGCAGCTCAGCCACCCTCACCGCTCACCGGCTCTCCCCGTTCATTTGAGGGAAATATTTAGATAAATAAAGGCAGAGTAAAGGGCCGCCTGTTTGTAAAGCTCTGCTTCTACTTCTACTCCTATTATCTCCCCTCTCTCCGTCCCTATTAGCAGTATCGGGGGGCTGCCGGAGATGTGAGGCGATACGTTATGTGTATAATGAGGGGGATTATTGCTGCTGTCACCGCAACGCACGCAGACAGCCGACGCAGATCTTAAGCCGAGGACTGTAGCAAACAAATAGAGGAATAAACAAACTGCTGAGTATCTACATTATTTACTGCACACACAAAACCAACACGCCTGCCTGGAATCCACTCGCACACACACTTCGATTCATGCACCCTGCCGGGCCACGGTGTGAACATGTGGGAGCCGGAAAAACAAAAAGTAGCAATAAAACAAGCTGATTCTACGTCCAGATAAAATCACAGACAAATCTGAGTCTCTTTGGAAGTATTTTAAATGTTTAAAGCTGCAGAAAAAGGCGAAATTTGATGCCGTAAATCTGCAATCTGTCATTCTGAAAACAAACTAGTGTCATTAAAGTAAAATGGAAACACAAAAATGCACGTGCTGCATGTGTACAACAAGAAGCGTGCGTGTGTGTGTGTGTGTGTGTGTGTGTGTGTGTGTGTGAGCGGACAACAAGGGGATCAAAGGTGAAAGGTTGAGTCCTCGCTAATAGCGGCTACAAAAACCAAGAATGTGCAATTGTGGATCTCTGCGGTTATTCATTCTTGAACTCTGTCACTGTGTTTTCCGTCCACCTCGTCCTTCTGTCGCAACCGTCTTGCACAAATGATCATTTCTACAACGCCTGAAATTCCACATTTTTGCAGCAAAATTGTGCTCGGAGCCGTTAAAGTTGTCTATCGGTGCTGTTAATCCATATTTCCCAACGTTTAGAATTAACACAACAAGCAGAATATACGTAATAAAAGCGTAATTAGAGGGGAAAAGTCCTCATCATAAATCTGTATTTGCACTTTGCAGGGGGCCGAGGCCTCAATCTTATCCACTTGTTCCATTAAGCAAATTTCTGCACAGATTTTTCTCTAAATCTCATAAATTTGTCACAAAATGAGTCGTTTCTGTGTTGTTAAATAAGTAGTTTTGAGGATTAAAAAAGTTCAAGAACAATAATCCACAATTAATTAATTTAATATCTATGAAAAAAAGAGAAAAAATCTAATTAGGGCTATGTGTAATTTAAATGTAACACACTTAGTCACCAAATATTAATTACCATGTTGTGTGTGCGTGATGTGATTAAATAATGAACCCAAACATGACAATTTAGGGACAATTCTCCTGTAAATAAACCGATGAATTCACATTTAAAAGGTGTGACTGTAAACACAGCAGCTGCTCAGTTTTTTACACCTCCTAACGCACAATAATGACGGTGGAAAAAGTGCATGAAAAAGTGCATAAAGTTGATGTAAAATTGCACCTACCATAGACGCTGCTGCTGCTGATCATGTCGTGCTGGAACAGGGAGAGGAAGAGAGAGAGGAAGAGGAGATGAGAGCATTGGAATTAATTTGTGGAGAGAGAAAAAAGCGGAAGGAAGGATTCCCTCTCTGAGCAAAAAAAAAGCTTTGCAATGCAAGACACTTTTTTGGTCGGCTTTCTTTTGGAGGGTGCAGCTCTGCTCGGGTTTCTCGGCGCGTGAAAGGTGGGCCCTGGAAGGAGCAACTCAATAGGAGGCATCTAACCTACATGCATCTCATTAGAAAGTGGAGCTCGGGATGACAGGCAGCGGCGGATCAGGAGGAGGAGGAGGAAGAGGAGGAGGAGGAATATGGAGGAGAAATCAACTGGTGCGCCTCGGCATGTTGTGTGGATTTAAATCTGCTCCAAATGTGTCCAAATGTGCGTGAAAAAAAACGCACCGGATCCGCCGCCGCCGTGTGCGCAGGACAACTTGTTGTAACGCCGCAATGCAAGCCGGACGAGGAGCCTCCGCGCGCGTGTGTGTGCGTGCAAGTTGTGTATTTTCCCTGCACAGCCACGAACACACAAACACGGACCTATAGAGCAGCTACGTGTCCGAGCCTCTGCGATCGAACCGCGGCGCAGGTGCGCTCCGGGGGGGGGAAAAAAATCGCACCGTTTTTTTTTTTCTTTTTACGCAGCGATCCGCGCTCCGTTGGCTCGCCTGCAAAAACGCGCAAACTTGTCAAATCGCAAAGTGCACATGCATTATTCCGAGATAAGGCTGCTCGGCTCGTCTCCTCCGCTGTCTGCTCTAATTGCGGGCTATCCTTCCTTCCCTCCTTACCTGCTGTGTGCTCTTTTCTCTTCTTCTTCTTCTTCTTAGCGACAGGTCGACCTCTCACGTCGGGGGGGGTTTTAGGGTCGCATCGGTCCCGGGGAGGGGTGCTGCTGAGGAAACGCGGCTGCTGGGGTTAAGCCGGGGTGCCTGCGAGCTGAAACCATCCCAAGTTAACGCAGGAAACACTGACCACGGCCACTGCCATGTTGGAATTTCACCAGCCCTGAACAGCTGCTTCTCAGACTGACCAGTACGCTCCCCACTGCGCATGCGTCCCAAAGTGGAGGGTGGGGGGGAGCAGCAGTAGTGCTGGTGGGGGAGAGGAAAAATTCCAATTATTGCCTGTAAGGTTATAATGGGCGTCTGGTTTGCATGGTGATGGTGAGGACAGACACACTGATGGAGATGGAGATTTTTTAAAGCAGAGGAGTCAAACTCATCTTAGTTCAGGTTCCACATTCAGACCAACTTGATCTCCAGTGGACCAGAAAAGTAAAATCACTGCATAATAACCTATAAATAACCACAGCGCCTAATATTTCCTTTGTTTTAGTGCAAAAAAGTTCACATTTAAGGAATTATCTTTATACAAAACATCATGAACAACCTGAAATTTCAGCATGAGTTCAATTTCAACAATATTAAGCCTCAGTTTATCATTTCCACAGTACAACTTCCAGATCACAGAGTGTCTACAAAGGAACACAACATTTAGTCACAGCTATCTGGAACTGAACCATATAGTATTTTTCTTTATGATCAAAATGACAAAAGTCAGACAAAAAACAAGGAAAACATTACAAAAATGAGACACAAAATGACAAAAAATGACACAAATGACATGAAGCAAAACAAAAAAGAGAAAAATAATTAGACAAAAAGGTTACAAAGGAACAAAAAAGCGGACAAACGACGAAAATGAGACAAAAAAATTACACAAGATCAAAAGTGACAGCGAGAAACAATATGACAAAAAAGTGGACAAACAACACAAGCGAGACAAAATAAACACAAAATGACAAACGATACACAAAACGAGTAAAGCGAAACGCAAAATGGCAAAAGTAAGACAAAAGACACGAGCGAGACAAAAAGGAAACAAAACAACAAAAACAAGAAACAAAACGACAAAACATGAGAGAAACGACAAGTCAGACAAAAACCAACATAGACAGACCAAATATTACAAAAATGAGACAAAATGACAAAAAAGAGACAAACGACACGAAACAAAACAAAAAAGAGACAGAATTAGACAAAAAGGTTACAAAGCGACAAAAAAATTGACAATCGACAAACGAGACAAAAAATTACACAAATGAGATCAAAAATGACAAAAGCGAGAAAGAAAATGACAAAAAAAGTGGACAAACAACACAAGGGAGACAAAAAAAAACACAAAACGGCACTAACGATACACAAAACGACGAATAAACAAAATGGCAAAAATAAGACAAAAACCACTAATGAGACAAAACAGAAACATAAAATGACAAAAACGAGAAACAAAATGATAAAAGCATGAGACAAACAACAAGTCAGACAAAAAATGACAAAAACTACAAAAATAAGACAAAATACAACAAAAATGAGACAAAATGGCAAAAGCAAGACAACACAAAGCAAAACAAAAGAGACAAAATTTGGACAAAAAAGTTACAAAGCAACAAAAAAAATGACAAATGACAAAAATTAGACAAAAAATGACAAAAGCGAGAAACAAAGCGACAAATAATTTGATAAACACACAAGCGAGACAAAAGGGAAACACAAAACGACAAAAACAAGACAAAATACAACAAAAATGAGACACAAAATGACAAAAGTTCAATGAGCAATATAGCATTTTACCGCGGGCCGGATTGGACCCTCTGGCGGGTCGGTTTTGGCCCGCGGGCCGCATGTTTGCCACCCCTGTTTTAAACAAAAATCACTTTGGCTCAACAATTTAACTCATTAAAGGTGGCTTCTCTGCTTTGGTCTCACTAAAGATGGATCAGTTAAAAGTTCCAACGTCACCCCGCATACATCTCCAAGTGATAATTATAGCAGCGATATGGAATTAGCAATTGCAGCCCTAATTAGAGTGAAAATGTCCCAGTTAGAGGCGAATCAAAGCATCAGCGGGGAGAGCAGGTTTAAACAAGACATCAAAGACGGAGACGCTGTCACTTCATTGTCCCTAATATCACCCCCGCCAAGCTCCCGGTGTGTGTCTGTGTGACAAAATTCAACATGAGGTTAATAAATGGGAGTGATTTTAAAAACAGAAATGCATTTAGGGTGAGGTCCCTCCTACACCTGCCTCGGCTCCACATCTCCACCTTTCACTCTTGATAATTTGAAATATTAGGGCCGGGGCTTTAACACGTTAAGTTCCATTAATTAATGACAGAAAAAATAACACAACTAATCCCGCAGTTCTCTAATTTCTAGCACTGATGAACACTCCAGCCCAGTAGGTGGCGGTAATGAACCTAAAGTCTGTTTTCCAGCTGCAAAGAAGATACACAGGAGTTTGTTGGGAGCAAAGTTTTCTTGGAAAAATCTTGCTTGGATAAAAGCGTGGTTGTGTGCAATTTGTGCGACAAAGAGTTTTCTGATCACCTCAATGCAAAACATGTTGCTGTTAGCGCCAGAGCTAACGTTGGAGTTACATAACGATCTGTGCCTTGTCTGCCTGTCTTTTAATAACTTAATTATAAATGTTTACTTTATGATCAAAACAACAAAAGTCAGACAAAAAAAGACAAAAAGCAACAACACAAAATATTACAAAAATGAGACGCAAAATCACAAAAGAACCATGGGCAATATAGTATTCTACGATAAAAACAACTTGTGATGGTCTAGAAATGATTTTAAATTTATAGTTTTACTAATTTACAATCTGCAGTTAATGTCTTCTCTGGAATTTTTCCACTTTGAGGGCCGGATTGGACCCTCTGGAGGACCGCTTTTGGCCCGCGGGCCGCATGTTTGACACCCCTGCTTTAAATCATCAAAATCACTTTTTCTATATGTCCCATTTTTAAAATTGATCAGTTTTAAACTATAAACACATATATTCATTGATTCAGTCATCAACAAAAATTTCTTTGAATTGAAACACTCTTGTTGCTGCTTATTGTGTCAACTATGCGATTAATCACGATTAATTCATTACAATGCCTCTAATTAATCAGATTAATTTTTTAAATCGTGTCCACCACTAATAAATACATATATTTCTACAAGTCATTAAAACTGTCACAGCCTGCAATGCAATCAGGAATTTGTTAATTAAAGCTGATTAAAAACTCACACTAATCGCTGCGTGATGTCTTCGTGAAGGAGCGTTCTTTATGTTACTGAGTGCTAATTATTAGTTCATGTTTTGTTTGTTTTTTTAAAAAGCTTCAGGTGTGCAGTGTGTGATGTGTGAGCGAGGGAAAGCGTGTTACATTACAGCGCCGTGCTCTTTCTCCTCTCTGATTTCCATACTGAAGGCAAAAAAGGTAGAATTCAAGTGTGTTGAATATGCAGTGTTGCTATAAAAGGCTCCCACACCGGTATGGAAAACCTTGTGTAAGGATACTTTCTGATTGGTGACGTGTGTGTGAGTGTGTGTGTGTGGGAAGATTTAACGGCAACATAAATCTAAATAGATTTTAACTCATTAGCCATTGGAGAGGTAATGATGTAAGTCTGCCACTAATGAGCTTAAGCTCTTAATTGAATAGGAGGAGGGTGGAGGAGCACACACACACACACACGCACACACGCACACACGCACACACACACACACGCACACACACACACACACACGCACACACGCACGCACACACACAGAGAGCTTGGATGGGCTCAAAGTGCACAAAAAAGGACGCACACATACCTAGAAATGCAACCCCGCCTCCTGTGTTGGCTGTTCTTCCTCCCTCTCTCCCTCTGGGGTCATACAAAGAGAGGAGTCACATGACCAGCTAAATTTCAACCCCAGCGCCTGCAGACTTCAGTGTCGGCCCTCATCACTTCAACACTTTTTTGTGTGTGTGTGTGTGTGTTTGTATTTTTCCCCCCTTCCTCGATGAGAAAACAACCCAAATCTCATGCGTTATTTATGAAATCACTGCTCTAAATGAAACGCGAGGCCTGTTTCTTTAATACCAGGCGAAAAAACAAAGCGCCTAATCAAAGGACTCCCCGGACGTCACGCTAATCAAACCTCTGCTGCAAATGTAGCATAGTCGCACTTATAAGAGGGAAAACATGCCGCTTTGATGTCCCCCTTCTTCCATATTTTTATTCATCTTTTCCAAATAATTATCAGCACTTAACCCTCCGTGTCTGCCAAGACGTAGAAACGTCACAATCCATTTGGGTTGAAAAAGGGAAGCTTATAGGATAAAATGTCTTATTCTTTACAATACGTCGGGAACAGGGTGCGTTCCCTTGGCGATACAAGCTCTGAAAATGATGATATCCAATTTCATAGTGTCTTCTATCAAATATACCCCGATGTAAACAAAGCCCCAGTGAATGGGGGACAATGGCGGGGGGACGTCAAAGCCAGGAAATCCAGAGGGAGAAAAAGGGAAGAGATTAGAAAAAGCCCAGACAGTGTTTCCAGTGGCTCAGATAAAAGAAGACGGGAGGGGAATAATGTAGGGAAAATAGAGGAGGGGATGAGTCGTCTTTGCTCAGAGGCTACAGAGTGGCCAATCCTCTTTTATGAGCCCAGACTAGCGCCCTGATGGGACGCGGCGTAGATTTGAGCAGAGCCTATTGAGCATAAGCTGCTAAATTTGGCAATAAAGGCAATGTGATTTACTGTAAGCTCCAGTGGGCCGAGAGCAACGCAGCCGCCAGCGCACACACACACACACACACACACCTGAGAGCATAAAAACACACACTAACAATAAGTCACTCACTGCGTTACCGTCTCCCGCTCGCTCCCTCATTCTCCCCGACACTCCGGCCCGCCGCACACACTCATGCAGCCACTCATGCGGCTCAGTGCCACTGACTTTGACAAATAACCAGGAAGTCCTGGTGTTGGCTTAAAAACTCCAACTTGTTCAGTTGCAATTCTGCATTTGTCCTGCTTTAATGGCTGTGGAAGTGGCTTTGGAGGTAATCTGTCAGTGATTGATTAGAGGCCGGCCAAATCCCCCCTCGCCCAACGCATTGGTAGGCTGCAGGCCTGCTGCTGCTGCTGGTGGAGGCAGAGACACAGAGAGAGAAGACACAACAGATCATCAAACAGTGCAAACAGTGCAGGAGGACGTATGGGAAAGTTCAATAGGGGAAATTTCTCCTGTTTTGATGTCCAAAACTCAGCTCATGAAGGTGGCCCAGTCAATGCAAATATATGTTATTTTAACCCTCCTGTTGTCCTCATTTACAGGCACCAAAAAATATTGTTTCCTTGTCTGAAAAAAATCCAAAAATTCAGCAAAAAAATTCCCCAAATTTCTGAAAATTTGCAAAACCTTCAGGAAGAAAACTCCAAGAATTCCTTAAAAGTGTTATTTTTAAAAAAATCCCCCAAATTTGGCAAGAAAATTCTTGCAAATATTTTTTAAAAATGAGTAAAAACGTTCCAAAAAAATCCTAAAAATATCTAAAGTGATTACATATATATCAGTAAAGCTTTTAATATTTTCTTTAAGAATATTCACAATGTTCTTAAAGAAATTTTTTTTTCCACCAAAAAATGTTCAAAAATTTCCCAAAAATTTCAAAAATGTGGACATCAGAAGTTTCTCTGTGAAAATGTTTTTTTTCCCCACATTTTCAAACTTTAAAACAGGTCAATTTTGACCTGCAGGACGACACGAGGGTAAATATCCAGTTTTAGCCAAAAAGTTAAGGAATTTAACAATTCATATTGACATCAGTGTTGCTGTAGCTTTAATCTCCCTAATAAAGAATATTAGACTGAACCTTTAGATGCATAAATGGGTCAAAAATGACCAATTGAGGTAGTAATTTTCTACCTAAAAATGTGGATAAAATGATACACAAGACATCTATAGAGTTTCTACGATATGAGACTATTGTATAGCCTGATCAGATATTAATATTCATCTCACTGTCAACAAACCCCATAAATCCAGCTTAAAGTATATATTTTACTCCTCTGAACTCCAGAAAATAGTCTCTAACTGATATTCTCCTGTTTTCTGTTTAGATTTTCTAAAACTAGGTTACACATTTTTCAGTCAAAGAGGACACCTGATGAACTGCAGAACCACCAGACTGAGACATTAGTGAGGACTGATGCTAACATTATGCATGATATAATTGTTCCTTACTGGGTTCTTCTGTCAGATTTAATCAGTATTCTGTAAATGGACTGATAATGTCACATCCAGTGAAATAATTATACAACTTTTCTTCACTAATTCAACCAATGCTGAATATTCTGCAGAACTATTGTTGCTCAAAAAGCAATCAAACTAAAACAATAATGCAGCGGCTTTAAATCTTAGTGTGATATTCAGCTTTTCAAATAGTTTGTAGTGTTACCGTCCAGTCTCTAATCAGTCGCAGCTCACTCCTGCCTTTTCTTCTTTTTCTTTTATTATCAAAGACGAGCGAGTCCTTTTGCCAAACAAGCACACGCTCTGACCATGAAAATGTTCAGCATGAATCTTAATGTCACTTAAGTGATAATTATTCTGCTCGCCACAAACCTGACTAACAAAATGGAATTCAATCAGAGCCCGCGCATAATGACAGTCATTATGAAAATAATGAATAAAAAAGTAATAATGACATCCCTATCTGCATTCATACCTCTTTTTCTCACACATCTCCATGGTGATGTGAAGTCTTTTTTTTCCTCCAACTCTACATTCTGGCTGGCCCATGGCCGCTTTAATCACATTGTTTATGGTAAACCAAGCGTAGTGTGCTAGCTCTGTGCGTGGACTCATTTAATTAACCACTTGAGAGGTGTAGCCGAGCCTCCAGTAGTTTGGCGTTGTCTCCTGCAGCGGTGAGTGCAGGGTTATTGTTGCTGACCAGTCCATCTCTCAGCAGCTCTCTGCCGGCTCGTCTCCCTCCGAGCGGGAATTTGCCTTTCCGCCAGCTAATGCGAATCAACATCTGACAATCAGGAACAATATAATTATGATAAAAACATCTCACCAGGGTTGTGGAGGAACAGATTACACATGCTGGGATTAAATGATAAATCACCGGCTGCTCTCCTCCATTACAGCCTCAAAGTCAAAACGCAATAATTTGAGACAATAAAATGTCAATTTAACTTCATCCTCAACAGATTCACAATTCAGATCATTTAATTGCCTCGATTGTGGTGATTTTTAACCAGATGCTTATTGGTGACAGTGTGTGTGTGTACATGCACCTGCACAATATACAGTTTTTTTCTGTCATTTGTACGCGTGAGGATTTTTCCGAGCGTCTCGCTGGCGGTGGATGTGTGTGTGCTGGACCATGTCCTTGAGGTTTACTCTTTTGATTCAATAGCGCTCCACATGGATGGACTCAATCAGATACCTCAAACCCAGTGAAGGGTGATGCTCAATGGAGCTGAAGTTACACTACAGCAGCTCCTCGGAGAAAAGACGGCCTGGTTCTCAGACGATGTTTACACGTATAGACGCCGCACAAACCCGAATTTTAAGCACACAAACAAAGCCATTTCCACTTGTTGACATGAAACGGCGCCGCTAATTTGCTTAATTGTTGTCACTGGCACGGAAAAGTGTTTTATGCCTGAGAACAAACAACATATTGATTTGCAGTTTCGGCTTTTTATAGCTTGCTGATTGTCGGGGAGTGTGGAGGATTTCTTGCATGGATGGAGCATGTGAGAATCAAGGCCGCATTTAAAATAAATCCTCATTTTATGTTTCTATCGTTGAAGCAAAAGATTCAGATGTGTATTTAAGCCATGAAAGATTTTAGCAGAGAGATTTCTTCTTTTATTCTCCTAAAATCACATCCAGCTTCAAAAAGGATGTGAGGGTGTCAGCAGATGAGTGTTGGGTGTCTCCAAACACTCGTACGCGACTGAACAACGACCACTACGAGGGTCTGGCTGGAGAACTGGAAATGGCCAGCAGGTTTGTGGCCCTAGAAGCCATTACTCTTTGAATACCTTGAGGATAATGAAAGTGGGCCAGGGGAGAGCGGAGATGGAAAACTGTGCTGTTGGAGTGCACTGAGCCATCGCAAATTTCTGTTTGAACCCATAACACTACAGCCATGTGACAAATGATAGCAACACCGAGCCTGAACCGCTCAGAGAAGATTACAGTCAGCTGGATTTAAACCCAAACACCCCCATAAAGGTATGCAGTTACTATTTAACCCAGCTCTGTTGACAAAAACTCATTTGTATTTCTGCAACCACCTGTCAAGTCCAGGAAACACTCGAAACCAAGTCTACTGATTTGATGCTTGGCGATAAATCTGAGGTCTTGTCCGCAAAAATATGAGTATTTTGCTAAAATGAACATTTTCTTCTCTGTTTGGGCCTCTCATCCACATCCAGAAAGACGTTTAAGGTCACATTTTAAACAGCAGATAACTAAAAACTAAGATAATCTTGAAAGAACAGCTCAGTTTACCATTGTAGCTGTGTGTAAAGTGCAAATAAATATACCAGTTTCTTCACGTGTGGCTAGCGCTAGCAGTTACAAATTTAGTTGGCTGGACATAATCTTCCAGCAGCAACTAAAAGTCTGCAGAAACGATGACATTTTATTGACTATTTATCTATTTGACAGGGACAGTGCACATAATTGAACATCTAATTAGGCAGCAATAGACGTAAATATGCCGGATTATAGCAACAATGCTAATTTACATCCACAGTCCCAGCTAAAAAGTCGCAGGTAAAAAAATATAACAGTGAAACATAAGACAATAGGTCACAATACAAGGACATTACAAAAAGTATACAAAGATCTATCATATTTGATGTATTATTGAGAAAGACTGGCTTGAATCCTGGTGGCGGCAAATACAAAGTTAGCACAATCCACAACCCGCTAACACAAAATAATGCCTTTTATTTTGAAACACCTGTTGATAAATCTGATTTAACCCTCCTGTTGTCCTCATTTACAGGCACCAAAAAATACTGTTTTCTTGTCTGAAAAAAATCCAAAAATTCAGCAAAAAAAAATTCCCCCAAATTTCTGAAAATTTGCAAAACCTTCAGGAAGAAAATTCCAATAATTCCTTAAAACCTTCCCTTAAAAATTTTATTTAAAAAAATATCTGACAGATTTGGCAAGAAAATTCTTGTAAATATTTTCAAAAAATGAGTCAAAATCTTCCCAAAAAAATCCTAAAAATATCTAAAGTGATTCCATATATATCAGTAAAAGTAATGTTTTCTTTAAGAACATTTACATAAAAATCACCCAAAATCCAGCGAATTTCGCTGGATTTTGGGTGATTTTTATGTAAATGTTCTTAAGAAACATTTTTTTTAACATTTCTTTTTTCCCACCAAAAAAAAGTTTTTTAAAAAAATATTTTTTTTTCCTCACATTTTCAAACTTTAAAACGTGTCACTCTGACCCGCGGGACGACACGAGGGTTAAAGTAGACGTGACATCAGAAGCAAAGGCTGCTGATGGTCCGAATGTAAGAACTTGTGATTGTGCTATTGACTTGTGATGCATTTAGCTGTTTTAGCTTCTATAAAACAAGGTGTAAACAGAGTGAATATGGTGCAAGAGGGTGAACAATAACCACATTTAATGGAAATCCACCAAGTTTAAGTCCGAATGATCCTTTCATACTTAAATCATTTAGAAAATGTGCGTTTTTACTTTTTATTGCCGACAAATACTTGAGAAGACTGACCCCAGCTCCAGCCCAATGACCTTTTAGCTTGCTACTTAACATATAATTCCCCTACTAGCGGCTATAAAGCTCACTAATTAGCATCTTCTTTGTGTTTATATAAAATAAATGTGAAGCTGTTATCCTCTGCCTCCACTGTTTACGCTAAAGGTCTCCTATTTAGCAGACAGCTTCGTCAGACGAGCTAATCTTCCTCTGATTGTGATTTTTTAAACTTACTGTCATAATAAAATTCTAATATCGATTTCCCGAGAATAGAGAATAAATTTTGTTGCGCTTGCAGCACGAAGGACTGCCCAGACTATTTCTGCTGTGAGTCACATGTCAATTTGTGCCAGTTCTGTGTGAGAAATGAACATTGGCTGGGAGCACACTTCCTGATTGGTCATTTTGAAGCAGAGAAGTACGTCTGCATGTCCTGACCTCTCGCCTGTTGTTCCTTCATGCTCTGCTGTATAACAAGACCATCACACAGCATCGACGGGAGACAGGCCTCAGCTGCTCGCACTCTTATCAGAGCAGGCTGAGACGCCTCGAGGAAGTATCAGTAAACAACGCTATAGGGTTCCAGTTGCTATATGCTCAGGCGCTCATGCAAAATTCAGCACTTTTGTATGTAGACTGAGACGGAGCCGAGGAAGAAGGCAGGGGTTATGTTTTAACCGGTGAACCTTCAGAACCTCTAATTCGAACGGAAATGTTTGCGAGGTCGACCCGAGAGCGTGAAACAGAAATATTAATTGCTGCACTTACACATGAAGAGATTCAAACGGCAGCTGCTACCGCTGAGCTGGAATCAGTTATCTCTCTCTGCCTTCCTCCCAAGTCCTTTAATGGTGTGATCGCCCTTAACTCCACTGTAAATCTCTCCCCAATGGCTTATGGTTCAAATTAATGGCCCTGCCATAAGTGTTTGAATTTCATGAATTGTAATAATACTTACATCACAAGACACATGAAGTCATGTCTCCCTCTCTGCAGTGGAGATATGATACATTTTAGAGGGATGCACAAAGTGGTCCCCTGGTAGGGTAGTGATGTGTTCTAATAGACTGTGGTGACCAACCCCCGGGTGCAGATATTCATGATTCATATTTGAAGGCAGCAGAACATTTAAATGGGACATTAAGTGGCGAAGAAGATTAAAACACTGTTGGCTTTGTGGAATAACTGGGACGTTCACTGCTGAGGTTATGTCTCTTTCATTTTCCTTTTTTTTCCTGCTTGTACTGAGCCGTTAAAACATATTAAAGTCAAGCTGGAATTGTCTTCACTTTTCATGTAAGGAAATATAAATTAGAATAATAATAGCTATTGTGATTTTTTCTTTTTTTTAGTCTCTAAGCTTCAAGGCACTGGGGGATGGTTTTCTAAGGATCAGCAGAGAGACGTGCTGTCAGCTCAAACATGCTGAAATCATGGAGATAGAGCGTTTAGTCTACAAACAATAAGTTGTTTTAACACCTCAGGGAGCGTGCCAACATTCGTGTATGTACCGACCATAAAAAGCACCCATGTACAACCTTTTTAAGGTGTTTTTTTTTGGTGGGAAGCAACTACTCTTGTGCACACTAACTGGTTAAACTTGGAGAGGGCAGTTGGTGTAATTTTCTCTGGAGCATCTTCAACATAAAACTCTCCATATAAACTCTCCATCGACCTGGAGTTATGTCCAGTTAGCACTATTTGTCGCTATTTTGGTGCCTTCAGACTAAACATAACAGTTAAAGCTGTCGGATTCTACACAGAAAGGTTGAAAGAGCTGTAAATGTTCACACTGCCTCACATCCGAGTTCCTACATTGGAATGGTTTAAGTCTCTTCAACGCATTCAATATTTTGGAGGAGCTGTTTGACTCCCAAGTTTGGGTTTTGTTGCTTGTGATTGCTGCCACTTACAGAGTCACAGAGATGAGAACAACAGCTGATGACGTGAGATTATAACTGGAAAACAGCAAAGTATTGTCTTCATGGATGCATCAAGAACTAGACATTCACAAGAAAGTTGCTTGGTATCACTAAAAATGTCCTCTACTGCCATAGTTTTGGCCACAAAGACGTTTTTACACCCAGCAATGTTTATCAAATTCTGCTGCTCAAAAGCATTCTGACTATGTTATGCAGGGCTGTCAAACATGTGGCCCGCGGGCCTAAACCGGCCCTCCAGAGGGTCCGATCCGGCCCTCAAAGTGTAAATGACAGAGAAGACATTAATGCAAATTGTAAATTTATAAAAATATAAATGTAAAATAATTTCTAGACCATGACAAGTTGTTTTGATCATGAAGTAAAATACTAGATTGTTCATTGTTCTTTTGTCGTTTTGTAATATTTTGTCTTGTTTTTTCGTCTGATTTTTGTCGTTTGTCTCTTGTTTTTGTCGTTTTTTTGGCTGACCTGTCGTTTTGATCATAAACTAAAATACTACATTGTTCAGTTCCAGATGTGACTAAATGTTTTGTTCCTTTGTAGATAAACTGTGATCTGTAGGTTGTAATGTGTAAATGATAAACTGAGGCATAATGCTGCTGAAATTGTATTTATTTTCTTAAGAAATTTCAGGTTGTTCTTGTTTGTAGGAAGATAGTTTCTTAAATATGAACATTTTTGCACTAAAGCAAAGGAAAAATGTGGAGTTGTGGTTATTTATAGGTTATTATGCTGTGATTTTACTGGCCACTGGAGATCAAATTGGGCTGAAATGAGTTTGAAACCTCTGAAGTGAAGAGTCTTTGTGATACTTACTATTCACCATTTCACAGCCTGTCTGGTGAAAACGCTGTATTTTCTTTGTTTTAATTGAAATATATCGATTTTTTCACCATTTTTATTTCATTTCAATTCAGTTTCTTCCAGTTTCATTGTCAGAAAAGAGCCGCGGCAATTTGTAAACCTGAAATAAGGTTAGAAAACACACAGACGTGCTTGTCAGTCATAATGATGGTACAACTTTATCTAGCTGCTGCTGCTATTCTAGGTGCATGTTGTGTGTCTGTGACAGCCAGCGTGTGGTTGTGTGCAGACAGATGTGTATGTGGTGGAGCGGGAGGACAGACTTGATGATCCCCTGTCTCCTGGTGACTGTGTGGAGCCATCCAGCCGTGGCGAGGCTGCCATAACTACCAGTTGAGCTCTGTCAGGGAGATGACCCACTCTCTATTCAACAAGACCTGCCACCCTGACAGACAGACGGGCAGTGAGACAGGCGGGCAGGAAGACAAAACACACGGCATGTGAATATTTAAACTCCGAGAACTCGCCGTCTCGCTCGGAACAGCTGAAAACAGGAAAATGCCGTAGGTGTAATTGGACCGCTGCAGCACAGGTCAAGAGTCAATGGTCTTATTTGAGGGCTAACACCATTTAAGACTAATTTGAGACTATGTGTTATTGTGGCTTTAACTAAGTTTCTAACCTGATCTGTACAGAGGTTCATTGTGCTTTTAAAAGAGACCTGCTGCCCCGCAAAAGGCCATCTAATGGTTTTTCAAACCCACAGTATTACTTTAATGTACTGTGGATCAAAGGATAAAACATCCACTTCTGCAGATGAGGGGGAAAAAAAACTGTGGCGGAGAGAAGATTTTAGATTTTCTTTATGAGAAGTCCATTTGGGTTCTCACTGTTACGAATGATTACAGTCTCGCAAACGACTAAAAGGCACTTAAGCAGAAATCAAAGCACATTTATTATGTATCCAAGCTCATGCATTTCCACATGTAAAAAATACTGCATATTTAGCACGCAGCGAATGTGGAGTTATTGAATCAGTGTTTGGTCTTGAAAAATTATATATATATTATTTATATATACTGCACTTTCTGAAACAAACAACTTGGAGGTTTATAGGATTTTGCAGCATGTTGAGAGGTACATTTATAGGGTTAAAATGCATGGGCAGAGGTGTCAAACTCATCTTAGTTCAGGTTCCACTTTGATCTCCAGTAACCAGTAAAATCACAGCATAAAAACCTATAAATGACCACAACTCCTAATTTTCCCTTTGTTTTAGTGCAAAAATGTTCACTTTTAAAAAACTATCTTTTTACAAAACGCCGTGAACAGCCTGAAATTTCTTCAGAAAAATAAGTTAAATTTCAACACCATTATGCCTCATTTTATCATTTCCACATTACAACTTCCAGATCACAGAGTGTCAACAAAGGAACACAACATTTAGTCACAGCTACCTGGAACTGAATGATGTAGTATTTAACTTTAGGATCAATATGACAGAAGTCAGACAAAAAAAGACAAAAAGCAACAAACACGACACAAAATATTACAAAAATTAGACACAAAATGACAAAAGAACAATGAGCAATCTAGTATTTCACTTTATGATCCAAACAACTTGTCATGATCTAGAAAATATTTTAAAGTCATAGTTTTACTAATTTACAATCTGCAGTTAATGTCTTCTCTGTCATTTCTACACTCTGTAGGCCAGATTGGACCCTCTGGAGGCCGGTTTTGGCCCACGGGCCGCATGTTGGACACCCCTGCTATAGGGGGATTCTTAGCATTAGCCAAAATGCTAATTGAGCTTCTCGTTGTAAAATGAGGAGCACCCATGTAAACGCTTCTGTGTGTGTGTATTTGGGCACTGTTGCTTCAGCGTACGTGTGCGAGCCTGTGTGCATTAGTGTGTTCACGTTGTCGTTGGTGTTTGTGTGCGAGCAGCGAGGTCAGGACCCGGGCTGGAGGCCAGTCCCCGGAGAGCTCGCCTCCAGCGTGGCCAACTAACACTACAAACAATTAAAAACCGCTGCTGCCTCCCCCCAGGGCGTTCGGCTTTATCCAACTCGGGTCGGAGAAATCGCTGCTCTGCTCTGCGCTGCACAAGCTTCCAAACTAAACCCTCGGTATCTGGTCTATAACGATGCCGGGCAGCGCTGAAGATGGAGAGGCAGAATCGATACGGCTACAGCCTGTGGACCAGTGTGGAGACAGGGGGCTATTATTAGGACGTCCTTTCTTTACCACCTGAGCCACTTACACACTTAGGATAGTCACACACACACACACACACACACATTCACACACACATCTCTTCCTCGGTCCAAGCATTGTAAGAGCAAATCATAATTCTGTGAGAATAATTACAACAGACGGGCTTCGTTTTGTAGCAGCAGCTGCAAATATTCACATTAGCGAGTCACCAACATCTCTCTGTCTGCTGCTTTCAGTTCACTTGAATAGAAGCGAGACTGCTGCAAAATTAATCAGAACTTTGAGAGCAAACAAATAATTCAGTCTCATGGCCGTGCCTGATGCAATACAGACGTATGAGCTGCACAGAGCGGGCCCACAGCGGAGTCTGTTTGAATTAAAGCATTTGGATTTATTAGTGAAGTGGACACAGTTAGGCAGTAAGATAACCAGTCAGCCAACCAGTTATCTCCCTGGGCATATGCTGTGTCCACTGCTCCAGAGCCCTGCTGTCAAAGCCATTGTGAATCCTAATGATCACAGTGCATCTCAGCCGCTCAACGTCCACACACACACACACACACACACACACACCAAACACACACACACACTCCCCAGTCTTCGCTCCAGGGGTCCTGACAAAACAGGAGACGGCGGGGACTCGTCAGAAGACAGCGCTGCCGGTGCGCTCCACCTGCTCACTGATTCTTACGCCTGGAGGAGCCTGAAGGCACTGCCATCACACACCCTCCCTGTCCAGGGCGCGCACACACACACACACACACACACACAAATACACAAATCGATAGACACACAGAGGCCCACACACTTCCACATAGATCCACGATGCACATATACACCCAGCTCCCTACATCTCCTACTTACCTCCCACCTCATTTCTTCCTAGCATCCTTTCCTCACGCCCCCTCCAATTCAACCCTATCTATATCCTGTTGTTTGTCCTCCCCCCCTCCTCATGCCTCCTCTCCTCTCCGTTGCCCCCCCAACTGCAGAATGCATGAAACGTATACACACACACACACCTACACACATACCCTAACCTGTCAGGTAACATCAGAGGAAGGGAGAGTTGAAGAGACGTGACAGCGTGCTGAAGGAATCGTGTGCCAGGAACACAGACCTCTCTCCGTTCACCTCTGCTGTGCTGGAACACAACGAGCTGCAGCCCCTCACCTTTGCTGAGGATCAGACCTGTTTGGATGAGCGCTGGAGAACCTCCAACAGCCGGAGCAGCGAAGACACGCTGAGGAGAGGAGATATTAGAGGGGAAGTTGTTGAGAGGAACTTCTGATAATCAATAGGCGCAGAGAGTAAGTCGGAGAGGAAGAAACAAAGGCAGAAAGAAGGAAAGAAAGCACGAGGTAGGGAGGGCCAACACACGCTGCCCGAAGGCCTTTTCACTATCCATCAAATTCAACAAGTTGGCCCGAAAGCTTGCAGCTGCCATATGTAGTGAACCATCTACACAGTGAAGTCGAACAAGTCAGCAACAGCCCCTGCAGATAATCTGTTAGACGAAAAAAAAATAAATCCACAACTTCAACACTGTTAGAAAGACTAAAAGCTAATGGAGCTGCACTTTACATTTCTGTGCCCAGGTTATGTCACGTCGTTGTGTTTGCAAGGAGCCGAGATTGGAACTGACAATTTCTTTTGAAAAAGGAGAAGGAGAAGAAAAGAATCACGAAAGTCTGGAAAGCTCCAATCACACAAAAATTTGGCACCTTTTTCTGTATAATTTAGCATTTTGAGACGACTCTGGGCAGCTTCAAACCGAAAACATGATCCCTACTGTGCTGCTATTTCATAATCGAATGCTATATTACCGGTGAGGGCCTTTCATGAGTCTCTGGCAGGAGTCCAAGGATGTGGAATACAAAATGATGACACATAAGGTGCACGGATTGACCATTTGCACGCAAAGTCAAGCATCTTTGGCCATCTATGTTGAAAGCATTAACACTTCTTTTCCCAACGTGCACAGCTTTGGGCTTCAGTCTCGTCCATTTTTATTGATCAGCTTAATGCACCAACAACAAGTGGTGTTGCAGAGAATTTTTAGAATGCTCTCTGCTGGTCCACCGTGCTCCTGACCTTCACCCTAATTCCTTTGTGTGTCTGTTAAAAAGGAGTATTTCAGTATATTTCAACCCTGGTGTGTTTCCCAGTGATTTTGTGGCTCTAGCTATCATGCAAACTGTGTCCTTTTTACATGTTTTCAGGCAGAACGGAGTTAAACATTAAAATTAGCCCCTTCCAAGTGACATTTAGCTATCTGTACTGCTGCTTTCTGCCTTAAGTGAGACCTGTTGATGCCAGACTAATAAAATGTCCATGGATAGGAGGGATCCTAGCTTTGGAACTACAAGGAATAAATCTGCAGATCTGATGAACACTGACGTCGTGGAGATGGATTTCTCCCTCCCCAAAATCAAATGCAAGAAAAGATCAAGAGCGGCTACATCAAACATTCAGCGCTGCATATGGAAACTGAAAGCTAATATTTAGCTAACTATCTGTGCAAGGCGGCTGTTTTCTCAGTCTGCTTTTAGTCAGACTTGAAAATAAAGGTTTAAAATGATTTTTTTTATTGAAATGCTGCAGGAAGTTGGACAGAAACAAGACTGAAAAGTCAGAATTACACATAAAGCAACAAGAGTCTTATTAAAGGGAAATATGCAGGTTTAAATTTACGAAAATTGTCCATTAATTCTTTAAAATGACACACAAAAGGCTTAATGACATGCCATCTATATGCATGTTGATGCTACTTAAACTGATCTGATGTGCTCGTAGACTGTCGGTTTAGAATTCAAACTGATCATTATAATTTGAATATTTGCTTTTTCCCACATTCCAAAAACTATTTCAACTAAAAAGTGACAGCTATGGCATACTAACTGAAACAGGAAAAGTAGTGAAAACGTTACATTAGCTTCCCGTTTACCAACTGTTGGGATGTCCATGTTCTGTTGCAGCATATTTTTCATTTACAGTTGGACTGCAAATGAAATAATTCCATAAATATTTTATATTTTTCTATTTAGCATTTGCTTACTTTACAAGCACACGTTACTGAAACACATGTTGTGTTACGATGCAGGACAGTGTCATGTACTTAATGGTACTGCTGAGAATTTTTCGTATAATTATTGCTTTTTTATTGCCAATGTGTGAACGGATTGTAGCAATACTTAAAATATGAAACCTTGTGTGACTGAATGCTGGTGAAAGCCTGTAGACTGATTTTTATGTGAAGGGCTGGGGGAATTTTACAGGAAAATACTAAGGATGTGATGTTTATCCTCCCTCCCTTACCTCAGAGACTTTCTTCTGACGCTAGATTAGAAAAGAAGGAGGCTCAAACAAGCTCCAACACAAACTCGAGCGAAGCGCAAAAAAAGTCTGATCTAATGAATCCCATGTTACCAAAAAGAACTCTGACTGATTTCAGGGCAAACTAGGTCTAACAGGGCGTAAAAATAACTTTAGTCTTGCATCGCCAGATAACTGCAGTTCACTTAATGTCCACCAGAGTCATTACTATAACAACAGTTATTGTGAGAGCAGAAAAATGTCACTATCCTCACCAAATCCAACCAATCAGCATCGAGGTATTCAGAATTGCTAACTCTGGAGTTGGTACTTTTTTCTCCCCTGAAAGAGGTTCTATAGCGGTGGTTCTTGAGGTAAAAGATAGATAGATAGATAGATAGATAGATAGACAGACAGACAGACAGACAGACAGACAGACAGACAGACAGACAGACAGACAGACAGACAGACAGACAGACAGACAGACAGACAGACAGACAGACAGACAGATAGATAGATAGATAGATAGATAGATAGATAGATAGATAGATAGATAGATAGATAGATAGATAGATAGATAGATAGATAGATAGATTCTTTATTGATCCCGCAGTGGGGAAATTTTATGTTGTACTTTTCATTAGTTGACAAACATGTTATTACATTATATTTGTTATGTCAGCAACAAATATTTTCCGTCATATTCTTTGTGGTTGAAATTGACATTAAATAAAACCCACAGTTGACTTAAGATTGAAAAACGAATAAATAACCTGCAAAGTAATCACGCAGACTGACTTGTCTAATAGTAATAGTGTAATATGCACATTGTCCATAGGAAACATACACACCTGTATATAGCAACAGTGTTGGTTGCTTTCTTTCAGTATCTTTAGGTCTATTTGCAATAGATCAATAGAATAAATAGACTAGCCATTGACCCTGTGATAGACTGCTGACCTGAGTATACTAGAGGACCTCAACCTTTATGACCCGAAGAGAAGAGACGATTATGAAGAGAGATTTTTTTTTGGTTGGGAAATAATCAGTGGTTTCTAAAGGTGATCACCTTTTACCTTTATGAAAACCATATACACAAAGTGCCTGGTCATCAGTCCAAAAGACATGTGGCTGCGTGGAAACCACACTGCATGCACAACTCAATGTATTCATGGCAGGAGAATGAATTAGTAATATGTCTGCATGCGCTGGCCTTGGGAAAACATCCTCTCTTTATAATTAAGTCAGTGGCAGTATGAAGCAAACCTTAGTGCAAACCTCTGGGTCTCCTCTTGGTTTGAGGAGAATGTTAAAAGCCATCGCAACTAATTGGTTCCCCTGCCTCCTGTTTGTCACGGGAACGACACAACAATCGACGGCCTCCATCAACTCCTCCAGAGTTGGGGAGTGAGACAACAGAGTGGTTGTGTCGTGTCACGCCAGACTGAGTGTCAGCTGGGCATTAGTGAAGACTGATGTAGTGCATTAGTCACTCACAAACAGACGAGGGGCGTCCACTTCTACCTCTTCTTCTTTCTTTGAGCATCATAACTTTATCTGCTGTTTCTGCTTCCTGCAAGTGTTGGATTAACTTTTCGCACTCTGCAAACGCTTCTGTTGTCTAATGTTGCTTTTAATTTCTTTACTTCATTTACTTTGAGGGACCACTTCAGCCGTTATATTCAAGAAAAAGCCCTCCACGCAGATTTGAGGGGCTCTTTCCAAGTTAGAGAACGCCACTTGAACAATAACTACCTATCTCTAGTGTTAGTTATCCTCTGTATCCACAAGAGCTATTTGCGCCAAGGGGGGGAGAATGATTTTGCTTCATCAGGAAGAAGTGGATCTTCTAAAAACAGCCATTCTCTTCCCCACGTCTTCCATCCTCCTGTCCTTACATCTCGAGAGAAGGTGCGGGGCGATTCTCTCCGTGAAGTGGCTCTCGACGCTCTCAAAACTTACATCATGCATTGTTCCGCCGACTGGCATGTTTTACGGGCTCTTGGCCCATTCGGGTGCCAGATTGAGTGCGAGTAGGTTAGCGGGTGGGCAGCAGGAGTGGGTTCTCTTTGAGGGGCGGTAAATGCTGGAATTCCTAATAGAAGGTAATTGAAAATGAGCACTTAGAAGCTGTTGGCTGGTGTTTTCCTCGTGCATGATGAAGGGCCACGGTAATCATGTGCTAGAGTCCGTTGTACTCAGCAGGCTTATTAGTGGACGCTATACATTAAATACTGTACGGAAAGAAACACAAATAAGTTTCTCAGGATCTCTTTTGCAGATTCTTGTTGCAGGAAGCAGCAGCCTTGAAAAGTTTTACTGAAATGTGACAAAATCTGACGAGTGCGTTGCTCGAGCACGTTAAGTGGGTGGCTCACAGAAAGAGCCTCCACTTCAGTGTTCGTACTCTTTCTGTCTGTCTTCCCTTGCTGTTTCCGTCCTTGGCTCTCAGGATGAATGCTACCTTTCCCCTTAGCTACTTTTGCCACCTCTAGAAAGGTTTGAGCTGTTGCTACAAGCTTTCCGTGGACGTTTCACACAAGACAAAGCCTTGCTCCGTTTGTGGACGTTGAAAGGCGGGAGCATAAACAATTCTAAGAAAATGTTGAAGTATGGTCACTACCTGAAGGACACGTTATCAGCAGAAGATGGTCAGAAAATTGTGCTCAGTGGAAAAATAATGCTTCCGATGCGTTGTACGAGGGCGTGAACATACAGGGGTAACCTTGGGATGAGAAAAACAAGGTTTAAAGAAGAGGAAGAAGAGAAAAAAAACAATAGAAAAAGAGACAGATAGAGGAGCTGGCTGGGAAGTGGAGCGTACAGACAGAGGTCATGTGATCCAGTTCTGATAATCCACACATTTAAACGGTTCGACAGCGACGGAGCTGAAATTCTATGGCCGCGTGCTTCACTCAATCAGCGACAATATCTTGCTCCAGCAAACAGAAGCTGCGGTACTGCCGCTTAGCACCAGGATAATGATCAGATTAAAAGCTTTGACTGGTGAGAGTTGGACTAATGCCAGGTGATGGGAGCAATTTGCGACCCAATCAACGGCGAATGAAGGAGGGAGAAGTGCACCATTGGCTACTGACGGCAGCAGGGAGGGGTAAAGAGGCGCCAGCAGAGTGTTGGAAGCATCCCAACCCCAAAAAGCAGCTGGTGATTCAACAGTTCCTATTGTCAAATTCCATTACATCCCCCCACCCATCTTTTCCTTTCCTGCCTCTGCTTCTCCGTCCCTCTGTCCTCCTCTCCCTCTAATCAAGTGCTCACCCCGTCTTCCGGCTGGCCAGCAGAAGGCCCTCTGGCTGAAGAATATTTCTGCTTGGGTTCAGTCAAGCACACACGGAAGCCAGTAAACAGACGGAGGTGAGGATTAAAAAACACACACAAGCAGAGACTGAGGAGACGTCTTTGTCAGCGAGAGAAAGACATGAGTGGGCCGGCGCGCTAATCATCGATCGGATGATTAAGGCAGATGAGGAGGGCTTTTTCCCCCCGTGAAGGATCTGATTGTCGGTCTCCTCCCGCCTGGTGTCCAGGGAGCACGCCGGCGGCAGCGGCTCAGGATCAATACACTCAATCACTGCTGAGAGGGGCAGCGTCAGTCACGCTGTGCCAGACTATTAGAACCAAGTAGGCAGACAGTGAATAACTCCATGCTTCCCTGGTTCTACCTCACACCACAGGGGGAAGCGATGAACTAGCAGGCCGGCTGGAATGTGCGTTCGTGTGGACATCTGAGTGCAGGTGTCACACGTGCCTTTAGATGAGAAAACGGATCTATCTCTTGGTTAAATATGGGGCTACATAGAGTTAAATTAGCTGAGCACAAACACTGGAAGTTGCTAGTCTGGCTAAAACATAACAAAAAGTGTCTATAAAAGTGAAGCAGTTATGTTAGCACATGAATAAAAGTGTGAGTTTTCAAGGAAAACATGAAATTGTCCCCAAACTTTTGAACAACAGTGTACATAACACCAGGTGACATACATGCATCTTTTATACAGGTGTGTTTATACATCTATTGTCTCGATTTGAGTCTTCTTTCTAGCATTTACACGATCAGTACTCCACCTTTAAGCATTTATGCAGACTTCTGACTAGTTTTATCTCACTGCTTTTTGTTCACACTGCATAACTACCAACCCACACACTCCTCCAATCACCCCAAGTATTGATATTGGTATTGATATTGGTGATCCTGGCATGATCATACTTGAAATGTCACGACCCTTTCCACCCTTTTGCCAATTTTGCATGCGGTCTCTGCTGCAAAATTGCAGAAAAACAACACCCTCACACACGTCCACATTACTAACCCTGTCTTACATACATTTACTTCCACAAAGGTAAAATTATAATGACTTTGTTGTTTTTCTTTGAAACATTGACCATTTGGCCAAACCACAAACACAGTTTCAACAACCTCCTATATTTGGCAGTGGATCAATTTAGATTGATAGTAACAGAGATTGGTTTTGTCTAAATCCCGATGTCAAAGTAATGCAGTTTAACCATTGATCAGGGCTTAATTTATGTTGGTTGAGATCACTGACATCTGTGGAGATTTTCCAGGTCTGTCAAACTATAAGTTTCCTGAGTAGCATTGCTTTGCAGGCATTTTTCTGCTGCCTCTATCATCTTTCCTCATCCCTTAGGTTCAAGATTGTCTGCTGCGGTTCTAATAAATACAATCTAGAAACAACTTTAAAATATCCTTCTTAATGCAATCGAATTGCCCCTTAATTGCTGTGTCTTTGGTAGCTTGAAAAAATGCAGGTTTAACAGGAACCACCAGCCTCCCAAATGCAAACAAACCAACACACAGCTGAACTGAGTTGCAAAACAGTCCAAGCGATGTAAATTTCATCATTTCATGATGGTTGCAGACCATGTACACCCTTACATGGAAACGGTATTCCCTAATGGCCCCTTTAAGCAGGATAATGCTCTGTGCCACAAAGCAAAACTGGTTCAGGAATGGTTTGAGGAGCACAACACCCAGTTTGAGGTGTTGATTTGACCTCCAAATTCCCCAGATCTCAATCCAATCGAGCGTCTGTGGGATGTGCTGGACAAATAAGTCCGATCTGTGGATGCCCCACCTCACCCCACCGCATCTTGGTGCCAGATACCACAGCACGCCTTCAGGGGTCCAGTGGAGGCCATGCCTTGATGGATCAGGGCTGTTTTGGCAGCAAAAGGGCGACCAACACAATATTAGGTGGTCATAATGTTATGCC
The DNA here is from genome assembly GCA_027123335.1 of Amphiprion clarkii. Taxonomy (NCBI): domain Eukaryota; kingdom Metazoa; phylum Chordata; class Actinopteri; family Pomacentridae; genus Amphiprion; species Amphiprion clarkii. The sequence goes on along the minus strand of CM049590.1, from coordinate 1,982,849 downwards.
TGATTGGTGTATATGTAGAAACAACGCAAAATAGAAACAACTATGCGTCCTTGGGTTTCTGCAGCTGTGTGGTGTATAATTAAGGCATACCCTGTAAATAGTACACATGCTACAACTGTGAGGCACATGGCGTCTTGAAACAAACCCGTACATTTATTCATATGTGGAGTGGTGAATACAAACACAGCTCCACAGTTTGAGTCATTTTGTGAAGAAAGGGATGCTGTACAAATCAATCGCTGATACTTAGCTGCACCTCATCCTTGTATGATGAAGGTAAACATTTCAGCAGTTACAACCACTTCTTTTACCGCCACCTTCACCTTTTCACAACACTCCCTTTGCATAGTCAAGTCCCACACTTAAAGAAAACAATGTGACACTGGAAATCATGTTCCCTCTTTTCAGACAAAAGGAAACGGATTCGCTGCTCTGGCGTGATGTCAGAAAACCAAAGAGGCAGCGTGACAGGCATCTTCATCTCGGAAACCTTGTGCACTGACAGGAAAAGCATCCTACATCTACGGACGGCATCGTCCCATGTGGTGAGAATATACTGTACCAGAGACTCGTTAGCGGCGCAAGAAAGGAGAAGAAGGGAGGACAACACTTCTCAGGCAGCTGTGTCCCTGACAGACAATGGATGGCCCGGGTCCATCTGGATGCTGCAGCCCTGGACCAACATGATGTATACATCTTCACTAGCCAATGGGTGCCATCAATCCCCCCCCTCACCATGGTGACCAGTGGTGACAGCTACCCGAGGACCGCAGCCTCTATCCATATATTAAGGACTGGGAAGTTACAAATGCATTATTCTGGATGTGAACAGCTCTAAACGGATAGAATTTTTTACAGAAATGTTTGGTTTTTTTCCTTCCCATCAATCATTTCTCCTCCCTCCATTGTCACATGTCAAAGATAAACATAAAAACACACTCAGATGGAAACCACTGATAATAAATGTCCATAAACAGACTGAGAAATCGTTAAAAAGGTGCTCATGATTAAATGTAACGTGTGAAGAATGAACTGATGAGGTGAAAGTTAGGGACTGTCCTAAAAGTGCATGCAAAGTGAGTTTTTAGACAGAGAATATTTCTAATAAACATACTTTAAATCAACTTCACAATCATACGACTACTGCAATTATAGGCAAAATCAAAAGCATCTTAGCATCTTCAGAAAAATCCCACAAATTAGTACAATTCAGTCTTAATTCATATATATCATATAACTGCTGGTTTAAATAGTAGTTGATTTTGAACAACTTTGTGTATAAATCTGAATAAAAATAGGAAATTTCATGTGTTTGTTTATGCATCTATCTATCTAAAAAGAAGAAATACAGTATACTGCATAGAAACAGATGCTGTGCTCTGGAGGTGTTGCATTGCATTGCATCATTTTACGGTAGAAGTGAGCTGAGTTTAGGGACTGTCTCAAAATTTCTAATTTTGTTATTAAGCTTGCCTTTTTGCATATATGTTCAACTGTTGTTTTTTTTTAAAAAAATCAGACAAAAAATGTCACAAGAGCCAATACTTAAGTACAAGTAGAGCTGACAAGATCAAGTTGTTTTTTTTTTGTTGCTATGGTAACGAAACTGGCCTTAAGATGTTGATTTTCAGTACCGACTACCAAATATCTGGTATTGTGAAACCCGACTCTTGAGAAATTTCAGGTTGTTCATGATGTTTTGTAGAAAGATAATTCCTTAAATGTGAACATTTTCAGAATGTACTTTTTGTCACTAAAACGAAGGAAAAATGTGGAGTTGTGGTTATTTATGGGTTACTATGCTCAGATTTTACTGGTCACTGGAGATCAAATTGGGATGGAACCTGAACTAAGATGAGTTTGACACCGCTGCTATAAACAAATGCATTGTGTTGCATTATTTGACAGTAGATGTCGTGAACCATCTGAAAAGTGTTTTATGACATGTGAATCTTCTAGTTAAAGACAAAACTTCCAGAAAATTTAAATTGAAACTTCATCCTTCCATTCGCTTGTTTCAGATATACTATTATCCTTTCAGCGGGCCGCGCTTTTGAGTTGAGTGTTTACAGCACTCCTCTCTAATCTTCTCCTTTTAAAAAATATCACAGGCAACCTTGTCAGCCCAGCAGTGGAGATGCAAAGAGGAACTGGAGGAACGGCCTTGCTACGGCACCATTCTGAATATGTTAACAGCGCCGCTTCCCTTGAACTGTCACAACTTGAAAATCCACCGTGTTAAGAGCTTCACATGCAGGCAGCCATGAATATCTGCCGTTTCCATAGACTTGGCCGCGGAGGCTCTTAAAAAGCACTTGTTGTAATACATGACCAATTTCCCGGCAGCGAGTGCAGGGGAGTATTAACATCTCCTCAGCCTGGTTGGGCTTTAATGTGATGGAGATGTTATTAGAGCCATCACAGGCCCAAATGAATGGCCGGTGGAAGCACCACAGCAGGAGAGAGAGGGGGAACACATCGACCTTCGCCTCGCCAAGGACAAGGACACTTGTGCTCGTAAAAAGGGGTGGTCCAATTGTTCACACCAGCCATGGCTGCTGAACCAAGCCTTGGAGTCAGGCTTTCATGTCCACATTAGACCCAGTTAGTCGGGTCGTATTTCACTCATTTATTTATCTTTTCTTTTTTTTTAAATCGCATGTTTAAGATGCCACTGAATACATTTGGAGTCCGGTATTTTATAATCACGAGCCTATTAAGTGACATCTTTCTCACACAAATACATCAATACACACTGGTAAAACTCAAGGATGGAATCTTTTGAAATCCAGAAGTGATTAATCATCAGAGAGGAAGCGGCCGTACTGAATCATTTTCCAATCATTGGAAGAATGTAAATTATGAATAACTTTGCGGTACGACAGTGAAATCAGGTCATTTAGTTGTGATGTACAGGTGTTCCAAAATGTTAATTAATATGTGGCGGCTGTATGTTTCTTTGTGGCGTCGCACTTTCGCTCGTGGCTTAATATCTCTGGCAAGCCATGTGATTAACTTTGCTGTCCTGCACTGTTGTGGCGAGCAATTCTCCTCGTGTCTTTGAACAGAAGAAAAATACATTACATAAATGACACAAACGAGACAAAAAATGACAAAAATGAGAAACAAAACGACAAAAACATGAGACAAACGACAAGTCAGGCAAAAAAAACCCAACAAAAACAAGACAAAAAATTCCAAAAACAAGACACAAAATGACAAAAGCGAGAAACAAAATGACAAAAAAATGAGACAAACAACACAAAGCAAAACAAAAATGAGAAAAAATTTGACAAAAAAGGTAAAAAGTGACAAAAAAATAGAGAAACAACACAAGTGAGACAAAAAGGAAAGACAAAATGACAAAAACGTGAGACAAACAACAAAAGTCAGACAAAAATAGACAAAAAACAACAAAAACGAAAATATTTCAAAAATGAGACACAAAATGACAAAAGCGAGAAAGAAAATGACAAAAAAATGAGACAAACAACACAAAGCAAAACAAAAATGAGAAAAAATTTGACAAAAAAGGTAAAAAGTGACAAAAAAATAGAGAAACAACACAAGTGAGACAAAAAGGAAAGACAAAATGACAAAAACGTGAGACAAACAATAAAAGTCAGACAAAAATAGACAAAAAACAACAAAAACGAAAATATTTCAAAAATGAGACACAAAATGACAAAAGCGAGAAAGAAAATGACAAAAAATGAGACAAACGACACAAAGCAAAACAAAAAAGAGACAAAAAATTTGCCAATAAAGTTAGAAAGCGACAAAAACTTCATTGTCATACTTTGCGGTACGACAGTGAAATGAGGTCATTTAGTTGTGATGTACAGGTGTTCCAAAACGTTAATTAATACGTGGCGGCTCTATATTTCTTTGTGGCGTCGCACTTTCGCTCGGGTAATAAATAGGCTTAATATCTCTGGCAAGCCATGTGATTAATTTTGCTGTCCTGCATTGTTGTGGCGAGCAATTCTCCCCGTGACAAGAGGTGCTCTTGTCTTTGAACAGTTACGCTGCCTCCCCGCTCCTTTGAAGTATAATTATTTCACTTTAATTAGAAGCGAATCATGCTTAGTAAACACAAAAACACGGTCTCTTCAGATTAATAAGCCGGGGTAATGCGTTAGGCACGGGGAGTTGCTTTGAATGGGCTTTGGCTCCGCTCCAATTCGGGCATGATTCTCATTGTGCAGCGGCTCCCAGCCTTGACGAAACTGACCAGTGAGGGGAGAGAGTGAAGACGCAGCAGAGAAGCAGCCCAGGCCTGTGTCCAACACCGAATTCTGCTATTGTTTCAACACAAAACATGTTGTTCTTTGTTGTCTGCTATTAATAATACATCGGACAAAATCTGTAAGTCAAATACGGCAGAATTAAGCATGAGGTTCCTCATTCTGAACACAAACTGAGCAACTTAGAAGCATCCAGGAAGACTTTACTCCTATACAAATGGGACATCTTTAATTAAAATGCTGATTTGAAACCTTTTACTTCCACATAATAAACCGGTTATCCATGCTACTTCTACCTTGTAGTTCAAACTCCTTCTACTGAAACTAAACACTGGATTATTTCCTATCAAACAGTCTTTAGATGAATTTAGATTACAAGAAGTCGGACAACCTTTCCTTAACACATTCAATTATACTATCAAACTGAAAAGATAAAATGCTCTAATATTTACTTGCCAGTTTCAGCTGCTATGCAGAGGGAGGGAGGGAGGGAGGGAGTGAGTGGGAGACGGGGGAGGAGGGGATGAGGGGGGTTCGCTCTCCCAGCAACTAATTACTTAAGCAGTTGTCAAAGGTTTGAAGCTCGCTCTTGAATTCCAATGAACACTGTCCATGGACAGCGGTGGTTTTGCATATATTATGAATATTTCAGCTTCTCCCAGTAACCTTGGTGTCGTTTGGCAGATAGGGGCTGGCAGAGAGCCATTTAAAAGCTTCTCTGTTGCAGAAGGGAGGAGACAGGGTATTAAGCTTTATCTATACTTGACATTTCCAAGCATTTGTAATTAATTCATATAGAAAATCTTCCCCAGCTTTCTCTAAATGACTGGTCGTGAGCAAAAGGTAACTGTTTGTTCCCTATTGTTTCAGGGAAAGGACAGCAGCCACAAACCCGACTGTCAAAACGACACAAAATGAAATCAAATCATGCAAGACGATGTACGTCGTGGTGCCGCTCATACAGACGTCCCTGTTTACACGTGCTGCTCAGGATTCAAGGTAAGAGCTCAGTCAGGCCGTGAATACAATCACGGAGGTTTGAGATTGTGAATAAAGATGCACATGTCAACATTAGGAAAAGACAGAACTACAGTGTTTTATACTGTTCCTGGTGTGTGTCAGACGTCATCCATTCTGATAGAGAAAAAACACTTCCATTCAAATCTTTATCATACATGTTCTCTGCACAATCCGAAACCAAAAGCATTCATAATGTGTGCTTCTGTCCTCTCATTGTCTGCTAACCACACAAAGACAGTAAAGTACTTCCATCTTTTCTGCAGCGCACTTCTTTCTGTTTGGGCTGAAACACTGAAACAGCAGTCAGACCTTCAGATAGTCTCAACAATCCAGCCTTGCATACGCTGTTTCTGCTGCTCTCGTCCTGCAGAAATGGCCACCAGCCACCACTTGCATCAACCTTGAGAACATAATAGCCCTCAACTCAGATGAGCACGTTGCTGGTACACGATAACTTGTTTAAAACATATTGTTGCCTCGTCCAACACGGTGTGAAAGTGCTTTTTATTACCACATTCTGAATAGCCTCCACAGCTAGCAGATTTAGGTGTGTTCATACACTGCACATAAAAGAAGGTCCTAGCAACTGTGTGTTGCTTTAATATCTATTTAACTCGAAATGGGATAAAATATATGTATATAAATGCAAATCTGTATTGAAGAAGACTTGAAACTAGCTATTAAGACCATTAACACATTAAGAAATGGTTTCCAGAAGTAAATAAATCAAGTGAGAATTAGAGTCTTTTTGTCAAAGTCTGACTTCTTTTTGTAGTCAGAGCAGTCGCCCCCTGGTGGTTGTTAATTTTAACAATCTTATAAGCTCCCAGCTTGCTCCACTGTACAACATGAATCTAATAATCTTTGGGCACGACGTGAAGTTTTGTCTGTGCAGATTGCACGATGAAAACGCAGCTGAACCACAGCCTACGATGCACGTGAGTCGCTGTGAATGTGCAATAAATGTGCACCGTCCATCCATGAAAAATAAACAACCGAAGCATAAACGGAGCTCCTACAATCACAGGGAACTTAGTCACCTGTAAAGCTGCACTTTGATTTGAATTTACTGTTGGAAAAGACTGAAATCTTCTTAAACCCGCTCTTGAGTCATTGATTTAACCTTGAAAAACTCACCTCCCTGTATCCAAGTTGTGCATTTAGAAGTGTTTTCTATTAAAAAAAATTCTTCCTGCTTTTAAAAAGATGTATTTCTTGACTGTTGCTTCCTTTGGAATGTGCAGTTCTATGAATTCTCCACCCACACGTCCTCCAGTCGCCCTCGCCCTGCTGACATTTATGTGTTTGGAGAGAAATCCCAAAAAAATGAGGAGAAGGAAGATATGAACGCAGTGGTGGCTCGGAAAGAAAGGCCAATTTGGGATGCCAATTTTGCAAAGGGAGCTTGAAGTAAATACTTGTTAGCATCTACTAGCATTTTACGTTAGCATTAACTATTATGGTCTGTCATTTTCCAACAAAACACACTTCTTCTTTGTTTAAATCCCATGTACTTGTTTCGAGGGCGATGCACGGGCAGAAGGCAACCCAAAATGACCGAGAGCTCGACGTGACAATTTGTTTTTGTGCCTACACAAAAAGAAAAAAAAGTAATGAGTAAAAAGTGTTCATTATCCCAAAGAAAGAAAGCTGCCTGTTGGCTCGGAGTGCAGAATTGGCTGCTGGCTCCTGTGATCTCATCAGAGTTGTAGATTTTTGAAGGCTGCGGATGCTTTTGCACTGACACTGCAGGAATAAATGGCTGTTGCTGTGTGTTCACGGCAGTTTAATGAATATTGCAAACATCTGACATGATTAGACTTTCAGTTTGGGAGTTGGTGACAGCTGATAGAGAAGCAGGCTGATCACATTATTACCCTTAGAAAAATAACGAATGAACAGCCAGTGTCTTTTCATGATCCTGTGTGAATGATCAATAATAGTGATTAAATTCTGAATTAGTACAGTTTTTCAGAATAAAGGGTTGCCTGTTTGCACTGCAGTCATCTCTGATATGAGTTTTTGCATTGATGTCGTACATGTGGCATAGATGCAGTACAGGTATATTTACCTGCTGATGTACAGTAAACACTGAGTCGATGCTTTTAGCTTGTGCAGGAAGCAAACAGCATGCTAACATTACTTTTTTATGTTAACTCTTGCTGTCAATGGATGTTTTGGGACAAATTTTTCATTTTTAATGTGAAACTAACTGTATGCGGTCTGTGCTGCTATTTGCAATGCTACTACATGCCGTTTTTCACTGGAATATGTGACGATAGCTGACAGATATTTATGTTCATATCAATGCAAGAATGTACACTACTTCAAAAATTTGGGGGTCACTTACAAATGTCCTTATTTTTGAAAGAAAAGCAGTTTTTTTCAATGACTAAAACATTAAATTAACCAGAAATTTAGTTTAGACATTGTTAATGTGGTAAATGACTATTCTAGCTGGAAATGTTTAATGGAATATACATAGAGGTACAGAGGAACATTTTTTACTATATTTTTACTGTATTTTTACTATTTTTAATATATTTTTTGCTATATTTTCATTGTATCTTAATATTTTTCCTATATTTTACTGTATTTTTAGCATATTTTTACTATATTTTCCCTATATTTGTACTGTATTTTTAAAATATTTTTGCTATATTTTTTATTGTATTTTTAATATATTTTATTATATTTTTACTGTATTATTTCTAGATTTTCACTGTATTTTTGCTATTTTTTCATTTCCAACAACCATCACTCCTGTGTTCTAATGCTACATTGTGTTAGCTAATGGTGCTGAAAGGCTCATTGATGATTAGAACGGTAGTGTATGTATGTATAAGGAAGAAATATTTCTGTTTAGGGATGACTACATCATTTAATCCTCCTGTAGTCTTCATTTACAGGCACCAAAAAATATTGTTTCCTTGTCTGAAAAAAATGCAAAAATTCGGCAAAAAAAAATCCCCAAATTTCTGAAAATTTGCAAAACCTTCAGGAAGAAAATTTCAATAATTCCTTAAAAGTTTTATTTTTAAAAAAATCCACCAAATTTGGCAAGAACATTCTTGTAAATATTTTCTAAAAATGAGTAAAAATCTTCCAAAAAAGTCCTAAAAATATCTAAAGTGATTCCATATATGTCAGTAAAACTTCTGATGTTTTCTTTAAGAACATTCACATAAAAATCAACCAAAATCCAGTGAAATTCGCTGGATTTTGGTTGATTTTTTGTGAATGTTCTGAAGAAACATTTTTAACATTTCTTTTTTTCCACCAAAAAATGTTCAAAAATTTCCCAAAAATGTTGAAAACGTGGACATAAAATGTTTCACTGTGAAAATGTATATTTTTTCCACATTTTCAAACTTCAAAACAGGTCAGTTTCACCCGCAGGACGACACGAGGGTTAAGAAGCTAAAATAAATGTTAAGCACATTGTTCTACTGAATGAACTTTCCAATTACAACACAGTGCAAGATCTATTACTACAGGCTAAGATGTCATAAAGCTAAAAAGGGATCCCTTAATGAATATTGCATTTTTCAAAACACTCAAACTACTTGCGATTGGATAAACAGCGCGTCCTCCTTGGTGGAGGGTTAGCGGATATTCGGAGGAGCTCAGCCTCTTTCCTGGAGGTGATGTCAATCTGCTGAGATGACTACACTGGTGCAAAGACTGCCTCATCTAAAGACCAACCCATCCACGCCATTGTGTCCGTTTTCTAAAAGAGTGAGCGAGTTGGAGCGACATGGGGGTGGTGTGTGTGTGTGTGTGTGTGTGTGTGTGTGTGTGTGTGTGCAGTGAGCGTGCCTGTCCAAGAGGTTGCCAACTGGGATTAGGGGAATGTGAATCAGTGAGGGACCACCGCGGTGGTATCCAGTGGTGTTCAGAGTGTGTCCCCTCCACCACAACCACCACCCTGTGTTCTCTTTCACAACCCACCCTTTCCCCTCTTCACCCCCCACCTCCACCCGTCCTCTCCCTTGTTTCTGCCTCCAGCTTTAGCACTTCCTACTTTAGTTCTGCCTCAGCGCAGAGCAGCTCTCTCTCCAATTTAGTGAGTGGCAGGGAAGATGCAGACTGACACTACACTGACTCAGTGTGTGTGTGTGTGTGTGTGTGTGTGTGTGTGTGTGTGTGTGTGTGTGTGTGTGTGTGGTGGAAGGGGTCGGGGGCAACTGAAAGGGGGACAAACTCCTTCCCCAAAAAGGGGGAAAATGAAGAATAGAGTTAAATGTGCATAAGTGTGAGAAAGAGGAAAGATGGATGCATTAGCACAGGGGTGTCAAACATGTGGCCCATGGGCCAAAGTTGTTTTGATCATAAAGTAAAACACGAGATTGTTCATTGTTCTTTTGTCATTTTGTGTCTTGTTTTTGTAATATTTTGTCCTGTTTGTGTTGTTTTTTTGTCTTTTTTTGGTCTGACCTTTCTCATTTGTCTCATTCTGTTTCTCATTTTTGCCATTTTGCGTCTTGTTTTTGTCATTCTGAGTCGCATTTTTGTAACATTTTGTCTTGTTTTTGTTGTTTTTTTGTCTTTTTTTGTCTGACTTTTGTCGTTTGCCTCATGTTTTGTGTTTCCTTTTTGTCTCGCTTGTGTTTTTTCTCTTATTTTTGTCATCTTGATCATAAACTAAAATACTACATCATTCAGTTCCAGATAGCTGTGACTAAACGTGTTCCTTTGTCGACACTCTGTGATCTGGAAGTTGTAATGTGGAAATGATAAACTGAAGCATAATATTGCTGAAATTGAACTTATTTTTCTGAAGAAATTTCAGGTTGTTCATGATGTTTTGTAAAAGGGTAATTCCTTAAATGTGAATATTTTCAAAACGTACTTTTTTGCACTAGAACAAAGGAAGATTTAGGAGTTGTCGTTATTTATCAGTTATTATGAAGTGATTTTACTGGTCCGGTCCACTTGAGATCACATTGTGCTGAATGTGGAACCTGAACTAAGCAGCTGAACAGAATGCTGATTTCACCCCAACCATCTTTCTAAAAGAATCAGCAACTGTTGCCACATGACCTGTGTGTGTCTTTCCTAATTAATAACCCATGCATGTGAGGGAATAAGAAGACAACGCCAGGCTTTTCTTATCTTCCATCAGCTGCGAGCCACATCTCTAAATCCTGCCTTTTCATGGAGGGGGCTGGTGTTTGTACAGGGGCTGCTTCCATGTGAAGCCTGCATGTGTAGAAAGCTATAGCTCTCTATGAGAAGGCCAGCGCTCAGTCTTCAGGGTGCCATCCTGTGGCAACATCAGAAGAAATGTCAAAGATTTTGAAGGCTTGGTTAAATACGACTGGATTTCTTTGCCTTAAACCTTCAATGACATTTTTGGCTGTTGGAAAGGTCAGCATGCAGCTCCTGTGAAATGCTAGCTCTTTTGGGGTGAACTTCAATACAGGATAATAAATCCCTCTCTCTATTTTCCCGTCCATACTTCCACCACAATAGCCCTTCAACAAGTAGGAAAACACACAAGATTCAATGGATATTTCTGCGCATTTGTGCTGATAAATCTACTAGTCCTGAAGCAATTATGATATATTTCCGCTGAATTCCACCACCTCGCTATGCAGCTGTGATATTAATATGTGCACCATTAAAATATTTTTCAAAATTAATTTAATTTACTTGCTGAATGATGAATGTCTCCTTTCTGTGACGATACTTGATGAGTGTGAAATTAGCTTGAACTGTGCTGACCCAAAGAAGAAAGCAGAAAGAAGAATAAACTTCTATAATCTGCCCCTTTATAACAAACAATCAGTTTACAATGAGCCCTAAAAACAAACTAAATGACTCTAATTTCTGAGAAGCCTGCAGCCTCTCACTCATATCACGGTTTTGTCTCATAACAACACTATGAAACTCAATTCATTTCTTTGTATTTTTTGGTCCTTTTGTCATTTCTGACCTTCCCTGACAATTTTATCCAAACCCATTGGTCAGTTTTTGAGTAATGTTGCTAACAGACAAACATACGCCGATCATCACACAACTCCACTGCGGTCCTTGGCGAAGTAAATATTCACTCGTAGTTTACTTCTCTAACGGTAGTGAAGCAGTCAAATATTATTAGGCAGGTTTGAAAAGGCCTAAAAGTTAAGTTATGCATAAAAGAAATAAAAAAATGACTTTTCCTAATAGATAGGTAAAGTACCACTGGATTTAACTCCTTAAGTAACTTCCTCCACATGATGTAAATGCTACTCTCGTATTCTAAAAAACAACTAATCCACCGCCATGCCTCATCCACTGTAAAAGGCCATGTGTACTTATGTACCTTCCGCTTCTGCGTGAATAAACATGCTATTGGAGAAAGAGCAGCACCGCAGTGCATTCGACAAAGATGTAATTAAAATATTGATCATATTTCCAGGTATTGGTTTACAGTCACATCTTATTAGCTGCAGATGTTTACATCGCTGTGGCTGTGGTTGCTGAGTCACTTTGGCTTTTAACGAGCGCTGCAGGACTTCTCAGTGACACAAAATAATCAGGAACAGCACAGCAACTTTCCTGTATAATATTTTTTTTGTTCAACTGTCCGGCTGTAATTTTACCCCCGGCTTTACCAGAGGATGTTGCACTCCACCGTCCACAGCGATGCACAATTACCCCTTCAATATGATGCCACACAAAGACGATTTGGAGAGATGGAGAATCTGATGAAAAGCATTGAACAGGAATTAAATCATGTTTTCCACACCATAGGTTTAGAAAATGGTGCTTGAGACACTGGAGAGCCCAGCGGCAGATTCCAATCTGCGGGCTGAAATTGGAAATGAACAGCGGTGCCGTCTCCATTCTGACAGTCTGGTGTCAATAAAAGTCAGTTTCCCTCCGTTGCTTCCCATCGCTGACCACAAAGGGACTGTCAGCTTACAGTCAGAGCGGCTAGGACTGTGCTAACGTGCTAAAAATAATGATTACGTTTACTTTAACCATTAATCTGGAGGTAAGTGACAGAAAGGGGAAAACAAAGTCTTTAAATCCTCCACCTGTGCCCGTTGTGCCAGATTATACAGCAGAGAATTGTTCATTTTCTGCATTCAGAGGGAAGCTTCCCTGAGCAGAGGAGATCATATAATGTGATTTATGGGTCTGGAGTGAATTATGGAAACACTGACCTTCCCTTTACATCCCATCAAACAGATAACTGGCCAGTAAGTTGCTGTTATGATAGAAGAGGGGGGGGGGACGCTGTCATGCCTGTTTACATGTTCTAATGTAGTCGAATGGCAAATAGGAGTAGATTCATATCGCACACTGCCTTTGATATATGAACAGGAGTCAGAAATTTGACTGTGGGTTTCCAGTGGATGCTGTTTCTATCGTGCCCACACGCTACCAGCTCCGGCCTCGGTCCTGCAAAATGCCATTAGCGGTGGTATCTCACATTTTTCCTTTTCTAGCAGAATGTCATGACAATACCATCTCAGAGTGTTTTTTTTTTTTTTTTTTTAAACAAAAAAGAAGAAAAAAAAAGAAAAACCTTCATCTCCCCCACCTTTGTTTGCACTTTCAATTTGCATATCAAAGAAATCCCATTGGGACCTGCTTTGCATATTTACATCTGATTAGTAACTTTAAATGAACATGTCAAAAATGGTCGAGTTTTCTTTTTTGAATGTGCGAGGACTACCTAGCTTGTATAATTAGTGCCAGCACATGTAACATAGCCAAAAAACAAAACAAGCTGATTTCAAACAACACAAGAGGCACCTTTTATATTGCCTTTCATTAGGCGTACTCAAATACTCCTGTCTCACCTTGGACCTCAAAGCTTGCTAAATGATAACTCCCTTCGAATGATAAAGACAAAAATATGTACTGTATGTTTGTGGTAATATTTCTTTGCAATGACATTAGGTCTTGTAAATCCTATCAGTTTGCTTCTGATGGGAATATTTTTAGATGTACGGAGGAAGAGTTTGAAAAGAGAACAGTCGGGTTCAAGGTCAGTTAGTTCTGTGACAAAAACAATCTGTCTGCTTACCGTCATATAGTTCAAAGTCACAATAGGGTAAAGTGATATTCTGTCTTCTTACCTGACAGCAGAGTATGTCTCAATGCTGACATGTTATTCCTCTCATTCTGGAGACCACAAGTGAGATCTGAAACCAAATTTAAACATTTTATTGTGCCTGTGTTTTGTCACATGTGGGAGGGACGGGAGGGACAGACTCCAGGGCCTGTGCCTTCTTATTTGCACCAAGTTGAAACTTGACATGTTTGACACCTTGTGTGTGTGTGTCTGTGTTTAGGGGTGTGTGTGTGTGTGTGCACGTGTGTGTGTGTGTGTGTGTGACATATCAAACTTTCCCCCGCTGAAACTTCTGGAAGGATCGCTACCGTTTTTGTCGTTTTCTGTCTTGTTTATGTCATTTTGTCTTGTTTTTTGTCGTTTTGCGTATCGGTTTTGTCGTTTCGTGTATCTGTTTTGTCGTTTTCATTCTCGCTTTTGTTGTTTTGTGTCCCAGTTTTATCGTTTCGGGTATCGGTTTTGTTATTTTGTGTTTTGATTTTATAGTTTCGCGTCTCATTTTTGTCATTTTGAGTCCTTTGACATGTTTGAGACCTTGTGTGTGTGTGTGGTGTGTGTGTGTGTGTGTGTGTGAGAGACATCAAACTTTCCCTGCTGAAACTTCTGGAGGGATGAGCTCGTCTACACACACACACACACACACACACACACACGCCGGGTTCCTAAAACTGAACTAACTATGTGATTATTAATTGGGGTCTATTTTGATTCAGTATTCCACGCTGCATATCGTCACGGGTCCTCGGTGGGATTGTGTCTGCGTGGCGGTGTGTTGGACGGGGAGGGGGGGCGGCAGCAGTCTGGAAGGCTGTGCCGTTCGGAGCACGGCTCGCTACCCGCACATCGGCATACCAATGAGTGGGGTTAAGAAGGCACGGCTCCTCGCGGAGACACCGTTCCTTCAGCAGACCCAATCCGCCAAGTCTCCACGGACCTATTTCCAAAAGCTGCTCCTAATGTGGGCCTGTGTCAATCACCCCCACAGACAGCTCTCCCCTCACCCCCTCTCCTGTCCATATGAAATAGTCATACATTAGGAACCAGGGGAGAGCACCTCGCTGTCTAGGAGTCCTCATGTATTCTAATGCAATTCAAAAGCTATGGCTAGTTAAGACAGTAGCCGCTTGTTACTGGAAGCGCTTCCTTCGCTTTTTTGGCTTTCAAAGAGTCGCAGCTCGACATGTAAGAATTGGGCTGTCTTTTGTCTCTGTTTGTTTGTTTATGAAGAGTCACACTGTGCAGGCAAGGAGAGGATTTAACAGAGGAGGCGTCGTTCTGTCAGCGACTGGACGGGGGCTAGATATTGGATCTCGCCGTGACATGTTTATGTGACAACATCGTTTGACAGCTCTGACACTCCGTAGACAAACACCTTCAAAAGAGTCGGCAGTATACCCGCTCAAAAAGTATAGGGACACCTTTTAGCTGCCAAATGTACACTAGCTTTATTTATTCTTTAAACAGAGTAGAGAGTCTTTCAAAAAGCTGAAGATGCTGACAAAAAACGGGTCCAGTTACTCTTCTTACAAGGGTTTAACTTTGGAATTGTTGATTTGGGAACTTAAAAGGATAGAACTTTTATTTCATCGCTACTTGTCAAGCAATCCTGTTAAAAACCAACAACAATTCTGCCTTTCTTTCAGTACTTTGAGTTACAAGTTGTAAGCGAGGGACTGTATGAACAATCTAACGGGATAACAGTTAGTCAGGTAGTCTGACTTTATCAGGGTTCTTTTAGAAGAAGAGGGGCTTTTATTTATTGCCCCTAGACTTACATTTTATTTTAGCCTTCCCTACTTGCTCAAAATGGTAGAAACAGTTCAGTTAGTAGCAGCTAGCTTTAAAATAGAGAGATTGTATATTATATATAACTGCACAAGGGTTTTCTAATCATCAATGAGCCTTTCAACACCATTAGCTAACACAATGTAGCATTAGAACACAGGAGTGATGGTTGCTGGAAATGTTCCTCTGTACCCCTATGGAGATATTCCATGAAACATTTCCAGCTACAATAGTCATTTACCACATTGACAATGTCTGGACTGGATTTATCATTCATTTAATGTTATCTTCATTGAAAAAAACTGCTTTTCTTTCAAATATAAGGACATTTCTAAGTGACCCTAAACTTTTGAACTGTAGTGTTCTTTGTAGTTTGTTAGCAACAGAAATAAAAGGTGCATCTGACGGGGACTATATGCAGCCACAAGCAGTGCATTTGTGAGTATTTAGGACAGAATATACTCATACTGTGTATTGGTTTTGTCGTTTTCTGTCTCTGTCATTTTGTGTCTCGTTTCTGCCGTTTTCTGTCTCGTTTTGTCGTTTTCTGTCTCGGTTTTGTCATTTTCTGTCTCGTTTTTGTGATTTTGTGTCACACAAAAGCTGCATTTGCTGGGCACTATTTGGAGCCACAAGTAATGCATTTGTGAGCATTTAGGGCAGAAAGACAGGAAGTGAAAACAAACTGCAGTGATATGAAGACACACGTCAGCCAGGGTGGGTCATTTGTGTGTTTTTGAACATTGGAGTTCAGGAGTCAGGCTACTTCTGCGAGGATATATTCAATGTTGGTTTTAGCCTTTTCACTTTACTTGTTGACAAATAATCATCCTATAGAGTTATTCTTTTCACTTAATGGGGGCAGTTCAAGAACACGGCTGTGAAGTCTTCTACATTAAAAAGTAAAATAAATTAAAGAGGATGATCCTTTTCATCCTGTATGGAGTCCTGATTTATCCCGGAGTCTTGCGCCTCTACAACTAACTCATTATTCCACTGTATGGACTCGTACCGGGGTGCCACGGAGGCAGCCACCGCTCAGTTCCTCCGCTACCGAGGATCCAATCTCCTCCAGGGTCAGAGTCCAGAGGGCTTCCATGGCCGGTCCAATAGCACCATGCCTGGCTGAGTGTGGCCCACGCTGGGCCGGAGGCATAGCGGCAAGTCCAACGGACACGAGGAGGGATGATAAACCACAGGGATCTGAGTGGATTTACTCTCCCGCCAGCATCCTTTTTGGTCAACAGTGGACCTATTGTAGGGGCTCGGTGTGTTCGAAGCAACGGTGCGGCAAAGAGCGACTCAAATAAAGGCAGTGGTAGGGTGCAACAAACACTTTTATGTTTTATGCGTATTACATTGACATAATCATGACAGATATTTCGTTTTTGACAATATATTAAATTTCATATGGAAAACAACTAATTAAATCACTTTCCACTAAGTTACAAACACACCTCTCAAGGAAGTGTGTTAATTCCAGATCACATGACCTGCTCCACGTTTTCTGTATTGGTTTTGTGGGGTTTTTTTGTCTCCTTTTTGCCGTTTTGTGTCTAATTTTTGCCAGTTTTGTGTCTCGTTTCGTCACTTGTCTCGCTTTGTCATGTCATGTCTCATTTTTGTCGTCTTCTGTCTCGTTTTTCTCATTTTGTCTCTGTTTTGTCATTTCTGTCTCGTTTTTGTCGTCTTCTGCCCCTTTTTTGTCGCTTTGTGTCTCAGTTTTGTTGTTTTCTGTCTCGTTTTTGTCGTTTCGTGTCTCATTTTGTCACTTTGTGTCTCATTTTTGCCGTTTTGTCAAAGAAAGACAGGCAACGTATGGTGCCTGTGGTAGGGAGCGACAAACACTTTTATTTTATGTGCCAACTCAAATAGCAAAAGGGAATTCAAAGCTGGAAATTAACACTTGAAGTATAGTTTTTTGGTTTCATGTTTCTGAACATACGTGAAAAGAAGCTAAGAAAGTGGGTTTCTTTTTCAATAGATTTGTTTAAAATGTTGAAGGCTGTTCCTTGGAGAATATCATTCTTCTCTGAAAATTACCTCTGGAACATGCACACGAAAAAATTAATTGGTTTGTTCATATTTATTGTTCTGACATGAAATTAAGTTTCGGTGCGTCTACAATGAAGTAAAGCGCTCCGCAGTGTGACAAACCTGACCTCTTCACGAATCACAAAGAGCCTTTTGGAATATTTGTTAGAGTAAAAAGGAAGGGTCACGGGAACATTTTAAAGTGTTCCCATTGAAACATCGTTGCTTTATGACGCTCAGACCTGAAATCTGAAAACACAAAGTGAGAAGAAACGGTGCTGTGGCTCAATTTAACAACAATTCACAAAGTTTTGTGCCTTCTTTTTTCTGAAAGGACTCACTGAGCAGTGACTTTGGCCACCTTTTGTCTTCATTCAGAGTAATGTAATTCATTTTCACTTCTGCTGTGGTTTGGTTAGATTTGCTATAAATGTTGGAGCTTCAGGAGATTTCCTTCAAGAAAGAGAATCGACCTTCAGAAAGACTTCAGTTCACGTCAATGATCAAAGTACTGAAAAACTTTAAAAAGGATTAATGAAGATGTAAATAAGAGATTGGACAAAAATTATTCGGGGCCGAAAATGGTGATTTCATTGAAATTTAAATCTTCATTTTTTAGAATTAGTCCACTTAAATGTTTAACAAAACCACCAAACTACCACAAATAATTTCCCTACGGCCCCTAATATTACTTAAAGCTAAATTCTGTGTTTAAAGTGGACGTATTTCTGCTAATTGGACCTTGAATTAAAAAAAACTAAATTAAAAAACCTGTACTGGGGACAGTTACCGTATAGTATGAAGTCCACCAGAGGAATTTATCATTACTGTGTGAAGCCTGACGGCATGTGTGCTTTTAAAATTAATGACAGAAGCACTCTGACTTTTAGTCCATCTAAAATTTTCATTAAATTTCATTATTCAGCTGTCTCTGTGGCCCTGAATTAATAAACTCCAGGTATCATACCATGAATTCATATTACATTTGAGGTGGATAGAGACAGGTATGCCGACTCCTTCTTTTTTTTGTCCTTTCTCCTTTACAATACAAAACATAAAATTAAAAATAAGTTCAAAGCATTTCTTTCCAATGCAGAACTTTGGTTATTGCCTTGAAAACAGAACAGACTGTGAGGACAAAGTGAAGACGGAGCTGCTGCTGCCTCTCAGACACACAGACGGAGGCTATTTTTGTAGAAGCTGAAATCAATGGCTCCAACATATATCACTCAACTGGCTGGGAAAACATCTCTTTATACTGACACTGACAAATGACCGGACCATTACAAAGACTTTCCCTCAGCGGCTGAAAATCTGGAATTTCTCAATGAGTCAATATAATTCAGGGACTTTTGAAGTAACTGTCCAAAATGACTCAAAACTTGTCCAGAATGACTTGGAAATTATCCATAATTACGGAAAATTTGTTGTTTGTCATTTTGTGTATCAGTTTTGTCATTTTGTGCCTCGTTTTTGTCGCTTTGTGTCTCATTTTGTAATTTTGTGTCTTGGTTTTATTGTTTTACAAAAACACCTCTCCAGGAAGTGTGCTAATTCCAGATCACATGACCTGCTCCACATGATGTCATTTCCTCCTGGAGAAAAGACTGGCCAGACTCCAAGGCTTTCTGACTTATTTAATATAAAGTAGTCAACAGGTTTACTACAATATCTTTAGAAATAACTTTCAATTTTGATCAGTTGTATATAATATATAGACGAATCTTTCTGTAAAAATGCCATGCGGTGTTTGGTTTTAGACCTGAACACAGCAAAAATGTCAACTATGATACAAAAAGTCCTGCTATTCTATATTGACGATGATGTGTTATTTTCTTCCAGGCGGCCTGATTTTACTGTAGTGAACGGCTGTTTTAATTTGTTCACCTCAGTACTGCACAGATGCCAATAAAGCAGCAATTAACTGAATTTAAGATGAGATAAGCAACGCAGCAGCAGTGGAATATTTCTGTACGGGAACATTTAGGCTCAGCAAACTCTCTCTAGATAAAACTAAAAAACTATGTAACTGGCAGGACTCATGAATACACATTTAACTATTTCTGACAGACGTTCGGGGCCACTGACTGTTTATTTTGCCGCTTTTTTTCCCTCCATAAAACATCTGTATTGTTAAAAGCTTTTTATTTACTGCACGTCTGCCAGAATTCTGAAAGCATCCTCAGATGATGCGGACAATTTGCATTGAAGTCCATTTGACTCTGAATAGCGGATTCCTGCTGTGTGTAGGGTTCATGTTTGTTTACCCTAAGTGTGGTGCCACTGAGGTTAAAGCTCCCTTTAGGCTCTACAAAGAGCCGGAGCTGGAACACCTGTTAATAGCACTGCCCTCCGCGGTCTTTCCTCAACAAACTCTTTAAGAGAGTTTTTACATCGCAACGTATCTGAAAAGAAGAAAGCAGCAGTGCGTTCCAGGCCACCTCTCTCAGGCTCTGAACCTTCCACCTTAAACTCACAGCAGAGATGAATGTAAAGTTTGAGCACGGCGGCAGAACAACGCACAAGATAAGAGATGAGCAGATGTGGAAAATAAAGGAGTTTCTGTGAGGAGGACGGAGGGAAAACTAGGCTCAAGTTGTCATTTTGTGTCTCATTTTATCATTTTGTGTCTCGTTTTTGTCACTTTGTCTCTCAATTTTGTCATTTTGGTTTTCATTTTTGTGATTTTTGGCGTTTCGTGTCTCATTTTTGTCATTTTGTGTCTCGGCTTTGTTGTTTTGTGTCTCGGTTTTGTCATTTTGTGTCTCATTTTTGTTTTGTATATCGGATTTGTCGTTTTCGTCATTTTGTGTCTCGTTTTGACACTTTGTGTCTCGATTCTGTCATTTTCTGTCTCATTTTTGTCGTTTTACGTATCAGTTTAGTTGCCTTCTGTCTCGTTTTTGTCGTTTCGTGTCTCGTTTTTGTCGTTTTGTGTATCATTTGTGTCCTGGTTTTGTCTTTTTCTGTTTCTGTGTCATTTTGTGTCTCATTTTTGTCATTTTGTGTCTCGTTTTGTCATTTTGTGTCTCGTTTTGTCACTTTGTGTCTCGGTTTTGTCGCTTTCTGTCTCGTTTTTGTTGTTTTGTGTATCATTTGTGTCTCATATGAGCAGATGTGTAATGCGCCTGGAAAAAAAAAAGAAGTTTCTGTGAGGAGGACGGAGGGAAAACGAGGCTCAGTCAGTCAGGGTTCCAGCCTGGTGAGAGGTAAACTCAGGGAACAGTTGTCAACACAGACTTCGGGTGAGGAAAGTCATTAACCGCATTCAAAGATAGACTTTTATCTCCTCCCATGGGAAGTAAACGGCTTCGGTGCTCCTGCTGGCCTACCAAAGATTCCTGCCAGATCTTTCTCTTGCCTATCTCTCTGATTTTAATCAAGGAAAATTATATATTACTGGTAGTACTAGAAAAAACAACAACTTGCTGATTGGTAAATGGTGAGATAAGGCACATTAGGGGTGAAAAAAGAGGTTTTGCTGGTTATAAAATCGATTTGATCTGTTTTAGATGGGAGAATTCTCATGTGTAGCTTGGTTGGGTTGGTCCCGGAGACATTTCTGTGCTATTAGCAGTCAAAAACTGAACACAGTATTTTTTAATTATTCTAGCAAACAAACAACAGTGTCCATTTCAGAAGGTGGTTAGCAAGGGCTACGAGGACGACAAGGACTACGAGGACTATAAGGACTACGATGACTACGAGGACTACGAGGACGACAAGGACTATGAGGAATGAAAATATACATCTCACATTATTCCAATAAAGACAACAATTCTACTTTTGCTCAGAGCGTATACTGGTGTGTTTATAGACACTATTCTAAAGTAACGCCCACCATTCCTGCACAGTGAGGTTGGAGAAACTGTCTTTAGGCAAACCCTTTTTCGAAAGTCTTACTTGGGTTTCAACATTTCAAACTGTTGAAATTTTGCAATCATTCAAAAGTGCAACACACCGCAAGTTCCGTTGTCCACTTTCTGATAGAAGGTACAGTATGTTAGGAGGAAATGATTGCTGCAAAGTCCCTCAGAAAGGCAATGCAGTCGCATTCGACAACTTCCTTCCAGAGTCGCTGTTTGTTTATGCTGCAGCAGTTCAGATAAAAAAGATATTTTTCTAATAATATAATGATATAATTGCTCCCTGTGATATTTTTCAATAAAAAAATAAACTCAAATGTGGAACACAGGGGATTAGAAGTGCCATAATTAGTGTTAAATCTGCTAATTCCTCTATGAGAATTAAAGATAGAAATATCAAAATGGTGTTGAAGAGGCATTAAGCGTGTCGCAGAGAACAGGACAAGCACGAAGACGGGCGAGACAAATGTAACTAACTGTCATATAACCTCAAATTGGGGGCATGGAAGTGTCTAAATAATGGCAGCTAATTTGCCTCGTATTGTGCTTTCTTGATGGGTTTAAATTGAATGAGTCAGGATCCATTCTGGCGTAATGTGAAAGCCGGGGCACTGGTTCACACCGGAGACATTCAAGGTCGAGCCGCTCCAAATGAAGGGGTGACGGGGGAGTGAAGAGATTTAAAGTAAGGCAGCTGAGTCAATGGACGGCCGCGGTGCAGATTTGGCAGCGCATACATGTAACCTTGAATTATTGTTTTGTTTTTTTCCCCCTTCTTCTGTCCGGCATTGAAAGCTTTTCTTCTTGAAAATATATCCTTTTTTTGTCACCCACATTAATGGCACAATCAGCCTGAAAAAATTGCAGTCACAAATTATTCATTGTAATCCTCCATTTGAGGACCCTAATGCCTCTAATTGGGCTTTTATGACTTACAAACTGTATCTTCCTCTCTCTCTTTTTTAAATTTTTTTTTCCTTCCCCTTCTGGCGTTTGTTTTTCTTCCTTCCCGCCACGCTGCGGAGTGACATTGAGCCTCTCCCTGTCGGGGTGCTCTCTTGTCTCACTCCAGTGCACATTTTCGCTGTCCCCTCTCCTCCTCCCCCAGACAATGAGCTTTTGACTGAATACATTATCCGAGCTGTTGTTCTGTTTGTTGTTGTTTTAGCATCCAAGAAAAGAGATGAATTATTAATGATGACAGACAAAAAAGAAAGAAAGAAGAGAGTATAACAAAAAAAAATAGAGAAAAAGATGTTGCATTTTTAGGAATGCTGCGGCTCCATCAAGAGGCCTGCAGATAAAGCTTTGGAACGCAGCTCGCAATTAACTGAGGGGCTTTACATTTAGAGGAAACGACTATTAAATTATAGGGAGAGTGGGTTTAGAAAGCAGCCTTGTTCTTCGTGTGTTACTGGAGATTTAAAAAGGTTAAAACAGTAACAGTTTAAGGTATTGTGTTATTGATTTCTGGAGTGAAAATGGAGGTCATTCGTGTCTATTTTTATTCAGAATTAGAAGTTTTTGTTTGTAGATCTGGTTTAGTTGCTCTTTTTTTGGAACCAGGAGATTAAGACTAAAAAAAACACACTGATCACAAAGAAGAAATCCTCAGTAGATGGCAACCACTTGGGCAACTGCTCCAAATGTATGTGCTTATGTGATGTTTCCTACTTTCAATTATTCTTGAGCTTCAAAGATCCATTTCTGACTGTTTTCGAAATCATACAGTGAAGTAGAGAACATACTAATAAATCCCTCGACTGTGGGTGTAGCTTCCCCTCCTCAAGGCCCGACTGTAAAAATGTATTTCCTCATATACTGCAAAATGTATTAATGCTGCATCTCTAGCAGAGTTTTTGAGAGGATGGCACAATTGTCATGTCATTTTTATTATACGTACAAGAAGAAATCAGGATGTTCTGAGCCCAAAGAGCGTTTAAAAGTTCATCTAATTCTAATTTAAGCTAATTTCTATCACTGTTAAATATGTGATCTAGAGCTGGAACAATAATTTGATTAGTTGTGAACTATTTTCCAATTGATCTGTTTAAATTCTCTCACTGCAGTTACTTAAAAGTGAATTTTTCTGTTTTTTTTCCTCCTCTGTGACGGTAAACTGGTGTCTGTTGTGGACAAATCAAGACATTTGGGCTTTGGGGAACAAAAAAAAAAAATCAACATTTTACATCATTTTTGTGGCATTTTGTAGACCTAACAAATAACTAAAGCAGCCCTATGTTGTAGATTACACTGATATTTGTTTAGCTTCAGGCTGTGGTGGAAAAATTTACTTAAGAAAAAGCAAAATACCACAATTTAAAAATTCTCATGTCCTACATTTTCAGCCTTACTTAAGCTCTTATCAGCAAAATGTACAATGAGTGAATTTACTGTGTATCAATTCATTCTATTTTATATGATTTGTTTTATTACAGTAAGTTTTTAAAGCTCTTATCTGCTATGTCAGATCAATGTAGAGGAGTAAAAAGTGCCATAATTCCCTCAGAAACGCAGCGGAATCGAAGTAGAAAGCCGTAAAAAATACAAACATTGTACTTAAGTGCAGTACTTGAGTACTTTACAGTGCCCACAGGTACGCCGCATTTATAAAAATACCTTTTTTTTCATCTTTTTCCTGATATTCCCAGTTGTTCCTCCCTCCCTGAAGTCTTGTTTTCTTCCAGTGCAGCTACATTTAAAACATTTTACTGCTAACTGATACATAGAGTGGAATAAGGGAGTTAAAATAAATTTCAACAAGAGAGAAGTAGAAAAATATGTACTCCAGCATAGCTTTCAGTTCCATTAGAGGACGGTAGAATAATACTTTATACAAACATGCAACAACTTTACCAATCCTGCTCCACTGTCCTGGCCTTATATCTTGATATTATCGTCTAAGTCGGTGTGTTTCTGAGGCCCGTCGTTATGTGGAAGTTCTGAAGCAGGGATTATTGTGCCCCCTTTTGGTTGCAAATCAGCACTGCGATGCGATTCCCAGCTTCATTACAGGCTTCACAGCAACTTCTCTGGCCAACTGGTGTGATCATTAGAGAGATCGGAGTTACACTGTCCTGTTTTGCGTCAAATCGCTCATTGTGTAAAATAAAGAGGGCTTCTGTTTTGATCAAAAGGAACAACCGCTGGTGACAAATGAACTGCTGTGATGGTGTCAGTTTGTCAGAGACGTGAACCATTCATCACGGAGGAAAGCTGCGTTTTCACACCCCCCCTCTCTCAGGATGATAAGGGATGAATGAAGAAAAATGACAGAGAGATAGCACTCGTCCACTATCTATCACGGAGCAAACGAGGGCCGGCCGCCGTACGTTCAGCCGTCAGACGCTGCTCCCGTTCGCTTGTTTTCAAACATCATG
Organism: Amphiprion clarkii; assembly: GCA_027123335.1. Lineage (NCBI taxonomy): Eukaryota > Metazoa > Chordata > Actinopteri > Pomacentridae > Amphiprion > Amphiprion clarkii. The sequence goes on along the minus strand of CM049590.1, from coordinate 1,958,446 downwards.
AATCAAACCGGCTTGAGTCAAAAACTGTACGAGCAAACAGGGGATGGTGATTTAAAAAGGCTTCAGAATTTCACTTATTTGATTGATTTTAACACCGTGCAGCTCGGATGTCTATTTTTTCCCGCTGTTTGTATTTATAGCAGCTCTTTAAGTCCTTCTTCCCTCAACCCGAGGAGGGGGGGAGAAACCAAAAAAAAAGGCCTGCCTGTTTGGAGTTTACAGGATCAAAGAGGAGGTAAATATCATTTCCATAACATTTGAACCAGTTAACCAGCAGCACAATACAGAGAAACACTACTGTAAGCGCCTGACAATGCCAATGAGGCGGGAACTCTGTGATTTGCCGCTCTGCCAAAGAGGAGGGAAGCGAGCGAAAACATGGAGGAGGTGAGGGGTCAACTGCGCTCTCCCTGCATCACTTTCCAAGCAGCCCCTCCAGCGCTGGTGATGTTTTAGGCAACCCGTACCTCACTTTGGGGGGAGGACTGATGGATGCCGCTCCCAAGGTGAATGGAAAGAATAGCATTAAGCTGCACCACACTGCCTGGGGAGAGCTCCACTGCTTTGGGTGATTCATCTATTGATTATTTCTACCCAAGCATGGACGTGCCATGTAAACACACATATATTAGCAGTCTACAACACACATGTGCACCCCCCACCCCCCCGAACACGCATGTAGACACAGTGGATGCACGCCTCGGGCCCTACTCGCTGTTTTATAATCAGATTCCGACTTCTACCAGCTCGTGGGCATCTTCAAACCACCAGGCAGATACATCAGATGCAGAACTAAATAGAGATGAATGAAGAGATGAAGGAATAAATAAATGATAAATGTGCATTAGCGCTATTTGTGTGGGCCAGCTATTATGTTATTGATTCAAGCTGGAGTTTTTTTGGGTACGTTCACAGTGTACAGTATGTGGGTCAAGGCAGATTATGATGCGGATTCTCCGCTATACAAAACGTTTAGAATTTTAATTTCTCTCAGTGGAGCACAAAAGGCATCCATGAAACGCATCTTCAACTACGACTGTTAAGTTTCAAGGAAATAAAACAAGTTAAGATAGTCTCATAAATGTGAAGCTGTGCTACCTCCAGGCTAACTCCAGTCATGTCTTTGTGGTAGTTAGCAGCTAAATCAAGTGGAAAACATGTCTCGTAATTTGTGGCTAGCGTGAGTTTGGGAGACCACGGGAACACCGATGAGTGGAGGCCGGTTTCTGCAGACAGTTGTGCATGACGTGCACACACTTCCAGACAAACTCCAAGCAGTGGAGGAAGTTTCAAGATCCAGTAAAAGCAGTGTAAAAAGACTCGGGTCAGTATCTTTGGGATATATCTTACATACATTTTTATCAAAACTAAAAAAACATAATGTTTTTATGTTCATTATGATCATGTCTTTACAGATTCCATAATTATTTATTATGGAAACAATCACTTATTAATAAAAAACGACTGGATATCACTAAAATGTCAACTAAATAACATTCTGAATTTAATAACACCCACCTTCTAATTAGCTAAACAATCATAAAATGAGCTGATTCAAAAATTACTTTGATTGCGTTTCCTTTTATTAAGATGAGATGGCTCAAAACTTGTCCAAAATGACTCGAAAATTGTCCAAAATGACTTGAAAATGATCCATAATTACGGAAAATTAGTCCAGAATGTCATGAAATTTGTCCTAAGTGACTTGAAAATGATCCCAAAGACACAGAAATTACCCAAAATGGCGAGAAAAGACTCAAGTAATTTAAAATTTTTGAAAATGACAAGAAAATTGTCTAAAATGACTCGAAAATTGTCCAAAATGACTTGAAAATTGTCCATAATTACAGAAAATTAGTCCAGAATGACATGAAATCTGTGCTAAATGACTCGAAAATTATCCCAAAGACACAAAAATGGTCCAGAATGATGAGAAAAGATCCAAGCTGATATAAAACTTGTTGAAATTGACTCGAAACTTGTCCAAAATGTGTGGGTCAATCTATAATTGAGGGACTTTTGAAGTCCATGCAATATCTTGCATACATTTTTATCAAAAGTAAAAAAAAACTAATGTTTTTATGTTCATAATGATCATATCTTTACAGATTCCATAATTATCATGGAAACAATCATCTCTTAATAAAAAATGACTGGATATCACTAAAATGTCAACTAAATAACCGTCTGAATTTAATAACAACCACCTTCTAATGAGCTAAACAATAATAAAATTAACTTATTAAAATAGTTTTGTTTGTGTTCTTTGTATTAAGTTGAGATAATCATGACAGATATTTCTTTTTTGGCAATAAATCAAATTTTATATGGAAAATAAATTGTGTGCGTGTCCCAGAAATCACTTCCATCTAAGTTCCCCATTCCAAAAACACCTCTCCAGGAAGTGTGTTAATTCCAGATCACATGACCTGCTCCACATGATGTCATTTCCTCCTGGAGAAAAGACTGGCCAGACTCCAAGGCTTTCTGACTTATTTAATATAAAGTAGTCAACAGGTTTACTACAATATCTTTAGAAATAACTTTCAATTTCACTCAACTGCATGTATGATATTTTAGAAGAATCTTTCTGTAAAAATGCCATGTGGTGTTTGGTGATAGGTGTTGATTTTAGGCCTGAAAACAGCAAAAAAGTCGACTATGATACAAAAAGCCACAATTATATATTGACCCGTGTTTTCTGGAGTGCATTTGTATATTGATAAAGGATAAATTTACTGACAGCATATGTGGATAAGATGCTAATAATCTACCACTTAGTAACTGTTGAGGTTGCTGAAAGACAGCAAATTGTTCCTCACTTCCATCTAATCATCGTTTGACTCTCTCTGAAGGACTCAAGCTTTCTGTGAATGATCTAGTTCAGGGCGTTACAAGGCCCTTTTCTGTCTAGTTATTTAAGTCCAGCCCTCCCACATAACTGAGGCAGTGTTAACTCATCTGTCCACTACAGCTCCACTAATCCTCATCAGAGATCCCTCATGCAGGTCATAAAACTCAGAGTTTAGACATTTGTACTTACCTTCTGGCTGACATTGTGCCCAGAAGCCGTTGGTCACATGGATGGACTGCATCAGGAAGGCATGGAGAAAATGAAGCCAGGATTTTGCTATTTCCTGGTTGACATCTTGGATTTCTGAAGCCTGCTCCAGCTCTGGAAGTCTTCACACCAACCTCCCCTCGTCACGTCGCCTCCAGGAGTCCACCGGTCTTTCCTCTAAACACCAGAAACTCTAATTAAAGCCCCGAAATCAGGTTTTCTCCTCCACCAGGGGTGGATCTAGAGAAAAATTAATAGGGTGGCAAAGGGGCGGCAGATACATTTTAGTTTGGCTCGTTATTTGTCCTTTCTGGGCTTCCGCTCTTTTACGGCCGGCCACCAACTTTCATACACATGTTTTTGAATTAGATCGTTCATTAGACTTTTGTTCCACGTGACCGATTTCAAATGTTCCTGATGTTGCGCATTTCAACACCGGCCCTGTTAACTTCATTGTTTCAGCTGATGCATTTTTTGTAAATAAATAAATGAATAAATAATTAAATAAATAAAACAACATTTGTTTGATTTTAACCCTCATCAGTACAACTGGAGTCCATGCGAACCCTAGGAGTATATAATTTATTTTTTTTTATTTCTAAGTTGGATTTTTCAGTCCCTTTAGGTAGTTGTCACCCACATAGTTGCCATCACATAGACCAAAGCTTATTTGATTCCAACCAGCTTTGTGGTGTATATATATATATATATAAAAAAAATCATTTGGGGTCCATGTGTACCCCAGCCAGACCCCAGAAGGACTGTGCATCTTTTATTTATATATGTTTGTGTTTTGTTGCTCTTGTGACGACTGTTTCAATTGCATTGTTTCATTTCAATTCAGGAGTTCTTACACTAATATTGTCAGCAATACATGTCAGTAATCACCAACAGTGATTTCATTGTTTCTTTCATATTTGTATCTATAGACGACACATGTTTTAGGAAAATACACATTGAGAGGACATGGACAGGTACAGCAATGTGAAACAGATGAAATACTACCGGGATCCCGCTGGAACCCAAATGTACAGATGAGGGTTAATATAAAGTAAAATAAAAGCTTTCAGAGCTTAAATATCATTGTTGTTTTAATGTGCCCCTGTGATTAAACACCGGTCCCACCTTGGCCCCCTCAGTAAAATTTGTCGAGAACCGCCACTGCAAGGCATCTTCTCGGGGTGGAAGTTGCCACCCTATGCCACCCAAGTAGATCCACCCTTGCCTGACGGGCAGCTTCCGGGTTCAAGTCCACAGTCTCCACCCACCAGTGACATCACAGCCGATCCACCTTGACTCCTGCAGTGCCCCCTGCTGTTGTGACCTCTATAGCCTCATACTGGCAGTTAATGTTATCAATCTGATTAAATTCTCTAGTTCATCTGAACCAGGCTGTGGAGGAAAAGTCTTGGTGGTTGTGGTGAAATATCTCTTATTCTCAAGATCACGATTCAAGGCTGTCAGAGGATAGGATTACAATGACTCAACCTCCCCGTAAATGAAGACAACAGGAGGGTTAAAGTTGTAGTGGATAGAAATCTGGAAAACACACAGACCTCCTCCTGCAGTTGTTCCTCTCACACAAGTGCTTCATTTGCACACAACGGTCAAAAAGCTAAAAGTCGACATTCAAGTGTGGCTTCACGTAGATTCCAAACCCCATTGCTTGTCTACGCTGCACTCAAACTGCAGACTTGGTAGCTCTTAAAACCATCTAACCTGCCCTTTAATTGGCTAAAACCTCCTGTTACAGGTTAGATTTTCCAAAGCCTGAAAATAATCAGGTGGCGGTGCAGAAGTCCAGCTTCCTCTTGAATTACAATATGCTGAAACTTGAGTGTGGAATTTTTCCCCCAGTGATCCAAAAGGATACCTCCTACCCAGCTTTATCTTCAGGCCTTTTACTCTCCTGATGATAGCTTGGAATGACATTTCTTTCAAAGTTTTGATCACAAATTCATACATTTGGGACAATTTTTGTTCAACCGCTCACACTAGGAGTCTCCTGGTATTTTCCTCGCACGGTTTTGTGGACAGTAATCTTACTAAATACGATACTACATATTTTCTGTGATATTTTTCAGTTCATTTCAGGAGTTACAGTATGGTGGTTTATCATGTGGATGCGTGTAAAAGGATATAAAGGATGTGAACGGCAGATTTCATTGTTGTCCATCAACACGCGGTTTCACTTTTCCGTGTTTGTTCAGGTGTGAATGTTTAAACAGGACTGAGTGATCTGGTATTCATCCCACAGCCTCCTCATTAATGTGTTTGAACCAGCATGTGCTCATGTGACTGAAGTGTCCTCCAGGATTTAGAATGCCGTGTTTGTTCACGTATCTCCTCACCCCGTCTCCCGAGACGATCATCAACAAAACCTCTTTGTGTCTGTGTTTTTTTTTGTTCAAAGGTTCATCGGTGCTGAAACTGGATCATAAATGTACATGACAGAGTAGCATTTACTGTTCTACTGCATTATAAATCCAGCTTTCTTTTGTCTGCATAACCATGAACATTGGTGCTCAGGTTGAAATTCAACCTTTTGCTGCTAAAAAACGGATAATGCCAGAGTTGTCACTTCCATCGGATATCATTGCTTTGGGCAGGAAAAGAGCTTCTCCCCAACATGTGTGTGTGTTTCTTTCCCTGCAGACTTTTTTTATATATATATATATATATATATATATATATATATAAACGTTAGACGTGGCTCTCTCCCTTAGGGGCGGTAATGGCATTCTCCATGACAACGGCAGTGTGACACGGCTGTGCCCTTGAGGGCCAGGCGCCCCCTCTTGGGGGAGCGCCGTGGAAACACGACAGGGTCAACGGTCGCCTCCCATCATCCACCAGCAACCCGTCCTCCTCTCTCTCTCCCCTCTTTCTTCAGGTAGAGCGAGGAATGTTAGAGAGAGGGAGAAAGAAAGTCTTGAAGCGAGCCCACTCAGTCCAGGCCTGGCAAACAAGGAGCTTTAGCCACAGGCGGTTCTGGCTAGGTCTCTACCTCGCATAGCTCCTTGCTGTTCCTCCAAGGCCAGGGCTGGATCAATACGTATAGTAGTGTGGATTCTTTTGGCACCCAAGTATAGCTATGCAGTATTGCCCCGAGGTATGGGTCCGTTAAAGACATAACAGTGTGTGCATGTGAGCAAAGTGGACTGAGTTTACTCAGGAAGGTGATGAAATGCTTGGCATAAAACTGATGCTTCCAACAAGGATGTTTTTTTTTTTTTTCATTTTGTTGCTGGAAAAGCAGGAAATTCTCATGTTCCTATTAAAAATTAGTTTTTTTTATTCTGGGAATGTCACTGAAGAGGAGGAAAATTTCCTTCGACACTCAGATAATTTAATATTAGAAAAATGCTTCATTGAACTTAATTGATGGAGAAAATAGAAAACATTTTAACTAATATTTCTTCAACATACAAAATGAGTCACTTGTGATCCACCCATCAGAACAGATTCCATGAAAAAGACCTCACAAATGGATATTCATTTTAGGAGCAATGCTCTTGTGCCACCTGGTGACGTAAAACCAAACCGCAGTCCAGGAGTTTTACTGTGAAAGCATAAAAATGTACATCCTGGAGGAGAAAATAAGCAAGTCTGCAATTGCAGTTACATCATTTCTTTTGTTTTACGCACAGAAAAGCTCTCACGTCAGCGTTACGTCTGTCTTGGCACACGTTGAATGAAAATGTAAAAGGAAGTAAAGAAAAAACAGGACGTCGTCAGTTCAACAACCCATGTCCTGTGCATTTGGCATTCTCCACAACAGAAAGTGTTTAACTTGTGAACATAAACTGACACAACGAGGTGTCCCGCACAAAGAAACAGAAAAGAAAGACTTCATAAAAGTGATGCAATTCTTAGAAATGACCTTTCTTTAAGTTATTTAAAGGTCACCTGTGGAATCCAGCTCTGAATCTTCCCCCTAAACAAGGACTTCCATTCAAAGACGGGAGGAGGCAGGTCAGGCACCTGTGGCGGAAAAACAGAAAGGTTTCAAAATTACATCTTTCCTCTACAGACAAGAAGACCTCAAGCTAACAGTGGCAAACATCCAGAAATATACTCGTCATCACACATTCAGTGTCTCCGTGTCAATGTGTTTTTATGTCTTTATGCAGAGAAAGATGAAAAAATATTTTCCCTTAAACCAGAGGTGTCCAACATGCGGCCCATGGGCCAAAACCGGCCCTCCAGACGGTCCAATCCGGCCCTCAAAGTATAAAAATTCCAGAGAAGACATTAACTGCAGATTGTAAATTAGTAAAACTATAAATTTAAAATAATTTCTAGACCACGACAAGTTGTTTTATGTTGTTCATGATGTTTTGTACAAAGATGAGAAGATTTATTAAATGTGAACATTTTGCACTAAAACAAAGGATAAATTTGGAGCTGTTGTGGTTATTTATACGTTATTGTGGTCTGATTTTACTGGTCCGGTCCATGGGGATCAAACTGGGCTGAATGTGGAACCTGAACTAAGATGAGTTTGACACCCCTGCCTTACATGCTGTACATGAAAGCTCCAGTATTTAACTGTGGAGTTACCAAGAGAGCACAGAACTCACCGTACTGATACGTGGACCTGGGCGGTGATGGAAGAGTACTGTGTGGACCGTTGGAGACCTGAGTGACGAAACTTTTGCCACGGCTCTGGAGACGAGATCTTTGCACAGCCATCGCCACCGCCTGAGCAAATCTGGACGGAGCTGCACTCGTCTTGTCCACAGGCGTCACTGAGGTAGACTCTTCACTGGATGCAGTAGTTTGACCATTTGAGGTAGGACTTGCGGACAAACAGGAAGCTGCAGGATCTTCTTTCTTCTCCTCCATGACTTCAATGTCTTCATTAAAAAAGACAGGAGGAGGAGGAGGAGGGAAAGCCGCCTCCTCCTCCTCATCTTCTGGTTCTTCCTCAACTTTCTTCTCAACACCACATGAGCTACACTGGTCTATGTCTGTGCTGGGGCTTTGGATGAATTCGTTCTGATCTTCTGGGTTGATGTGAGCCTCGCTAGTCGAGTCACCATCACTGCAGTCTGACGGTCCAGCCGGTATCACCTCAGACGTGACCTCAGGTTCTTCCTTGTCCTCCTGCCCTTCAGTGACGTCCCCGGCCTCATGCAGAGGTGTATGTGGACTGTCCTGTCTGCTCAAATCAGCGTCCTGAGAGCAGAGTTCTGGACTGGCCAACGGTGCTTCACTCTCGGATCTGTCGGGGGAATGAAGATCCTCCTCAGCCTCCGTTTGACTGTTCTCAACGTCAGGAGGTTCCTCACTCTCTGGATGGTTGTCTGCTGATGTCTGGGACTGGTCTGGAGCGTTCAGGGACACTTCTGAATCACTGAAGTTCAGTTTCTTGGAGGGAACCACTTTAAACGTGGTCAGCCCCCTCCTCTGTGCCGGATCCTCCCATTCATTCTCAGTAGGTAGCTCAGACGTGAGAACGGCTTCAAGCTCAGCGCAGATAGCCCCGTTATCCGAACACTTTGGTGTTGACGACATGAAGGAGGAGCTGTTGTGAAATTTGGGGAAGGTGGCGGAGTTTTTTAAACGTTTGACCAGAGTTCCTTTAGAGACGGAAGACGTCAGGACTCTGGCGAGAGCACAGCGGGCGTCGGATAGGTCTTTCCCTCGGAACAAAGGCAGAAGATAGGGATCGGTCACGTCATGGAGATGAGCCAGTGATGGGCGTGAGGACGATGAGGATGACTGAGGCTGTGAATTAGGCGGTGATGAGGAGGGCGACTGGTTCACAGATTCTGACTCATCGCTTTCTCTTTGCTCCTCCAGAGTGTTCAAAGAGTCTACAGCCCCTAGAGAAACAGGAGAAACTTAACAAAATGAATTATTCAGTTTCAAAGGCCACAGAATTTAGATACCACTGGGTAAACAATTAAAAACTGCTGCATTTTCAACAGAAAGTATGCACAGGAAACACAAAACCTATTTGTATGTACAAGCTCTTCAGAGTACTTCACACCCCTTCACTCTCTGCACATTTTGTGATGTAGATTTTTATTCTTCAATATATTTACAATCAATATAAATGTATTTACCCTGCCAAAAATGAAAGGATATATTCTTTTATACATCTCTGCATTGCACATGGCAGCGTCATGCCATGTGTAACCAGGTTGAAATAACAGATATATTTTCACATATGAAATTCCACTAACTTCCAAAATTCATGTAAATAATTGTTTTATGTTCCTATTCTGTGTTTAAAATGTATTTCACTTTTCATTGTTATTGGAATTAGTACTGTCTCTTTAAGACACATATGCGCCGGAAGTAAAAAGTATTGTCTGTAAAGTCTATCCTGTTGTCTTGATTTACAGGCACCAAAAAATATTGTTTCCTTGTCTGAAAAAAATTCAAATAATTCCTGAAAAGTTTCCCTTAGAAGTTTTATTTAAAAAAAAAAAAAAAATCCCCCAAATTTGGCAAGAAAGTTCTTGTAAATATTTTTCAAAAAATGAGTAGAAATGTTCCAAAAAAATCCTAAAAATATCTAAAGTGATTCCATATATCAGTAAAACTTCTGTTTTCTTTAAGAACATTCACATAAAAAGCAACCAAAATCCAGCGAATTTGGCTGGATTTTGGTTGATTTTTCTGTGAATGTTCTTAAAGAAACATTTTTTTATGTATTCCCTTTTTTCCACCAAAATGTGACAAAATTTTGAAAATGTGGACATCAGAAATTTCACAGTGAAGATGTATTTTTTCCCCACATTTTCAAACTTTAAATTTGCAAAACTTTAAGTAGAAAATTTCCAAAAATTCCTTGAAACGCGAGCAAAAATCTTCCAAAAAAAATCCTAAAAATATCTAAAGTGAATACGTATATATCAGTAAAACTTCTGATATTTTCTTTAAGAACATTCACAAAAAAAAATCATCACTCATTTTTTGAAAATATTTACAAGAATTTTCTTGTCAAATTTGGGAGATTTTTTCAAAATAAAACTTTCAAAAAAACTTTTTACGAATTATTGGAATTTTCTTCCTGAAATTTTTGCAAATTTTCAGAAATTTGGGGAATTTTTTTGCTGAATTTTGGATTTATTTTCAGACAAGGAAACAATATTTCTTGGTGCCTGTAAATGAGGACAACAGAAGGGTTAAGAACATTCACAAAAAAAAAAAATCAACCAAAATCCAGCGACTTTCACAGGATTTTGGGGGTTTTTTTGTGAATGCTCTTAAGAAATATTTTTAGCATTTCTTTTTTTCCACCAAAAAATGTTTTCCCACAAATGTTGAAAATGTGAACATCAGAACTTTCACTGTGAAAATATATTATTTTTCCACATTTTCAAACTTTAAAACGGGTCAATTTTGACCTGCAGGACGACACGAGGGTTAAAGGACATTAATCATTTACAAATATTTCACTCAATATTCCTCTTGATCTGGCTTTGTTTTGAATAAAAGGCACCAATAAAGTTAAGCCCTTAATAGGAAAAGAAACAAAAAAGAAAGGTACAAAACTTTCAGCAAACAAAAAAAAAGTAAGCAAAAGACAACTTAGAAAAGGTCCAAACGTAAGTGCAGCAGGCAGCAGTGACACACATCCATGAAAGCCACTAAGATGGAGGAGGAAGGAGGAAGAAGAGGCCAACGCAGGAGGAGGAAGAGGGATGGAAGGAGGAGAGGAAAAGGAGACGACAGCAGCAGCAGCAGCAGCCCTCAATCACCCCCTTCAGGTGACACAGAGTCTGGAAGCAGGGAGGAGAAAAAGTTTACAGGTTTACAGAGCATCCCGAAGCACCGAAACTTTAAGTCAGGGGTGTCAAACATGCGGCCCACGGGCCAAAACCGGCCCTCCAGAGAGTCCAATTTGGCCCATAAAGAGTAAAAATTCCAGAGAAGACATTAACTGCAGATTGTAAATTAGTAAAACTATAAATTTAAACTAATTTCTGGACCATGACAAGTTGTTTTGATCACAAAGTAAAATACTAGAGATCAAATTGTCCTGAATATAGAACCTGAACTAAGATGAGTTTGACACCCCTGATCTAAGTGATGCTACATGAACTTGATTATGTAAATGTGGGCGATTAGGAGTGTGTTTATTGACCGTTGATGGGGGTGTTATTCCAGCGTCACGAAGACACCAGCTCAGCAGTGACAACAATGAGGGAGTGAAGTAAGACACCGACACTGCTGACAGCAATTTATTTCTTAATTACAATGCTGACAGGAAGCTTTTTTCTTTTTTAAAATGTGCCCAATCAAGTGTTTCTCACATAATTACAGATCCCTGATAACCTACGTCTAACAACAAAATGCCCATTGTCTATTCAAGGCTGTGAAAAGACAGAACCTGAACCCTGGTGAGGAAAGCATATCAGACAGACTAACGTGGGGGAATGAAAGCTTGGACAATAGAGGGATTTATCTGGGAACACACTGAAGGCAATATGCTCTGTGAACAAGGCTTTGGGTCACTTTAATTGCCCCAAACGGGGTTAAACTGCTCGGACCCATAAAAAGCTACATTTTGCGCTGGATTTAACTGCTAAATCTTCCATTTGATGGCATTCACTTTGACATTTTAATCTTGATTTAACTTCAATCTCTCTCGACCTCGCGTGACACCGACTGAGGCTGGAAGGATTTGGCAGAGACAAGAATTCACCCCGCTCTAAACCCATTTGATTTCCACAGAAAAACTGTAAAAGGTCAATTGGGATTATTGTAATGGCAGATTTCCTCGGCTCGGCTGTTTCAGACAATCGCCACCAGATGGCCAAATAAACAGAAAGGAAGCCTCATTTAGAGCTTCTAACTGGCATTACCAACAACCTCCAACATAAGTAAACAAGACCTTACCTGTGACAGTTTCTGTCTGCAGCTCCTGGAGTGTGTTTGCACAGGGAGGAGGTGGTGCTCTCCTCTTGGTGCTCCTTAAGGTCGATTCTCCAGACCTCTACAGAGAGACAATGAGAGACAACGATGCTGAAATTAGTCCACATTCAGCCCAGTTTGTTCTCAAGTGGGCCGGACCAGTAAAATCATGACATAATAACCCATGAATAACGACAACTTTCGTTGTTTTGGGTCTCATTTTTGTTGTTTTGTTTCTCGTTGTCGCTTTGTGTCTCATTTTTGTTGTTTTGTCTGATTTTTGTTGTTTTGTGTCTTGTTTTTGTCATTTTGTGTCTTTTTTGTCATCTTGTGTCTTGTTTTTGTCATTTTCTGTCTTGTTTTTGTCATTTTCTGTCTCATTTCTGTCATTTTCTTTCTCGTTTGGTGTCATTTTGTGTCTCGCTTGTGTCATTTTGTCTCATTTTTGTTGTTTTGTATGTCATTTATGTCAGTCTGTGTCTTGTTTTTGTCTTTTTGGGCATAGTTTTTTCTGACCTTCCCTGAGAATTTCATTCAAATCTATTAGTCTGTTTTTGAGTAATGCTGCTAACAGACAAACAGACCAGTTATTAATATCAAACAACTACAATTCCTCTCATTTTCCATCAGACTTGTCCCTTAACAGGTCAGCAAACACTCAACCCTCCTAACTGGGTGGAAAGAGAGAAATCTAACCTGGAACCCACCTGAGCTCCTCTGGAATGGCAGCTGTCCAGGTTGTTGGGGACGCTCTGTGATGCACCCATGGGTGGCTGGGGGGCTCGTCTCTTCTTTGGCATATCTGCAGGCAGGGTGTTAGAAGAGGAAACACCTTCCAGATTCATAGCGTCTCCCGCTAGCTGGCTGTGACCAGGAGAAGCCGGAGCACTCACTGCCGCTTTCTACCAAAAAAAAATTACAGTTAGCAGAGAAAATCTGCAGGAAACATAATTATTCCCGCAGCTTGACAACGTACCTTTTCATGTTTCTTCTTTTTTCTTCTGAATAAGCTGAAGAACCCTGAGTTCTCCTTTAGTTTTTTCTCCTTCTTTGGTGGGTCTGTGCAAAGTCAACAGCCTTCATCAGTAAACTATACACAGCATAAACACTGAATGAGCCTCTGCATGCACTCGTTTCCTCGTGTTACCTTGTAGTGGAGGTGGTGAAATGACCTCTGTTGGTGTGACAGCTGCTGCAGACAGAAAACACATTTGCCCACACAGATGAATCAGGTCACATTGTACAATAAGAGCAGATATTTATACAGGAGTGGGCGTACTGTGGGAATAAAACGTCTTCAAAACATTATTTTAGCTGAGCTCTGTTGGCTGCAAGGGTTCTGTGAGAGCAACACGACTACAAATACTAATTTTGGGTAGACAAAGTGTAAACAGATGAGATCCCAGATGTTTTACTGAGGCACACATGGTTAAACTGAGTATATTTACTTAATATAGTGTATTTACTTATATATCCCAGAATTTATTGAAACAAATGACATACTAGGCTGTATTTTTTCAATACCGTTCAAAAGTTTGGGGTCATCCAGACATTTCCATGTTTTCCAGTAAAACTCCCCCTTTTATCCATGTGCTAACATAACTGCAGGGTTTTCTAACCATCAATGAGCCTTTCAACACCATTAGCTAACACAATGTAGCATTAGAACACAGGAGTGATGGTTGCTGGAAATGTTCCTCTGTGCCCCTATGGAGATATTCCATTAAACATTTCCAGATAGAATAGTCATTACCCACATTAACAATGTCTAGACCAGGGATGTCAAACATGTGGCCCGCGGGGCAAAACCAGCCCTCCAGAGGGTCCAATCTGGTCCGTGGGACGACTTTGTAAAGTGTCATAGAGAAGACATTAACTGCAGATTGTAAATATGTAAAACTATAAATGAAAAACAATTTCTAGACAAGTTGTTTTGATCTTAAAGTAAAATACTAGATTGCTCATTGTTCTTTTGTCATTTTGTGTCTCATTTCTGTAATATTTTGTCTTGTTTTTATAGTTTTTTTTCATTTTTTTGTCTGATTTTTGTCATTTGTCTCATGTTTTTGCCATTTTGTGTTTCCTTTTTGTCTCGCTCGTCTCTGCAAGGATTTATGCATTACACTGATGCTACATGATTACCTGATAGGGTTCTAGCGCCATTAACCAGGTGTTCAGGTGCTCTTAACCCTTTGATGCACAACATGGGTCCAGAGATACCCATATTCGGTGGAATATGGGTATCTCTGGACCCATGCTGTGCATCAGAGTTTTACTAAAGTGCTACGCCTACATGTGTCGATGTGGCATTAGCATCGTTACAGGTTTCCTCTCGGTTTCTACCTGCTTCAGTTGTCTTCAATGAGTGGTGCTCAGCGGGGTCTTGAGCTGAGTCTTTGGCAAAAACCTCCCTCAGCCCGTGGTCGTTTAAGGTCTTGCTCATGTCCAGCGGCTCTTTGGACTGAGAGTCTCTCAGTAAGGAGGTCGTTGCTACTTGAAGCTCACACTTTTCACACACCATGGGCAGCAGCATCTCCAGGGGCAGTCTTGGATTCACTCGCACCACCGTCTTGTGGGACTTATTGTAGTTGATCAGTAGACGAACGGTTGCCTGCAAAGAAAAACGACACTCGACTCATTTTATGTTCCTTATTACGAAGTTTGCTGTAACTTTTAATGCTTTGTTGTTGTTTTTTTTGTAACCTCGGGCATGTAGGGCCTCCTGATCTTCTCTTTTTCCTCCACCGCTCTGGGCTTCAGCACAATCTTCTCAGCTTCCAGCAAGCCGACAGGAGAGTTGGGTTTGAAGCTGATGTTGTTCTTGTTGGGTGAGAGAACTTCAACGGTGTAGTCGGAGGGATTCAGGTGGTGACTGGCACAGAGAGTCACCAGTACGTCCATCACCGGTTTACTGTACAGATGAGAAAATTAAATAAATCAACCACATTCATCCTGGTCTTGTTCTGGTTTGCAGTTCTCTCAGGTTTTTCTAGGTCAGGGGTGTTAAACATGCAGCCCAGGGGCCAAAACCGGCCCTCCAGAAACCGGCCCCTGGGACGACTGTAAAGTGTAAAAACTACAGAGAAGACATTAACTGCAAATAATAAATTAGTAAAACTATAAATGTAAAATAATTCCTAGACCATGACAAGTTGTTTTGATCATAAAGTAAAATACTAGATTGTTCATTGTTCTTCTGTCATTTTGTGTCTCATTTTTGTAACATTTTGTCTTGTTTTTGTTGTTTTTTGTGTTTGTATGTCTGACTTTTGTCGTTTCTCTCATGTTTTTCTCCTTTTGTGTTTCCTTTTTTTCGCTTCTGTTGTCAATTTTTTTGTGATTTTGTTTCTCGCTTTTGTCATTTTGTGTCTTGTTTGGGTGATTTATGTAATGTTTTTGTCACATTGTTCATGATGTTTTGTAAAAAGATAAGTCCTTAAATGTGAGCATTTTTGCACTAAAACAAAGGAAACGTGGAGTTGTGGTTATTTGTAGGTTATTATGCTGTGGTTTTACTGGTCACTGGAGATCAAATTGGGCTGAATGTGAACTAAAATGACTTTGACACCCCTGTTCTAGGTTGTATTATGAAAAGCTCGTCATGTGGTCTACCTTCCATGCACCGTGGCGTTCTTCTCCAGACCTCCTGGCAGAACCACACACAGCGAGTGGTCTTTTTCCAGCGGATTCTCCTGCTCATCCATCTCCAGAAAACTCCCAAGATCTGGTGCTGTGCCCACCCTCAGGTAAACCTCCTGAGAAACAGCAAACATTCCAGCTATTTATGCTTAATAATGCCAGGAAAAACAGATAAAACTTAACCAACATGATCCTCAAGAGAGTTCAAGCCATTTTTGACGATCCAGTCAAGTGTCTTAACACTTAAAATCTCTCTCCAGTCATTGATGTAACCCTTTAAAACTCACATATGTTCATCAAAGTGGCATATCTACCATTTGTTTCCATAAAAATAAACAACTCTGCACTGTTGCTTCTTCTATCAATAGCCCAAAAGTCTGTAGCAAACCTCCACCATGGTGCTTTTTGCCAGTTTTTGCTTAAAGCGTGTCTTTTATAACATCCAACATAATATGAGCAGGATTTAAAAAGTTTGATTGACGACTATACAGCAGCAACACCTTAAAAAAATCTATTTTTCACTGTAGGGTTACATTTTAATTACTTGTTCATCTATAAATTAATTTAAAACAAACAAAAAATTGAAGAAATTCAGAAGAATTTCAATTTGTCTGACACAAAATTCCAAATATTTACATTTAATATTTGTTTAAAAACTATTTTTCACTCTAGGGCTGCATTTTAATCATTTGTTCATCTGTAAATTAAATTTTAAAAATTTTAAAAATCAAAGAAAACTTGCCCAAATTCAACGTATCTGACACAAAAGTGCAAATATTTCTATTTAATATTTATTTTAAAAATCCATTTTTCACTGTAGTGTTGCATTTTAATCATTTGTTCATCGGTAAATTAAATATTAAAAATTTAAAAAAGAAAAGAAAACTTGTGCAATTTTAATGCATGTGATACCAAAGTCCAAATATTTATATTTAATATTCAATTAAAAAATATATTTTTCAGTCTAAGGCTGCATGTTAATAATTTGGTCACCTGTAAATTAACAAAAATAAAAAAATAATAAAGAAAAGTTGTCCAGTTTCAATGTATCTGATACAGAGGTCCAAAAATTTATATTTAATATTTATTTTAAACATTTATTTTTCATTCTAGGGCTGCACTTTAATCACTTGTTCATCTGAAAATTAACAAAAAATAAATAAAAAATTAAGAAAATTTGATCAAATTCAACATATCTGACACAACATTCTAAATATTTATATTAAATATTTATTTTAAAAAAATATTTTTCATTCTCGGCCTGCACTTTAATCATTTGTCCATCTGCAAATTAATTAAACAAAAATTAAAAACTAAAGAAAATTTGTCCAATTTCAATGCATCTTACACAAAAGTCCAAAACAAAAATATTTAGTTGAATTGAAGAGAAAAAAAATCTGTAAAAATTCACATTTAAGTACTTAAAGAATTATCAGAATTATTGTTGATAAAGGACTATTAATCTGCTCAGTGCTTTACATTAATTTAAAGGCAGGCTAGTGCTACTCCTTTAGGTGTTGACATTTACAGAGTAGTTTACCTATTGAGCCTCCCTCTTGCAGTAAAATACCAAACCCCTGAAGCCAAACACAGTGTTAAATGTTATCTGAAAACGTTCCTATGAGATGACAGTCCAAACAAAAAAATCCATTAACCGAATCGCCTCCACACAAAAACTACAACAATAATATCCCAGAAGTCCCTGAAAAGTGAGCTGCAACCACGAATGCTAACTTGGAAGCGTTTTCCTGAAAAGTCCGCAGCAGCTTCCGACTCTATTTAGATAAATTTAGATAAATATCAGGACTTTGCTCACCTCCTTCCTGGGATTTAATCGCTTTCTGTCTTCACCTCTGAGCTCTCTGTCTGTATTATTTATCATTTATTTATTTAAATAAGAGCTTCTTTCAACGCTTCGCCTCCAGTCGACGCCCCTCCGCTCTGTTCTCAGATCGCAGTGCAGCGGCGCGTGCCACCTGTCTGGGAAGAGCTCATCAACGCGCGCGCGGCCGCTGACGCACGCGCACACAAAAGACGGGGTGACCGAGTCCAAAGTAAACAAACCGTGACGTCATTTGCTGTTCGACTTGTATTTATACAAATGTATGTAAACAAAACCAACATTTAAAAATAGATATAATTGATTTCGAGCGTTTGTTTTATCTATCTAATAATGACAATGAATGTAAATAATAAACATTATTCGTAAACATTTCCTTGTTTATATTAGAACAATAGCCTGTTTTTCAACTATTCCTGGAAGTTCGGTTAAACAAAAGTTTCCTTTAAAAGCTAAAGAAATGTCAAATTTTCTTCTTAAAATACATTATGTGAAGAAATAACTTTAAGAAATTGAACCCAATAACATTTATTAGATCAATAGTACAACAAAGAGGCTGGTATTCAACTGTTCCTGCTGGTTCTGTTCAATAAAAAGTTACTTTAAAAGCTAAAAAAAAGTTACTTTCAGTTCTCTACAAAATACATTATTGTTAAGAAATAATCTGAAGAAATTGATCAGCTATTTTTCAACCATTCCTGGTAGTTCTGATGAATAAAAATGTACTTTTAAAGCTGAAGAAATGTCAAACATTATTTTAAAAGTGCATTATGTTACCTAATAATCTGAAGAAATTGACTCAACGTATAGCTGACATTTATTAGATCAATACTACAATAAACAGGCTATTATTCGACCATTACTGCTGGTTCTGTTACTTAAATGTAAAAAAATAAACAAAATAGCAGTTCAGTGACTCACTTCCTTGTTTATATTAAAACAGCCAATTAAACCAAATGTACAGCTGACATCAATTAGATGAACAAATAGGCTGCTATTCAACCATTTCCTGGTAGTTCTGTTAAATAAAAGTTTACTTTAAAAGCTAAAAAAAAATGTAAATTATGTTAACAAGTAATCTGAAGAAAATAAACCCGATGTATAGTTGACATCTGTTAGATCAATAGTACAATAAATAGGCTGTTATTCAACCATTACTGCTGGTTCTGTCAACCCTCATGCCGTCCTGTGGGTTAAATTGACCCGTTTTCAAGTTTGAAAATGTGGAAAAAAAATAGATTTTCACAGTGAAACTTTTGATGTCCACATTTTCAACATTTTTGGGAAATCTTTGAACATTTTTTTGGTGGGAAAAAAAAGAAATGTTAAAAATGTTTCTTAAGATCATTTACAAAAAAAAAATCTACCAAAATCCAGTGAAATTTGCTGGATTTTGTTTGATTTTTTTTTTGTGATTGTTCTTAAAGAAAATATTAGAAGTTTGACTGATATATATGGAATCACTTTAGATATTTTTAGGATTTTTTTTGGAAGATTTTTACTCATTTTTTGAAAATATTTACAAGAATTTTCTTGCCAAATTTGGGGGATTTTTTTATTTTTTATTTTTAAATAAAACTTTTAAGGAAAACTTTTAAGGAATTATTGGAATTTTCTTCCTGAAGGTTTTTGCAAATTTTTCAGAAATTTGGGGATTTTTTTTGCTGAATTTTTTGCATTTTTTTCTGACAAAGAAGCAATATTTTTTGGTGCCCATAAGTGAAGACAGCAGGCGGGTTAAATAAAAGTTGACTTTAAAAGCTCAAATAATCAACATTATGTTCACAAATAATCTGAAGAAATTAAACCCGCTGTATTAGATCAATTGCACAACAAACAGACCGTTCCTGTTCACTTTAAAAGCTAAAATATGTCCAAAATTCTTTCTAAAGTACATTATTTTCCAAATAATCTGAAGGAAGTGAACCTGCTCTGCAGCTGACATCTATTCCACTCAGCCTGTCTGTCAGCCATGTTGTTCAGGCAGTAAATAAGCTTACTCTGTTTCTGGAGGAAGAGGGATTAGCGCTCTAAAAGGCTGCGTCTCTTCATGCCACCACGCTCAGAGCTTCACATCTGAATGAATCAATAATCGTAGCTTGTTGCACTTACCTGCGTCCACACATTGTTCCCTTTTCTGTGTTCTGAAGTGGCAGGATGAGGGAGGTAGAGAGAGAGAGAGGAGTTCTGTTCTCCTGTAATCCCTGTTTAGTAGAGAATCCTGCCACACCTACAGGCCCTGCCCCGTCATGTGACAGCTCTGGTGTGGGTGGTGGTGGTGGTGGTGGAGGGTGCATCGTGCACGGGCATGCACCTGGTAACCTGGTGAACCAGTGTGCAGTGGGAAAGCTCTTCCCTAACCACATTAATGTGAACAGATATACTACTCAATTTGTAAAAAGGCCTCTAATCCACATAATCCTCTCTATAATAATTGCTGATCAGCATTCAGACACGCTGGGTTTCACCTTTAAGCGACGCTGCTTTGTACTAACTAAAATAAAGTAAACACACGAAGGATTTGGAAGCAGAGTGGTTGCAAACACTGTCTTAGTTTTGGAGAAAAATGGCTTCAAAGTTTTGTGTTTTCAAGGAGTCGAAGCGCCACTGTAATGTTATATTTGCCATGAAAATCTAGACCATAAACTGTACAGGTCATTCCAGAATTGGAGCACATTTGGGCTTCAAAATGGATTTAAAAAAAAATAAATAAATAAGACTTTTAAGAGAAACTTTTAAGGAATTATTGGAATTTTCTTCCTGAAGGTTTTCAAATTTTCTGAAATTTGGTGAAATTTTTGGCTGATTTTTGGGATTTTTTCCAGACAAGAAACAATATTTTTTGGTGCCCATAAATGAAGACAGCAGGAGGGTTAAAACATCTCAGATTAGGAGGTTACATGAAAGCAAAATTCTATTTTTGAGTGAAAAATTGCTATATTTTTTTTAGCATGTCTGCTTATTTTAAGACACCTAAGCTTGACAATCCTGGTAAAATAGAGCTTCAAATAAGTTTTCCCATCTCAATATTCTAAATATCATATATTATTTCAAGAAATCTTACCAAGACATTTTTCACTTGTTCTGTTGGCAGGTTTTTTCACTTATTTCAAGGTAAAAGTTCCTTGAAATAAGTTTTTTTGTTGTTTCTTTTGAAAGGGGCATTTTCCAGTGCAGAGACGCGATATCTCACCTGATGGTATTCCAGGACTCAGTGACCTTTCACTTTTGCACAGGACTGCTTTTGCTCCACTGGAAAGTCACACACTCTTGCTGCTGCTTCAGTTTGTGCCTCCACCTCGCTGAGGGGAGTTCATGTCAGTCCACTCAGACCTGCTGAGGCCTTGTGGGAAATGTAGTGAATGACTGGACGAACTCGAGGGAAATCGACCTCGACTGACGGCTGAGGCTCAGGGCTCCTGATTCATCTGCATGCAGGAGGTGTGCAGCTACAGGCTCTTAAGTGGGAGGTTTAATCAAATGAAGCACGTGGAACACATGTCCACAGCGAGTGTAATCTGGTAATCTTATTGTGGAGTCTGCTGCTGCAGGAAACAGATCACAGTGAGGCCGTCTAGGTTAATGAACTGATGAGGAACAGATAAGCAGAAAGCCTGTTTCATCACGCTGTCCACCTCATCATGTTTTCAAATGGACATGAACACGTGCACACAAACTGCACTGTGATAAACAGGTAGATCAGGGGTGTCCAACATGAGGCCCGTGGGCCAAAAGCGGCCCTCCTTTTTTGTCATTTGGTGTCTCGTTTTTGTCACTTTGCATCTGATTTTTGTAATATTTTGTCTTGGTTTTTTTGTCTGATTTTTGTCATTTTTGATCATCAAGTAAAATACTGTATCATTCAGTTCCAGATTCCTGTGACACCCCTGAGGTAGAAGGTGATCAAATGTGTGATAAAATGAATGGCGTGAAGTGAAACACTTCGTTTTTCCGGTTAAAGGAACTCGAAATGACAACAGAATGAGCTCATTTCCCTGTGTTATCCTCATGTAAACTCCATTTCTGAATAGATTCATGTAAACTCAGGAAGTTTTTATCCAGCAGTGTTCAATCTATGTTCTGTATTTCAGTCTGAGCATTTACAGAAAGCATGAAAATGTACATATGAGAGCACAGATTCGTGTGAGCTGACTTTGTTTTTACAGCTTTTCTGTAACAGGGCCACAGCCAGAGACAGAGGGCTAATTCGGAGCGCAAACAAAGCCAAATGGAAGCCTCTCCTTGGAGCTAAATGACGCGCTACAACCTAATTCTGACATCCCACAGTCTGAACAAGGCTCCCAAATTCATCACCCTGCCTCTAATGAAACACAAAGTCACAGAGAGCTGCCAAGGAGGACATCAAGCACTGGGCTTTACTGTTCAGAGCTCCTCATGTGGTCCTTACAGCGCTTTATATTTGAAAACGTAGCAATTAAGCAATTACCTTAACCCTCGTGTCATCCTGCTTTTCCTGGTTTCAAAGTTTGAAAATGTGGAAAAAATATATATTTCACAGTGAAACTTCTGATGTCCACATTTGCAACATTGTTAGGAAATTTTTGAACATTTTTTGTTGGAAAAAAAGAAATGCAAAAAAAAAAAAATGTTTCTTATGAACATTCACAAAAAAATCTGCCAAAATCCAGCTAAAATTCGCTGGATTTTGGTTGATTTTTATGTGAATGTTCCTAAAGAAAATATTAGAAGCTTTACTGATATATATGGAATCACTTTAGATATTTTTAGAATTGCATAGGTCAACTTCAGGCCACCAAATACCTCCATCAGGCCGAGAACATGGGACCTGCAGTGGAATCCGGTTGGTTTCAGGGTGGGACTCTTGAGTGCTTGATCAGATTGGGATCTGAGGAGTTTGAAACTTGTCTCAGTACATCCACATGAATCCCAGGACCCAAAGTTTCCCAGCAGAACATTGCACTGTAACTAGATGACTAATGTCAGTTATTTCAACTGTGTTACAGTGATCCTCTGTGTTTGATTCCTTCTCATCTGTGAGTGTTAGATTGAGGTTATGACAGCTGCATATGGACCCATTTAATTTCCAAGACACTGGACTTTCATTTTAAAGGCTCTAAGGATTTTTCAACCCTCCCTGTTTGGACTATTTAGTGTCTTCCTGCAGGAGATCAGGCACTCGTAGAACTCGTAGAGCAGATCAACAACTCCCTGTGGAATTCCTGCAGAATAGTTGGCAGCTGTGGTGTAAACTCCAACTTGAGGAGTCATGTTTTGATGCCATGAAACCAGAGTGGCTTTAATACATTTGTTAATTGCTTGTAAGTGAATAATTTCACCTTTAAAAGTGATTTTAGACTCTTTTGTTAACGTAGAACTAAGGTAACTTTGTCGACTCCCTCCTGATCTCCAAAATGTTCATTATTCTCTTTGTATTGTTTGTGAAGAGGGACATTTCACCACACGAA
Source organism: Amphiprion clarkii (assembly GCA_027123335.1). Taxonomy (NCBI): domain Eukaryota; kingdom Metazoa; phylum Chordata; class Actinopteri; family Pomacentridae; genus Amphiprion; species Amphiprion clarkii. Next base: position 1,935,585 of record CM049590.1, on the reverse strand, counting down.
CCGGGGAAGATTTCACAAAACCGTCTGATTATTGCCACTTAAATTAGTCTAGCATAAAAGTTAGAACTTAACTATAAATTTATTGTCATTGATATTGAAATTCCTGACATAATATTAAATCATCAGGCAGCAGTGTTGTGGTCGCAGCCTCTGATTGGCCAGTGACAGTCCCTTCCCATCTCCGGTCCAGGTTTTTCTTTCTCCTAGGTGTGTTCTGACACTAAGACAGGTGCAGGTGCTTAGTAATCAGTGGAGACAGAGTGCAGGCAGGTGTTCCTGATCATCATCTTCACACACTTCTCCATAAAACCAGACGTCAGTCTTCACTCAGATTGAGACCATGAACCTACATGTGTTACTGCTGTGCACTGGTCAGTTCTTGCCATTTGCTTTCAGTATTTCTGTGTTTCTTTATGTAGTTCTTCATCTACCTGTGTCTCCTGGATCTGCTGTTTGCTTTGTCCTGTCTGTTGGAGAGAAACTCACCTGTTGGATTCCTGGCTTCCATGCTTCTGCCAGTCTGCTCTCCATTCCTGCCTCTGAAGCCAGCACCTGCCTCTACCCTCTTCACACCAGGAGCTGTTGGACCTCCAGCTCTCCTAACCCTCTCAGTCCTACACCTGCCTCTCCACTGCAGCCCCACAATCTACACCTGCTGAGTCGCCACTACACTGCAATGGTTGGAGCCAGTCCTGCCACCAACTCTGTTCCCCTCACTCCGTAAGGTAAGTCCTCAGTACCTAGCACTACCAGATAATAGTTGTGTTCAGTGATCTAATGTTTATTACTGTTTACGGTCAGTTGCTAATTCCAGCTAAGGTTAAATACTGTAACAGTCATTACTATTGCCATTACGCTATCTCGCCACACGGTGGCGCCTTGCTAAGTTGGTATGGTTAATAGGTCACTCTTCCCTTTTTTTCCTGCAGTTTCCTGTTGATCGTGTCATGGACTCGGCCGTGTGTACGCGGACCTCTGTGCTCACCAAAGTAACGTGGTACAGCTGACATTTATATTTTTATTTCTAAAATAACTGGAAACCTGTGGAAATCTCCAAGTCTTCGCTCTTTTTGCTATTCACTAGCACAAGTCCATGGCTGACTACTCCTCAGCTCATACTACTCACGTTACAATACGGGCGCCACGTCTTTAGCCGTTTTTCGTGCACCACTGGGATTTGGGGATTGTGTTTGTTTGGGTTTAGTTTCTGTTTAGGGTTTTTGTTGTAGTCCGCTCAGTGTTTCCAAGTTGGGTTTTAACTTGATGATGTTGGTTTAGTAGTTCCAGGTTCTAGTTGTAGTCCGGCGGAGTTGGTTCCTGTGTACTTTGGTTTCCTGTTGTAGTTCAAGTTTGTTTCCTGTTGTAACCAGGGGTCCGTTTCACGAAGCAGGTTCAACAAACTCAGAGTGTAACCCTGAACTCTGAGTTTATCTACTCTGAGATAGGAAACGCTGAGTTTTCGGTTCCAGAACGGCTGATTTTAATTGGTTTAATCAACTCGGAGTAGTTTCACCCGCACTTCAGCGCGTTCACCACAACTCTGAAAAGCCAGTATCAATGGAGCGCCGATTCGACGAGTCACCATGGCAACGGGGAAGCGGAGGACGACACCGCTTGAATTGGAAATTTAATGCGCTTATATAGCGAGTTTGAACACGTTTTTAGAAAGAAGTGCAACACCTGCAGCTGCAAAAGAGAGAGACGGCGTGGGAGAACATTGCTGCTCGGATCAATGTGGAAGTTTAAATCACAATAATATTACAGGAAAACTGTTTGAATAGCAGCCTATTAAGTTATTTCATTTAGGTGCAATCCTGCAGGGGAGAAGTGCATGTGGCAGCAGCTGAAGATGAAATATAAAAGCAGTTTTAAAACAGGTAAGACCTCAGCATAATCTCATGGAGCTACCTCATTTTGATCATGTTTTGCATTGTAAAGTAGCCTAAATATTAAGTGGCTGTTTGACTGTGCAGTGGTTTTATTCCACACAGAGCCTAAATGTCTGCATCCATATCATGTTCTGTTAAATAATTAAGCCTAATTAAACTAACAGACTTCAACTCTGTTTCTTTTGGCCCGATATCAGTCATCTAAGAGGAAGAGGATGAAACTGTGTCTGCTGCCTTTCCAGAGGGGGATCCAGAAAGGCATCTAGAGGTATGTTACTGGTAGTTCTCGTCCCAGTCACATTTCTGAACAGTCTGGTGGAATGTAGACTGGCGTTTAGCCTACACTGAAGTATTGCACATTCTCATCCTTTTTAACAGAGCATGGCTGGACAGCAGCAGGATGGTTCCTCAACTTCCACTGCACAGATTGACACAGTGAGATGGATGTTCAGTAAACCCAGAGGTTCATTCTGTGGAAGTCATGTGCAACTGTAATTTAATGTCCTTTATGTATTCCCAGTTACCAGTAAAACAGATACAAACTGCACTCTGAGAAAAATGTGATACTTGGACCACCAGTTTAGGAGGGCAGATCTGGAAATGGAAATACTGGAGCACAAGTTAGAGGTGGGTGTAGGTCACAGGTGGATTATGTTAACTACTGGAACATGAACTAAACCAGCTCCTTTATTTGTAGGAAATAAAGACCAAATGAAATGTGTATCATGTCTTTATTTGACTGCAGTGATGATGGAGACTTAAACTCTGCAGTGATTATTGCATGTGGTGTGTCTGACTGCTCTGCTGTCCTGGATAGCTGCAGGTGGATGAGGGTTAGGGCTAACCCTTATGTCATATTGGGGAGAAAAATGTTCACCAATAGGTGTCACACCAAAGCACAGTTGGAATTAAGATTTACAGGATTCATTATTGCAGCAAGACTGTAAAATCTGGCTGAACACACAACATCAATTGGGTTACAGTTATGACTGAATATATCTAGGAGTCATACTACCGTTCAAAAGTTTGGGGTCACCCAGACAATTTCACGTTTTCCAAAAAACTCACACTTTTCTCCATGTGCCAACATAACTGCACAAGGGTTTTCTAATCATCAATGAGCCTTTCAACACCATTAGCTAACACAATGTAGCATTAGAACACAGGAGTGATGGTTGCTGGAAATGTTCCTCTGTACCCCTATGGAGATATTCCATTAAACATTTCCAGCTACAGTAGTCATTTACCACATTAACAATGACTACACTGGATTTATCATTCATTTCATATTATCTTTATTGAAAAAAAATGCTTTTCTTTCAAAAATAAGGACATTTCTAAGTGATTCCAAACTTTTGAATGGAACTGTATGTATTTGTGGTTTAAAAATGCGACAGTGTCCTTGGTAGACATTGCTGGCTTTGGTCATTTAGTGGGATTTATATGTTGGCAGTAATAACAATACAAATCTAGCCAGCCTTGTGCTTTAACTTGAATCCAGTATAAAAACAGAGCATGTTCAGGAAGCAAATACTTCCTCTGAACAACTTAACAGAGACGCTCTGCCTCCATCCAGTGGTGCTGTAAGAGCAGCTTGATGCGCTGTAACAGGCCATGATACCTGTAAAGCTCCACACTGTGACAAATGTGTTTTTCTGAGCTCAGCTGCTTTTGAGAAGAGGGAAAAAAAGCTGCACAGCATCTCTTAAGAGGCTCTTGGGAATGGAGCTTGAAGGGTTGGCGATAGAGTGAACTAACAGGGCACTTAGCCGCTATCTGTGGCTAAACAGGACTACTTGAGGGTCTTATTCTCAGCAGAATGCTGCGTTAGGATGTCTGAAGGGAGCTCAGACTGCTGCTCATCCTCTAAGTGGTTTAGATCTCTCCAGACATGACAAGGCCTTGCATCTAAACTGAGTCCTGGTCGGGGTCTAGGGTGCAGACATGTGATTCAGGCTGAGTAATGGAGAAAAGGAAGCAGACGGGGCGAGGTAGAAGTGAAGTTCACTCCTCCGATTTCGTTCTGCTCCTACTCTTACTTTAGTTGTTATATAGTTAATGACAGAGAGCGATACTCGGCTGGGCTGGCAGCGGGCCCGGGCCGACACCAGGTTTAATTCGACGAGTTGCGGTAAATGATTGATCGAGACACGAGTCATATCATGAAATCAAATCATCGTGACCCTCCAGACGGGGTCAACCGACACCTGTGATTGTGCACTCGCCCTTTCAGACGACAAGAAAGTCGCGGCTCCCCTTTCAGGAGGGTCATAATGGCTTATTGTGTTGCCTCTCAAGAACAAAACTTGCAAATGATGGCAATTATTCAAATAAGTCCTGCTCAGGCCACTGAAAACCAGGGAGGCACGTGTGCAGAACTTGCAGAACAAGTGGTAGAAAGATCAGTCCGTGAAATATGAAGCCAAATGCATTTTTTTCAATGAGGATAACATTAAAAGAATGATAAATCCAGTCTCAACATTGTTAATGTGGTAAGAGCTCTGACCTTGCAGAGTAAAAAAGGGACTGTTCTTATTGTGCTTTTTAATCTTCAGTAGAAACACCGGCTTGTTATTCATGGTGTTTTTAGTTGTCTATAGCAGCTGCCTTCAGGCGAAAACTGTTCTGATTGGACCCTTGGCTTTGCAATCAACATATATCAGCTCAAAATACAGCTTGGGGTCTCTTAGACATGTCCATATTTTTGAAAGGAAAGCAGTTTTTTTCCAATGAAGATAGTCTGGATGATCAAAAATTTCCCACAAAATCTTTTATCCCATCAGCATGTTCAGATGTTTTTTCATTGACTGAGGGATAGGTAACTAGTGAAGCAAGCAGTCAACGTCATGACATCATATGTTGTTTATTTTTTTTGTTGTGGGGCTTTCTGTGACATTGCTCTTCTTCAGAATTGATTTCTGCTTCCAACATGTGTGGCTGAAGTACTCCAATATTCCATCTTTCTGTTTGAGACCACTCTAGGTGAACTGGTTTGCTCAGCCTGTAGCTCATGGTGGAGGAAAAAGTGGGCAGGAAGGAGCCAAACATTCTAGAGAAGATCCAGTGTGGAGGTATGTGTAAGACATTTCAAGGCAGGAAGGGACTATTTTATTAGAAAAGAAAAAGTTGATAAAGACAGATGAGTTTTTAGGCGTTTTAATCAAGAGGAACTTCAGAAAGATCTGTACCTCATACAGTTAAAATGTATTTTACTTTACGATATAATATATAATCTATCAAGGTCATTCTGCTCCATACAAGTATGTTTTGCTGATAAAACCTGTCCTGTCATTTCTTTGTTTAGTTGCTTGATGAATGAATAGATGGAAGCAGTTTGGAGCAATTTTCATAAATATTGAATGGAATAATGGGATCTTTAAGATCCATCCATCCAGATGTGTTTATACCTGGAATGGATCCTCAAGTAAGGATGTAAACGCTCTAGTTTGCTTCGTATCTAACATTACTTAGCAGCAGCTGAGCTCCATGTGGCACCCAGGGCAGAAAAAGAATCAGCCTGTGATTTCTAATGCAGATAGAATTGTAAAAGAATTATGTGTACATGAGACATGATAAGCGTGTTTAAATGATATTGTCAACAGAGGGCGATAGAGACTCATAAGTTTTTCCATGAATTTTGACATTACATGCAACATAGTATGAGCAGCATTTTTCTCTTTTCTATGAAGTCCTTTGATTTAAAATATACATTTACCTGTTTTGATTGCATTTCTGACAAATGCCTTCCTTCAGCTGAGCTACATGACATCATTTATTAAATAACCCCTGGCATGCGTGAGGATGAGAGCATGCAATATGTCACCCAGGGAGTTTTCTAAAGACGGATGTGATTGCAGATCCCTGCCGTGCTGCTAATGTTGTGTGAAATGATGTTTGGGGGACATCCCCTCTTTACCTCTACTTAACTTTGCAGCATCTAATGAGGCCAGCTGCTTCTGGAGGTGCCCTATAGGAGAAACTGAAACCTGCTGGCGCTGTTACAGTCATTGTCTAAGTTTATAGGACGCTTCTATAGTTCCCCTTGCCCTCGATAGGTAGCGCTCCAGTTACACTGATGGCGTCACACCATCAGCTCTAATTAATTGTCTTTAATTACATCATTTGAACTTGAGTAAAGTCAGACTTGGTTACGTGTTGTTTTTTCTGAGATCGGTTAGATGTGAAATGTTGGTGCTACATATGTGTCGATCAGCCAGTCGCAGCATGCAGCCTTTGCAGGGTTTGTTGACGGAATCAATCGTTTAACACTTGTGGAAATGTGTGCTGTAGCTTTCTTGGCAAGCACTAATCTTAATGTTGACATCAGGTGGGAGGGAGCGTCATGTCATCTGCAGATAAATCAAGACAGCAGCTGCCAGTCTTCTGCTGCTGATCAGTTGTTACTGGAGATTCCCATCGTCTGAATCAGGGGTGTCAAACATGCTAGGTAGTTCTAGGTGCTTTTAGAATGCGGACTGGGTGACATGAAGAATTAGATTTTGCTTGCTTTTTAGCACCAAGTTTAATAAATCGGTGCTTTTCCATTACGATCTACAACTGAGATGTTGACACTATTTATATGTGGGGAGCTGGAAATCATGGAAACTTGGTAATGAACATGAGATAATTATGATCAGGAGCAAGCTGGAAACAAAAAGCAGCTTGAAAATCTGCCCTCCCCAAATTCAAACTGACAGAACATGCATCTTTAATTTAAAAAACACACTTTGTTCATTTGCATTGTTTGTGTTAGACAAAAATATAAAATGAATGAGTGATGAAAGTCATTTTTCAGTGTTTTCCTCCATATGTTTGAATGTACAGAAAGCAAAAATTCAATTAATTTTCACCAAATTGTTTCTCTTCTGATCAAAACCGTTTAAAGTGTCGCTCCACACTTGTCATTCATTGTGGGGTTTTTTGCAACGCAACAATAAGCACCGTGAATGAAGTCAAACCTGATCTCATTAATGATGTGTTGTTGCTCTAATTTACTTCACAGTCGCACAACAGCATTCAGTAGTGCACCTCTAATTGGATCTGTGCTGGTTCCTGCTTCCCACTCCTCCATTCTTTAATTCTCAGTACTGTGTTCATCTGTTTGTTTGGATTGTGGAGTATTTAATTAATCATTTTGTTGCTGGTTGCCGACCAAATATTACATGCGTGTGCTGTGAACTGACTATAACACAGCAAAGAACTGATGAGTATTCTAAGGGGGAAAAATGATTAAATTTGCATGTTTATTCTGCACATTATTGTTAACAGCCATTATTTAAACACGCGAGAAATGCAGCATGAACTTCTCTAAAAGTTTGAGCAGGAAAGACCTTGAAATCCCAAGGTTAACAAAAACAGTTAAGTTGGTTCTTTTAGATGGTTCACAGTGAAGAGCATTTTCTTTTTCAATCCATTTTTGGTATTCACCAAGGGTTAGAGACCTGACCTTTAGTTGTCATGCCAACTGTTAGCTGCTATTAAGGATTTCACCAACTCTAAGATGGACTACTGAATTTTTCTATCTACACTACTGTTTAAAAGTTTGGGGTCACTTAGAAATGTCCTTATTTTTGAAAGAAAAGCAGTTTTTTTTCAATGAAGATAACATTAAATGAATGAGAAATCCAGTGTAGACATGTTAATATGGTAAATGACTATTGTAGCTTCCCATGAGAGCATTGTGTTGTAATTAGATGATCAATGTTGTGAGAGTTTACTTGTTGACATCTCCACTGAATAATATGCAATTAAAAGACAGCATGGTGAAAAGTAAAGATGTGGAAGTAAGGGTGGTGGATGGATGTCAACAAAGAGAAGCATAAATAAATGTAATCTGGGATTTTGTAGAAAGTGTTTGGTACTGATGTTGTTTGGCAGCAGAGTCGCTGTATCAGAGGACTGATGATAATGAAACACAAAGCACATATACACTGCTACATCCCCATAGCATGTCTGGACGTACGTGGAATTTGGTGCCAAATGACTGAGCTTGCAGGACACACTTCCTCCCACCTCGCCCCATTCTTTTGGAAACACTGCAGTCACCATACCATTTTCCATATTTTAATGCGACATTCAGTAGCAGTGCTATAAATATCCTCGCTGTTTAAAGCTCCATTCTATATTTAGTCCTTTATAACATCAATTAGCTGGCGGGTAGCTTTACGATCCTGCAAATGATTCTCCGTCACTCAATACTGCATGTCGATAAGCTAAATGTAGGAGCTTTTTGCAGTCATCGCTCAGAGTCATTAGCCATAAATCAATGGAGGAGATTGACCAGTGGGCAGCTTCACCTTGTATGACATCTTTTAAATGGATTGTCCTGTCAAGATATTTGGCAGGGTCGATGATGATCTGTGTGTACAGTGCTGTACATTGGCAGATCAGAGATTGGGTTGTGGAGGCAACTGGAAACTCTTCATATTTCAGGAGCAAACAAATTTATCTGTTTTATTTGGACTGTGAGGAGCAGCAGCAGTGTGTTGACTCCCACAGCTTGTGGTGGTAATTTGGTGGAGCTGATTGCATTGCATGTACCATCATGTTTAATCTTTAATGTGTGTCCTCTGAGAGCCAGTAACTGTGGCAAATATATTCATGTACAAATTAGTACCAGAACTTCTTGCTACTCTTTGATCAGTGAAGAGCCAAACTTTCTTTGGAACTTTCAGTCCTGGTCTAGAGGCAGAACAACCCACAAAGAGAGAGATTGACATTTAGGGCTTTGAGTGAAATGTTTTGACAATTACTGAAGGGAAATGCCAAGAAATTTGGTACAGATTTCCATGGTCCTCTCAGCATAAATTCTACAAACTTTGCCATCATTAGACCAAATTTTATATTCCCCTATTACCATTAACCCCCAATGTATTTTGGGTTTAATGCTAAGTAGCTAATATTATGCCATCTTACCAGGTCTCAGTCGAGTCTAATGCTTTTTAACTGCATCCACAAATTACTCCTGCCTCGAGTGCAGCTCTGCTGAAATGTCTAAAACTCTTACCTGCAGGTAATATATGTAAATAGCTGTTTTTATCTGCATGCAAACCAGGCTTCTTGTGGGTGTTTGCCAGTGCGTGCATGTGTCTTCATGCTGCCCACATACAGCATTTGAACATCACAGACCCACAGCACAGGTATTAATCCTGAAACCTTTCTGTTCTTCCCCTCTACAGCTCGGACGGCAGCAGATATTCAGTTCTTCCCTGGAGAACCTGATCCTCACCGGCCACTGATGTCTCGTCAGTCCAGGAGGTGTGATGGAAAATCCCACAGAAGCAAGTCTGACCCTATAGACCAGGAGAGTCAAACTCATCTTAGTCCAGGTTCCACATTCAGTCCAATCTGATCTCCAGCCACCAGTAAAATCACAGCACAATAACCTTTAAATGACCACAACTCCTAATGTTTCCCTTTGTTTTAGTGAAATAAAAGACATAAAGCAACAAAAACAAGACAAAATGTTAGGCACAAAATGACTATGAGACACAAAACAACAAAAATCAGAGACAAAACGACAAAAATGAGACAAAATGACAAAAATCAGAGACAAAATGACAAAAATGAGACACAAAATGACAAAAATGAGACACAAAACTACAAAAGAACAATGAACAATCTAGTATTTTGCTTGTCATGGTCTAGAAATAATTTTATATTTATAGTTTTATAAATCTACAATCTACAGTTAGTGTCTTCTCTGTCATTTTTACACTTTACAAAATCACATGTTGGACACCCCTGCTATAGATCCACTTAAGCAAGACATTTATTAAAGCTAATTTTATCTGACTGACCGCACACTGAATGTCAGGGAAACCATACAGTGACAGATGAATAGAAAGGGAGAAGAACAGAAAAAACGACGAGAAGGAGGAGGAGAATCAAAAGGAAAATCTTGCTGGAAGAGGCAGAGGTGAAGATGTTAAGATGTCTGTTTTTTTGTGTGCATTGTGCAGAGTTGGAGGTGGTGGGGAACAACAATCCAGGGATGATCCATCCAGTGATAGGGATAGGACAAGTTGCCACGGCAACCCTGCCTCCTGATCCCTCCGACCGGCTGGAGCTGGCAGAGAATGAGAACGAGCGAGAGACAGACCGGAGGAGAGGAAAAGAGGAGGGGGGAGGCGAGGGGAGGCGGCTTCGGATGGCTGAAGCGCTGCCAGAGGTTTAGAAAACAGCTCAGTAATGAACAGGAGGGACCGAGGGATCGCATAAGAAGCCAGAGTCTCCGGAGGGCCGACCTCCTAATAGTTAGACCATCTGAACCCCATGTGAACTGACAGGCAAGACTGAGACACACACACACACACACACACACACACACACACTGATCATTCAAATTCTCAGTGGTGACAGTGGGACAGAACATACTGTACCTTCCAAACATATAAACCCACTGGAACAACAAACTTACAACCTGCTGCAGGTCTGAGCTCCACAGAGAGAAACTCACCCTCATATAGACGGCCTGAATGATGTGTCTCTTTGAAATACCCCGTTTTCCTTGATTCATTTTTTGTGATTTTAATATTTAGCCCTCCCTGTGTTCTTCTTGTGTACGGATCCTTACTATAAGTCAGTCCTTCCAGGATTTCGTGAGCGTTTTTCCAGATTGTTGCGTCCCTAAAATGCCTGAATTTGCGGCAGCTTTTCTAAAAAGTTGCATTGTAAGTTGCGATGTTTCAAGCGTATTTATTGTGATGAAAATGCGGGAGACAGTGACAGTTGCTAAAAAGTTGCATTTTCTTCAGCTTTTAGAACATGTTTCAACATTTTAATTGACAGTATTTCTTCCTAAACCGTAACGTATATTCATGTAATTCATGGAGGGACTGATAAGTAAAGTATCAACACTGCAGTATAAGAATAATCCATTACATCTAAAGTGAAAACAAATATCATTCCTCTATAATCTCATAACATAGATAAGAAGTGAGGAACAGTTGATTTGCTGTAGTCGACATATACAGAGCGATTTCTTTCATCTGGACTCCACCATTTGCCCTGCCCGGTCATCCACATAATATGTAACTCTATAGCTGCTGCTATTTTTTACCCCCAGGTAGGCACCAACTTTGTGTTTCGCCCTGACAAAATGCACAATTTTTGACTGCAAACAGCTGTCTGCTGCTGCAGGAAATGATGACATGAGTGGACAGTGAAGCTGCAGGCTTGAGACCAGAGCAATGAGCTGAAAGATGCTATAAAGCTGAGTCTAATTCTCTGTGGATATGCCACTAAAACCAACTAATTAGATATTATATCATTATTAGTCTGAAAATATGAACTCGATCAGCCTTAAAGGTGATTTTAACTAGAAATATAGCAGGAAAAGACTGATCTGCTGCACATATAGTAGAGTCATAGCGTCCTTAGCAGCGACTGAAGTCAAACTCCCTATGTGTGTGTGTTGTAATCTGAGCTGTTAGTGCATGTGAGGAGTGAAAGCAGCCCTTGGTCGTGATGAAGCTAGAAGTGCCAACTCAATCTGCGGCTCCCTTTAGGTTTATCCACAGCAAGATAAATGGGTCATAAGATAAAAACGGTAAGAAGGATTGGAGTCGTGAGTAGACGTTGCTTCACTTTTAGGATTCATGAGCCAAAAAGCCAATCAATCACTAGTTTTTAAGATGGAGATGGATGTTATCTGATTGAGGATTTCATTCTCTACAGGCTCTGATTATGAACTGCTGCTATAAATCATCAATATAAGAGACCAGCAGGATAGATAATAATAACACAGGTAAACAGTGTCTAAAAATATCTCACTCCTTTCGTGCTCTGACAGCGTTAATTGCAATCGTGCCTCAGTGTCACGTGCGTTTCACTGAGCAGCAACATGATCTTCATTTTGATCTCTCCGACTGAGTCAATAATGAGTTGTAGACTGACTCTCACACCTACTTTTTAAGATTAAAAACTGTTTCCAAGCCCAGTTCACGGGAGGAACTGATACCAGGGCTCATATTGTTCTCTGCTGTGACTCCCAAGTGGGACCAGAGGTGTGAAATTGCACGATTGCTTCAAATTTATGACTCTAATCTAGCTGAAAGTAGGCTATATTTAAAACTGAATATTGCCCAAAGTAGTTCTGCTGCCAAGTGAGTGATATTTTTGTGAGACTTTGTTCCAATATCATTGCTTAGATTCAAACGCCAACTCACTATTGTTGCCAAAAGATGATTCATGTGACGAGCTTGTTTGTGATTCTGTAGCTGGGGAACATCCAGATTCTCTCATAAATAGAGGCAATTGTCACCATCTGTAATTGCGAGTACTGCCTCATTTAATTACACCCACAGGTGCGTGATAAGTGCAAACATCAGGTGTTTACACGTTGAGCTGTGCGTGAGGATCAGACAACACTGGAGCTTTTCTCCACAGCTGCAATTTCACAAATGACAAAGGATTTCACTGAGGTCTCCTGACAGGAGTCATTATAGGGCAAAGAAATGCTAAAAGCAGAAACAGGACTGAGTGCTATGCTCATGGGTTCGGTTGTAGGAACTGGCACAAGAATCTGATCTGAAACCTGGCTTGGAATTCGTGTTAATGATGGTCTGGAAAGCAACCTCCTATTTCATAATCTAGAAAGAGTTGGCAAGGCATGTCTCAGGCTTTGTGGTGTGTGCTCTCATTCATACATTAACTAAATATTTATAGCAGCCTTGCTCAAGAGCACCTCAGCAGTAGTTTATAATGACAGCAGATGATAAAACAGGCCCATATCCTCTATTTCAGACTAAAGGCAGTCTGATAGAAAACATGGTGTCGGCCCAAAATTCCAATAATCCCTTAAAAATTTCCCTTCAAAGTTTTATTTTAAAAAATCCCACAAATTTGGCAAGAAAATATTTTCAAAAAGTGAGTAAAAATCTTCCCAAAAAATCCTAAAAATATCTAAATTGATTACAAATATAGTTTCACAGTGAACATTTTTGGGAACTCTTTCAATATTTTACAACTATCCATGCATGGTTTTCTCCAGGTTCTCCGGCTTCCTCCCACAGTCCAAAAACATGCTGAGGTTAACTGCTGATTCTAAATGTGAGTGTGATTGTTTGTCTCTATGTGTAACTCTGTGATAGACTGTTACCTGTCCAGGATGTCCAATGCCTTCACCCTCAGTCAGCTGGGATGGACTCCAGCCCCCCAGGATGAGGATTCAGCGATCTACAGGTGTACAGGAGGGTCTTGGAATTCCATTCTGACAGCTTACTGTAAGTTGAAACTCACATATGTACATAAGTGCCTATGTCACCTACACTAAACAGTGGTAGCATCATGATCTAAGACATAAAAACACTGTACAGTAAAAGTACTCGCCAACTAGTTTCAGTGTGAGATTTGTTTTAACGCCGTACGTCAAAATGATGGAACAAGACTTTCTTTATAAATTTATGGTAAATGGCGACGGAATCGCCGTAGGTCGAGGACGTCGTAAACTGAGGACCCGCTGTATAGATAATGGATGGATGGATGGTCGTTCTAAAGCAAGTTAGCATGCTAATTAGCACTAAACATGAAGTACAGCTGAGGCTGATGACTTTATTTTAGCAAATATTCGAAGGATTGAAGGCATAAAAACTTTGACTTTGTGACGAGTCAGTGGTGTTGCAATGAAGTGTTTATTCAGCCGGTGTTTTTAATGCATTTAGAAATTCATCATGTCAGTGGGCCTCATCATTTAGATGCTATGAATGTTCCAAAAAAAATGTATATTAGTCTACAGGAACAAAGCAGTGGACTGAAGAGCTAATGAACAGACACATGGTTTAAAATCCAGCCTCCTCATAGTCATACCCACAGTGGAATCAATGATAGCACCACTAAAGCACTAAGAAAATAATAACTAGGCAGTTTGTCACCTTTTATTGCGCTTTTAGGTTTTGTGTTGGGATGGAATGACCACAAGCAAACTGACACAATAAAGCTGGGGCCGGATAATAATCCTGTAGCCTGGTTTGTTTTCTAGGCCTCTATAAAAGACATAATAGCTGTCTATAGTGTGCAGTTTGTACTTGGTGGGAAGTTGGAGGTAAAAATGTTTCCCCTGGGGGTTTTAAACACATTAATCCTTGGTCATAACTCCGTGAAGCGAAGTGAAGCCAAAATCACCCCATTTCACCGAAATGTCCTCCCTCCACTGGGCTGGAACTCTGATCTGCTCTTACAAGGACACAAACAGTCACAACAGACACAACCCCGAGTCAGAGTCACTCCACTTTGTAGAGAGACGAGGACATGTGCAGGGTGATACGTCTCTGGGATGACACCTCTCTGTGGCGATGAGCTGTGCAGTCACAGGCGTTTAGCTGTGATGGCGACGCTGACACAAGACAAAGCCACGGGTTATGGAGAGCCACCGGCGGTATCTTGGAGTGACATGTGGGTTATCATCATCACACCAACACGACGTCCGAGGCACGTATTTCCCACGAACCGCTGAGCTGAACTGCACAGCTCCCATAAGATAGCGAGACAGTGGATGAGGAAAGGCGAGACATTAATCTGTGGAAAAAGTCTGGGACAAAAGGTGGATGGGTGACTGAGGCAACAGCAAAAACGTCTCAGCAGCTCCGGCGACTTCACTGCAAAAACTCAACATCTTACCAAGTCTGTTTGTCTTGTTTTTAGTCAGAATGTCTCATCCCACTCAATTTAAGATAAATTCACTTCACAAGTGACATTTCAGCAGATGGAGGGACTGTTTTTAGACAATGCATCTTAAATATTTTGATAAGTCAAACAATCTTGAAATTATCTTGTTTTGAGTTGAATTTTACAAGAAAACTCAAAATAAGTTTAACCCTCGTGTCGTCCTCATTTGCAGGCACCAAAAAATTTTGTTTCCTTGTCAGAAAAAAAATCCAAAAATTCAGCAAAAAAATCCCCAAATTTCTGAAAATTTGCAAAACCTTCAGGAAGAAAATTCCAATAATTCCGTAAAAGTTTCCCTTAAAAGTTTTATTTTTAAAAAATCCCCCAAATTTGACAAGAAAATTCTTGTAAATATTTTCAAAAAAATGAGTAAAAATCATCCAAAAAAAATTCCTAAAAATATCTAAAGTGATTCCATATATATCAGTAAAACTTCTGATATTTTCTTTAAGAACATTCACATAAAAATCAACCACAATCCAGTGAAATTTGCTGGATTTTGGTTGATTTTCTTGTGATTTTCTTGTGAATGTTCTTAATGAAACATTTTTAACATTTCTTTTTTCCACCAAAAAATGTTCAAAGATTTCCCAAAAATGTTGAAAATGTGGACATCAGAAGTTTCACTGTGAAAATGTATGTGTTTTTCCCACATTTTCAAACTTTGAAATGAGTCCATTTTGACCCACAGGACGACACGAGGGTTAATGCATCTCAGATTAGGAGGTTACGTGAAAGCAAAAATCTATTTTTGAGTGAAAAACTGCTATTTTTTTTTTTTTTGTAGCATGTTTGGCTTATTTTAAGACACCTAAGCTTGTCAATCCTGCTAAAATAGAGCTTAAAATCAATTTTCCCAGCTAATTTTGAGATCTCAATATTCTAAATATCACATCTTATTTCAAGAAATCTGACCAAGACATTTTTCACTTGTTCTATTGGCAGATTTTTCACTTATTTCAAGGTAAAAGTTCCTTGAAATAAGTGGGGGTTTTTTTGTTTTGAGAGGGGCATTTTTTCCAGTGTTCCTTGCCAGGCTTGATCACCTCAGCTTTGGACACCTCTCTGTTCTGCCTCATTTTATATTCATTCAGCGGGGACCTTTCAGACTGTCCTGTTGTCTTTTCGTGGCTCCCAGCCTGAATGGAGATCAAGGGCCGACGAAACAAGAGCAGGGAAACACAAACTGAATGAGAATGGAGAGACACATAGGTTCATTCTTGGGTGTCATCAGCCATTTGCCCTGGAGTGATCCGTGGATTAGGGGCCAAGGCCTGGCTGCCCGGTCTAAATTGCTCCACACACTCAACAGATTAAGCCAAAAATGAATGGACCAACTGAGCTGATAGTCAGGCTTATGGGGGGATATTCTCCTTGATCAAACACTCCCAGCGGCAGCAGCAAGGAAGGTAAAGGCTGATGCCTGTTGGGAGATTAGCATAGAGAGGAATGCATTCTCTCACAGAAGAGTGAAGTGGCCCGAGGTATACCCTCATTAATGCTACTGATTTAGCATCGTCATTATCACAACCATTATCACTATCAAGATAATTCATTGTCGAGCTCGATGACAGTGTTATTATGCTTATCATCATCACCACCGCTTTAATCTGCATCGTCGCTAGTTTTAATTTCATCGCTGCCGCTGCAGTATCAGTACAACCGTCATCTACATCTGTTTTAGTCTCTTTAGTGGTGTGGCTCTAGGGATGGCACTTCCATTAACATACAGGGTTGTATAGACGTTCCTGCCAGCCAAATGATGGATCTTTTTAACTTTGATGATTCCCGGACTTTTTCTCTGGAACCACCTGATTTTTCTGAAATTTCTCACACATTTCCCATGGTCCCCTGACCCCAACAACTTCAACCCACATGTCTTTTTTTGGTCAAAAATGAGCCGGCCACTATGTTTAACCCTTCTGTCGTCCTGTGGGTCAAATCAACCCGTTTTAAAGTTTGAAAATGTGGCAAAAATTAGATTTTCACAGTGAAACTTCTGATGTCCACATTTTCAACATTTTTGTGTAGAAAAAAATGTGAAAAAAGTTTCTTTAAGAACATTCACAAAAAAAATCAACTAAAATACAGCGAATTTCGCTGGATTTTGTTTGATTTTTTTGTGAATGCTCTGAAAGAAAACATAAGGAGTTTTACTGATAGATATGTAATCACTTTAGATATTTTTAGGATTTGTTTTTGGAAGATTATATATATATGTATGTGTATATATATATGTATATACATACATACATATATATCAAAGTGACATGCCATGCTACTAGTTTAACTAAAAAGAGTGGGTGTCAGTTTTCTGTTGATAGTTGAAAAACAATGAAGAAATGTAACCAATAAATGAGGAATTCAGCTTGCAGAGCTGTCCAAGGTGCTGAAATGTGGCTTTATGTAGCTTTACTGTGAATGTTGGCCTGGCTAAAGGCAAGAATACATCTGTTTATCTACAACTTCTGTTTTGTAACTACTGGATTAATACTCTGAAACTGATATCTGGGTACAGTGGGCTTTTGGTGTAAACACTTAGAAATGTCCTTATTTTTGAGAGAAAAGCAGTTTTTTTTCCAATGAAGATAACATTAAATGAATGCTAAATCCAGTGTAGACATTGTTAATGTGGTAAATGACTATTGTAGCTGGAAATGTTTAATGTAAATATTGTATAAATAACCACAACTCCACATTTTTCCTTTGTTTTAGTGCAAAAAAGTAGAACTATCTTTACAAGATAAGATGAGAAAGCTGTATTGTTGTTATGCATGGTGTACAATGAAACCCCGGATGACTTTCTATCTTTTACGCATACAAGATAAATACGTTAAGGAAATGAAATAAGAATTAAAAAAACAACTAAATAGCAGAATAAATAGAAATCTTTTCAAAAAATGAACAAAAAATGTGCAAGTGGCAGCATAGAACAAAAGAAAAGAGCATAACAGAAGTGATCCAGTGCAAAACATTAGGAACAGCCTGAAATTTCCAAAGAAAAATACAAAACAAAAGTTTATCATTTACAGATCACAGTTTACCTACAAAGCATAAAAACATTTAGTCTCAGGTTTCTGGAACTGAACCATATAGTATTCCATTTGTGAGCTAAACAACTTGTCAGGGTCTAGAAAAAAAAATAAAATTTACACTTTTCAAATGTACAATGTGCAGTTAGTGTATTGTGTAGTTTTTTTACACTTTGCAAAGTCATCCAGTGGGCCGGATTGGACCCTCTGGTGGGCCGGTTGTGGCCCACAGGCCGTATGTTTGACACCCCTGCTCTCTGCCCCAAAGTGGGAGTTACATGTCTTGTTTTCGTTGGAGGCCAACAACCTTTTGAAGTGCCCTTGTAAGTGTAATAATGGTGTTTGTCCCTCAGTATGAGCTAAAATACTTTTAACCCTGGTGTTTTCCTGCAGGTTAAAACTGACCCGCTTTAAAGTTTGAAAATGTGGAAAAACTAAATTTTCACGGTCAAACTTCTGATGTCCACATTTTCAACATTTTTGGGAAATCTTTGAACATTTTTTGGTGGAAAGAAAGAAATGTTAAAAATGTTTCTTAAAAACATTCACATAAAAATCAACCAAAATCCTGAGAATTTTGCTGCATTTTGGTTGATTTTTTAGTGAATGTTCTTAAAAAAATATTAGAAGTTTTACTGATATATATATATATATAAAATCACTTTAGATATTTTTAGGATTTTTTTGGAAGATTTTTATTCATTTTTGTACATATTTGGAATTTTCTTCCTGAAAGTTTTGCAAATTTTCAGAAATTTGTGGGATTTTATTGCTGAATTTTTGGATTTTTTCAGACAAGGAAACAATAAATTTTGGTGCCTGTAAAAGAAGATAACAGGAGGGTTAATTAATGCTGTCACTCCCTGTAATGTGACTCAACGGTAGGCCTAACCTTTGCTCTTTCACTGCTGTGATTTGTTCAGTCGTTCATAAAAATAAAAGCTCCGTGTCGTGGATTCGCTTATTTTTCTGGCCTCAGATATGATCAGAGTGTTCAGCGTGATGAGAAAAGCTGAATGTTGGCAGCAAAATGCACATTAAAGCGGATAAACAGTCCAAGGTAGCAGCTTGAATCTCTGCAATAAGGAGGCTACAAGCTGCAGGGAGAAAATAGCACGGGCCGCGTCTCTAGAAAGCTGTCGGCGTACGACAAAGAGAAAAGTGTTGAACAGAGGCTGCCTTCACATGGAATCTAGCACAGTGGTGAAAAGAAAAGGTCGTAAGGCAGCGTATGGCGCCGTCTCTCCAGCCCCCACTACACCATTATGAACTGTTTTCTCAATGGGCCAGATGGAGGAAGAGCTCGTGTGAGAGCAGGACAGATGTTTCACTAGACTCTGGGTGTGTTTGTTTTTACTGTGCGTGTCTGAGAGTGAGACAGTGAAAGAAGCGAGGGGAGATAAATTGAATCCGGAAAGGAAAGTGGAGCAAGAGGAAATAAATTGAGAGGAAGCGGGGAAGAGTATTAAAACCTCTAGTCCAGATTACCTACCACTGTGTAAGGCGCTAGCAGGACTGTCTTTGGGCTAAATAAAGGTTTCAAATCTCTTTTGGTTTGCTGCTTTATTGGGATAGTGCTTCAACCTAATGACTGAGGTCTTAGCTCCATCGATAATGGTAGACGTTCACTGTAAAAAATTCTATTTTTACGCTAAAACTCCGGCAGCTGTAGTACATTTTCTTCATTTATGGTAAAGAAATGTATTAATATTGTTGATTTTATGGTTTAAAAATGTGCTTCATTCCATATTTTACTGTGGAATTTTGTTTTTAGCCTTTTAAAAAATTAGTTTTACTTGAAAATTTCCATGAAAATACCATATAAAATTAAATGTATGTACTCTTTTACAAATATTACAGCATTGTTCCCTTATCAGCACAACAGTTAGTGTATTAAAATCATTTAAACACAACTCGTACCATCTGTTCCAGTAAAGACAAACAAAAGTGAAAGAAGAGATGTGAAAGTTGAGTTTGCCTGAATGAGATCCTTAGAAAGGGAGTTCCACAAGTGCAGACAATCAGAAAGTAAAGGTCTGGTCTAGATAAGATTTCGGAACAATTAGAGTGTCTGTGCCAGAGGATCTTAAACATCAATCAGATATGGAGAGGAGCCAACCCATTCAAGGCTTAAAAAACGAGTAATAAAGTCTTAAAATCAATTATAAAACTCACAGGTAGCTGGAGAAATAGAGAACTCATGCCGATTAAAAACCATTTTCCCCACTTTACCAGCTTAAGGTGATTTTTTTTGGGCACTTCTCAGGGATATGTGTGTGTGTGAGAAATAAAAGCTAAATCCACTTAATTGTTCTGCCAAATTATCAACTTAAAAGCATCATTTTCAGTCTACTTTGGGAGTCCACCGTATATTTTTGCACATTAAGATTTTACAGATAAACAAGATAAGAAACTGTGCATTTTTTTATGGAATGAACCGAACAGAAATGCTACTATTGCTTTTAATGTGTAAGTGTTTTATGCTTTTATACCTGCTGACTTTTCATTGACTGTTTTTGCTTTTATTTCATGCCTGTAAAGTGTCTTTGAGTGCCCAGAAAAGCGCTATACAATTATTATTGCTACTACTAATTTTAATAAAATCTAAATAATAGACCAATAATAATTAAAAATATTGTGTTTTTTTGTGCTGATGTTAGCCATGAACTTTTTTTTTTTTGTACCACTACTTTTACATTATTATAAATATATAAAATAAAAATCAGCCCATTTTTGGTTGTAATTTAACTGAATGACATCATGTAACTTTAGGAGATTCTACATTGAGTTTATGGAAAGAAATAAAAACAAAAACATCTTTAATAAACGAAATGAAGAGATCTTTATTGTCCCTGAAAAACGTTTGAGCACTCTCCATATTAAAAAATAAACTACATAAAGCAACATTAAACACAGACTAACAATATATACAACCGAAATATACGCAAAACAGCAAATATGGAGCAGAATGTGAGCATATATACAATGTTTTTTTTATTTTTTTTTTATCTTGTTTCATGAAAAAATACTCTTTATTTTAGTTTTTGGACCAGCGGGAGCAGAAGTCGGAGTGTCCGAGTCAGAGAAGCAGCACCCGCGGACAGCGACAGCGGAACCCCCGGCACTTCTGGGTGGAAAGGTAAAGCGGAAGCTGGAGGGAAGACATTTACAAACACACCTGACGGAGATACACCTGGCCGAGATGATGTTGACGGAAAAGTGACAGGTGCGGCAAACTAATCAGTTGTAGCTTAAAAACTAAAGTAACGGTAGTAATTCCAGCTTTGTAAAGTCAAGCTCGTGTAAGCGCACCTTTATTTCACCTGTTGTGACGTAGATAACGGTGCAGGTAGAGACAGTGTGTTGTTGGGTGGACAGTAAACACACCTGACCGAGATACACCTGACGTCAGCTCTTCCGGTGCTGCTGTTGACGAAAAAGTGACAGGTGCGTAAAACTAATTCATTATTGTAAAAAGTGCGTAAATAAATGTGATGATAGAAATAAAGTAACGGGAGTAATTCCAGCTTTTTTCCTAGGTAAAGTTGAGCTCATGTAAGCGCACCTTTATTTTACCTGCTGTGACGTAGATAACAGTGCAGGTGTTGTTAAATATGCCAACCTAAGCTACAGGCTAACTTCCACTTTATCTACGCTGTTAACCTGGCTGTAACGCGTTACAGTAATCCGTTACAGGAGAGTAAATACACGTGATCGAGATACACCTGACGTCAGCTATTCCGGTGCTGTTGTTGCGCTCGTGACGGCAAAGTAATCAATTATACTTTAAAAAGCTGCGTCGTAAATAAACGTGTTGATAAAAAAAGTAACGGGAGTAATTCCAGCCCCCTGGTAAAGTCAAGCTCATGTAAGCGCACCTTTATTTACCTGCTGTGACGTAGATAACGGTGCAGTTGTTATTACATATGCCAACCTGAGCTACAAGCTGCTCGTGCTGCCTCGCTGTAACGCGTTACAGTACTCCGTTACAGTACTCCGTTACAGTACTCCGTTCGCAGCCTCCACTATCTCCGTCCGCCGCTCAGTCTGCGCATCCATGTGGGTTTTCCCTCCGCGGCGTCCGCCTCATTGGCCCCTCTGAACATCCGTCTTCCTCCACGACCAACAATAGAGTCCAAACGCGCACAGGCACACGCGCGAACCGTCCACTCACTCACTCACTCACTCACTCACTCACTCACTCACTCACGCACGCACGCACGCGCCGGCAGCCGTAGCGCGCACGGAGCTTTCGAGGAGCGGCGGTGAGATGTTGGCGGACCCGCGGCTCGCCGACTCTTCCGTTCTTTGCAGCTTCACATCGGCAAGGAGCGCAGGGAAGAAGCCTCAGCGATGCGCTCAGCAGCCGGGGAGTTGAAGTGAGGGAGACCCGGTGGGCTCGGTGGAAGAACAACAAAGCAGGAGGAGAGGAGGGGTGGGGGGCAGATTTTTTACCCCTGCGAAGATGACTGAGTGGTGACAAAGAAAACGGGGAGCCCCTCTGGCTTCGGCTCACACCCGCTACAACTTGAAGGCGTTCAGGGGCACCGGCTGGCTCCGACTTGGACAGCTTTTTATTGTCACTATTCCTGGAGGGGAACCATGCCGGTCCGGAGGGGTCATGTTGCGCCACAAAACACATTTCTGGGAGTAATTATTCGGAAATTCGAAGGACAGAGTGAGTACCTTTTGTCTGTCCTGCTGCATCCTCAGAGCAATTATTTAGTGCTTTAGGAAGGCCTTCTTATTATGCTTCTCATGCAGCTCTGCTGCAATTCTGGTGTTTTAGAATAAACTATATGTCAGTTGTTGTGTAGTTCAGGGCAGCCAGCTCTCCTGCTCCAGCTGTTATAAAAATATCGTTGAAAAAAAGGTTAATGTGAGGATTAAAGAATTTAATTGATTTAAAAAAATATAGGAGAAAATATAGTTTCGAAAATACAGTAAAAATACAGTAAAATATCATGAAAATACAGTAAAAATGTAAAAATATAGAAAGAATATAGCAAAATTACAGTAAAAACAGTGAAAATATAGAAAAAATATAGAAAAATCCAGTATATAGAAACATATAGTAAAAATACAGTAAAAACAGTAAATATACAGTAAAAACAGTAAAAATAGAAAAAACACAATAAAAATTTAACAAAAATACAGTAAAAATAAAATAAAAATACGGTATGAATATAGAAAAAATATAATAAATTACAGTAAAAGCATAAAAAAATCTACTAAAAATACAGTGAAAAATACAGTAAAAATGTAGTAAAAATATCAAAAAAATATAGTAATATATATTGTAAAAATGCATTAAAAATATAGGAAAAATACAATACAAATATAGTACAAATACAGAAAAAGTATAGAAAAATACAATAAAATATAGTAAAAACATAGTAATATATAATAAAAATACAGTAGAAATATAGTAAAAATACAGAAAAAAATAGAAAAAATACAGTAAATATATAGTAAAAATGTACTAATATATAATAAAAATACAGTAGAAATATAGTAGAAATACAGTAAAAATACAGAAAAAAATAGAAAAAATACAGTAAAATATAGTAAAAATACAGTAAAAGTATGGTAAAAAAAATAAAAGTACAGAAAAAAATATAGTATAAGTACAGTAAAACTAATTGCACAAGGGTTTTCTGAGTGATGGTTGCTGGAAATGTTCCTCTGTCCCCCTATGTAGATATTCCATTAAACATTTCCAGCTAGAATAGTCATATCCTCCACTTACCTTCATGAATCCTAAAAAAAATCTCCTATTTTAAATGAATTGTCGAATGGAAGGCTAGCCCAATAATAGATAGGCTTTCATAACAAATGATGTATTGAACCAGCCTGCTTCAGAAGTTTCTTTTTTCCCCCTTGGATCAGCTTAGCACCTACATTTGGGGATGTAATGGAGGATTATCCCATGTAAACCCATTACACCCACCTATATTTGTTAAAATACGTTTTCCACACATATCCCCCATATTTAGGTATTTGTCGTCACAGTTAATTGATTAAATTCTCTCTTCTCTCCCCCGTCACAGATAAGAAATTCATCATAGCCAATGCCCGGGTGCAGAACTGTGCTATCATCTACTGTAACGACGGCTTCTGCGAGATGACGGGCTTCTCCAGGCCGGACGTCATGCAGAAGCCATGCACTTGCGACTTCCTGCACGGCCAGTTCACCACCCGGCACGCCGTGGCCCAGGTGGCCCAGGCGCTGCTGGGCTCCGAGGAGAGGAAGGTGGAGATCACCTACCATCGTAAGGACGGTGAGTGCTGTGGGCTGTCTGTGTGCCTCAACACCGTTTTTTGTCTTATTTTTGTCATTTTGTTTCTTGCTTTTGTCAATTTTTTTCTGCTTTGTAACCTTTTTGCCAAATTGTCTCGTTTTGTGACCGCTGAGCTAAAATGATTTTGACAGCCCTGCTCTGGAGCAGGATTCAGAGATGCAGGAGAAGCGAGTGAGAGGAGAGCTTTACCGTCTACCACTGCAGGTACGCGGCAGGTAATTTTTAGTTCTGACTCAGCTCTATCTGGAGCATTTTGCAGCAGCAAGTGCACCCATTTAAAACCCTGAGGGGGGAAGAGCAGCTGTGGAGGTTTTCTTCGCTGTGAAGTCCAGTTTTGAAATGATGCAGGCTCCGTGTGGCTGGAAAAGATGTTCATCAGCCTGCGCTGGATAGGGCACTCTGGGAAGGATGTAGCTCACTTCCCTGAAGACCAAAGTAAAGATTGAGAGCCATGTGGTTTCTCTGCCTCTATTCTCTCTTATCTGCACAGTCTGTGACTGACGGGGTCTGTTTGCTTATCCCCACCTTAGATAATCTACTGGTGTGTTGCTTGCAAATACTTAACTCAGACCGTGACTTACATGACAGCTGGTTTTATTTTCATGAGTTACCAAGCGAGCTCCGAAGTGGAAGCTTAAAGCCGTCACATCGACCATGCTGGTTCAGGGAAAGTTCACGTTGTGACCTCTAACGATCACATATGTATTCAGCATCCTCATGTAAGGACTGTAAAATGATGTACTGATCACACATGGGTTTCGCTGGTGTTATTCATAGTATTCGTTATTGTTCTTTTAGCAGTTGGGAAAGATGAAAATATATGATTTACATCAACGCATCATCGCTAATAATCTGAATCACAATCAACAATGTATTTGCCGATTATTGCATCGCATATTCAGCTTTTTCTGATTATCTGATAAAGTAGAGTATTTTGACTATGATCTGAATCTGTAGTCACTCTGATCTTGACCAATGTCTGATTGGTTGCATGTCACCAATAAGAACCTGTCAACACTGAAGGATAAATGTTGAAAAGATGACTTGATGACACCCGAGGAGGCATTTCAGCAAAATTTTGTAATAACAATAGTTTGTGTTTTTCTAAATTTCGACACCATAATTTTTGCTTTTTGTTGTAAATGTACACTAAAGTTCAAAAGTTTGGGGTCACACCAACAATTTTGTGTTTTCCATGAAAACTCACACTTTTATTCATATCCTAACATAACTGCATGTATCAACTGGATTTATCATTCATTTAATGTAATCTTTGTTCATTAAAAACTGCTTTTCTTTCAAAAATAAGGACATTTCTACGTGACCCCAAACTTTAAAAGGTAGTCTAATAAAATACAGTAAAAATATCGAAAAAATATAGTAAAGATGCAGTAAAAATATTGTAAAACTATCGTAAAAATACAGTAAAAATGCAGTAAAAATGCAGTAAAAATATAGTAAAAATATCATAGAAATACAATAAAAATACAGTAAAAATGTAGTAAAAATATAGAAAAAAATCAAGTCAAAATATAGGAAAAATATGGTAAAATTATAGTATGGAGATATGCCATTAAACATTTCCAGCTAGAATAGTCATTTACCACATTAACAATGTCTACACTGGATTTATCATTCATTTGATGTTATCTTCATTGAAAAAAAAATACTTTCAAAAATAAGGACATTTCTACTCTTTTGAACAGTAGTGTGTCAGTTTTAAGTATTGGTTATCTGTCTTCTCAGTTGCTAAGAATCAATATTGTTATTGATCCCTTCTATTGAACCGCAACCAGATCAAACCATATCATAAAAGCTTGTACAGAACCGAATCTTCTATAACAAGCCAGAGAAACTGCATCTTTGACTCAAAGCTAATAAATATCCCTCCAAGCACCCATGATTTAGTCGGCACATTTTGCTCCTGGTAACCCACCAGTGCAGCAGCAGGGGTACAGTTTATATCTGTTTAAAAATGCAGGGATTTTCTCATGGTTAGTAAAACAGGAGCCAGTCAGCGGGATTCATTTTGACATGTGATGGAAGCTCTGGATCAGGAATGATGATGCAGTATTCACAGATTGACGACTTGTGTGTATGCTGGAGTGTGTGTGTTTTATAGTCAGACAAGTGTAAGAAAACCCAGAGGGAGAGAAGTGATGCAGATCAGGTCCAAAACAGCTTCCAGAACAGCTACAGATGATGCTATCCTGGGAGACATAGATGTGTGGGGTCAGAGGTGGCTGAGTGAGATAAAGATGTGGAACAATGCTTGAGGGAATAGGTAGAATGGAGATGTCGGCTTATTTTTTGAAGTCGTCTGTGCCCCCTGAGACTGTCCGTATGCAACCTATAGCCTCGTTTTATATTGTTGTTACTGAACTTTGACTCTCCTCAAAGCCAAGGCAGTATCACACATGCTGTGCTTTCCAGTGCAACAGATACATTTAGTCAAGTGCAGAATTGCATTTTTGTGCAACTTTTCTTTGCTAAACTTAACCCTGTAAGATCCAAATATAGAAAATATCAATAAATAAACTATATATATATATATATATATATACACACACACACAAAGAGTAGGAATCGATAATGAAAAATAAAACTGATGTATTTTTGCAACAATGGGTTTAACAGGGTTAAAGAAAAATGTTGTACATGAGAATTTTTCTCACAGTTTAAATACAAAAAGCGATTGAATCTTGTAATTATATTTCAATGAAATTCCTAATGCATCTACAAGTTTCAGGTTCAGTAAAACACGTAGCTCCTGCAGCATTCAGGATAAAGCCATCATAACATGCGTAGCTACAAGAACACTTGGAGGAGCAGATGTTTCGTGGATGTGTTTTTAAAAATCGACTTGCAGGAACCATTAGTGAGCGCTCCCATGAGTGGTCAGTATTGTGTAGCAACAACATAACATGTAGAAACCTCCTGGGAATGTTTGTTGAACTAATTAACCAAACAAAGATGCTCTTTGAAGGCTATAAGACATGCTACCAGATAGAAATCTGGGCACAGGAGCCCGAGTACTTGATGCTCACTACTTTCATTTTATAGTACATTCTTTGCAGGTAATACGTTTTGAATGGAGGACATTCACTCATTATGGAGTGTTTTTACACTCAACTGTTAGCAGAGTAAGTTTCAAGTATTTCAGTACTTTCGAGTGTGACGCCCCCTTGTAGGCCAACGTATGGTCAGCCTAGACAAGCTGGGGGTTCAGTCTCCATCGATCTGCCGAGCAACCAGCATTAATGAGGACACAAATACCTTCATGCTGCATTGATCTTCAAAACCGGTGCATTGGTGAGGGGAAATCAATCACGGCCAAATGCCCTCCCTGCACCGCCGGTCCACTGGGAACCCGGATAAAAAGAGCTGGAGGGCTTCTGACTGTCGGACCCTGCAGCAGGGGAAAAGGCCTCATTACCATCCTGTATCCTGTGCCCCTAATTACCTCAGTGTTTTTCTCTCACCTGACCCGGAGCTTCTCCAGGGAAGGTCATTCACCTGTTTCAGCGCAGCACGCTGCTCTTATGATCTTTGTAAATAATATGCAAGCGTGGCTGTTTACTCTTTGTCGTGATTTTGTGTTTCCGTAGCTTGCTGTCATTATAGTTTAGGGATATTTTAAAGCCTGGTATGTTTCTATTGTATTAGAAACTTCTAGTGTATGTAATGAAAGCTATCCAGGAATGAAAGCCAAAAATAGCAGAAGATGAAACATTTTTATTGCAGCAGAAAAGCAGCACTCGTGAGAACAGTTTGTAACTTGTTTGGTCCCAACACTTATACAGTACACACACATGCAGCTCTCACTCTATACCTCTATTGTCTGTTATATTGGAATTCCAGTGGAAATGTCATTGTGGGAAGCTAGTTGCTCTCCTTGCAGTGGGTTTCTATGAGGCAATCTCCTTCTTTCTAATCCTGTGACCCAGGGTCAGCATAAACGCGTCGCCGCTGTCCTTTACAGTCCGAGAGGGAGATTCTGCCGTCAGCACAATCTCTGGCACGTTCTGAAAGCTTTATGATTTGTGCCTTCCACTACATATCTCTCTTTGTCATTGAAGTCACAAAGGAGTGACAGCTCAGGTGCTGAGTTGTTTGCAACTCTTGCTCCGAGAACAATCTCTCAGACTTCATTGAAGATATTCCCCAATTGGACTTCTGTGTCATTTTGAGTCCTACACATTTTCCTACATTGGAGCTCCAATAACTCAAAAGATACAGATCAAAAACAGAGGACCTAAATGAACGGGCTGGATCTCAGGAGGATGAAGAAGGTTTAGCCTCATTCTGACTTTGTCCCTTATTTCATTTGCATAGTTTAAGATTATATCGTATTTAATGTGAGTGATGCTTTTTTTTTTTTTTAGAAAACTGATCAATGTTCTGAACAGAGTCTCTCCACATATTTGTGCACTTTAGGTGTTTCCCTTCTTAAGCAGTGGGAAAAAACCAAGCGTGTGCTGCCTGACACTGCAGTAGTCAGTATGCATAATGTAGTGTGTAAGACATGCAGACTGGTGTGTGTGTGTGTGTGTGTGTGTGTGTGCGCACGCTGTTAGTGTGTTGTGGTAATATGTGATGCATGTTTTAGACCCACAGTGACGGATAGATCACTCACACTGGCTGATTTAGACGGGATACTTGGGTGTAGCTAATCACTCAGCGGAAATGCAATCCCACAAAACGATCGTTTAATTAATTGCAATTTTGCAAAGATCACAAGATGAACGCGGTTGTGCCAAGTCGATAAAATTATGGCTGCTGCGATGTAGAAATGTAGCTCTCCTTTCCCTGTCAGTTCCATGCAAGGATTCCTCATTTCTGCTTTTCTAAATGTCTTTTCCAAACACCAAATCAATTTCAAATACCTAAAATATCCAGAAACAGAGCAGATTAGTGGTGGACGTGTCATCATTTTTAAAAATAAACTGTCATAAGGGGCATCATTTGTTCAAACAACGATGGAAAGCAGAAGGAAAGGGAGCTAAAAAATGATTCTGCAGTAAATGCTGGAATGTTTCCAGGATTATGGATTCAGGATTCATTTCCTTCTGGCAAAGTTTTGTAAAATATAGTCACATGGCTTATTTAAATGCTAATGCTTCACAGTATAATTAGACAATAAAAGACCGAACTGAATACTCATCTAAAACAAATGCAAGTGTTTAAACAGTCCCTTACCAAGAAGCATAATTCCTTGTTTTTAAGAACTACTTGTCTTTACCTGCAGAAAGTCACTACAGCTGATACTACTGTCTGTGGGCTTTTATTTCCTAATGAACGATTAAATAAATCGCTGGAGCTGAACATTAAGTCAGTAAATATGAGCGGTACCAACCCCAGCGATGCATATTTACTCAGTTCCACTTGCTCTCAGTGCTTCTCCACTAAGAGATTCAAATACAGCTTTGCTTTCCATACTGACAGAATCTCAGGGTCCTTGAAGACGACATCCATAGGCTCAGCACATGCTAAAAGCTCTCACTTGCAAATAGCAAATGAGACTGAAAATGTCATTCTATAAATAGATTAAAGTTGGTTGAGCCTCGCTGATGCTCACCGACATCACATTTTTTCTTCCTCGCCTTTGAAGTGTCACATAAAAACGGAGGAAATTCAGATTGTAATGAACGTTTGGTGTTAATAGTTTGTTAAAAGTCATCACACCAACGGAAATAAATAGAAGCATTTATCATATTCATTACACTGGCATTTCATTCTGAATCATGTATTCATTAGAAACATCTCAGCAAACCCGGCTTTAGGTTTATGACTCCCTTTGTCATACAGCAGGGGTGTCAAACATGCGGCCCGTGGGCTGAAAGTGGCCCTCCAGAGGGTCGACTTTGTACAGTGTATAAATTCCAGAGAAGACATTAACTGCAGATTGTAAATTAGTAAAACTATAAATTTAAAATCATTTCTAGACCATGACAAGTTGCTTTGATCATAAAGTAAAATACTAGATTGTTCATTGTTCTTTTGTCATTTTGTGCCTTGTTTTTGGTGTTTTTTATCTTGTTTTTTGTCAGACTTCTGTTATTTGTCCCTGTAGTTTTGTTTCCCATTTTTGTCGGTTTGTATTTCCTTTTTGTGTTTTTTGTTTTATTTTTGTCATTTTGTGTTTCACTTTGTTCACAGTTTTTTGTCTCGTTTTTGTTGTTTTGTGGGGTTTTTTTTGTCTTGTTTGTGTCATTTGTCCATTTTTGTTGCTTTGTGTCTCGTTTTTGTAATATTTTGTCTTATTTTTTGGCTGACTTTAGTCATTTGTCATGTTTTTGTCATTTAGTTTCTCGTTTTTGTAGGTTTGTGTTTCCTTTTTGTCTTGCTTGGGTTTTTTGTCATTTTGTGTTTCGCTTTCTTCATAGTTTTTTGTCTCGTTTGTGTCTTTTTTTTGTCTCTCTTGTGTTGTTTGTCCGTTGTTTTGTCGCTTGGTGTCTCATTTTTGTAATATTTTGGCTTGTTTTTGTTGTTTTTTGTCATTTTGCTGGCCTTTGTCCTTTTGATCATAAAGTAAAATACTATGTCATTCATTTCCAGATCCGATGACTAAATGTTTTGTTCCTTTGTAGACACTCTGGGATCTGAAAGTTGTAATGCACAAAAAAAACTGAGGCATAATGTTTTTGAAATTTCAGGTTATTTGTAATGTTTTGGAATAATGAGTCTGACACGTCTGTCACCTTAAGCTATTTAATGATAATAATCGTAGCTGTTTTTTCAGTTAAACTATTAACCCTTGTACTATAATAGAAGAAAAAGCAAACATCCTCATGTTTGAGAGGCTGATACTTGCAGTAATATTTCCACTTTTGCTTGAAAAATAGCTCGGATCATCTGTTACTAAAAAGCTGATTCATATGGCTGGGCTTCTGCCGCATTTAGTTGGATCTGCTTTTGAAATCTTTTTAAGTAGTTTGCTTGGTAGAAAATGAGGAGATCTTTTATTCATAAAAACACTTGATTTCACTCAGCATCATACATAAACCACAGAGAGTGTAATGTGCTGAGTAGGCGGAGGGCTTTCACCACATGTTGGGCCACAGTTTCCTTTCACTGCTCCTCATCGGTGGAAATGGTAGTCCTTCTACTTTATCATTCAGCAAATGTCAACGAAAGAAATGTTGATTTTTCTGCATGCTTGAAGCTGGAATCTGTGGTGTTTTGTTGGAGGTTTCAGAATCTGACATAGAATATTGTTGTGGTAGACTGAGGCCGAGCTCTCGTCCTTCTCAAGTTATAAAAAACATGAGTTCTAAGTAACCAAATGGAGGGTAGATTTATTTAAACACAGGATTTGTTGTTCCTCCTGTGTTGTGTCACAGACGGTCTGGGTGATTGTATTCACACTTTGGAATCTGAGTTAAGGCAGTTCATCGTATCACACACCGGCCTTGTTAACAACTGAGTCATTTACTTAACGTGTTTGTATGTGGGTCAATATAGTAGTCCATGGGATATATCTTGCATACATTTTTATTAAAAATGAAAAAACTGATGTTTTTTATGTTCATTATGATCGTGTCTTTACAAATTCCGTTATTATTTATTATGGAAACAATCACTTATTAATAAAAAATGACTGGATATCACTAAAATGTCAACTAAATAACCGTCCAAATTTAATAACAACCACCTTGTAATTAGATAAACAATAATAAAATAAGCTGATTCAGAAATCGTTTGGATTGTGTTCTGTTTATAAAGTTGAGATAATCATGACAGAGCTCTATCTCCATTCAACAGATTTTGCACAATCCCTCGTAGTTTAATTGCATGTTCAGGATGGCTGAGATTTCATGCCAGTGTTTAAAGCATCGATGGCCACTGGGAAGAAGCTGTTTTTCAAATGCACCATGTTGTGTGAAACAGAAAGCAACCAGTCATTGTAGCCTCAGAGCCAGCTGGACACGATGACCGACGACCGTGTGGCTCCGGTTATTTGCCTGAAGCGGCCTGAGCTCGACGGTGTGACTGGAAACCATACTCTGTAAAAACCAATTCTTGCACATCCGCCGCTGTTCAAACAAGATAAGCTCTTATTCTGTTCCGCCCGCAGTCTCTTCACCGTTTTCAGGTTCGGCTGTGTTTGAAAGCATACGGTGGACAGCTTGTCTCTGCAAAAGACACATGCATGAGGAGAGACAGAACGAGCCAAAGGGAGGGAAATGCTGAGAGAATGAAAGAAAGGCGAGCAGATGCAGTCGGTGGGGAGGAAGAGGGGGCAACACGAAGACCAAATTAGGCCCATAAATGAGACGGAGGGAGTGTGGGGACCAAGAAAGGAGCGCTGGTCCTCAGCTGTGGTGTTTGTGCGAGGGATGACGTGAGCGAGCAGGCAGGAGAGAGTAAATGAAGGTGTCAGAGAGAGAGAGAAATCAGGTGCAGCTGAATATCAGATGGCGTCTTCAATTGCGGGAACGCCCTGTTGAATTCAGTCCAGGAGCTTGAGAGCCGCTTCAATTATGGATGGCCCTGGTTGGGCATCCAACACCCTTTGTCTGTCTCTCTGCAGCAGGGTGTGCACGGCATGTGTCAGCCAGCCGCCCTCATAATGAAGCCTGTTCTAGTGTTCAGCATGCGTCCAGGTCCAAGACAGTACTCACAAAGCATCACGCAGCTCTGAAGACGGCCGTCCAGCTCGCTCTCATCAGTCCTCACGAGCCAGAGAAAGCAGCGTAATGAGCAAGTCGCCCCACTCTCAATCTAAAGTGACGTGGATAGATTAGTGTTGGAGCCGAGGCTTCGATTTTCCCCATGTTCATGCCTCACAGCGGATCTCATTTATGTTGTGTCTCTTCAATTGCTTCCCTGGGCCGCATGCCATCGTGAGAGGCTGCGCAATTACTGATTTCCAAGAAAGCAAATTTGTTAGTTATTCACTTTGGTTGTTGCAGCGATCAGCTACAAAACACTACAACATGAAAACCCCTGACAGGTAAAGTGGTGAACGTTGATTATCTTGTTGCAGTGGCATCTGTCACAGTGGTGGGATATATTTGGCAGCAAGTAAACAGTCAGTTCTTGAAGTTGATGTGTTAGAAACAGGAAATATTCTGGTAAATCGTGACGGCTAGACATCTGGGTTAGAGCTTCTCTAAATACCGGGTATTGTGGGGTGTTTGAGTGGTTAGAACCAACCAAGAGAGGTCAACTGGTGAACCAACGACAGTGTCCGTGATGTGGGTGGGGAACAGAAGCTGGTTTGTGTGGTTGTGATCCATAGAAGAACTACAATTCTATAATTTTGTATAGCAGAAATATTTTTAACATTTCTTTTTTCCCACCAAAAAATGTTCAAAGATTTCCCAAAAATGTTGAAACTGTGGACATCAGAAGTTTCACTGTGAAAGTATAATTTTTTCCCACATTTTCAAACTTCAAACCGCAGGACGACACGAGGGTTAAACACTGAGAGAGACTCGAACAGCGATTGGTAACTGGTTCCATCACCGGAACCACAGAGGAGAAGAGTCGAGCTATCAACCAGCCCTGTTGTAGTGCTGGGATCAGGAGCCTGTTGTTGGCCGAGCGTAGTTAGCCTCAGGTAGTGTCGACTTGAATGGGAGACTTGAGGTAGGAGGGAGCTGTTTTCATTGTAGTTTTGAATGCAATATGTCAGAGTTTTGTATTTTATGCGGGCAGCAACTGGAAGCCAGAGGAGTGACCTGAACAGCGAGGTGATATGAGCTGTTTTTGGCTGCTTGTGGTTTGACCGAGCTGGAAACCTTAATGCCGGCTGGGATGGAAAGGTGTCAGAACACACTGCATCGTTGTGGTCTGATGAAAAACATTTTCAGCTGCATCATGTGGATGGCAGGGCATGTGTTTGTTGTTTACCTGGGGAAGAGAAGGCAGCAGGATGGGAAGAAGCCACTCTGGGCTCTTAAATGTAAAGTTTGATTTAACATAACCACACATCATTTTAAACCATTCAGATGAATTTCTTCCTCTCTGTCTCACCATCATTTTCCAATCTCTCTGTAAAAAAAAAAAAAAAAAAGTCTGTGCAGTCCAGCATGGTGTTGTCCTGGCAACCATTGAAAGAGCCATTGCAGTGCTCAAATTCATCCCGGCATGTCTCCTCACAATCCATACAAAAGTTGTTGAGAGTTTTCAGTCGGGAGCAAAATGGTGCTGATGACTCTTCATGCATCATTAGATATCGATTCATTGGCAGTCCGATAGGTAATTAGATGTTTCATTCTACACTGAAACATAATCAAAACACAAAACGGCACACGTCTAATAACCTGCAAAACAATTAGGCTTGTTTTGAAAGACGTTCATGTAGATTACTTCTGTAGATTGATAAGAACCTGCATTGGAATCAATTAGAAAATAGTGTGTCATGAGGCAGATAAATAATTAGATGTTTATCCATCTTCGTGTATTTGTGTTGAAAGTCCTGAAACCCTAATGTGTATCAGGGTCATCTGGATCAATAACCCATTCCTTCGGCAGTCCTCCCCTTTTCCTTCCTTTCCGTTTCCATCATTCTTTACAGTCAGACCTTGACACCATTTTCTTCTTGGAGGTCAGCCTGACAAGTCAGATGAACTGCAGTGCTGCACATATAGATGTTCAAATCTACAGAAAAACATCCAGACAGCCTTCAAATGTGTGCATAAGTTTGGGGGCATCACATTAATACTTCAGACTTGTAGTTGAAGCTGATCAGAATGAGCAAAGAAGATTTAAAAAAAAAAATGCATCTACAAACTGCCGTAGATGCACCAATCTGATGCACGATATTTTATAAAGGTCAATATCAGCCACATGTATCCGTTTAACTCCAACATGTAGTAATGAAATCTATTACACAGCCACAGTTTCACGGTGCCAGTAAATAAATGTAGGTCACGCTGATGTTGTATCTATGGATTAAGCCCACACACGCTGCCATTATGTGATGGTATTACTGCAGACAGACAGTAAACAGTCTGATAGCCCCCTCCCCAAATCCTGCTCCAACACCTCGCTCCACGGCACGCCATCCCCCCGAGTCCCTCCTCGGTGTCATTAGAAAGAGGGTCTCGACACCCACCCTCCACATCTGTGCAGCAGCAGCAGCAGCAGCAGCAGCTGCAGCAGCAGCAGCAGCAGCAGCAGCAGCAGCAGCAGCAGCAGCAGCAGCAGCAGCAGCAGCAGCAGCAGCAGCAGCAGCAGCAGCAGCAGCAGCAGCAGCAGCAGCAGCAGCAGCAGCAGCAGCAGCAGCAGCAGCAGCAGCAGCAGCAGCAGCAGCAGCAGCAGCAGCAGCAGCGTGCACGGGAGATACCATTCAGTCAGCTGAGGGATACATGCTGACATGTTTAACGTTCCTGGAGTCTCACATGAGTGCAGTCACAGGATTTACTGATAAATATGTTGATTCAACCCTCCCCCCTCTTCCGCTCATATTTGTCAGAATGTGATTTGAGACCATGATCCCTGCCTTTCTCTCATTCACAGATTAGATGTGCAACAAGCCCATCTGTGAATGAATAGCCATTCAGTTTTTCCCCTCCCCTCCTTCGTCAGCTTTTTTCTTCATTCATTTTATCACGTGCTGCTCGGACAGTTTTCATTGATGTTTAACGTTTGATCAAGTTTTAGATGCAGTCAGTACGCATTTTCATTTGTGCTGTTAGTATTCAGCTACTCACTAGTTACTCATCAGTTTTGGACAAAAATGCACACGTATATGTTGTAAATACATGTTGTTTTTGTAGTTGTGTGCAAACGGAAAGGATGATTTCTCAACCATAACTGGAAAAAATGTAATAATAATTTGATACCTATGAAATATTTCCGAGAACTAACCAGATAACGAATAGAAAAAAGCATCGCCACATGTGTAGCAGTAGCCTGCTGATAATGATAATGTTTAGAAAATCCGTGATATGATGGGCTGTTAGTGTCTCCCCATCTATACCTATCTACATTACCAGTCAAAAGTTTGGGGTCACCCAGGCAATTCCATGTGTTCCATGGGAACTCACACTTTCATTCATGTGCTAACATAACTGCAAAACAGTTTAGCTCCGCTGTTGAAGAACATCAGGGAATAGTTGTTCACGGTCTTTAGCAGTAATTTTTGTTGGTAAATGAGAGACATTAGAATTGGACACGTCTGCATCTTCAAACCATAAACAGGAAGTGAATTCGGTGACGTTGTTTGTGCTGGGGACTGCTATGATTGGTGGAAATCACGGGGGCTGGGCCAAAATTGTGGAAAACTTGCAGTGATTGGACAAAAGGTTGCGCAGAATTCATGGAGATTGGTTGAACTTGTGTTAATTCCATCACAGATTTCTGGAGGAACTGTTTAATGTTATCTTCACTGAATAAAAATGCTTGTCTTTCAAAAATTAGGACGTCTCTTAGTGACCCCAAACTTTTGAACGGTAGTGTAGATATATCTGTATACACTAACACTGACTGCACACTTCAGTTAAAGGTGTGATTCTATTTAACTTTTTTGTGATTTCAGTTGTTCAGGACCATTTAAAAACATCTGAAATACTTCATAATAACTATTGATCTGTTTTAAAATGTTAATAGTCTTTTCATTCATTATTCTAGCTTGAAAACAACAACAGTCAGTCAGTGGTATCTTGTTTGTGGCACGATCTGCCAGGTCCTCAGTTTGTCACATTAAAATATTCACGGCACCATTCACAGCTCAACATAGTCCACAGAGCTTTCCGTCACCCGCCATGATCTCCCCGATAATCTTTTTTTCAGTGACACCGCATGGTTCTCAACGCTTCAGACAGATTATTCCTGTTAATGCTGCCATGCAACACTTTGTTGTATTCCGTGAATTGCCCAGGACTTGTCCCATGACCTTAGATTATCTCCCCGCTCGCCGTCTCAAATCTGACATAGCGAGTCAATAAAAAGTGCATTTTCCTTTCCAGGCACAATGGGATTGCGACATGGAATCCTTGCACTAACAGGCGCCCCACACTGGGAGTGATCCACATTATCCTGAGCCTGACACAGAACCAAGAGGGCAGTAAACAAAACGACACGCCAAATATCACAATCACATTTCAAGCCTTTTCTTATGATTGCTCAAATAAAACTAACACAATAAGTCTTCCCATAGTCATCAACATGAGGTTAACAGCTGATCCTTAAGTGTCAGGCAAGTCCGATACTGAAGCTGTGCTGTGTGCGTCGTAAATATTTGCTTACGTTTTGACACAACGAGAGACGAAACGAGCACATGGGAAGAACAGCAGCATGTGTTGAATCCACTGTCCTATCCACATCACCGTGATCGAGGACAAACACAAAAAGATAACAAAACTATTTGTATGCTGCGCTGTGTTGTGACTCATTCTCTGTTTCTAAAGCCGGGCTAAACTTGAGCTGCTCGTCTTTGCATGTTCTGTCATCCGATCAGAGTTTTACAGTGTGCGACTTACAGGAAGAGTGTCAGGATATAATTGCAGGACTTTTTGTATCCTAGTTGACATTTTTGACGTTTTTAGGCCTAAAATCTACATGGCCGCCTATAACCAAACACCACATGGCATTTTTACAGAAAGATTCTTCTAAATATTATATATACAATTGAGTGAAATTGAAATTGAAAGTTATTTATAAAGATATTGTAGTTAAATTAAATTGGGACGGTATTTAGTTGACATTTTAGTGATATCCAGTCATTTTTTATTAATAAGTGATTGTTTCCATTATAAATAATCATGGAATTTGTAAAGACATGATCATAATGAACTTAAAACACATTAGTTTATTATACTTTTAATAAAAATGTATGCAAGATATATCCCATGAACTTCAAAAATCCCTCAATTTTACATTGTCCGAGATTCTATGTTTCTGCTTGTGTTTCTGAATCATGATACTGAGCGGAGGAAGCATATTGAGCAGTGACGCTGGCTTGCCATGGGAGTGATAACGTCCACAGCTTGGAAGGAAACGTATTGATGGAAGTGATTTCTAGTCATTTGTATACATATACAGTAACATCTGGATCGATTTATATATTTTTTTTACTTGTTGTAGTGAAGCAGACGGCGTATTGTCCTTTAGTTTTTATAGTTAAAACATGAAATTCCCTGAGTGAGCTCAAACTTTTGGACGGTAGTGTATATGTCAGCTAAAATTTCAAATGGATGTTTTTCCAAAATCGTTCAGCCCTCCACCAGCCCATGTGATGATATTATATCAGGGAGGATAAGGTAGCCCTCTGGATTAGAGAGTATGCATCACAGCTAAACACCTCTTAGTATGACTGAATGTTCCCGCTGGAGAAGGGGAAGGGATCACATTTCCCCAGAATGATAAACAAAAAATAAGCCTTTCCCCTTCCCAAAGAAGGTCTGATGTCATATTTAACTTTTTATTTTCCCAGCACTCTTTCTCCAGCGGTTCTATTTGTGCAGTGCGCGGTTCACACTTTGTCATTCACAAACCGACGCTGCGTTTTTCACCTTCTGATGTAAAGTGAAAGAGGAGACGGCGGTAGTGCAGCAGTGATTGACTCAGACACATGCTGACACGCAGACACTGGGTCAGAGAGGAAGCCGGATAAGTTGATTTGATGACAATTAGCCGTGCCGAGCTGAAGAAGCTCCCCGCTGAGCTTTTAACAGCGACAGAGCGAGAGAGAGGGAGGCAGGGAAGCATGGAGGCAGATGTAACTGTAACCCCTCAAGCAGTGTGGCACCAACCAACAGCTCCCTGCTGCTGCTGCTGCTGCTGCTGCTGCTGCTGCTGCTGCTGCTGCTGCTGCTGCTGCTGCTGCTGCTGCTGCTGCTGCTGCTGCTGCTGCTGCTGCTGCTGCTGCTGCTGCTGCTGCTGCTGCTGCTGCTGCTGCTGCTGCTGCTGCTGCTGCTGCTGCTGCTGCTGCTGCTGCTGCTGCTGCTGCTGCTGCTGCTGCTGCTGCTGCTGCTGCTGCTGCTGCTGGAAGCTGCTGCTGCTGCTGCTGCTGCTGCTGGAGGCTCCGCTCACATCACTGTCACTCACACACTGTGAGGCAGGCTGCATTTTAAAATGATGCTTTTGACTGTGAGCTTTCTGCAAATGAAGGCTATCATGACTGACGTGTACCGCCATCCCATCATCACTGTCAGCCGTAAAGAGGTCAAGAGGGAAGGACTTGATCAAATGCATTTCAATCTGCTGCACTTTAGTTACCTGGACATCTTAAATCTCGTACGTTCAGCAGCGTTGTCTTAATTATTGATAGTGGAAATGGAATCTAATGAAATTTCCAGCTTCTTGAAACTGGAACTCTTCTCACTGCACACATTCTTACACTGGGCAGGTCCCAGTGGTTCAGTGATTTAAGTCTCAGCATGTGTAAAATATTAGAAGTCAGAGTAGCGTACGACCATGTTGTGCAGCTATGCTTTAACCCTCCTGTTGTCTTCACTTATGGGCACCCAAAAAAAATACTGTTTCTTTGTCTGAAAAAAATCCAAAAATTCAGCAAAGAAATTCCCCAAATTTCGGAAAATTTGGGTTGCTTGAGGGGCTGGAGTCTATCCTAGCTGACTTAGGATGAAGGCAGGGGACAACCTGCGGGTCAGGAGGCTATCACAGGGCTACTTATAGAGACACTCACACATACAGACAATTTAGAATCACTAATTAACCTCAGCATGTTTCTGGACTGTGGGAGGAAGCTGGAGAACCTGGAGGAAACCCACACATGTACAGGGAGAACATGGAGACTCCATGCAGGAAGATCCCAGGGATGCAAACTGAGGATCTGCTAGCTGCAAGGTGAAAGTGCTAAATGCCAAGCCACTGTGCAGCCCTTAACGCTAAAACATTTGATTGAATTAACAGCTGTAGGCTTCCTCACTGACACACCCCAGTCAGACAGGCACAGAAACACCTTCTTCAACACCATCTCTCTGGGAACAGGTTTGCCTCAGGGCTTCATCCTGAGTATTTTTTTAAGGGAAACTTTTGGAATTTTCTTGCTGGCATGACCTTGATAGAAAGAGAATAGTGAGGTGACCAGGGTGATAATTCCATTGTCATGTGTTGGACTGGATGTGAGTGGGCTTATATGTGTGTGTGCTGTATTGGGTTACTCTCTAATGAAGGAACGACTCTGTGGGAACAGTTGGTCACTGGTGTATCCGTGCAGTCGAAGAATGTCCTCACCTGATCTTCAGCTCCAACTGTGGTGCAGCTTTCAGTCCAAACCTCAAGGTTAAATAAAAGGTTGTGCGCTTATGCAGAATACCGACCATTTTCCAGTTCATTTCAGACGAGTAGCTGCACTTATTGTCGTGTTTATTCCACAACTGATGTCTTTGGTTGGACCAGTCATCCAAGTATTTCACTGGAAAGACGTTAAGTACAAAACAAACTGCTGTGGAGGTGACTTTGTGCATTTTAAAAAAAGAAATCTTTTGGTTTGTGACAATGAAAAGCGATTGCCCACAGTACCGGAGTGATGGTGTGTTCTAAAGAGACGACACGAAACAATGCAGCTTTGTTGTGAAAGCATGAAAGAGGCCTTCAGCATGCTGTGAGTTGGCATATTCCGTGTATGCACTTGGTAGCACACTGTGCCGTCATCCTGCCGAGCCATCTGTGTAGCAGCATATTACCAGGTAGCTCCGTTAATCCAGGTAGGCTTCACCGCGTCATCCAGGAAATGAAGCCGAGTGGAAAATGTTTAAATCGATAAGACCCACGTTTCCACTCAGGCTTAAGGCTTGACTTTGAGACACCAGGCTGAGTGTGAAAGTGCGCTGGCGATGCAGACGGCTTATCATGCTGTTATATATAGGAATCCCTCTGGTTCGAGTCAAGCGTCTTGTTTGGGAGGATGACTGGCAGTTCTGTTTGTTAACTTGCCTTCACCTTGCTAAAGTTTAAAATTCTTTGCCGACAAACTTCAAGTCAGCACCTTTACTTCCATCCTCCGAGGATTGGAGACCTGAAAAGAACAGATTGTGTTTCTGTTTTTGTCCATCCATCCATGACTTGAGATTTGAGTCTGGGACAGAGAATGCTGAGTCATCATGTTGTTTTTAAAAAAACATATATATTGCTAAAAAACTTGAGATTGCACTTAATGTATCACATTAAGATGCTTGGATATCTTCTGCTCTGCATGTCTCATATAAATATTCCAGTCAGAGATGCTCTGGCTGAAGTTGTTTTGGTGTCTTTCAGAGGTGCGTTGTCTCATTACATTGCACCATGTAAACCAGCTCCATTGCCTGCTTGTTGGATTCAGTTGGACAGAGAACATTCTGCTAATTAATGCTGCCGGCAGGCTGTGTGTGAGTGTTTGTGTGCGTGAGCCGGTGTCTTTCCGTGGCTACTTCGGAGTGTGCTGAGCTGAGATCTGTGCACCTCGTTAGTGTTTGTGTCTGCCTCTATGCCAGCGTGCAGCCGAGGAATGAAAACGCTGTTTCTGTTTGCGTCAGTGTGACCATGCATGCATGTGTGTGTTTGCCTTTGACCCTCCTCTGCGGCAGGATATGCAGGCAGACAGGCAGAAATTTGCATCAGCGGCAGCAGCAGCATCAAGGACCTGTTTGATCTGCTCACTTATAACACGTCAGGTGGCCTTCCTGCAGAGAGCCCGGGCAGCTAGCTCATCTCTCAGAGAGAGAGAGCTAAAACCGGCAGCGGTGGGGAGAATATGCAACAAAAGAATGCGGCCAAGGGTGGATTTAATAACAGTAAAGGTGGAAGTGAGTGATAGACAGACAAGGACGTGGAAGGAAAAAAGTAGCGGAGGCTGGTAGAGAGTAAGAAACGGTTGAGGAAATGAAGGTGAAAGAGTGACAAGTGGAAAATAAATCGTATGAACAGATTCTTGTGGATGTTTTTGAGCTTCATGGGAAGTCAAATGTTGTAGCTGAATACAGTTTTAAACCTCAAGTAGAGGCACATGCAAGTCAAAGTAGAGGATTCTGAGGAGGAAACACACACTTATGCCCAAAATAGATTTCTATTAGTGGTGGGATGCGATTAAAAAATTAATCTACTTAATTAGAGGCTTTGTAATTAATCACATTTTTGTCAAATAGCAATATTTGACACAATAAGCAAAGTTTTTCAATTCAAATAAATGTTGGTTGACGACTGATTCGATAAGTGGACATATACGTGAACTTAAACAACAAAAATGTTTGTTTCATTTCTATTTATCTGCATTGTTCATCTGTCTACTGCATTCACAGATAAGTGCAATTATAGCGATTATATTCAACATTTTAAGACTTGCCCCCAGAGTGGCAGAAATTAGGAAGGTGTGAATAAATGCAGAATTTTTTTAACGCGTTATTTTTTCTGCAATTCATTAATCATAAGAAGCCCTAGTTTGTATACAACTGAGCTACATTTCCATTTTGAAACAAACTGATTGTCTGTGATAGCAGGAAAGGCTTCCAGTCTGAAATGGATGCATAAGTCAGCAGCAGGACTGGGCTTTGTGTCCCATGTGGGGCACTTATTCTTAGATTTGAATTTGCTTTTGGTTTTGACTAGGTTTAGGCACCAAAACTGCTTGTTTCGGTTTAGAATAATATCAAGGTTTGGGGTTCCAATGTGACCCTTTCACATGTTTGAAGCTTCTCCATTTTCTTGGTTTCCAGGGTGATGATTCTCACTCCATTGAATCTATAATTGAAGCATTAACGTGATTGATTTGTTGTTTTGAAATGTATTTTTGACATATAAGCAAGCATGATCCATCAGAAGTTCCCCTTTAAATGTAATTAACAATGCAGTTTACTTGTATAGGAACACAGTGTTTCTCAGACGAGGCTGTCCAGACGCTTGGTCTGTCATCAGCCTTTCGTTGTCGATAACGTTTCCCTCCTTTCTGTCTCTGCCACAAACACTTACACTGGATGGAAACATACAGTACAAGGGCCTCTTGCCCCTGTATGGCTGAGACTAGCATCCACTTCCTCACCTCCTTACGTCTCTTTCATATTAGAACTAGTTAGAATTTTACTGCGTGTATGATTTAGTCAGTAGTACTAACAGATCAAATGAACTTAGATCAGCTTAATTGTTTCATTTATTACTACTTTTTCTTTTTCAGCCAATTTCAGCAACACATTGCTCATGCAACTCTTCCCCGTCTCTCGCTTTCCTTATTCTTATATCGCCTAAACAAGTCCGACCATTATGCTTTCTAGAACATAATACTTAGCTCCTATGAATTATAAATGTCCATGGATTCCTAGCAGCTTATTTTTAGAATGCACACATGCCTGCCCCCATACATGCACGACAGACACACACACACACACAAAGAGATTGCTTTACAGAGATTAAGTTCCTGCATGCAGAGTTTTGGGGCATGGAAAGCAAAGAAGCTAAGACGACTGAAAAACAATGCAATCAATAGTTTTTATCGTTATTAAAGTGGAGTAAAGGGAACAAGTTTTTGCTGTGAGAAGCTTTTGT
This sequence comes from Amphiprion clarkii, assembly GCA_027123335.1. Classification (NCBI taxonomy): domain Eukaryota; kingdom Metazoa; phylum Chordata; class Actinopteri; family Pomacentridae; genus Amphiprion; species Amphiprion clarkii. Next base: position 1,892,265 of record CM049590.1, on the reverse strand, counting down.
CTTTAGAGCCGGTTGTTTTTTGTGCACTTGCTCACTGATTATCAAGCTATAAGGCAAATTGTTCCAGGCAACTTTGAGAATTAATGCGTTTTTCTGTGGCTTCAGACTGTGCCAGTGTCCTGTTGTAGTCCCAGATTGACTCCGTGATGTATTTGTTGCAGGACGTCTTGTTCTTCGCTTCGTTACGACTCTGGCCATATGTTTGGAGTCGTTGTCAGAACGGCTTCCTCCCTCATGGTATTATATGATGCAAAACAATCCAAACATCTGAAGTGGCTGAAACTTTCCCACAGCACTGTGTGTGCGCTTGTTTTTGTGAGTACTGTGCACGGTGGTGTGAGGGCATGGGTGTGTACAAGTGCAACCTTGGACCAGTTTGTTTTGCATGTGGTGTGGTTGGGCATGTCTACGGCTGGATTCACCCTGCAGGCCTCAGGCTAGTGGCTACAGAGCAACTTAAATGTCTCCATGGGACGCTTGTGTGCCGGCCAAAATGTGTGTAACTGCACCACAAGGGCAGTAGTGTGCATGAATTTCAAGATTATGCTTGTGCAGAATGAACCTACTGTTCATGTATGGAATATAGTCTTCCAAGTGGACTCTACAAAAATAGTAGAATAGCAACAACAAGTGCACATCCCCAAGAGAGTAATCTAGCCTTAGTGCTCAGTTCAGATTTGTTACTCGGATCTGATTTGTTTATTTGGCTGTTTACATTATTTAAAAAATGTAACCAATATTAGATTCCAGTGTGAAGTGACCCACATGGAAGCCACTAAAGTCAGTGTTTAGCGCTTCATTTAGGGTTGAAGTACAGTGGAAGCGAATGAATTCATGAGTAGATGATGAAATAAATGGCTGCTGCTTCCACATGGAGGTGTGTCTGGATGCAAATGCAGCGCCTAGACTGGTGGGATTCTGATGTGAATGACTTCACAGAAACACATTTTATCACAAACGCCAGGATGTCAGGTGGTACTTTTAACGGTGCCTCTCCAAAGCAGCAAACTTTGTGCATGAAAAATGAAGCCATCATGAAAGTGCAGCAGCTGCTTTGGCTTCAAACCAAAAAAACCCAAGAATTATTATAAATTGAATGTGCCTTTGTGTATTTTTGTGTTCTTGTTCATCCATAGGCTTTAAACGGTGCAGGTTTAGAACAAAGGTTAGGTGCTCTATCTGGTCCAGATCTGGAATGAAGATGGGGTTGTCAACGCTCACAGGGTCCAAGAGTCAGACTAATTCCTGGGTAGGTTTTCTGTGGGTCAGACGTGGAAGAATCTGGGGTACCAATGAAATCACAATGAGAGGGATAACCTCCTTAAACAGTGTTAACTGTTGACAGTTTGGTCAGTATTTGTACAATGCTTTTGTCACTGAAATAAGAAATGCTCTTTGAAGGAGCATTTTACGTTGCATTATTTTGCACAAAATTACTTTTTTAATGTTGAATAGAGTCAATTTTTCCCCTGATGATTATTAACTGTAGTTCCTTAAATGGCCACTTGAGGCTGACTTCAAAGGAGAATCCGTGTGGGACCGTCATGTTAAAATGTCCACTTTTACAGCATGTTTACAGCCTGGAACAAAAGACAGCTTTGGACAGTTACTAATTTCCTCATTGATGACAACTGATAGACAACTTGAACTTATTTCAAGCTTTGCAGTTGTGCATGTGCAGGTTGGTGCAATGGAAGGACAGTCCATAGACCGGAGATACTTAAATGTCCCACCTCAGCTTCACTCATTGTTTAATCTGCTTTTCCATTTTTGGAGTATCAAAGATTTAGTAGGAGTTGGAATCTCAAATCGAATCTGTAACACGTCTTATCATTGTGTGTTCTGTACTTGCCATTAATGACAATGGTGTACAACGGTGGATCTAAACTAGTTGTTTGTTGCTTCGAAATAGAAATTTCTCTCAGTTTGTCAGTTTCTAAACTGACAGATGAATAAAGATGATCTCATTTCATTTCAGAATCGTGCTGAAGTGGCTTTGTACTGGTGACAAATTAAACTAATCTCCAACTTGCTTTTTCTTTGGAGCGCTCGCACGTTTCCATGGAGACAGACATGATCGTTTTAATTTGCAAACAAAGTGAATCACAAAGCAGGATGCTCATCACTGTCAGCGCTGCTCCTTGAGCTTAAGAAGATGAAACAGACACATTTGTATTTTTATAGCAGCAAATTGTGCTCAGATAAAGGATTCAAAAACTTGAATTCAGAATTGTAAGTTACATGTAAATTATTACATTTGTCAGCATTTGGATCATCTCACTTTCTTCCTTCTTTTTCCTGGTTTTTTAACCCTCCTGTTGTCCCCATTTACAGGCACCAAAAAATATTGTTTCCTTGTCTGAAAAAAATCCAAAAATTCTGCAAAAAAAATTCCCCAAATTTCTGAAAATTTGCAAAACCTTCAGGAAGAAAATTACACTAATTCCTTAAAAGTTTCCTTCAATAGTACTATTTAAAAAAAAAAAAAAAAAAATCCCCCAAATTTGGCAACGAAATTCCTGTAAATATTTTCTAAAAATGATTAAAAATCTTCCAAAAAAATACTAAAAATATCTAAAGTGATTCCATATATATCAGTATAACTACTAATATTATCTTTAAGAACATTCACAAAAAAAATCCATCAAAATCCAGCAAAATTCGCTGAATTTTGGTTGATTTTTTTGTGAATGTTAAGAAACATATTTAACATTTCTTTTTTTCCACCAAAAAATGTTCAAAGATTTCCCAGACATGTTGAAAATGTGGACATCAGAAGTTTCACTCTGAAAATATTTTTTTTCCACATTTTCAAACTTTAAAACGGGTGGATTTTGACCCGCTGGACCACACGAGGGTTAAATCCTCCACTCATATGAAGGCCCTGTACTGTCAGTTTCCAGTAGACATTCCCTCCAGCTGGATACATGCAAACTGTGCCTGAAACCAATGAAAGCAAAGGCGCAATTCTACTTGTGCTGTAGGCTTAATTTGCATATTTCCACTAAAGTCACAAGAGGTGTTTTCCTGCCCCACCCACCACCTTCCCCCCACGTCCTCCCTCTGATGGTAACGAATGTCTCGATCCGCTCACGATGACACTGATGGACTATTAGGGGCAGCGTACTGCTTAGCCCAGCGGAAACAGGGTTCCCCCAAACATAAATCAAATCCACGCCCGGCGCAGGAGGCGCTTCCTAATTCTGCACTGTAGGGCTTTTGAGCCTGACAGCACAATAATATAAGTAGAAAATGACCGGAATTCCCCAATTATTGGGACATTTACAAGTACGCAGGCATCTCGGGGGAAGAATCGGGATTGTGGTTGAGTGTTTGTGCAGCAGTTTCCCCCCAGAAAAGAAACGCTGTAGGCTGGGAGCCTGTTGGCCCAGCTATAAATAGCTTTCTGGTGACAGCAGGACTTGTGAGAGAGAGCATCTTCCAGAGATGTCCACGTTTATTATTTAACATATATCTCGTTTTATACACTAGTAATGCTGCTCATCGCTCGTGTACAAGCATTTAACCAATGCTGCAGAGTCAGCCTAAGCCTAAAACTATTATAACCTTCTCCTGTCATTCATTTGACGTCCCAGATCTCCTCTCTGAGTATCAGAGTTTCAGAATTAACTTTGCCCAAACTCGTGCAGAACTCAAGTATACAATATCGTTCAGAAGTTTGAGGTCACTAAGAAATGTCCTTTTTTTTTTGAAAGAAAAGCATCTTTTTCCGTAAAGATAACAGTAACCCTCGTGTCGTCCTGCAGGTCAAAATTGACCCCTTTTAAAGTTTGAAAATGTTTCCAGCAACCATCACTCCTGTGTTCTAATGCTACATTGTGTTAGCTGATGGTGTTGATTGATAATTAGAAAACCCTTGTGCAGTTATGTTAGCACATGGAGAAAAGTGGGAGTTTTATCTGGTTAAATAAAGGTTGAGCAAAAAAGAAATGAAACTGAAAATCTGAATGCATGTTTTTAGGACTGTTTTCAGCACATTGCAGTTTAACGGTTTGATGTTGATTGATTCTTTTAAAATGTTTTGCAGCATATAAAGCTCCATATGGAGGTTGATTCTAATTGGATTTGAGCTTTAAGGGCATTTTAAAATATCCTAAACACCATCTTTTCTTTTATTGTCAGGGTTTTGTTTGAAGCTAAAACAAGACTGCTAGTAGAAACTTGCCTCATTTCTGCCAACCCCCTTGTCTCCAGTTTGATAAATTAGCAGTATTTAGACGTGAGGCATTAGCAGCATGCAGAGCTGCATTAAATTTACCTCCCACTGTGGGGCCACGAGTAATTGGGCCTGAAGAAATGAGCAGAGAGTAGTTCAGTGTTTGCTTTACTTTGATTTTACTGCAACATCTGCATTATTGAAATCATTTGATAACACATTAATGTCAGCTCCAGGTGCTTGGTGATGTTTGCAGTGTGTTTCACTGTATTAAACGGTGCAGGGCAGCCTCAGGCCATGTCTGGATATATGAAATCATTCAGCTCCAGAGGCTTTCATCTCAGCGGACCTCTTAACCTTTTCACCCTCATTTTTCCGCCAGGCCTTTCTGCACACACGGCTTTATCTGGGATAAGATGTTTGAATGTCAGAAGTGTTAATGGAAAGCTCCAGGATCAAACTGTACTGTGTCTGAAAAGCTGTGGCGTTACTCCGACTTGCTTCAGATTGTACCATTTTGTTTAGTTTAAAACCAGGCAAGCCTGTCGTTCAGACTGATGGGATTCATATTTTTAGGATTGCATCGCACCGACTCTCATCCCAAGTCAATCAGACTGAAAAGCATGAAAGTTTATTGCTCATTTCTAACTGTAATTCATTTTATTTTGGTTTGTCGGTTAGGTTCAAACTTCCTCTGCGCCACCCACATCATTCCTGTGAAGAACGAGGAGGGCGTGGTCATGATGTTCATCCTTAACTTCGATTACATTCTGGACGAAGAAAGCAGTGACTCGCTGGAGAGACTCAACCACACGTCCCCTTCCAAAGCTGACCAACGTGAGTAGAGACAGAGGAAGGCCTGAGGAGGAGGAGGAGGAGGCAGATAACATGATGTGACATTTGGTGGGAGCGTGAATGCCATTGTGTTGGAGTCATTGAGTAAATATAGTGTTGCAAATGTGAACAGGTGGAGATGCAGCACATCCTCAGGACTGATCTTGACATTTACTGTTCTTACATTTACTGGACATTCCCAGGAAGAAAATGGTGTAAGACTGCAAGAAAGAAGTATGGAATGGAGTGATAGTAAAGTAGCAGCCAGTCATTTCCCCACCTCTATCCCACTATTACCACTGTGTCTTAACAGTTTGACATGTCGCTAATATTAACGTCACACATGCTGCCGTTTTCTATTACAGACGCGTTACTTTAGCATCTTGTCTCCTCAGATGTTTTGCTGCAGCTTGTGCCTTCATTCCTGCTTGCAGCAGGAGTGCAGCTGCAGGAATTCCCTGCTAGACAGCTCCTTTGGCATGTTGACACCAGCGTTTAGCAGACACTGATGTGTTAGCCTGCTATCATCTCAAAGGTCTGGCCCAATTATAGCTCCTAGCCTGCCAGGCTGGCCTGATGAACTACTGGAGCAGTGCTGTGAAGCACTCAGCTTCCCAGAGCTGTCGCTGTAATAGCGTATAATGCCATTCCCCAGTGGTGCTCTTGATGCCTCCTCTCTCTTTGTCCATTTTCTGTCTGTGACACGTAAAGCAGCAGCGTGGAGGACCAGAGGTTACTCCTAGATGACTGTAATTGGATGAGGCCCCTAACAGGCTGCAGTGCCTCGTGGGGTGTGTGGTGGGAGAGGCGGGACGTGTGGGCTTCATTGTGTGTTTGTGCACCCTACATGATGTTGTGCACTCTGAGACTCTGGAGAAACCGTGCATGAAAGCATCAGCTTTTCAGTCTGGCGTGTACATGTCACTGGTAAGGGCTGCCTCTTCTGCTTATCTGCGTGAAGTAATTGCTCAGTCTGAGCACAAGGGCAGTTCCCCGATGAAGCAGGCGTTTATGAATTCAAGTCTGTTCATGCCTATCTGCATATCTAAGTGGGCATCCCTGCAAATCTGGCGCTGAGGTCCAGATTTGCTTCCAAGGTCGAGTCCCAGTGCTGGACACGTTTCTTTCTGCCTACACGCAACCTCTGCTGCAGCAGGCGTTACTATAGAGAGTTGGTGTTTTTTGGCCTCATTTCATCTCAGCCCTCTCTCAGCTAATTCTAGAAAGCCAGTATTGCACTTTTTATTTTACTAGCAGATGGACAGAGGTCACTAATTATGAGTAGCTCTGCATAATTGATGAGGACATGAGAGAAGAACACACTGCTACAGATGTAAATTTCCCTGAGTGAAAGCTGCGGCGTTGCTATTCTAAAGGTGGCTTGACATCACGTGTAGAATCTGCTGCCTTTAGATGTGTTGCCAGTGAGGTGATGATCCGTGTGTGCTGCATTATCTAGACTGTATCTGGGGAATGCACTAAGCACTGTTTATCAGCTGCCTTTTCCCTCAGTGATGATCCAGCCCTTCTTGGATTCTCCCGTTCTGAATTAATGTAGCTTAGCAGAGCCACTTCCACAGATACAGAAATTACACACATGCACAGAGAAAATGCTGTGACATTTACTGTTGATGGGCTGTACATTGTGATTAGTATTGTTGCAGTACAGAAGTAGGACACTATGTTATGGTACTGAAAAGGACAATACACTGAATATCAAAATTGAACAAGTCCGTCATCTGAAGTAACTTTTAGTACCGTTCACATTAAAGCTGCAGTAGGCAGAAATCTGGATAGCCAAGCAAAGAAAATGTGCAGCAAAGGCGCATTAATATAAAGATGTAAAGATGATTGGCCTCTTTTTTAAAACTGTGCATAGGATCTACACCACATGTTAGTTTGTGCACTTTTTTCACACTCCCACAATCCATTATAAATGCTCTATTATTACTGATGTGCATATTGTACCTGTAGGGAATAGGGGCTGCGTTAGAAACAAAATAAAGTTTGAGAGCCCCACAGCTGCAGCAGCTGTTAATGCTACAAAAACAAATTGTTCAAATTCAACAAACCGGTCAGACATAGACATGTGCTCTGCTGCAGGCTGCTGGAGGCACCAGGCTGCCAAAGCTCACCGCTTAGTACACGTTAAGCATCTGATGCAGTTTTCAGAAAGCGGACGAAATCACTGAAAAACAAAACGCTGCATTTAACGACAGAATCAAGAGCTGGAAAGAAAAGTTTACATCCACTTTTAAAAGGAATGTCTGTCATGGCAATCTTGAATTGAATTGGTTGTAATCATACATGGGGAAACACTAAAGATGTCTGTGGTGACCCCGAACACTAAATCCATTTAAATTATCTTCACAGTGCCTACTTAACTCCTTGGAAGTTCTATCTGATGGGTGCAGGTTTTGCTCTTTGAAGGCTCCTGCTACATTATTCAAATGATTGCTTGCAGTGATGTGCTTTTGGAATGAATTAGCTCCGAGATTATTCAACTCTTATTGCTTACAGTCCCCAGTTCTTTTAACCCTCCTGTTGTCCTCATTTACAGGCACCAAAAAATATTGTTTTCTTGTCTGGAAAAATCCAAAAATTCAGCAAAAAAATTCGACACGAGGGTTAAATTTATCTACGTGAAAAATCTAAACACCAGAGGAAGATTAGTTTAGCGGGGATACATGCTGCTAAGAAGATGACTTCCCCTCATTCTCTCCTCATCTGACAATGGATTCTAACTTTTTTTTTTTACAGGTGAATGGTGCTGTTCCACTGTCTCAATGCCTGATCTACATTTTGTGTGTCCACTCACTTGAAATATGTACAGGCAAAAGAACAAAAAAAAATCAGAATCTAAATATATACAGAGGATCTTTGGTTTACGACATCATTGACCTACGGCGTTTCGTCATTATGTCTGAACTGGTTACGTGGAACTAGTTGATGACCCTCCTCCTGGAGCTCTTCTCTTACCAAAGCTGTAAATATGCCAACAGAGCCCAGCTAAAAATCAGTCTTCATTCATAGCTTTACTTAGGAATCAAACTCCACTCTCCTGAGTGAGCAACTATTAGCTGAGGCTCACTGCAATCATACTCTAATTTTCTCTGTAATAAATGAGTGTGAGGCAAACCGGGGACACAGCAAAATTCTCAATGTTATTCTCTAGCCGGTGAGTAATAGGAGGACTGGGGGCCCAGGTAAATACTCCTCCAGGTAGAAGAAGCATGCAAAACTGGAGCGTCAGCAAAATCACAAAGCGGAGACGGAAACAAAACGACTCAAACTTGTTTTTGTCCTGCTTTTACAACAAAAGAAAGGTTTATTGTTGTCTTTGTACTTCTCCCCGGACATCTGAATCATGCTCGCATTACAAAAAGACGTTTCACTCCACAACATTGGGATCTGCGGGCCCAATTAATATGCAATGCAAATATTACTATCTGGTATCATAGCAACTGGGGCCACTGTGTGTCCACTGGTTGTGTAAAGCCGCTGGTGAGGTTGTTTTTTTTTGCAGGGAAAGGATAAGAGGGTTGAAGAGGCAGGAGACACATGCACATACGGTACATGCACACACAGCTTTTCTCCAAAAGGTTCAGCTCTTTGAATATCACAGCCGACATACAGTTCTCTCAGAACACACCGTGAATGTGTGACTGAATTATGAGCTAATTAAAAGATTTGTGGTGTATACAGTGTGCTTATCCGCCAGCCACGGTAATTAGAAGCAGCGCTCCGAGCGCTCATGTGCTACCGTTCATTATTTTGTTAAGCTGTCATTTTTAACCGTCAAAGCTGGTGTTTAGATTCAAGCTATGCCAGCGAATGTGAAAATGGTGGAGCTTACACAAGCACTTCGGTAAAAATGTCAGTGCTGTACGGCAATATTACTGCAAAATGGGAAGGATTTCGCAGCTTGAGGGGAGAACTTTTGAGACGTCTGCCCGCCTAACAGGGTCTTGATGTATTGTGCAGGCTCTTTGGCATATAAATTGAGTTTTCTGGTTTGGGATCAGACAGATGGTATTTTTGATCAGCAGTTTTTATCTGCTTCACAGCACTGAGCTCAGATGAAACACACTTTTGTTCATGATTCCCTATCAAAGACAAGACCGACAATTCAACTTCATTCCGTCTTGATGATAAACGAAGACTTGTTTAGTCATCCTGCGGTGCAGATTTGAACACTAGCTTAAGATCCTGATCTGAATCTCCGGTTAAATGATCATTTCCAGCGTTGTCAGCATCTGGCTAAAGACTTAATTTAAACACTCCACGCTGACCCAAGCAGACACTCAGCATTGTGTCTAAAATTAGTTTCTTTCTCTCTCTCGCTGTCAGTCTCACCCCGATAGAAGCAGCGAGGAAGACAAAAATCCAGGCTGCTTCCTGCCGAGCCTCAAACATTAATTCTATTTTCTAATTTACCACCTATTGTGTCTCTGAATGCAGGCTTAGCTGTTCCATATTGGTATGGCAAATTTAATGCGCTGTGGTTGTTTCAAGCAAATATAATGAGGGGAACTAATGATGCTTTGTGAGGAGGTGGCTTTATCAATTTATATTTGCTCACGCTCTTGATATTTTTTGATGAAAGGACTTGATTTCCACAGCGCCTCATGGCAGTAGGGCTTGTTTTTGGGGCTGAGACGGCATTCTGATATGTACGGCATATGTTCAAGCGGCTAAATGATTCACAACATGTAGGCCACAGTTTGCCGTCCATATGTGAGATCCTGCGAGTGTGAACGTCTCTCTGTCATGACATATTTACACAAATCATAACATGCATCTAAATGTGCATTTGTGATCAATTTGTGTGTATAGCATAGCTTTACACTGACTATATTGTGTTTCTTCATGTTTTTCTACCCAACATTCCCTCCCAACCACCTACTGTTTTGATAACTGGACCATAAATATCACTTTTTGCTTCATTCTCCTTCATTTCCCAAGGAGCTATCAATCACTCATTAAAACCCTGCACATAATCTTTTATAGGACCGACTCCTTAACGCACCACTGCCATTATAATATCTCAGCAAATGTCCTCCCCCATGAATAATTGAAGGAAATTGAAGATTGAACTAGTGCCTGAGGCAGAACGGGCATTTGTTTTGATCTGTCAGGGTCTTTTTAAAATAGCTGCATTGGCAGCCTTTCCACTGCTGCTGGCAAAGGAGTATCAGCAGGGATGTTGAAGATGCCTAGCAAGTTCTCTTACAAACACATCATGAAAACACAACACAAGGTCGGCGGGGGGGGGGGGTTGTGTTGATCCCACGAGCTCATTAAAAACCACCATACATTCAGTTTTTATGCCGTCTTTGGTCTCGCTGCGGTCAAACAGTCTCCACGAGTATTTAGTGACTTCCTCAGAATTTATGTTGGCATGTGATAGCAGTCGCCCTCAAGCACTCCTTCTTAGTGTTATTGGTCATTTTAACGTGCTGTCAGATGGGCTATTAGGAGGAAATAATGGCAGATTTAGAGGCATTTTTACAACATGTATTGCTCGTTTCTCTTCCTCCGTCAGGGAAGGGGAGATTCTTTCGCTTCCGTTTGCCGGCCTTACCTCTCCTGGGCATCAGCAAGCAGTCCCTGCCCCAGGAAGATCCTGACGCCGTCATGGTGGACTCCCCTCGCCACAGCGACGGCTCAGTGGCGACACGTGACTACCAGCTTCCCACCACCCGAGAGAGCTGCAGTCCCTCCTACGCCAATGACACCCGTGCCCTCATTGGCCCCAGCCACTGCTCCACCCCCGTCTCCGGGCCTTTGGACCACTCGTCGCCAAAAGGCCCCTGGGACCGGACATACCCGGACCAGGCCGTCGCCCAGACCCGGCACCAGAGTCAGGAGGACACACTGATTACAGCCCCGTCCATCCCGGGCCTCACTCCAACCGCCTCCAGAGAGAGTATGTGCAGTATTCGCAGAGCTTCCTCCGTGCACGACATCGAAGGCTTCGGGTTCAACTCCAAGGTGGCATTCAGGGACCGGCACGCCAGTGAAGGTAGGAATCTCCTACTCTTCTGTACCCTTTTGTAAATTTCTAAACAACACACTAATCACTTTATGTTATTCTACCCACTCTGAGGTTGTTGTGATTTGTATTTTCAATTACAGACCCTCTTGAGTTATTAAGTCACTGATGTTTGAGCTTCACCATGTAGAATGATGTATTTACCTGCTGAAGAGTTGATGTACTTCTGAGCTCACCTCAAATCTCTGAGGAGCATTTTGTGTCATCACAACTATTTTGAAACCCAATTACAGACCAATATACAGTAGGAGACATTTTCCAACTGAAGAATACTTTTGGATTTTTAATGATGCAGAAGGATGTTTTGGCAAGATATCCAACTTACATTCTAATAAATTAAATCGTTTTTTCTATGTTCTAAACCACATCTAGAGGGTCTTTAAAAACCTAATCTTACAGTACACAGTTGGTTGCATTGACAAAGTCACCATTTGTTCAGTAAAGTTAGTTAAAATGTGGTCAATATCCTAATGATGCTTTTACTTCTCATGAAAACCCTTGACTTTAATTTAGCTGTATCAATTAACAAAACTCTTGTGGTCTTAAAATAGTAGAGATGTTGCATGCCAGTCTCTTCATCAGTATTAAAGTGAGTCACAATCTATATTGTGTGCTATTGATCTTCCCTGGAGTCTGAATCACTCATTAGCCTTTTGGCCCTCATTTGGTTGAGGGTAGAAGTGCCCCAGACTGGCCTTGTTTCCTCCTGGCCAATCAGTCGTCCCGTTATCTGCAATTCTCATTCAAATAGCTCCCACTGGCTGACACCGTAATACGTCTACTTCACTGTAATTTATTGTTCATGGGGACAGTAGCGGGGGTTTAATGTCAGCCCACATTTATCATCATAGGAAACCAGAAATTCTTCTCTCACCTCCACTCCCGTTTTTCTTTCTCCTCCGCCGTGTCGCTGCCATCACAGACAATGGCCGCAATATCAAAGGTAACCAACGGAAACCCACCAATATTTGGCACGTCTCTTGGATGATGTACCCCACAAAGCCTGCTTGTTGCATGAGTTTTCCACACGAGGGTCATGTTGAATGCAAATGCCTTGGTGGATGACTGACTGTGTTTGTAAGCCTTGAAAGACTGGCTCAGCACTAAATGGCTTGTCTTGGTGTACATAACCTACCTAGCCCTTGCCAGTCACCCAGGAGAATGCTCAGTAAAAACAAAAACAACAACAAAAAAACCCCACACTGATCGTTGCACGCGCCTGCATGGAGCAACACAAGTTCTCTCCTGCATGTTGTTCATTGAAGAAAATCAGTGAAGCTTTACAAAATGATGCCTCCCACTGTCTGTAACCTCTGCTTTCTTCTAGGCAACCTCTGGATCCTTGTTGCCATGTCTTAGTGAATGAAAAGAAAGCTCACTGTCTTTCCATTCACTCTCTCTATGCTCGTCTTTCTCCCTTATTAGATAAATTTGAACTGTAGCAGTGTTCATGCTGCATGCATTTTCACATACATGCTATGACTTCCTCAACACCAAAAATGTTTGTTTGCACTTGATGCATTATTTTTAAGGGTTAAATGATGAATTCTGATAGAGAAACTGCAACTATTCAGTGTTTAGCGTCATAGTACAGGGGGTCCTCGGTTTACGACGTCCTCGACTTACAGCATGTCGTCGTTACATTGGAACTGGTTACGTGGAACTAGTTGACGAGTGGAACGGATGAATACGTCGCCATGCGGCTCTGTAAGATGGCTTTGTTTACACTCTCCGGTTGCATGCCACCTTGGATTGTGCTACATTCACTAACTTTTTGCCCTTCTTTATGGTTCCCAAGCGTAAGTCAGTCTCTTCTGATGCCAAAGAAAATGGTGATGGTCAAAGCTGCAGCTGTCCAACTAGTTAAACTCCTGCTTTCAAAATGAATCATGAGTCGTAGCAAACTTGACTTCTTCACTGTGGCTCTTGATACACATTACAGAGTGAAAACTGCAACAACAACAGAATAAAACAACATAAATACATGTAAATAAATCCTTTTAACACAACCAGTCAGTCCAAAGATGAAACTAATACGACGTTGCCTCTGTGGCGTTTACAAAGTAGAGATCTGTGCATCCAGAAAAGCACATACATGTGTAAAAATAAACATCAAAATAGCAGCCATGAAGTGACAACTATCAACAGACAACTTCAAAATAAAGACTTTTTCAAGATAAATGTACATCGATAAGTCTGCTTTAAGGGCAAAACACCATGGAAGTGAAATTAGATTTAATAAAACGCTCGGACCAGGAAGAAACACTGACGAACATCGGCATTATTAGATCAAGTTGTAAAAACAGCAACATATTCTGTTATCTTCTTGATAAATGACTCATACACGCATGGAAGTCGTTGGTATTCATGTCTTTTATTAAGAACTGATCAGTATCTTGATGCATGTAACGGCTTTGTTTACGTTTTCTTTGGAGTTCCGACTTGCAGCGAAAATCATCTTACATTGATCTGTAGGAACAGAACTCTGACATAAGTCGAGGACCTCCTGTATATCCTTTTCATATCTATAAAGGTTTACTTCCAGAGCTGCCACAGTGCTCCGTTTACTAATAATACTGTAATGCTGATGACTACTGACCCTACGATCCAATCACCCTTCCATAACCCCACTTTCCCCTTTACCTCCTATTTCTTCTCTCTCCTGGTTTGCTAGTGTCTCGCTCCTGGATGGCTGGGGGTATGGCTTCAGCTTTTTTCTTTTAAGTTATTTTTATGACTGCTCTGATGTGTCCTGACTGTGGCATGTATTGAAGCTGCGCATGCAATCTCTCATCCTCAGCTGTCCGTTTCTCTGTCCTTGACTCTCAATCACTGTACTGTACTTTGTGAAAGGAGGGGAAAAATAACTGTGCAACCTTCGTCTGCAGCTGAATCAGCAACTCTCTCTTTTTCACTTTTTATCACTCTCATCTGGTCACATGTCAGTGTGCATAGTGCTGTCACATATTGTTGCGGTGTTGAATGCTTCCACAAGAAGTCAGGGAGTTAATGTCTGCAAGTCAGTTGTTATTAGGCTGTAACTTGCAGAGAACATCGTGTGGTTTCATGGGGGAAAATGTGAATTCAGACTGAAGTTGCATTCTTTGATTGTGCGTTGAATCGTTCTTTTCTTTCACCAGCAGTGTTCTTCATTATCTTTTAATGAGAAACTTTGAAAGGCCCGTTCGTCCTAGACGGGTCAATCAGAGGGTGTAGAGTTTGTATTTCAGTATCTGTTGTATTCTCGGTGTTGTGTTGTGGTTAACTCACTCCAAAAGTAAGGGTCACCTCATGCTCACTACCCATGTCACAACAATCACAAATGAGACTGTTCTCTGATGTCCACAATTCACAACGCCCATTTGATTACCAGTAGTCTAACTTCAGATCGAGGTGTGTCAGCTTTTAACGATGACATCCTGCCTCTTTGGCTCTCTCTCTTTTAGGGCCGCTCAGTCAGATCAAATCCAGCCTGCTTGGCTCCACGTCTGACTCCAACCTCAACAAGTACAGCACGATAAACAAGATCCCCCTCATCACGCTTAACTTCTCCGAAGCCAACAACGAGAAGAAGTGCCCCTCCCCTCCGTCCTCTGAGAAGACCATCATCGCCCCAAAAGTCAAAGATCGTACACACAATGTCACGGATAAGGTCACGCAGGTAAGACCACAAAAAGCATGCAGCATAAAGCGATGTGTCGGAACCTTGAAATGCTTTTATTATCAGCCTGTCAGCAAAATCTGGGAAGATAGCAAATCAGTTTGACCCTCGACGAAAGCTGCAGTCTCTACTTTCATAGCTTACATCGAAAATGAGTCGAGAAACTCATATAAATCCTAAAAACATTACTGCATTATCTGCAAACTACCGTGAGCAGCTGCAGGTGAATAGCTGAATAGCACAAATAAATCAAATATTCTGCTTCACCTCCAGGAAATAGGTGCCAGTTTTAATGTCATGGCTTTGATTAAAACTGATTTTTATGCCATACACTGAGAGGTAACAGTGAAATGCAAGACAAGATTATATAGCGGTTTTAACATGTCATGAGTGAATAACCAAACGGTTACATGTCTAGTTTTGTAGAACAACACAGAATACACATTAGTACATACAAGTCATTCATTTGCCAAAAAGTACGCCCCTTGTAGTATCCTCTAATGAGGAAGGTGAAACTTGTATTAAGGCTGAAAGAGTAAGTTCTGTAAATCCATTTAGTCCTTGAATAAATGAATAATATTAATAATAACTTTATTTATATAGTACTTTCAAGTCAAAGTGCTCTACAGAGCAAGCAACAGATAAATTACAATAAAATGCTAACTAATTAAATCGATGGCTGAGAAGACACAATAACAAAAATAACAACGATAAAAACTGATAAAAACAATATCTAAGAAGACACAGTACCTCACAAGTTATGATTCATATGCAGCAGAGAACAAGTGGGTCTTTAGCTTTGCTTTGAACACCTCTACTGAGCCAGCTAGCCTAATGTCAGACGGAAGAACGTTCCACAAAGGCGGTGCACGGAAATAAAAAGCCCGCGCACCGACTGTCTTCTTTTTAACCCCTTTTAAAGTTTGAAAATGTGGGAAAAAATATATATTTTCACAGTGAAACTTCTGGTGTCCACATTTTCAACATTTTTGGACAATTTTGGAACATTTTTTGGTGGAAAAAATGAAATGTTAGAAATGTTTTAAGAACATTAAAAAAAAATTAACCAAAATCCAGCGAAATTCACTGGATTTTGGTTGATTTTTTTGTGAATGTTCTTAAAGAAAATATCAGAAGTTTTACTGATATATATGGAATCACCTTAGATATTTTTAGGATTTTTTTGGAATGTTTTTACTCATTTTTTGAAAATATTTACAAGAATTTTCTTGTCAAATTTGGGGGATTTTTATTTTATTTTTTTTTTAATAAAACTTTTAAGGGAAACTTTGAAGGAATTGTTGGATTTTTCTTCCTGAAGGTTTTACAAATTTTCAGAAATTTGGGCAATTTTTTTGCTGAATTTTGGGATTTTTTTTTTCAGACAAAGAAACAATTTATTTATTTTTTTCGTGCCTGCAAGTGAAGACAACAGGAGGGTTAAATATGATGGCCCAGTGCCATTTACAGCTTTATATGTCAATAGATTATCTTAAAATCAGCTCTAACATGAACTGGGAGCCAATGGAGTATATAAATATACTGAAGACATCTAACTATGTGGGCGTATGTTTCTCCATAACTTGTCCGTCTGACCTCAGTTTAAACAAAGTTTGGATCAAACAACACATTTTGTCTTGCCCTGTTCATAATTATGTTTGCAGACTTTTCCTACTTCAAATAAAACCAACAGTAAGATGACTGCCAGACCTGCAGAAGATCCACCAACCATCCATTATTTTTCATGACTGTGTCCTGCATCTAACAATCGAAAACTATTAAGAGCAGTAAAAGGACTAAAACTTTGTAGTGGACGCTCAGTTTGCATTCATTAATAATTCATTCCACCAAGTCCTTTGCTGACAGTCTGAGGTTGTGCAGACTGGTCTGGAGAGACATTAGGATTCAATCATAATGCTCATCTTCATGTCATTTACTACTACAACTGAGACGTGCACAGATTGAGCGGTAGATGAAGCCGGCAGATTGCATCCACACCCCCACCTGCCCTCCGGGAGCCTCGGGATGATTAATTGAAACTCAAGGGGTCTGATACGTAAAACGGCTGAGGTGTCTATCACTTGCGGTGAATAATCAGGGATACTCTTACAGCTGCCAGACAGCTTCCAGAGCCTGGGCCACATTTCTAGTGTTACGGACAGAGCAAGAGGTCGTTCTCACCTTCCCTGCCAGGGCTGAGAGGCAGCGTGGGGTATACGGGGACTGTAAGGTAGTCCCAGGGGTAGGAGGGATCTGCCCCAGACCAGTCATTAGGTCTTGGATTTGCATTTTGCCTATTAATGATGTGATGGTAGAAGGCACAGAAATTGACCCCTGTTTGCAGTCAAAGGCAACTTCAGCTCAAGGCACTGGAGCCAGAGAGAGATCAGACTGTAGTGCATCACGCTGATGCACTACACGCATCTTCATTTACGGGCACCAAAAGATATTGTTTCCTTGACGGAAAAAAATCCAAAAATTCAGCAAAAAATTCCTCAGATTTCTGAACATTTGCAAAGCATTCAGGAACAAAATCCAATAATTCCTTAAAAGTTTCCCTTAAAGGTTTTCTTTTTTAAAAATCCTCCAAATTTGGCAAGAAACTTCTTGTAAATATTTTCAAAAAATGAATAAAAATCTTCCAAAAAAATCCGAAAAATATCTAAAGTGATTCCATATATATCAGGAAAACTTCTAATATTTTCTTACTGAACATTCACAAAAAATCAACCAAAATCCAGCAAATTTCGCTGGATTTTGGTTGATTTTTTTGTGAATGTTCTTAAAGAAACATTTTTAACATTTCCTTTTTTCCACCAAAAAATGTACAAAGATTTCCCCAAAATGTTGAGAATGTGGACATCAGAAGTTTCACTGTGAAATATATATTTTTTTCCCACATTTTCAAACTTTAAACCGGGTCAATTTTGACCTGCAGGACGACACGAGGGTTAATGGTCTTTGGTAACACTGTAGACTGGAGGACCTGAGAACCAGTTCCTGCGTGACTCCTGCTTTGTTTGAGGGGAAATTAGCATACATATTAGCACATTAATAGCGCTGGTATACTGCAATACACTTTATTATGTTGTCACAGTGTAATCTCCTCCTTCCTTGTGCAAACAGCTAATGCGCTGCCCGGGAAGTAGCTGATGAATACGTGTTGCCGTGGACACACTGGTGGCTGTGCCAATATACCCCCCACCCTCCTCTTTCTATGACTGAGCTCATGACATTCAACACACACTGTCATCTCCACGTTCTGCTCACTGCGTGCTGTTAAACATTTCAATGATCCTAGTAGCAAACAGCTAAACAAGCCACGGGAAGTTGTGCTGCTGAATCCCCATCTTGTGCACTTTCGTAAACTGTTCTCCAGGCACCTGACTGTGAAAAACACAAAGCAGCAGCAGATGTCTTGAAACCAACTACCAACTCGTCTGGTTTGATCTGTAGCCACGATCTCTGCTGGCCTTGGCTGCCTCACACCTACCACAGGCAGATGGAGGCTTGGTCCAGGAAGCTGGTCAGCGAGTAAAGAAGGCAGACTTGCAGCTCTCATGCTGTTTCTGACATTCTGAACGCCTCAGTGCATGTGGCTCATGTCCATAAGAGTCTTAGATGCCTGCTACTTTCCTCTGATGTCTCAATGTAAACTAGTTTGGATGATCTGAAGCTGAACTTGAAAGCAAACCAGCAGCATCGTTTTTAACGACGGAAGCAGCGCGATTATTGACAGGAACATAGAACAACACTCTACTCTTATAAATAATCCCCCAGTCCTGACAGCACAGACCAGGGAGAACCAGAGAAAGGGAGAAAGCTAATGCTCATTTGCATATTGTTTGAAGCCAAGCCAAACCCAGAGCGAGCTTTCCATTATCCCACAAGAGAGAGTTCATTTGCACATAGCTACAGTAGGTAGGTTAAATAATTAAGATGGGATCTTTTATTTAGAAACAGATTGGCTACAACACGCTAATCTAGAACTGTCTTTCTGCCAACCAACTGACTCCTCCCAGGCTTCCTAGCAGGCTGAAGGGTAATGTATCCATGCCTGCTGAGAGCTGTTGGTGGAGTGCAAAGTTACCACATTGTTTGTATGAAGGGCGTAGCTTTGGTCTCAACACAAGTAGGGACACAACAACATGCACACAAAGAAAAACAGCCACGGACTTGACCCACAAAATAGAAGACAGGAAAATTATAGGAGGGTCAATATATAACTATGGGACTTTTTGGAACATAGTTGACAGGTATCATAGTTGACATTTTCGCTGTTTTCAGGTCTAAAATCAACATGGCTGCCTATAACCAAACACCACATGGCATTTTTACAGAAAGATTCTTCTAAATATTATATATACAACTGAATAAAATGTAAAGTTATTTCTAAAGATATTGTAGTAAACCTGTTGACTACTTTCTATTAAATAAGTCAGAAAGCCTTGGAGTCTGGCCAGTCTGTTCTCCAGGAGGAAATGACATCATGTGGAGCAGGTCATGTGATCTGGAATCAACACACTTCCTGGAGAGGTGTTTTTATAATGGGGAACTTTCTTGGACACAGATATAATTTGTTATTTTCCATATAAAATTTGATATATTGCCGAAGAAGAAATATCTCATTCATTATTTTGTGAGCCGTTTTTGTCTTTTTGTGTTTTTTCTCTTTTTTGTCATTTGTCCATTTTTTTGTCACTTTGTAACTTTTTTTGTTGAATTTTTTTGTCTCTTTTTGTTTCATGTCATTCGTCAAATTTTTGTCGTTTTGTGTCTCATTTTTGTAATATTTGTAATATTTTGTCTTGTTTTTTGTCTTTTATTGTCTGACTTTTGTTGTTTGTCTCATGTTTTTGTTGTTTTGTGTCTCATTTTTGTAATATTTTGTCTTGTTTTCTATCTTTTTTTGTCTGACTTTTGTCATTTTGATCATAAAGTAAAATACTACATCATTCAGTTCCAGATAGCTGTGACTAAATGTTGTGTTCTTTTGTTGACACTCAGTGACCTGGAAGTTGTAATGTATAAAGGATAAACTGAGGCATAATATTGTTGAAATTGAACTTACTTTTCATAAGAAATTTCAGGTTGTTCATGATGTTTTGTAAAAAGATAATTCATTAAATATGAAGATTTTCAGAATGAACGTTTTTGCACTAAAACAAAGGGGGAAAAAAAGGATTTGTGGTTATTTATATGTTATTATGCTGTGATTTTACTGGTCCAGATCACCTGAGATCAAATTGGGCTGAATGTGGAACCATAACTAAGATGACTTTCACACCCCTGCCCTACATTCTCATCCTACATTTCCCATTTCTCCATAGCATCTTTTCTCAGACCTTCCCTTCTTCCTAAATATCCACAGCTTCCAAACTCTGTGGCCCTTTAGACAAGCCCATGAGATGCTTTTGTCTTAATACAGAGCAGATGACAAATAGCACTAACACCAGTGAAATGAATCCTCCACTTTGTTAAAGACATTGAACTAAGGTGATAAATTCTCTGTGTTCCTCCCCAGGTTCTTTCTCTGGGTGCAGACGTGCTGCCTGAATACAAACTCCAGACGCCACGTATAGACAAGTTTACAATCCTCCACTACAGCCCCTTCAAAGCAGTGTGGGACTGGCTGATCCTGCTGCTGGTCATCTACACGGCCATCTTCACGCCCTACTCGGCCGCCTTCCTCCTCCACGACATCGAGGAGCAGAAGCGGCGGGAGTGCGGCTACTCGTGCTCGCCGCTCAACGTGGTGGATCTGATAGTGGACATTATGTTCATCGTGGACATCCTCATCAACTTCAGGACCACTTACGTCAACATCAACGAGGAGGTGGTCAGCCACCCGGCCAAGATCGCCATCCACTACTTTAAAGGCTGGTTCCTCATAGACATGGTGGCCGCCATCCCATTCGACCTGCTCATCTTTGGCTCAGGATCAGAGGAGGTGAGAGGGGAGGGGAGGGGTCATCGCTTATTTAGTCTGTCAGTCAGTAACGGGGATAATGGCACTGATTTAGACAAAAAACAAGACAAAATTTTACAAAAATGAGACACACAATGACAAAAGAACAATGTGCAATCTAGTATTTTACTCTATGATCAAAACAACTTGTCATGGTCTAGAAATTATTTTAAATTTATAATTTTACAATTTGAAATTTGCAGTTAATGTCTTCTCTGTAGTTTTTACGCTCTGAGGGCCGGATTGGACCCTCTGGAGGGCTGGTTTTGGCCCACGGGCCTCATGTTTGACACCCCTGATATAGACTGTCCCACCAAAACACTATTATCTGTTTATTGTTACAAATCATACAGATGAGCCTTTTTCGTTCCTGTTGATGTCAGTGTGGACATTATAAAATGACTTCTTGAGAAGCCTGATGTGCAGAGTCTTTCACAGGTCCCGTTGACATTGCAAAGTTGCAAAGAATGGCCTGTGTTCTGACACAAGACCTCCAGCAGTCATGTTTCTGAGCTGTTTTCTCAAACGCTCACACTCCTAAACAAAAGTGACGCTCGGCTGTCACATCTGCTTTTCACCAGAGTCACACTGGAAGGCCCCAGGCAGTCCAAATGAGTTAAAAAGGTCTCAGCCCTAGAACCGCTCAGCCTGGAAGTAACGGTTTCCTTCATGAACGTCTGAGGGAGATGGTATAGCACAGAGGTGTCAAACTCATCATAGTTCAGGTTCCACATTCACAACTCCCCGCCTTCGTCTTTGTCAGCTTCTTGATTCTCTGTTGCAGTGGGAGGAGGATCAGGATGTAGTGCTGAGACGTGGTTTCTACTATCACATTCTGTACATTTAATTGGTACTCTACAGTTCTTTGCCACATGCTGATTTGACCCACAACACCTGAAACAAACGCCCTTCTCTTTCCGGAATAGCTTCCTCTCATCAATGTGTTTTGCTCTGAAGCTCCTGCATTTTTTGAGTGGATGGGGCTTTTTATATATGGGGCACTGCTTATCCGGACTGACAATTATCTTGTCAGTAGAGTTTCGTTGAATTGTTGAAGATTCCTGAGGAACATCTGTCTTGTGTACATTTACAGAAACCTTGCTGCCACTCCTTGTGTATTTCTCAGTGTTTGAGCTCTGGCTGTTGGAGGATGTGAAGGTAAAACTGGGGTCATTCCGTACCTTTGCTTGTTGTCGTACGAAACTGGAGAAGAAACTGAAGGGAGGAAATGCAACTCCATAGTCATCCTTACATTTCGAACCCGTAGAAATCCATTTCTCTTGCAGGCTGTAAGGTAGCTTCTCCACAATAGGATTTACTCCACGAGATGTGTCCAAATATGACAAGCCTGCCAGATGTCCACCCTGCTTTGCACACTAACTCCTGAAGAATGTCACCCAACTCTCTTAGCCTGGCATGATCCCGATTGGTGAGCTGAGGAAAATCTTCAAGCTTTTTCAGAAGTGCATGTTCAACAGCTTCTTGTGACCCATAACATTCTTCCAGTATTTGCCACACTAGGTTGAGTGCTGCTGTGGGATTGGACACATGCACAGAGCGAATTGTCTTTGCTTGTTCTGCAGACTCCACACCGAGCCATCGTGTAATCAAATCCAACTCTTCTCTGGCTGAGAGGTCGAGGTCTCTGATTGTACTTTGGAATGATGCTTTCCATGACCAGTAACATTTCCCGACGAATTAAATACTTAGTCAGGTCCTGCACACCTTTTGTTGTTTGGCATTTGTTTTTCCTCTTCCAGCAACTCCATCACCCTCATCATGATGAGTAGCTTCTTCTTTCATGGCCATTTCACACTGCTCACGTGCCATCTCGTGGCAGCTTAGTGGATCAACCTTAAACAATTTTTCCTCAATGTATGCTTCTGTGTGCTGCTGGACGTATTCGGAGGTCCGCTGGGCTGCACTGACAGGCAACTCCAATAATTCTTGACTGAGCTGAGTCGCATCTGATTTGTCATTTGATACTGTAGTTCCATTACTTACTTTTATTTTTAAATCAAGGTAGAGCCAAAGATATGCAAGGCAGTTTACCAACGTGTGAAAACGCCAGATGCCAGGATACACGATGTAGCTCCACATCTCTAAACACTCAGAAAAGTGAGGGCCCGATGTCGGGGTGTTGGTTTGCAGAGTCATTATTTACACAAAGTGAGGGCCTGATGTCAGGTTGTTCCTTTGCCGAGTCATTATTTACCATTAGGTGTTTGTTCCTGGGTGGGAGTCCATGGCTAGAGGCCGGCCGTGACTGGCAGGTGGAGAAAAAAGAGCAGACAGCTGAGCGACGCCACGGCTCGATGTACGTCCTCGTCATACAGCCAGATGACTCGTGCACTGACAGGATGTGTGTTCCCGTTACAAACACACGGCGTCAGGATGAGTGCAGTGACAAAATGTTGTATTTTTAGCTCCTCCAATCACCGGCAGAAACTGAAAATAACGCATCCATGTACAGTTTTAGCTCTCGTCTTTAAGGTGTGTTATTTTAGCCTTCTGTAAAGAGACAGGGACTATTTTTAGACCTAATCTCGTGCACCTTTGTTGCCTGGAAACCATATCCGACAATATGTTAAATTTTTCTCTCGTTTTTTTTTTTTTTCTCCTGATTTCATTAGGAACATGGCAGATAGAAATCTCTTGTGGGAGATTTTGATTTGCAGTCAGAATAGGGCTTCAGCAGGGCTGGCTGGCAAATCAGGTGGTGCTGAATTTACCTACAGGAGTCATTTGAACGCCTTCCTCATTTTCACATCAATGCCCTGTTGTGAAAAGATGGCATTGTTTGCATATCGTGTCCACGTTCACGTGTTCACATTTGGGGTGATTGCAAATCTGGAGGTTGGATGTGAAAATGAAGCTTAAACCAGAATTTAAATGTTATTATCTGCCTTTTTTCTGGGCAGGTTTCAGTGACCTCTGAACTAATCCAACACTGATGTGGTTTCACTTTATTATGAGGAGATTTTTAAATATTCAACACAGAAATCTTGTCTACACTGGAAAAAATGCTCCTCTCAAAACAAGAAAGAAAAAAAAAACTTATCTTAAATCAAGTGGGATGAGACATTTTGACTAAAAATAAGACAAACAGACTTAGTAAGATTTAGAGTTTTTGCAGTGTAATACTGTGTTAATTATTGTCAGTAGAGCAGTTCCACAATGTTGATCTTGTCAACATGATTATTTACTGAATCTTGTCCTTGGAGAGAGCTGTTTGTGCTCACAAATAGTTTTTTTTTTGTTGTTGTTTTTACGGAAGATACTCTGTGATTTTATTTCCCGAAAATTGAACCAGGCATGCTTAATTAATTGTTTCTCCCTTTCGCATTCAGACTGTCTTTTTTGCCTGCGTTGTTTTGCCTTATACAAAAATGCACTCCAGCTCTATTATGCTGCAGAAGCTGCGATAACGGCTGAACTAAACAAAGAAGAAAGAGGAGGCAGCTTCATTGTAGCGGGCAGCCCCCTCAATCTCACTTTAGCCTGGCGGTATTGTGCTCGCAGTCAGAATAGACGGCGATTTATGTTTTAAATCCGTGTGCAGCTATTTACTCAGACAGTAATATAGTTGTGAATAATATGTTTGTTCTCTTTTCAGATTAGAAATGAACAAGAAAATGAGTGGGCTGGTTGTTGGCCTGAGTAGGACCACTTTGTAATTGTGACAGCACACGGGCTGTAGGAGATATTAATGTGGTTAAATCCCTGCTGTTAGAGCCAAAATCATTGCTGTCAAACTCATCTTAGTTCAGGGGCCACATTCAACCCAATTTGATCTCAGGTGACCAATAAAATCACAGCATAATGACCTATAAATAACCACAACTCCACATGTTTCCTTTGTTTTAGTGCATAAAAGTACATTCTGAAAAAGTTCACATTTAAGGAATTATCTTTCTACAAAACATTAAGAACAGTCTGAAATTTTTTAAAGAAAATAAGTTCAATTTCAACAACATTATGCCTCAATTTATCATTTACACATTACAACTTCCAGATCACAGATTGTCTAAAGGCACAAAACATTTAGTCACAGGTCCTAGAACTGAACAATATAATATTTTACTTAAAAAAAGACAAAAAAACAAGACAAAATATTACAAAAATGACATACAAACGACAAAAGCGAAACAAAATAACAAAAACTGAGACAAGCGACACGAAACAAAACAAAAAAGTGACAAAAAGTTAGACAAAAAAGTTACAAAGCGACAAAAAAAATGGTCAAACAAGACAAAAAATGACAAAAGCGTGAAACAAAACTACAAAAAGATCCACAAAGCAATGAATGAAGCGAAACACAAAATGACAAAAATGAGGCAAAAAAAAACACAAGGGAGACAAAAAGGAAACAAAACGACAAAATTCGAAACAAAATGACAAAAGTCAGACAAAAAAAGACAAAAAGAAACAAAAATAGGACAAAATATGACAAAAATGAGACACAAAATGACAAAACTACAAAGAACAATCTAGTATTTTACTTTCTGATCACAACAACTTGTCATGGTCTAGAAATTATTTTAAATTTATAATTTTCCAAATTTATGAATTGCAGTTAATGTCTTGTCTGTCATTTTTACACTTTGGGGGCCGGATTGGACCCTCTGGTGGGCCGGTTTTGGCCCATGGGCTGCATGTTGGACACCCCTGATCAAAATGGATTATATGGTTACATGTTTCCTGAAAGTTGTCATGACAGTTCCTCAAAGAAAATACAACAAAATCCTCCTGCAGTCCATTTGCCTATAATGAGATTCCTCTCACAAGCTGCTTTCTAATTAGTCAAACTTAATTAGACTGAGTTACTTTCATACATACTTTCATTTTCTAAATATTTGAAAGCACACTGTGTCCAGTTGCACACATTCAGGATGTTACATCACAGCCTTGGTGGACTCTTGGTGTTTTAAAGTGGCCAAGTGAGTGCAAAGCCACGGTGGCAGATGGCCAGAGGGATATTTGGCGGATATGTTTTATACAGCTGGTTGCTAATGGGAGCTTTCGCTTCACGCCCCAGCCCCAGCCCCAGCCTCAGCCCCAGCCTCAGACTTACTGTAAGCCCAGATTTTAATCAACATTACACTGTGTGGGTCACATCGTACAGCGTGTGCCGTGTCATCTGCGCAGGTCACTCAGAGTCAGCAGCGTTCCACCTAAGGCGGTGCACGCTCACGGACGAAAGTCACTGGACGATTTCGGGCTCATCTGTTTCCACGTATGATTCATTCACTGCTCCCTGTGTTGTCAGTGACGGGGCCGTGCTGGCCAGATGCACCGCAGTAAATAATGGTGGTGATTTAGGGCTGAGATTGGGAGGAAGGAGGCTCTTCAACCCTCCTGTTGTCCTGCTGGTCAAAATTCACCCGTTTTAAACTTTGAAAATGTGGAAAAAAATATATTTTCACAGTGAAACTTATGATGTCCATAGTTTTAACATTTTGGGGAAATTTTTGAACATTTTTTGGTGGACAAAAAATGTTTTAAAAAAAGTTTCTTTAAGAACATTCGCAAAGAAATCTACCAAAATCCAGCCAAATTCGCTGGATTTTGGTTGATTTTTTTTTTTGTGAATGTTTTTCAAGAAAATATCAGAAGTGTGACTGATATATATGTAATCACTTTAGATATTTTTAGGATTTTTTTGGAAGATTTTTACACATTTTTTGAATTTTCTAGCCTTTTTTTTTTTTAACTAAAACTTTTCAGGGAAACTTTTCAGGAATTATTGGAGTTTTCTTCCTGAAGGTTTTGAAAATTTTGGGAAATTTGAAAATGTGGAAAAAAAATACTTCTGATGTCCACATTTTTAACAGTTTTGGGAAATTTTTCAAAATTTTTTTGGTAGAAAAAAGGAATATATATATATATATATATATATATATATATATATATATGTATATATATATATATATATATATATATATATATATATATATATATATATATATATATATTTTCATGCACTTCCGCTTTTGATGACGTACAAACTAAATAAAGAAACCTCACCATCAGAGGAAGCAGATCCCCAGATTCACAAGCCAATAGCATTGAGGATGGGACTTAAAGTAGAGTAAAGACTCATTAAACACACAACGTTTCAACTGACTCGTGCAAAATGCTGCAGCGCATCTTTTAACAAACACCCCCAGGCGTGAGCACATCACCCCAGGCCTTGACGCTCTCCACTGGTGTCCAGTCCAGTCGGGAATTCTTTCTAAACTTCTGTTTGTTTTTAAAGCTCTTCATGGTCTTGCTCCACTCTATTTATCAGAGCTTTTAACTTTATGGGACCAAAAAAGAGCTCTGAGGTCTTCCAGTCAGCGGCTGCTTCATGTTCCCGTCCATCATCTATACACCGCTCAATCCTCATTAGGGTCGCGGGGGGCTGGAGTCTATCTCTGCTGACTTTGGGCGAAGGCAGGGGACACCTGGACAGGTCGCCAGTCCATCGCAGGACTACATGCTTGAAGTACCAAGGTGTAAATACAAACACTGGGGTGACCGGGCGTTCTCTGTAGCTGCACCCAGACTCTGGAACAAGCTTCCCTCTGACATGCACCATCACTGACCTGGGTCTTTTTAAATCACAACTCAAAACCTTCCTGTTCGAAATGGCTTTTAGTATCTAGCAGCAAGGTGACATTTTATTCCTCTTATTTCTTTTAGATGTTATGTTTTCGTGCTGTTTTACTGCAGTGTATTTTATTGTCTTATTTTATATTTTACGGGCTGCACATTTGTGTGGTGGTGGTTCGCACTTCTCGGATCTTTCTGCATGGAGTTTGCATGTTCTCCCTGTGCATGTGCAGGTTTCCTCTGGGTTCTCTGGTTTCCTCCCACAGTCCAAAAATATGCTGAGGTTAATTGATTATTCTAAATTCGCCCATAGGTGTGAGTGTGATTGTTTGTCCTGCTTTATTTGCTATATTGTTTTTTTAGTTATTTCCTTGTTTTTTTTTTTTTTACTGTGAAGCACTTTGGTCACCCTTTGGGCTGCTGTAAAGGACAAATAAACTTTGATTGAATGAATGTTTCCCTTGTCTTCT
The DNA here is from genome assembly GCA_027123335.1 of Amphiprion clarkii. Taxonomy (NCBI): domain Eukaryota; kingdom Metazoa; phylum Chordata; class Actinopteri; family Pomacentridae; genus Amphiprion; species Amphiprion clarkii. The sequence goes on along the minus strand of CM049590.1, from coordinate 1,864,503 downwards.
AGACCACCACTCTGATCGGCCTGCTAAAGACCGCCCGTCTGCTACGGCTGGTACGAGTCGCCCGTAAGCTGGACCGCTACTCAGAGTACGGTGCTGCCGTCCTCATGCTGCTCATGTGCATCTTCGCTCTGATCGCACATTGGTTGGCCTGCATCTGGTACGCACTCGGCAATGTGGAGATGCGATATCTGGAGCATAAGATCGGCTGGCTGGACAACTTGGGGGTGTCAATCGGTAGTTCTGTCTGCTGTTGTTACATTTTATGCCATGTATAACATCAAATAAACCTCCAAGCATCCAAATATCTGTTTTGTGTTTTATTAAAGGAAAAAGATACAACTCCAGTGACCCCAGCTCAGGTCCCTCCATCAAAGATAAGTACGTCACGGCACTTTACTTCACCTTCAGCAGTCTGACCAGCGTGGGCTTTGGAAATGTCTCCCCCAACACCAACTCCGAGAAGATCTTTTCCATCTGTGTCATGCTCATCGGATGTGAGTGACAGCCGAGTCGCAGCACATGCGCTGTTTTAATCCTGTTATTACTGGATTTCTCTATAATCACGGCTGCATGAAAGAGAAAAGAAGCTTTTGCCAACAGTGTTTGAAAATCTGTCGCCAGATATTTTCGGTACAGCCCCTAGTCGCAATTTTTTATTTTTTTTATAAAAGTGTCATTATTACTTCCTGATAGAGTACAATTGCAGTATAAGGTGTTCCCAGTGCAGCAGCTCTTGAGGTATGTATTGTGTCATCACACACCTCTGCTCAACGGTCACCTGTGTTGCTTCTCCCCCAGCTCTAATGTACGCCAGCATCTTTGGGAATGTGTCCGCCATCATCCAGAGGTTGTATTCAGGTACAGCCAGGTATCACCTCCAGATGCTGCGGGTCAAAGAATTCATCCGTTTCCACCAGATCCCAAACCCGCTGAGGCAGAGGCTGGAGGAGTACTTCCAACATGCCTGGACGTACACCAACGGCATCGACATGAACATGGTACGAGAGGGAGCGGGTGTGCTAGTGTGTGTTTCCTTGAGGTGGACGGGGGGTAAATTACAGCTGTAACTAAATTAAGCTTGTGGTTGCTTTCTTCTGTTGCTTCTTCCCCCATTTCCGATTTCATTTGTGAGTGAGTGTGATGTTTTGAACACCATTTCTGCTGACTTTCAAACTCTCCCGTCCTGAAATGCTCCCACCACATCCACATGAAGCAACCTCGCTATGTCCTTGGCATAGTATAATGTTTTCATCACGATTATACTGTGCAGTGTTCAGTCATAGCCGCAAGTGAAATGAAAGCCACAGTTACTGTGTAAGCATGCAGTAAGTCTGGCTTTTCTCATCATGATACTGCTCATGGTACTTATATAAGTTTGTCTTTTCCATGTCTGCCTCATGTCAAATGGAATGACCGCACCACTCTGGTAAGAGCAGGAGGTACATGTGCTAACACAACTAATGTTTATATGAATGTTCCTCAGTTGGTAGAGCTTCATCTAGCTGTGTCTGACACCAGTAGTGGAATGCTTTCATTTATTATTAGCTCTGAAGACAGCTATGTTCTGTTAAGGTTTTAATATGCAGTTGTTTCATTAATGTCCCAAACATGCATGTTTTTAGAGGGCATAACCCCTCAGTGTTTTATCTGTTACACGACTTGTTACACATACATGAACACACAACTATGCTAGAAGTCAGGGGTGTCAAACTCATCTTAGTCCAGGTTCCACATTCAGCGCAATTTGATCTGCAGTGGACCGGACCAGTAAAATCACAGCATAATAACCTATAAATAACCACAACTCCCAATGTTTCCTTTGTTTTAGTGCAAAAATGTTCACATTTAAGGAATTTTCTGAACAACCTGAAATTTCTGAAGAAAAATAAGTTCAATTTCAAAAACATTCAGCCTCAGTTTATCATTTCCACATTACAACTTCCAGATCACAGAGTGTCTACGAAGAAACACAACATTTAGTCACAGCTATCTGGAACTGAATGATATGGTATTTTACCGTATGATTAAAATGACAAAAGTCAGACAAAAAAAGACAAAAAACCACACAAAATGACACAAGGACAGTCAGCAATTTAGTATTTTGCTTTATGATCAATTATTTTACATTCATAGTTTCATATATTTACAATCTGCAATCAGTATCTTCTCTCTGACACTTTACAAAGTCGTCCCGCAGGCCGGATTGGACCCTCCGGAGGGCCGGTTTTTGCCCACGGGCCGCATGTTTGACACCCCTGCTGTAAATAGTTGCTGTGGTGCCACATTTTGTACCAGCGCATGCCGTATGGAGAGAGAGACGCAGCAGGCCCCATTAAACGTCCATCACCGGTAGACTTGCATGTGGCCTGCCTCCAGGCCCCTTTTTGCATGAAATCTGTATATTCAAACACAACCCCATATTCATCAGGTACCAGAGACACAGTGAATCACGCCTGTGAGAGTGGGCACAGCCTCGCCGGGCACTGCCAGGTTTCCCTCCCACTGTGGGAGGCTTGGCTACTCGCTCCACAGCGGCATCTGCGCTTGCCAAATGTTGTTCAGTCTTTCCTTTCCAAATCTACTGATCGGTTTTTGTTACGAGCAACAAAAAAGCTGGTCAGAGCCAGAAAACCAGTTCAGACAACATTTCTTTTGCTCTGCTCGTGTCATTAGCACATTGTACTTTATGTGTGAATGACAAAGATAAGAAATGTGTTTTCTTGTTGCAACTGTCCCTTATGTGTCCTTCTTGCCTTCCAATGTCTGAAAATGTGGTCCTTATTTACAGTCAGGTCAAGTTGTCCGGGGATCATTAGTTGTTGTTGTCAGTGGTCTTTGTATTTTTGTCTTTAAAGGGTAAGTCTGTTTTAATGCTTTAAAAAAAAAAAAAAAAAAAACCCTCACAAACGTGAAGCTTACAGAAATGTTAAATCTAATATTAAAATGACTTTTTTAACATTATGTTTTTAACAGTCTTCCAGGCTAACTTACTCCAATGGGTAGGAATTTACTGATCATGGTATTTGTAACATTTCTTTCTGTTTTTTGTTTGTTTACTTACAAGTGAATTACATGCAGATTATGGGTCAAATTATTGAGGGAACAGACATTCTATGAGACAGGTTTAAATATTGTTTTTGGTCTTGCTTAAGCTAGGTTATCATTCATAGAGTAGTTTAATCGCTGCCCTACATAAAGACAGTTAAAGTCATTTAACCCTCATGTCGTCCTGCGGGTCAAAATTGACCCGTTTTAAAGTTTGAAAATGTGGGAAAAAAATATATATTTTCACAGTGAAACTTCTGATGTCCACATTTTCAACATTTTTGGGAAATCTCTGAAAATTTTTTGGTGGAAAAAAAGAAATGCTAAAAATGTTTCTTAAGAACATTCACAAAAAAATCTAACAAAATCCAATTAATTTTGCTGGATTTTGGTTGATTTTTTTGTGAATGTTCTTAAAGAAAATAGAAGTTTTACTGATATATATGGAATCACTTTAGATATTTTTAGGATTTTTTTGGAAGATTTTTAATCATTTTTTGAAAATAAAAAATAATTTTCTTGCCAAATTTGGGGGATTTTTTTTTTTTAAATAAAACTTTTAAGGGAAACTTTTAAGGAATTATTGGAATTTTCTTCCTGAAGGTTTTGCAAATTTTCAGAAATTTGGGGATTTTTTTTGCTGAATTTTTGGATTTTTTTTCTGACAAGGAAACAAAATTTTTTGGTGCCCGTAAATGAGGACAACAGGAGGGTTAAAAAGCATCAAACCAGGGAGAAGACCGAAATATTGAACCTGTGTTTTGAGTGTGTGCTGTTGCTTATCTGCACTTTCTTAGTCTCTAAATATTCTGTCCTGTCTTTCATCTTAAGCTGCTCAAAGGCTCATTAAAGCAACGAATTGTACCTCTGTGTAAAAAATAAAAAAATAAAAAGATCATAAAACATTGCAGGCTTTTTCTACTGCAGGGTTTAATAGGTTTTGAGAAGAAGGAAAGAACACAGGTGGCAATTGTATCAAATTCCTCTGGAAAGCCAGTCAATTTGACCAGCACTTCACCCCAAACCCAAATTGAATACACATTCAAAATCACAGCTTAAAGAAACAACAACAACAAACCTTCCACCTTGCATCTAACCGTACTTCTATGCTCTGACCGTCTTTTCCACTCAGGTCCTGAAGGGTTTCCCTGAGTGCCTGCAGGCAGATATCTGCCTCCACCTCAACAAGAACCTTCTGCATGGCTGTAAGGCATTTCGTGGAGCTACCAAAGGCTGCCTCCGGGCCCTGGCCATGAGGTTCAAGACCACCCATGCACCCCCTGGAGACACACTAGTCCACTCTGGAGACGTGCTCACGGCGCTCTACTTTGTCTCCCGCGGCTCCATCGAAATCCTCAAAGATGATATTGTGGTGGCCATCCTGGGTGGGTCCACTGTACAAGAAGAGTGATTTAGTAGTTTAGTAATGCTAACTTATCCACACAGTTGGTTCAGGGTTCCAAATGGTGTCCAGACCTCCTATTGTCCTCTTCTTGATCCTGACATTAGATCCCACGGATCCCCTCTTATCTTGTAGGACACACGGACATAGACATTACGATGCATAGACGATACAAAAGACGGCGTATCTTTAAACCACTCATAAAGTAGAAATGTTTTGACACTGATTGAGCTTTTAGGTCTGCAAAATGTCTAAATGTTTCTAATTAGCCCAGTGAATTCTGTTAATGAGCCGGCTCGAAAACATTTCAAAAAGATCCGCAGAGAAACATGACTGATGGTTTCGTCATTCCAGCCCTGTTAGCTTTGCCTCAACGCCCCTCCGTTAGTGTAGACGCTGGCGGGCCAGCGAAACGGAGATGGCTCTGTTCTGCCGTGATATGGCCGGGTTGGCAGCAGAGATCCCTGTCGGGTGCGTTGTGTTCACTTACTTCAGAGAACATTGTGATTGCTGCTGCCTCACAATCGTGCCTAAGATGAAGGGAGAGGACAGAAAAGACTGGGGGAGGACACATGGTGGGATGAAGGTAACGGAGGATATGTGCTGATGGGAGAAAGAAAGCATGATTGCTTTCGAATAGAGACGGATGACAATAGAAGCAGGGAGTGATGGAGAGCTGAGCGAGTGGGCAGGGTGGAAAGAAGAGACAAGCGATGGGAGAGAACGAACGGGGAAGTGAAAGAAAGGGGGCAGGTTGAGGAATTCAGGGAGAGAAGTGAAGTGACAGAGGAAGAAAAGAAGGTAGTGAGGATTTCATGTGGTTGTCAGTGTGGTGATAGATGGACTTATCGACAGCCTCCATATGCAGTCACAGTAAATCTCATCTCCTTTTCTCTCACTCCAGCTGCCGGCAGGTGGATCCTGCTGAGCCTTTCGTTTTTGTTTTAACGACCATTTCCATGCAGCCAATAAGGGCCGGCGAAAGCTGATGACACGACAGGGTCACTATGAGCAAGAACTATGGATAGTGTAGCTATAGCTATAGAATTTTCTAGACTAATGTTAACTGCTGCTGTTGATATGATTATTTATTGGATAATTACTGATTTAATATTGGACCCTCATGGGCTCCACTTCAACCAGAGGGAGCACGGTAAACCCCGTGGTCATTCCATGTAGGTCACTGCTCACTAAACAGAGACAGGATTGTTTGGCCTGCGTGACTTCATGCGTAAATCCCTTTTTTAGATGACCTCTTTAACATTCTCATGCTTCTCTGCCAGGTGGCCTGCCTCTTTATAGGTCATCGTATACAGCGCTACATACCGTCCAACTATATGTTCTCCAAGGAGCTGAATAGAGATTTTCTGTGGATATCGCCTCTAAAGATGCCCCAAATTAGCTGAAAAGAGTCAGTTACTCTCAGTTGATTGACGCCGTTTCTTCTTCAGGTAAGAACGACATCTTCGGTGAGATGATCCACCTGTACACCAAGCCTGGGAAGTCCTGTGCAGATGTGCGAGCTCTGAGCTACTGCGACCTGCACACCATTCAGAGGGAGGAGATTCTGGAGGTGCTGGACATGTATCCAGAGTTTGCTGACCATTTCCTCACTAACCTGGAGTTAACCTTTGATCTCCGTGATGAAAAGGTAATAATTATTTTATATTATTATTCCTGCCTGTGATCATACAGATCTGGGATCTAGCTCAGAAATAGATTGAAGGCTTTTCTGTTAAATCAATCTCACCAGTTCAGCTTTACTGTACAGCGAGAGAGCCTCTTTTAGAGACCATTAACTTGAGTACTTTCCTTGTTAAATTGAACACTTTTTTAAATGAATTCTTTTTAGTGCTTCAATCCATCCATGGATGGAGAAATAAAAGAATAGTAGTTAATTTAAACATTTTTCTTCCATTTACTGGAAGACAAGAGTGAGAGATCATGTATTAGTCAAGCACTAAGGGTGGATATTACAGACGACACGATGTAGCCTGTAATGATGATGAATGGAGTGTAAGAGCAGCTCTGTGTGAACGTGAATCCACATTAGTCGGTTGTGTTATTTATCTTTTAAAAAGGAGAGCCGAGTGCACTTTGCGTTGGCCTTTTGTTATTTATTCAGAGAAAGAAGAGAGGGGCGCAGAGGGGAAGAGATACATGAGAAGGTTCTAGTAGAATTACACCAAAACGAGCAAACACGGTGCTCAGACAAGACAGGAAGTAGTTTCTGTTGCTTAGTTAAGAAAGCACTAGTTTTTAGTTTCATGGAGTGTAGAGTTTGGGTAAAGGCCTGCCGGTTCCACGTTTTTATCTGTGTACTGTTTTCAAAATCCCCTTAGCTTTAGGAAACAAGAACCTCTGAAAATACCAAGTTTTGTCAAGGAGTTTGATTGTGCAATAAGGCAGGGCTGCTTGGTTCTTTCAGTGAATTACCGTTTTAAGTTTGCTCATTTCTCTCTGTTTTAAGTTACTCGAAGGCAGGGGTGTCAAACATGCGGCCCGCGGGCCAAAACCGGCCCACCAGAGGGTCCAATCTGGCCCTCAAAGTGTAAAAATTACAGAGAAGACATTCACTGCAGATTTTAAATTTGTAAAACTGTAAATTCAGAATAATTTCTAGAGCATGACAAGTTGTTTCAATCACAAAGTAAAATACTACATTGTTCATTGTTCTTTTGTCATTTTGTGTTATTTTTATTTTGTCTTTTTTTGTCTGACTTTTGTCGTTTGTCTCTTGTTTTTGTCATTTTGTTTCTCATTTTTGACGTTTTGTGTTTTCTGTCTTATTTTTGTCATTTTGTCTTTTGCTTTATTCATTGTTTTTTGTCTTGTTTGTGTCTTTTCTGTCTCACTTGTGTTGTTTTTTGTCGCTTTGTGTCTTATTTTTGTAATATTTTGTCTTGTTTTTGTTGTCTTTTTTTGTCTGACTTGTCATTTTGTGTCTCATTTTTGGACTATTTGGAAGTTGTAATGTGTAAATGATAAACTGGGGCATAATGTTGTTGAAATTGTACTTAGTTTTCTTAAGAAATTTCAGGTTCATAATGTTTTGTAAAAAGAGAATTCCTTAAATGTGAGCATTTTTGTACTCAAACAAGGGAAAAAATTGGAGTTGTGCTTATTTATAGGTTATTATGCTTTGAATTTACTGGTCTGGCCCACTCTTGTTTTTAGTGTAAAGCAGTTTGGTCAACCTTTAGGCTGTTGTAAATGGCTATAGAAATAAACTTTGATTGATTGATTGATATTAAATTGTGTCTGGGAACGGCTCAGTCACTTTATGTCCATTAATATGTGTCCTTACATTTTATATGGTGCAATCTGATCAGACATTGTCCTCTTTACAGACGACTTACCCACAAGCAACTGATTCTAACTCGGATGACGTCAAGTGTCGAAGACGGATGTCATACAGAAGAAAATCTTCCACAGGTAAGCTCAAGCATGCAACATCAGTCCTGTTTAAGTAGTTAGTAATGGGACACACATGTTACTGTAGACTGTTCTTTAATCAGCTCCTCAGAGCAGGTCAGTCCATCTGCAGCTTCATTAGTAAATGAAGACAAACATGATAAAACAAGACCTTATGGCATCACTGTAGGTTTACTTTTCACTGCAGCATAAAGTCCTGCACGTCTGCAGAAACAACACAGTGTTTGGAGAGTAAATAAGCAGTTTACTTTTAATAAGACTTTGGTTAATGTTTCCCTTCATACCAGGTGCGAGCTCTTCACATTTTCTGTGGAAATTAAATCCACAGTAAATATGTAGCCATACTTTTATATGTGCAGTGGAGTTTCACCCATTTAAATTAAGTGATATTAATAGACCCTAATATTGTCACATTTATGAATCCTACTGTAATATTTATAACCCTATGAGTTAGTTACTGTTCTTATAGCAATCTGCCTCCTCTGTAGATGATTAACCTGCTCTCTGAGAGTGAAAACACTGCTGAGATTTGTGAGATCTTTTTTTGTTTTTGATGGCTTGGTATACCTTTAGGTTGTCGTGAACTTCCATGCGTTAAAATTAAGGTTGTTCTCGAAAGATACAAACCTTTCTTGTAACCACAAGCACTTCTGACTCCCAGTCCATAGTTTAAAAAACTCATCTATACTATGGTGCCTCCAGGTGATGTTTGCGTTACATAATGGAGCCTCTGCAATGTGAAGTATCCACTTAACATGCCAAAGCTGTACTCACTCTATTCTCAGTCTCCTATCATGAATGTCTGCTGGACCAGCTCCAGCTTGATAGCCCAGTGTTACATAATAAGGTGTGTCTTATGAAGTAGAATTACCACTTAAAACAGACTCACTTCAGCATGTGAGGCTTATTTTCAAGAGGTTCTGTTGCATGAGGAACGTTTGAATGAGTCCGACCGGTGTTGCTGTATTACTTCATCGTTTTTTTGAGGGTCATACTTTTTTTATCCATATGTTGACAAAAAAAACTCATATGATAGACTGTTGATCAAAAACGTCATGGTATAGCCTTTGGTCCAAAAAAACATCATAGTATAGCATGTCGCTGGGGAGTGCGGTCCCCCGGAGACCCAGGAAGGCAGCAACTCGCTGTGGCTGGTCCTGGTTCTCCCCACTGGGATCCTGTTTGCCCTTTCCCTGGTCAGCTAGAATGGGTACCTGGAGGGACCTGGAAGGCAGCAGCTCGCTGCAGCTGGTCCAGGCTCCCTCCTACCCTGGAGGGTCCAGGAACACGGCAGCCTGGCTCCTGATAGTGCTGTACCCCTGGGGAGGTACTCATATTTATTCAAATTTATTGATATTAATACAAAACGTATTCTTTTCATGGTAAAAAAGTCTGTTACTTCTAAAAAGGAGCAGTTTGAGGGAGACCGAAGTCTGTGCACAGCCCCCTGGAACTGGGTTCGGGGACGGAAGACCTCCATGGTTGAATTCCACGACGGCTGGTTCAACCCCGTTCAGGCTCCGCGTGGTTCCAGGTTGACGGCATCCGAACAAAAGAGAAGAGGGACAGGTACTGCACCAAACATTGAGTGAGTGTAAAAAGCGCTGATTAGGAAAGTGAAGTCCTGAGCTAAGAGAAGCTGAAAACTTACAAAAGTGTGAACGTGTTAAACTGTGAGCGTGAAAGGACTGGTCAGTGATTGAAGCAGCGGACAGCCTGAAACCAAAACGGTGTCAACGTACGGCTGTTGTCAGTTGAAGTAAATCACTGAGTGTGAACAGTCATTAAGGTTTAGGAGGATTCTGTGATAACTCTAAAACGACTTTCAGTCCTGGGATAGGACCCCGAGTGGAAAACCGGACCAGCTGATAGAGCTGGCCTAGAAGCTTGTTTTCCAAGGGCTGGATTTTGGCTCATGAAGCATTGTTTTTCACAAATTCTCAATAAAAAAATACTTTTGAACAACACCAAACCAAAATAGGAAATAAAATACTTGAAACACTTATTAAAAACACTTATATTTATTAAAACACTTTAAACACTTATTAAAAATAAAATAATTTAAACACTTCTATTTATTATAGACACTTATTAAAAACTTTAAAATACTTAAAAATTCAGTTACTCATATTTATTCTAATTTATTGATATTAATTGACATTAATACAAAACGTACTCTTATAATTATTAAAATTTATGGTTAAAATCATACTCTTTAATGCTAATTGTCAATAATTAAAAATCATACTCTTTTCATTGTAAAAAAGTCAGTTACTTATCAGTAGCCTCTGGGTTCCCAACCGTTCCTCCATCTACCTGAGCTGTTCTTTCAGACAATGGCTCTGTGTGTTTGACTCTACACTTCCTACTGTGAGTAATGAACCATCTTTGATCCAAATTCTAAATTAAAACTAGATTAGTATGCTTAAAATACTTTAGTCCATTAAAAGTAGATTAAAAATACTTTAGTACATTTAAATAGTGTAAAAATACTTAAAATTGAGTTAGTATGGCCTTTGGTCCAAAAAATGTCATGTTATTTATAGACTTTAATATTAAAACTAATATTTACTTTTATATGATTTGAAGACACCTGTAATAGTATGTAAGTGTATTAAAGGTAATTCCAAATCAAGTATATTAGGACTTCACTTTCCTAATCAGCGCTTTTTACACTCACTCAATGTTTGGTGCAGTACCTGTCCCTCTTCTCTTTTGTCCGGATGCCGTCAACCTGGAACCACGCGGAGCCTGAACGGGGTTGAACCGGCCGTCGTGGAATTCAACCATGGAGGTCTTCCGTCCCCGAACCCAGTTCCAGGGGGCTGTGCACAGACTTCGGTCTCCCTCAAACTGCTCATTAGGGTCCCAGGTGTTGTTGGCATCCGGCTTGAATGACCAAGTTCATGTTGGGTTTAAACCTGAAAATACCCACGCTCAGCACAGGAAGGGAAGACAGTACTCATGAGCTCAGATCTTTTACTTGCCGCAAGAGGAGATAAAGACGTATGCACCACTGCTTACAGCCTTCCTTCTCCGAAGAGTCTTTATGTCCTCTGCGTCTTTTATTTAGTTTCAACCAGTCATGTAACATGGGGGCGGCATCATGCGTCAGCATAAGATACGTTAACAGAGAAAGTGTCAGAGAAATTGTCACTTGCATTATCATATGGAACACGTCAACCCTGTTCTCATGTTTCTACTGTGAGTACATACAGATTACAGTTAGAATGTACATATACTTCTCAACAAGAAGTGCTTACATATGCATAGAGATACCTTTACAGTCATTCAATGATAACCACAATGAACATTCTTCAGTGTGCAAGCCATTGTTCACTGACCCTTTCATTATCCCAGAATGTATTTGTATACAAGCTATAAAACAGAACAAAACACGATGTATCCGTGTACTTTAGTAGTGCATCAATGGTGTGTTTTGATACCATTTGTATGCTTTGTGCAGGCTGTGGAGGATCCTCCCTGATGATGAACACAGCCATTGTGGAACTCTCAAGCTCTGTTTCAGCTTCATCCTTCTGGACAACCTGAAAACAGACAAGATTTATTACAAAGTTATTCTGATGAATCTTAATGTGTAAAAAAGGCTACAGTAGCAATAATCAATAGAGTAGCCGACTTTAATAGCTAATATCCATATTCCAGTTGCACAACTGGACTGAAAATGCATAACAAAACTTTAAGATATAATTGTGATCATGTGACGCTTTTAATTGTTTTGAACAATGAAAGAAAGAGTAAATGAGTGAAGCCACCAGACATGATTGTGATTTTGTAATGCATAAAGACAATGAGTTACAAGGCAAACTCTTTGAGACAAATAGGGCAAGCCAAAGCCTTCTCATAGTGTGGTCAAGTCTGCCTTGGACCAAAAAGAGGCCGAAAACCAAGGCTAAGTGAAGTACTAGAGACAGAACTTCAGGCAGAGATTAATGCTCCTAGATCAGAATCTGACAAAGTCTGCAGAATGACTATAAGACGACTGAAGGAAGAAGCCATTATTGAGGCCTGCAAACATCCAAAAACACCTAAAATTTGCCAGGGAGCACAAACACTGGACGGTAGATGACTGGAAGAAGATACTACAGATGGACAAGACCAAATTTGAACTCTTCTTGCCCTCAGAAAAGCTGGAGAACGTTTTGATACTAGATGCATTACATGCAGTGAAACACGGCACGGATTATGGCATGGGCAAAATTTGTTAAAACTGATGGTATCATGAACAAACATGTCTGCCACAACATCTTGGTGCATCATGCCCTTCTGGATTAAATCTGATTGGCCGTGGGCTCATATAACAACAAAACAATGACCCCAATGCAGAGACTACTGGACCAAGAAAAAAGAATCTGGAGTTCTGGAACTGATGGACTGGCTTAAGTCAAAGTCCAGACTTGGGGGTACATACCTGAACAAGAACACTGAGCATCTCCTGGGTCTTCTCTCTGACAACTCATTTGCTGTGGTGCTTGTCCTAACAAAAACAAAACAAACACAGAACTATGATTACATTATAGCTGTATGTGTAAGGCCAAAACAACCCAACTTAATTGTCTCATTCATTTGATCTTTTGAAGAAAATGTTTAAAAGTGGCAAATCATTCACAACATGGTACTGCCCATATACCATCAGAATCCTTTATTTCTTTCTGTTTAAAGAAATTTTTCTATGTCATAGAACTCTGATGATTTCTGCATAAATATTTGTTTTGTACAAACAACACAAACTACTGTGACATGTTTCAAGTAGTCTTTTGACATCAAACTTTGATTACAGTTGCATGAGAGATGTTTAAATGTCGTCCGTTCAGTTTGTGAGGACAAGTGGGTCAAAAGTGCCAAGTCTAATGCCTGTGGTTCAAGCTTATAATGTTTAAGAAGCTCAGTCCATGCAGAAGACCCATGTTACTCATTTTCATCAGGATCATACTTTTTGCATATTATTTATAAAGACAGCACCTATTAAACTGAGCAGTTAATTACATGAAGTGTGTAAACTTGTAACTTGTATGTACTGAATTTCTATTTAGGGTTGGCCATTCATATTTAAACATGCCAACAAATAATAGTCATTTTGTATGTGTGTGTGTGTGCGACCTACGAAATTACCCAGCCAGACTGGAACGGTGAACAGAAACACCACACCTGCAAATACAAAGGAAAGGTTGGCATTTTAAAAACAGAACACCGTCTGTCTCTAATCACTTCGAGTTCAATTAAGCACTATGTAGACACGAACATTATAATACTGTAGTTGTTTTGAATGTATGTGAGCACAAGATAACCTCAGCAACAATTTTTGAGATAACCATCTTAGCAAACTTGTCAGTTGAGCGAAGTAATGGCAGGCGAACTGATGTGGCGTGATATAACACTATCAAGTCAAACAGCAGGTTTAAACTGAAAACCACAATTTACCATTAGACCAGTGAAAATATATCAGTGTATGTCGATTAAAAAAAAGTCATCATAGTATATTATGTAGTAGGTCTTTAAAAATATATATATATATGTATACAGGGTCCCTAAAGCCTGGACACATAGGAAATCTCAATAATTCTATATATTTTTCTGCCACCACAGATTAAATACGTCTTTGTCAAAAGAAGAAACAGTTGAATGGACATATGGAAAGATAGCAGATGAATTTAATGTATATCATCCAAGGAGGATTCCACTTGGCTTTTCTATGGTGTCCACTGAGAAGTACCAGTTCAAGTCTTTCTTCTTTCGACAAAGCCATGTACCCTGTTGTATGCCACCTTAAAAAAATGTCAGCGTTGCTCAAAAAAAGATCATTATAGTATGTACATAGAAAAACAAATGGTGTACTATGTCTTTAAAATAAAAGTCATTGCCATCAGTCATCATGGTATAGCATATGGATTAAAAAAAAAAAAAAAAAGATGGCCAGGCAATACAGAGTATTTAGACTCATTCACAGTAGACTTTGCTCAATCAACCCTGATTTTCCTGAGCTTCCTTTTGTGTTCTGGTTAAAACAGCTCAGACAAACAGCAGCCTCCTGCCCTCAGACAGCCGTGCACAGGGAGCTGTTGTAATTTGACTTGGAGACAGCGCCTCCACACCACAGCACTCAGCAGTTTGGCTTCGATTCAGGCAAATCTAATTGGTCACCATGGCTACGAGCTGTCTGAATACTGTCGCCATCTCCCACTGTAACACAGAGTGAGCGGAGGTAGCTAACAGTCCATTAATCAGGTGTGCAGATTTAGATTTCAGCTCAGTTTAAAGAAGCTAAAAAGCTAAAGGTTTATTCATTCATTTAGCATTTTAAACATGTCTGGACTCAAATTTTTTTCAACACCGTTTGTCCTCACCTCAACCCTGAAGGAAAACACTGTTGTCAAAGTTAATGAGGCAACCCCGGTGTCCCCAGAGGAAGACTTTGGGGAGAAGTCAGCGTTTCCCCAGCAGACCTCCTGATTAGTATTTCTTTCCGTAGGCTCCCACAGCAACGACCCAGCGGCCGCCGACAGCGACGCAAAGCAGGGGAGGCAGATGTACGTCTCCTCAGCAGCTGAGGAGAGGAAAGAGTCTGCCGAGGAGGGAGAGGATGAGGAGGAAGGCAGGGAGGAGGAGGAGGAGCAGAGACCCTTGTGTTCTGGTGTCCTGGGCTACCCGGTGGTTAGGGACCACACTCTGGGCCTCGGACTGAGCAGCGCACAAGATGAACCAGCTGGAGACAACACGCACAACCAGGAATATAAAGGTGACACAAGCATCCTAGTTAGTTACTTATCTACATCTTTGTTCTGTCTTTTTATTTACTATCAAGGCATTTATTTTTGGCTCATTTTGAACCCAAACATCACAAGACAACTGATTAAAACAAACTATATATCACATCTACAATTAAGAAAGTTTTACTCTAGAATAGTAATTGGCTCAGAAGAATTTTTGAAAAATCCTTCAGCCCAAAAGGAAAACTGTCACACCAATCTAAATCTAAATAATCTAAATCAGGGGTGTCAAAATCATTCTAGTTCAGGTTCCACATTCAGCCCAATTTGATCTTAAGTTACCAGTAAAATCACCTATAAATAACCACATTTATTTATTATTTACAAATTACAACAATGAACAATCTAGTATTTTACTTTATGATCAAAACAACTTGTCAAGTATCTAGAAATGATTTTAAATTTATAGTTTTACTAATTTACAATCTGCAGTTAATGTCTTCTCTGTAATTTTTACACTTTGAGGGCCGGATTGGACCCTCTGGAGGACCGCTTTTGGCCCACGGGCCTCATGTTTGACACCCCTGATCTAAATCTTCACATATGAGGATTATATCCACTAACTGTCTCTGGGTCACAGGTTTTGATTGTAGCTTGAGACTAAACAAACAAAAAAATCTGACTGGAAACATGAGGATAAATCATGTTGTGGACATCAGTGTGTCTGCTGTGAATGACGTCTCCTGCTGCTTCATGTTTGCAGTTTGACCTCATATGACCTCCTGTCTGAAAAAGCCACTGTACTGTCACCTTAAATCCCCCAGAAATCATTCCCACAGCACACAATAACCTTTGAGGTAGGACTCCCTTGTGTTTCAACTCTGCGTCATTCTGCTGAGATGGGGAAACTGTGTCAGCATGTTGATTTGATAGTAATATCCCATAATTCAGCTGTTACAGCCGTAAGAGGATTGCTGCCAAAGCAGAGATCAGAGTGATATTGATTCCTATAAACAGCTCGGCAAGCGCGACGTACAGCAAGCCAATTTAATATCCAGTCCGACCTTAAAGGAGAGGAAGAAAAATCCCACCACCAGGGTCGGGTATCAGGCACAACATGAGAAGATGCTTCCCCCGAGGCACTGTTCTAACAACATCATGTGTGTCGGTGTTTTTACCTTCCAGAGCTCCACGTGGACGAGTGGGTCCACCAGCGTCCCGCCGACGGTGTGGAGGAGTCGGCCCAGTGTCAGGAGACGCCAGCTGGGGAGGAGGACAGTGACACGGATCTCACCTATGGAGAGGTGGAGCAACGGCTGGACCTGCTGCAGCAACAC
Organism: Amphiprion clarkii; assembly: GCA_027123335.1. Classification (NCBI taxonomy): domain Eukaryota; kingdom Metazoa; phylum Chordata; class Actinopteri; family Pomacentridae; genus Amphiprion; species Amphiprion clarkii. The sequence continues at coordinate 1,848,556 of CM049590.1, read as the reverse complement.
CTGAACAGGTGAACAGAGGCCTGAAACAGAACATCAAACACAAGTTACTTTTACTGCATTAGGTTAGAAACAAATCTAATGCAACTCCTCAATTCTAGGAATTAAAGTGTCTGAACCCAGAGCACTTTCTGTTCCTTTCCAGTTCCTGTTGTCCATTTTTTTCCCCTCACTCTAAAGTCCTGCGTCTCTATGGAAACACCACAGCCAAGGATAAAAGTAGAATCCAACCAAAATGATCTTAGTCAACGAATCAAGCTTAAAGATGGAGACACAATATGCCGAGACATAAATATACAAAAAAGCACGCCCTTACCAAAAATACCATTTGGAAAATATTAGATATGGAGTTTGATATTGCTTGTGCAAGAATGATCTGCTGCAGAAAGAAATCTGTGGTTGCATCGAAGACTAGAGTGGTTTGGAACGGTCATTTGAGGTGTGGTGGTTTGTCTGGATCTCGAAGAGTTATATTATTCCCTAATATTAATATTATTATACTTCAATTTTGAAGCATAATAACTCAGTCTATAAGGATCTATGTAACTGAAATGCACCTAAACATCAAATAAATGTTAAATTTACTCAAATTAAGCTAAAACCACCTTTGGGATCATCTTTCCAGTCATACTTGTTTCACAGTTTGCCACACAAATTCCACAATTCTGCCTGTAATTGGCTGAAAACTTCCAGCAGCGTATGAAGCAGGTTTGTGCAGAGAGCGGACCGTGTGAGCAGCTCGTGAGATTCTCGGCTGGTGCACAGATACAAATGAGGGGGAGGCAGACAGTCAGCAGCTGTCTATTTATAGCCACAGCCACGAGCTGCAGACACGTTGCAAAGACCTGACGTCATCCTGGGAGCTTCAGATGCTGGATGTCACGGTGAAGTTGCACAAATGCTCCTTATTCAGAAATGTTCCCAACTTAGTGAGCTGAGCTATAACCACGTGTTAAAGTTTCCCGAGGAATCAGCTCATCTGATTCAGTGTCATCTGTCTCATTTTGTTTCTCGCTTTTGTCATTTTGTGTCTCATTTTTGTCATATTTTGTCTTGTTTTTGTTGGTTTTTTTTGCCTTTTTTGTCAGATTTTTGTCGTTTTGATCATGAAGTAAAATATTATATTGTTCAGTTCCAGATACCGTTGTTGTGTGCCTTTGTAGACACTCTCTGATCTGGAAGTTGTAATGTGTAAACAATAAACTGAGGCTGAATGTTGTTGAAATTGAACTTATTTTTCTTCAGAAATTCCAGGTTGTTCATGATGTTTAGTAAAAAGATAACTCCTTAAATTATCGGTTATTATGCTGTGATTTTACTGGTCCAACCACTTGAGATCAAACTGGGCTGAATATGGAACCTGAACTAAGATGAGTTTGACAACCCTGGTTTAGAGGATCTCAGAAGGCTCTAGAAAACAGAAATTTGAATTTAAGAACATTTCAAGAGATGTGAATATTTTGGACATGGCAGACTAATTAATTAAACAGCTGCTAGGAGGTAGTTTATGTTTCCATTTCAGTGTATTTCATTTATTCTACTACTTTATTTACCAGCTACTTTGCACAATTGTAACACGATATCGAATGCAGTGATTAAAATCAGCTTCAATAACATAATGCTGCTCATGCCTTAATGCATGCTTGGGTTGCTAAAAGAACTTCTTGCGAGTAAGTGAATGCAGAACTTTAATTTGCATATAGTTGTGAGTAATTGCATTCAATATCTGCATTTCAGAAGCACTGAGCCACTATACAGGGAGGGCCAGAAGTATTCTTACACTTATCAGCCACTGAACCTGTGCTTTCAGAGTTATTTCCTATGTGATAAATTGTATGATGTGAAGGTGGGGGAGTGTTAAAGTCTCCCTACCATGATGTCACACCTGCTCAGCAGTTTCACACTCTTGATTTTGCCTTTGCTTACAATCCCGGTAAAAAAAAAAAAAAAAAAAGAAAGAAAATAACATAAAAATTGAAACCAAAATTGGAAGAATCACTCAATAACATTGAGAAATTGTGAATAAAGGATATGGAATACTGCTTTGGATAAATTAGAGCTAAAGCCTACTTCTGGCCCACCCTGTATTACTCCCTATACTGTTGAACATTTATGCAGTTGTAAGTTCTAAGTCTCCCCCTAGTGTTATATTTTAGCACCAGCATCTATCTATTACAACCACACCCACAAAGGAAATCCTCTGAATTTATCAATGCTGTCATGCACTGGATGCACGTAAAATCTGTTAATCCACTCATTTCATTGTCATAATTTCTGTGTCTGAGAAAAATATAAATCATGACATAACTATAAGGGTTGACAATCAGATAAAGCTTAAGTAGTACTTCAAGTTTATTTTTGCTTCTTAAATGTTTGCACTATCCTCAAAAAAATGGTGTTCCAACAGTATAATATATAAACTTTGCACTGATGGGACAGTGAGGGATTTGACAAGAGCATTTTAATCATCTGTTGTGATGATCAGCATCATTTATGCTTTTAACTCTCATATGTGTTCAGCAGCAGCAAACTAGAAGACTTAATTTAAAGATGGTCATCAAGACAGTATTAAACATCTAAACCAGCGGTGTCAAACTCATCTTAGTTCAGGTTCCACATTCAGCCCAGTTTCATCTCCAGTGACCAGTAAAATCACAGCATAATAACCTGTAAATAACCACAACTCCTAATCTTTCCTTTGTTTTAGTGCAAAAAAGTTAATTAGGAAAAGGTTTACATTTAAGGAATCATCTTTTGACAAAACATCATGAACCTGAAATTTCTGAAGAAAAATAAGTTCAGTTTCAACAACATTCAGCCTCAGTTTATCGTTTACACATTACAACTTCCAGATCAGAGTTTTTCTAAAAAGGCACAAAACATGTAGTCACAGGTATTTGGAACTGAATAATACAGTATTTTACTTTATGATCAAAACAACTTGTCATGGTCTAGAAATTATAGTTACTTTGAGGGCCGGACTGGACCCTCTGGAGGGCTGGTTTTGGCCCACGGGCCGCACGTTTGACACCCCTGATCTAAATAATCAACACTCACCTGGACTCCCACTGGACCAGAAGGATGTACGTCCACTCGTGTCGTTTCATATTTTGCTCTTCTGTCCATCAGACTGGAGTCCCAGATGACTGCAGACATCCAGGCCATCCTGCAGCTCCTCCAGCGGCAGACCACGGCCGGCCCCCCCGCCTACAGCACCGTCACCTCCAGCCCCGAGTACCAGAGGCCGGCCATCAGGGTCCAGCCGGTGTCGGAGCTCAGTCTGGGTACAGCTCCACCTCGGCCCCAGGTACACCACACACTCATCTTTCACTGCACATACACCTGGCTCAGAATGGCCACGAGACACACCCAGTATCACCATTAAAGCTTAGATTTATTAACTTCAATCAAACCAAATCCCAGAAGAATAAATAAAACACCATAACCAAACCAGAGTGTTACCTGTGCAGGGAAGCAGAGAGTGATTACTACCACAGGTGCTCCTAATTCCACTAATCAGCCCCTCCACAACCAATAAAAACTACAGGGAATAACTTCATGAGCTATACATGATCACATCTGCTCTGGATGTACATTTTGTAAGACACAAATTCAGTTCTGTTTTGCTTTAAGTCACGCTTCCATGTAGTTTCACATGTTTAATCAATTTAACAAAACAGCCAATCAAGATTTACTGATTAATCGGTCATTTTTCAAGCAAAACACCAAACATTAGGCTATGAAGTATTTTCCAATGTGCAGATTTTAAGCTGGGAAGCACTGTTAGGACAAGATTAAGTATATCAGAATAAATTATGAGAGTCAAACTCATCTTAGTTCAGGTTCCACATTCAGTCCAGTTTGATCTCCAGTGGGCCGGACCAGTAAAATCACAGCATAATAACCTGTAAATAACCACAAATCCATATATTTCCTTTGTTTTAGTGCCAAAAAGTACATTCTAAAAATGTTCTCACTTAATTAATGATCTTTCTACAAAACATTATGAACAACCTGAATTTTGTTAGGAGAAATGAGCACAATTTTAACAATATTACACCTCAGTTTATCATTTACACATTATAACTTACAGACTACAGTTTATCTACAAAGACACAAAACATTCAGTCTCAGGTATCTGGAACTGAACAATTTAGTGTTTTATTTTATGATCAAAACAACTTGTCAACGTCTAGAAATTATTCGAAATTTGCAGTTTATGTCTTCTCTGTAATTTTTGCACTTTTAAAAGCCATCCCATAGGATGGCCGTATGTTCAACATCCCTGGTTTAAACTATTTTTTGTAGTTTCTTGAATATAATTTAGTGGAGCAAATGATTAACAAAGAAAATGGCCATGAGATTAATCACCAATGAAAATAATCATCAATATTAATCATCCTAATATATTAATAATCATTTTTTAGAGGTGAGGTGAAGACAACATGATGCTAGTTGATAACAATTTACAGCCATTCAGTGGATGTGGAATAAGAAGACCTGATGCAATATGTACTGTTTAATTTGTTGTCTGTTGCCTTCGGTGTACTCTACAGTTCAAAAGTCTGGAGTCACTCAGAAATGCCCTTATTTTTGAAAGAAAAACAGTTTTTTTTTTCAATGAAGATGACATTAAATGAATGATATATCCAGTGTAGACATTGTTAATGTGGTAAATGACTATTCTATCTGGAAATGTTTAATGGAATATCTCCATAGGGGTCCAGAGGAACATTTCCAGCAACCATCACTCCTGTGTTCTAATGCTACATTGTGTTAGCTAATGGAGTTGAAAGGCTCATTGATGATTAGAAAACCCTTGTGTAATTATGTGTGGTGTGTTTTTGTGACACTCACTGTGTTCTGTCGCCCTCAGAGTCCTGCTTCAGAGATGGGCCCCAACAAATCCAAAGAACCCTCCCCAGTCCTCGTCCACACAGAGACTCTTCCTGGGAACTTTACTGGACTGCTCGAGAGCGACGCCGAGCAGAGACAAACGCTGAATGCCGTGGACTCGGCAGAGCAGCAGCACCAACAGCTGCCGCCGAGGTTCCCATCAGGCCGGCAAGCTTCTCTCCCCGACGTCCCCAGCAGCTCAGGAATGTTGGGACTCCACAGGCCAGTGTCTGACCCGGGGCTTCCAGGAAAGTAGGCCCCTTCCTACCCAAAAACCCTTCGACGATGACTGAAGGTCTCCTCTCCAGCTTGACTCAGGGTCTACGAAAGAGACTGATTATGCAAAGGATAAAAACTGTAGACTTTCTTCCATTCCTTTTGAGAAAACCTCCCAGCCCTAACCGTCCCTCCGCTCTGATTTAGATGTATAAAATCATTTATACAGAGGTATTTATAAACTATATTATTAACATATATGTAAAGTCATCATTTACTGTGTACATACTTCCAATAGAACACTGCCAGCAACACGAGGCACCTAATGTGCTTTTTCTAAAAAATATGCATGATTTGGGTTCTCATGTTTTCTTTGTTTCTTGCACGTTCCTCACCAGGCGATCAGGTGTGATCGTTGCATGCTCACAGACTACTGTAGCTATCAAGTCTCATTTTCTACTACTCCCCTCTTCACGGGGAACAAAGCTACTTGAAACTCTTTCCGAAACATTTCTCTATTTCACCCCACAGCTTTAAAGCTCCTACTTTATCAGCAAACAAATTGACACAGCCACAAACTTACCAAGAGACCTGTCTGTATATTTAGCGTGCCTACTGTACACCACATTGCCATGACAGATGAAAACCCGCTTCTTATTCAGCTCAAAATACTGGACAGTGTAAAAAATGATATCCCATAGCACAATGACAACTTCTGTCAGCCTTTGAGAGCAATAATGACGAGCCAGTACAGGAAATACACTGATCTGTGTTTACTTCTAGAGTTAAATACGCTGTGGAAGTAATTTTACAAAACCTGACCGAAGACAACAAGATGCTGTGGATTCATTCGCTTCAGGATTCGACCGACAACATTTCATCGTTAAGTCAGAACTGGTTACGTGGAACTAGTTGATGAGCGGAGCGGATGAATACGTCGTCACACGGCGCTATAGCTCGGCTTTGTTTCCATTCTCTGGTTGTACTCCACCTTGGATTGTGCTACATTCACTAACTTTTTGCCCATTATGGCTCCCAGCGTAAATCAGACTCTTCTGATGCCTTGAAGAAAAGGAAAGCCGTCTCCATGGAAGTGAAATTAAGTATAATAAAACACTCTGAATAGGGCGAAACACCGACCAACATCGGTCGAGTTGTAAAAACAGGTCAACATACTGTAGCGACCCTCTGTGATGAATGAGTGAGACTTTATCTGGTTTTCTGGTCGTTATTGAACTTTCACACCTTGTTAAGTTACTTCCAATCATGAGACAACTATTAGTGAACTAAAAATTCATCACATATCAAAAGTTGCCATGGCTATACAGCTATTTGGTCACGCAGAATCTCCACCTGGCTTGATTTAAACATCCCAAATTCACTTCAGAGTGCCCGTATCGATGTCATCTATGGGTCTTTCCATTTACACCTTGCTATTTTGTTATGTTATCATAAGAAACCATGTATTTGTCATTTGGTCACAGAGAAAGTCTGGTCTCCTGCCTCAACATTAAACATCTAACTGTAAAACTGCTGTACAGGAAGCAACACCTGAATCACCTTCACAGCTGGTGGGAGTCTTTAAGTTCCATTCTGTTGCATGCTTTAGGTCTTCCATTATCCTTTCAAAACGTACAATTTCCCAAGTTACTAACAAAACATCATCAGAAAAGTACACAAAAAGATGATTTTTTTTTTCTTGTGTTTTAGGCTGAGGACACAGCTCAGCCTTTGACAGCCTTAGCTCTTTTTGCCTGCTCTAGCCTTTATGATACGACATCAGCCCGAAGCACCGACAACCCGCTCCTCCTCCGTGTAAATGTTTCTAGATTGAACTGCATGATGAAAATGAATTAGTCCTTTTAGTTTTCTTGCTACATAACCTCCAAGATGAGCTCACGTATTGCATGGAGACTGCACTCGGCTCGCTTATAAAACGGTCTCGACCAAGCTGTGTATTGAACATGTAAGGTACAGCACATAACACATCCACAAAGATTTAGAAAAAAAATCTGTTAGACCTATTTTTCTAAAACAAAGTATTTAATTTGCCCTTATTTTTATATGTACCTTATTTGTTTTTAAAAACAAAACTTGCTCTTCGAATGCTGTGGACTGCTTCCAGGATCATGATGATGATGATGATATAGCCTCTCAATGTAGCAAGCAGGACCTGCGAGACAGACGACACCTAAACCCAGGTGTTGCACTGACTACATGCTGTTTCATTAGTTTGTCTTGATTTGATATTGCACATTGATATGATTTCTGCAGTTTCAACACGGACTTTTCCCTCTGGATTCACACAGCGGGTTGAAACAGGCGAGGTTTACCGTCCTCCGAAGCAAGCCCTGTGACTCCTAACCCTTAGGTAGAACATGTAGAGCTGATCAAACGCTGAAAATCTGATTTGTTTCTTCAACAAGAGCTGAAAAGAGAGATATAGTCTGAGGAGAAGAGAGGATAACATTCAAGAGAAAGCTTTTCTTTACAGGACACCATTGTTTCGAGCAGAATACCACCTCTCTTTTCTTTTACAAGCTTTCTCCTCGAGCACACATGTAGAACAAAAGTTGCTGAAGCCTACCTTGACATGTCCAGCGCCTAAAAAAAAGGGAGAAAAACACTGAACTTTCATGGGATTTGCAAACTTTTGCACAGAGATTAGAAAACTCGCTGTACTGGATATAAATGTCACTTTTTAAACCTAGTGCTGTTCACAATTGTTTTTATGCATTTTTTAAATGTTTGCCACTGTATTTTATACAATGCAACACTTAACAGCTAATTTGAATGTTTCCGTTCTTAACTATATTTAAAGAAATAAATTATATTGTGTAAATAGACTGGGGGAAAATGCGCAATTGTATCAACGAATAAACAGAATGCATACTGATTAAAAGTGTGTTTAAAAGGGTATTTATTGTGAGTAACAAAATATGAATTCTTTGACAACATTGGAAGTGTGGAGGTGGAAACCTGGCTGTGTTTGTACAGAAACCTAACAACTAAAATGTTTACAGCTGCAAAAATCTCAGGCACATGAACTTCCTGTAGCTCTGTGGAAATACTCCTGGTTCTGATTATTGTTAACAACAGCCATCAGCGTGGATTGAATTGGCTCACAGTCACTGTGGCTTTGTGATCACATCAAACTACTAGGCACATAGAATCTACAGCAGTAACATTCGTGCATACCGGTCAAGCTCATAGCCATGGAATCACAGGAGTGCCATAATAAAAGATAAATCTGTTTTTAAAACAGGAAATAAATGTGTAACTATAAAGAAGCATAAATAAAAGAAGAAATTAAAAAATAAATCTGTTTATAAAAAAAAAATAGGGAAATAAATGTGTAACTATAAAAAAGAATAAATTAAAGAAAAAATCTAAAAAATAAATATGTTAAAAATAGGACATAAATGTAAATATAAAGAGGAACAAACGAAAAAAATAATCTAAAAATATGGAAATACAAATGCAATTTTTGTCTTTGCTTTTATCTTCTTCATTTCTTTTTCCTCTTTGCATTTGCTTTTACTTGATGGACTGAGCTGTCAATCAAATGGCTTTGGGCGGGACTTTCTGTCCAGGTGAAAAAAAAATACAAAAAAAAAGGGAAAAGACAAAATTTACCCTTATATTTCCATATTTTTTTATTCCTCTTTATATTTACACATTTATTTCCTTATTTTTTAACAGATTTATTTTTTAATTTTTTCTTTAATTTATGTCTTTATATTTACACATTTCCTTATTTTTTAACAGATTTTTTATTTATTCCTCTTTAAATTTAAACATTTATTTTTCTTTCTTTAAACAGATTTATTTTTTCTTTATTTATTCCTCTTTATATTTACATATTTCTTTCCTTATTTTTTAACAGGTTTATCTTTCATTATAGCACTCCTGTGATTCCATACATAACTGCCTAAAGCTAAGTTAAAGCAAATCAGCATCGTCATACTGCAGTCAATCAACACATACACACATATATAAATATATATGTGTGTGTGTGTGTGTGTGTGTTTATGTTTTACTATATTAGAACATACATTCAGATATTATAATGGCACAACAGGTGTCTCACAGGTCAGAAGAACTGTGCACATTCCATTAAAGTCTTGCTAAAAAATCTCATTCTTTTCTTTAAACTCTTTAAGTGGACATTTTCTATGCAGTTACACAATTTTTGCAATTGTTAAGTCATCATGTGTTACGTCACAGGCAGAATTTCAGGCAGACATCCTCCTCATAAAGGCTCTAAAGGCAGTGACGTGTAAAATATTCCCCTCTAATATGGATACATACTGTGTGTATATATGTGTGCACCGGATACATCTTCAGCACATCCCTGTGTTACATACAAGACTAAAGCGTTACACTAAGTGTTACAAGCAATGAGTACTTTCCTGACGCGACTCGCGGCCGCTCAGTCTAATATACTGGCCTCCCTTTGCATTCCTGTGAGGATCCAGAATCAGCCGCTGACTGGCACATAAACGCCCTGACCTGGTGGTGCGGTGCAGATGGCAGCACTTAGATGGCCATTGTGCACAGGATAAACTGTTAACAGGAGGCACAGAGAGGGGAGGGGAGAGAGTAGAAGTCATATTGGTGCAGAACAGACCCACATCTTTCACATGTTGACCAACTGCAGCAGGATCAGCAGCTCATGTCTGACATGCTGGGAACGCTTTACTGCAGCTCATTAAACTAAAACTCACTGCTAGTTGTCCTGTCCTTTAGATCCACAACAAACATCAATCAGGTGGCATCAGGAACTCCATGTAAACTACTAACAGTTTGGAAAGGGGGGAGGAGTTCTGAAGGACTGGGAGGAAAAGGTCCATCTACGCAGAACTAATTAGCTGAACTACTGTTGTAACGTTGGCCTGTTATTTGCGGTGCACAACAATACTCAAACTGCGCTGGCCGCTTCTTAATCCCAAGTGCACAAGTCCATACTTTTGTATTCGTACTTGCCAAGTACGGATATGAAAGTACAGACTCTCAAGAACATATCATTAATGTGCAATTAGAACACCAGTGTAGTTGATGGCGCCACCACCTCAGCTCATCTACTCCGATTATTTTTTACCAGGGGTGTCAAACATGCGGCCCGTGGACCAAAAGCGGCCTGCCAGATGGTCCATTTCTGGACTTCATAAAGTGTAAAAATTACAGAGAAGACATTAACTGTAAATTGCAAATTTGTAAAACTGTAAATTCTAAACCTTGAGAAGTTGTTCTGATCATAAAGTAAAAATACTAGACTGCTGTGATTGAATGTTGTGTTCCTTTGTAGACACTCTGTAATCTGGAAGTGTTAATGTGTAAATGATCAACTGATGCATAATGTTGTTGAAATTGAATTTATTCTTCTTAAGAAATTTCAGGATGATCATAATATTTTGTAAAAAGATAGCTCATTAAATGTTATCATTTTCATAATGTACTTTTTGGAACTAAAACAAAGGGGAAAAATTTGTGTTGTGGTTATCTATATGTTATTATGTTGTGATTTTACTGGTGCAGTTCACTTGAGATCAAACTGGGCTGAATGTGGAACCTGAACTAAAATGAGTTTGACACCCCTGATCTTTCCCGTGAAAAACAACGAAATGGAATCAGATATAATAACACAGCCTTGCATATTAATGTTTTAAAATAAAAACTGTTTATACATCTATATTGTGACGACCCTCCACCTGAACACCAGGTGTGCCTGTTTCAGTCGTCACCTGAGTGAGCCACACCTGCGATCGAGTGGCTCAGCTGCACTTAACCTCCCCCACTTCCATTCAAAGGACGGGTCTGACAGGAGACAGGAGCGGCTGCTGCTGCTGCTGTGTGGGGCTCGCTGACAGGAGCTGGTGTCTGTGGAGTTCCAGCCTCACGTCTGGGTTTTGTGTCGTTTGGGCCTTGACGGCATTGTGGACTGCTTTTGGTGGGCAATAAACATTTGTTTTTCACCGCACAGTGGTTGTGTCCGAGCTTTTGTTGCAACTGTGGAGCCGAGTTGTAACAAATGGGGGCTCGTCCAAACAGTCCAACCGGTATAAACAGCGGTAGCTTGACTGGGTGAGTACCGTTGTGGGCGGAGACTGTGATTTTTGTGAATGGGTCGGATGCTTTGTGGTGTCGGGAGTGGCGCTGTGTGGCCTGTTCATTCATTCGGTTTAGGAGGATTGGTGCGTTCTGGGTGTTCGGAGACATGTGTGGCGAGTGGACAGCTCTTGGAGTTCTGTTCGCGCTCGCTGTGATACAGTGGTTGTTTCTGAGTTCGTGTGTATCTGTAGCGGCACAGCGGTGCTAAGTCGCTGTGGTTCTGTCCCTGTTAGGCTTCAGAGCGAACTCCCTTGGAGTCCGTTGGGGGGTCGGTAGTGTGGTGAAGAACGTGGTTGGAGCGGTTGTCTCGGGAGCACGTCCGAGGCTGCAGGTGGAGTCGCCGATCCTCGGTTGCTTCACCGGGCCTGCGGGAGATCAGTGCGTAAATACCCGCCACAAGTACCACCTGAAGACTAGGGGGGGAGATCAGCTAGATTCTGGTTGAGGCAGTTAGAGGGACGGAGCCACGGTGACCAGTCAGCTGTTTCCGCTGCAGAGAGCTTAGTGACAGAGCAGCTGATTGAGCCTGTCGGTATCATTGTGGTTATTCGGTTTGTGCTGAGTCATGGCTTCGGTGGAGGAGTTTTTGAAAGCTCCATCAGAGGAGCTGTTAGATCGCTGTTCACGGGAGCAGTTAGTGAAAATAGCAGAGTACTTTAAAATGAATGTAGGTGATAAACGATCTAAAGACAATATGAAACACATCCTGAAAATGAACCTACTTGATGCAGGGGTTCTCCAGCCTAAAGTTCAGGCTGTGGAGGCTGAGTTAGACTCTGGTGAAGCTGCTGCTTCTGGTGAAGCTGCTCCGAGCAGCTCGGCTTTAACATTTGAGCAGCGTGAGAGGTTGCTGATGTTACAGGTCGAACTGAAAAAGCTTGAGCTGGAGGAGCGCTTGTTAAGCCTGAGATCTGCTGGGGTCATGGGTCAGACTTCTGGAGGTTTGTCTGGTCCTCCACCTTCATTTGATGTGTCCACGAATCTGCGGTTGGTTCCTCCGTTTAGTGAACGTGATCCTGATACGTTCTTTTCTTTGTTTGAGAGAGTGGCTGAGACCAGAGGCTGGTCTGACACTGAGAGAACGTTACTCCTGCAGTGTGTTCTCACAGGTAAAGCTCAGGAGGCGTATTGTGCACTCAGTATTGCAGACAGCAGGATCTATACTTCGGTCAAAGCCGCTGTTCTTAAGGCCTATGAGTTGGTACCTGAGGCCTACAGACAGAGGTTCAGGTCATGGGAGAAGTCTGGTCGCCAGACTCACATGGAGTTTGCCAGAGAGCTAAGTACACATTTCCATCGGTGGTGTTCTTCACTAAATGTTCATACATTTGACGCTCTGTGTGAGCTAGTTATTCTGGAGCAGTTTAAGGATTCAGTTCCTCCACATATTGCCGTCTATATTAGTGAGCATAAGGTGAAGACAGCGGAGGAAGCGGCAGCCCTCGCCGATGATTATGTATTAACTCATCGCTGTGATTATGACTATCGAGCTCCAGAATCTGGTAAAAGTAGAACAGATAGGTCGGTGTGTAGTCAGGCGCAGGGGGACCAGAAGAACATCTGTCACTACTGTAGAGGTAGGGGACACTGGAAGGCTCAATGTCCATTAAAAAGTAATCCTGAAGGTGGGCAGGTGGAGCCTGTGGCGCTCACTGCTCCTGGCAGGAGGATAACAGGTGCTCTTTCTCCTGGGTTCTGTTCTTGCAGATTTAAGGGTGAATCTGCAGTGGTCCATGGGAGGTTGCAGTCTGACTTCTCAGCTTTTGTGTCTGATGGCTATGTGTCACTGGTAGGTAGTGATTGTAAGACACCAGTTAAGATCCTGAGAGATACTGGAGCGAGTCGCTCATATATTGTGAGTTCTGTGCTGCCGTTCTCTCAGTTCACTGCTACTGGTGGTAAGGTTCTGATGAAGGGAATGGGTTTGGATGTGCTGCCTGTTCCAGCTCATAAACTGTGGCTTGACTGTGGGTTGGTTCAGGGGGAGGTGACCATGGGGGTACGACCGGCTCTACCAGTCCAAGGGGTGCAGGTTATTCTGGGGAATGACCTGGCTGGTAGCCATGTGTGGGCTGATGGTCCACCTCAACCTGTGGTAACAGCTTCTCCTGGTGTTGTAGAGTGTTTTCCTGGTGGGGGTACAGCTACCCAGACCGTGTGGGCTAGAGAGGCAGAATCAGACCTTGAGCTGAGTGGTACTGAGGATAGTGGGTCCTTCACTGTGGGGTTACCTGATGTTTTTCCTTCTGTTTCTCACAGTGATCTGGCAGCAGAACAAAGAGCTGATCCCTCCCTCAGTGCAATGTTTGATTCTGGGCTCTTACATGGGGAGAGCTCTGCACCAGGTTATCTGGTAAACAACAACAACCTGTTGCTAAGAAAATGGGTGCCAAAGGGGAAAGGTTTCACTGGTGATCCTATTTTTCAGATTGTTGTGCCTTCAGTGTTCCAGGGGGAGGTACTGAGGACATCATATGGTCAGTGTGGACATCTGGGGGTACGAAAGATGTACTGGTACATCCGTAAGCACTTCTTTTGGCCTCACATGAAACGGGATGTGTCTCTATATAGTAGAGCGAGGAAGAGCCAGCCTTCCCCTCCTCTGAGTAAAGAGTGCTGGTCTGATCGTACAGCTGAGGTTGACCAGTTCGTCAGTCTGCTTAAGCCTAGGCCGAGTAGCATCAGTCCCATGAAAGGAGGGGGAGTGCTGCAGACTGCACGAACTGGTAAATGAATGCTGGCTACAGTTATGTCTTTGTTTTACAGTCCTACTGTTTGGCAGAGCCCTGGTTTGTGAAATGTGCTTGGTGAACCCAATGTGTAGTTCTCCTGGTCCCTGTCTGTTTCTCCCCTAACACTCTTAAAGTGCTTCTCCCATCACCGGGAGTTGCTGGGTGCTGGATGGAGATGGTGGGTTGCCTGTGGGGTCTGCAAAGAGTTGGTGGATGATGGCCTAGACATTTCTATTTGAAGTAGACTGTAACCCTTGTTGTATTGTGTGCTGCTGACGTATTTTGTCCGAGTTTCCCAGGGGGAACCTCATCTTTAAGGGGGGGTGTGTGACGACCCTCCACCTGAACACCAGGTGTGCCTGTTTCAGTCGTCACCTGAGTGAGCCACACCTGCGATCGAGTGGCTCAGCTGCACTTAACCTCCCCCACTTCCATTCAAAGGACGGGTCTGACAGGAGACAGGAGCGGCTGCTGCTGCTGCTGTGTGGGGCTCGCTGACAGGAGCTGGTGTCTGTGGAGTTCCAGCCTCACGTCTGGGTTTTGTGTCGTTTGGGCCTTGACGGCATTGTGGACTGCTTTTGGTGGGCAATAAACATTTGTTTTTCACCGCACAGTGGTTGTGTCCGAGCTTTTGTTGCAACTGTGGAGCCGAGTTGTAACAATATGTACATATAGAAACTTGTATGTATGTATGTATACAAAGTTATTAGTTGAAGGTGCCGAAGTTTTTTGTCCTGACAGAAAAAGTTTGACAACCACTGAACTAACCTCCCTCATATGATGAGGTCATCGTTAACATGGACGTAGGAGAAATTTCTGAAAACACTTCCTTCAGAATCTGGACGTGTTGTATAGAAATCCAAACAGTTTTACTGTAAGTACCCACTGGAGTCAGCTCCAATAGAACGAAGAACTAAAATAAGATTTTTGGATTTAACTGGCATATTTTGGCACACAGTACAGATGTTTGCTGGACAGTTTTTATGCAGGTCTCCATCACATTTGCTTGACTGAATTAAAAGTTTAAATTAAATTGAATTCAGTTATTTTTAAGTCAAAATGTCCAGCTTTTATTTTTAGATTTGAGAAGCTATAGACATGCTGTAAATCCTTCTAATGTTATCCTTCAGATTTGTTGATGATAAATGTATTGTAGCGAGTTCACTCCACTCATTAAAGTGAGTTGATGAAAGGATCATAATGCAGCTGTTCATGTTTTAAAAGGACAAACGTGAGGTTCAGCTCTCTCCCCATCCCCACCCCCACAATTCTTTACTTATACCATTTTAGCCTAGTAACTGTTGTCCATTCTGGCATAAAGGAGCAAATGATACCAAAAGAATCACTTACGTCATCATACTGGAAGGTGACAGATCCCTGCTGCATGGTATCTCTCCGTCTGAAGTTGTCTGTAATGGGAAACGGTCACAATTTCAATAAAACTCATTTCACACACAGATCTGAGCGCAGAGCCGAGCGAATGTCACATCTCTTCACAGAGAGCAGCGGAGGGGCACAGGTGGAATAAAACCAAATGTGGTTTCACTGTCGGTCTACATTTAAATCTGCACACATGCGGCTGTTCACTGAACACGTCAGATGCTGGGTTTGTGTTTTCATACCTGTGAGAGCTCGCAGTTTGACACAGCAGGCCACGTAGTCATCAAAGAAGATCCTGCCCCCTTTGTTGTAGCGCTTTATGATTGCATTGAGAGCCTGGGGACTGACTCGGTAGCCTGATACAGAAGGAAAAAAAAAAAGAGTCAGACTTATGCTCTCACTCATTTCAAGGCCCTTGTAGCTCCATCCTCTGACAGACTCCAATGTTTATGATAACTGATGGTCAGAAGAGCATCTTAATGTGCATGTAAAGCCCTGAAAATATGCAAAACCACACCCTGAGTGAATGTATGTCACAGAGGACAGGAAGTGATCATAAGTCCACTGTAAACAAGCCTCTCACTGCTCTCCTGTGTTTACTAGCATGCTCCAAACTGCTCAACTATTCTCAAACAAACTAAGCATTTATGTTTGCATATTAAACTTGAATAGTGTTTATTGGGCAGGAATAACCACAAAGACCTTTGCTAACCTAATGACTCCTGAATCTGTTCATATTTAGGCTGTCATGAGCTGCAGGAGAAACTGAAAGTGTTAATAAGCAGCAAATTGGCAGAAAGCTAAAAAAACAAAACAAGCTGTATTGCTGCAGATTACCAGCTCATTATTGTCCTCTCTTCTTCCTCACATCGCCCATAATCCATAGCTAATACATCAAGCACATCATCACCTGTACTTGTAATTTTCACTGTAACTCATTTTGCTTTGCAGCAGCTAACAACTGGAATACTGTGCAAAACACCCTCAAACTTTCAACTTTGACTCCACTCACCACCTTCAAACTTCAGACCTTACTTAAATGCATTCTTGTATTTACACACACACACTTTCTTACATCTCATGCACATTTTTCCACTCACATGCATATGCTCTCATGCTTCTGACTTCTTTACTTTTGTTCTATGTTATGTTTATATGTCTATTTGTGTCTGTGGTTTACATGTGTATTTGTTCCTGCTGGTGCCAGGTCATGTTTGCAAATGAAAACTGGTTCTCAAACATTTTTACCTGGTAAAATAAAGGTCAAATAAAATAAGTAAATAAAAAGATCCAGCAGTATTTAAGAGACTTGTTCACAATGGGCAGCATTACAGAAAGAGATGTAGGACATGGTGGATGTAGTGTTTAAATGATGCTCAGTTGGTACTACTGGGCTCAAAGAGTGCCAAGAAAACATCCTCCACATCGTTACATCACCATCTGAACTGTTGATACAAAGCAGGATGGATTCTTGAATTTGTCGCTGCACCTCTTCTGTGTACAACAAGTGCAGTTTTAGGTTACTCTGAGCTTTCTATCAGCTTTAAGCCTTGTGGTGGGCTTGCTCTGACAGTTTGGACCCAGAGAACCACAACTTCCTGGATGCTTTCTTTGAAGCTTTCTCTGTAAACCTCGTCTGGCTCACGTAGGCTGTGGGTAAAGCTTGTCATTGGGGGTGGATTTCCCACAGTTGATTATTCCTCTTCTGCTGTCTGAGCATTACCTTTTTCAAAATCTCATTCAATACTGGAAACTACAACAACCTCCAAGCATCATCCTGGATGTGGTCATGCAGTAAAACATCTCTATGTGCAAATGCATCTCTAGCTCCACACCAGTCGATTGAGATTCATTAAGAGACACACAAATAATAACACCAATTTTTCCCTTACAGGAGAATATGAGCAGACCACTGAGTAAACCTGATAGACGGTGTTTACGGTTGCTTGAATCAACTTTCTTCTCCATTCTGATGTGTCTGCATGGATAAATGTACTCAGGTTTTTCCATGTGACTGGCAGGTTAGATATTTGCTTTAGTGAGTGGCTGATCAGGTGGATCTAATGGAGTGGCGAAGACTGTCCACGCACTGTAAGACAATTCCAATGATTTCTTCTTCTATGTGGTGCATACAGTTGTGAAACACCTCAGTCCTACACTGAAGTACTACTAATAATAACACATAATGCTTAAATAATGCTTTTCAAGACAGTCAAAGATCCCTTACTAAGTAGGTACGAGTGATTTCAGTCCTTTGTACTATTCGCACAGGGCTAGTTTTACCTCAGGACCAGTGGTGATTTGTAATAATTGTGGCTGATTTCTGTGATCTTAATCCCATGTGAATGCTCCATGTCTGTAATTTGTAAAGTAAAAATTCCGCCGCAAATTACCGATCATATTTCACCAACATGACATGAGGAATATGACAGGACAGTCAAGTTTAAGGATCTAGCTGAGTTTGCCCACAAACAGGCCAAGGTTGCTCTTCACCCTGTCTTTGGAGACATAAAGGATAATCCCACAGCTAGAACATCCACAGTTAAACAGAGCAGTTACAAAGACCAGAAAAAAGGCATAATCAGGAGCTTTGTAAATCTTGTATTCGGATTTTATCTGGTGATTTAACTTACAATAATATTCTTTTTGTTGCTCTGCGCACCTACAAATGATCTTAATATGTCTGTAATGTGAATGATATGTCTGTTTTTAGGTGTGCTAATATCAGTAAAAGTCTGCCAGAGTCGTTTGTGGTCATGTTGAAACCAAATGCAAACCCTACTTCCTGTGTACTTCACACTGTGAAAGTCCCACTCAGTGTGTATCTGAGCACATTTCTAAAACTAAAGGGAGTCTTCCTAAAATGTTTGTTTTAGAACACACTGGCTGATATTGTTGGCAGATTTTCCAACTAAATACTTGATATCGGCTTTAGAAATCTAGAATCTGTTGGGCCACAACCAACGCCACATTAAATGTACAGAAGTTTTCTAACTTAAATGTTTTAAGTGTGCATTTTGGGTATCTAGAGTGTGCTATGAGACAACTGATACCCCACAGGAGCTCATCTTATCAGTGAAAAGCTTCAAGTTAAACTAACTGAGAAAACTGCAAAGGAAGCAAAGACTACATTTGAGGAATATCTAACGGAACGCTGCACTGAATAATATATAAATGATGAAGAATGGGGAGTGACAGCAGCTTGGCCCCCGCTGCTGTAATAAAAGGAGTCAGGTGGGTCAGATTACAGCAAGGCTAACGAGCTATTAAGTCTAATTAAGCATCATTAAACATTGCAGGAGCCGTTAAGTACTCCTCATGTTGAATTCTAATGACTCTCACCCATGGCAGTAATTGCCTGAGACATCTCGTGAGGTTCCACGGTTCCACTGTGGTCCCGGTCAAACATCATGAAGTTCTGCTTCCAGCCGTTCAAAGCCGTAAACAGCTCCTTGAACTCGTTGAAGCCCATCTTTCCAGTGAAGTCCCTCTGGTGACTCTGGTTAATCATTAATAAACCACTGACAGCTGTGATAAAGCAACTGAACCACACCTACCGTGAATGTTTCAGCACTCAGACTGAACAGGAGTTTGAGAAGGAGGAATCTGAAGCACTGTGCAGAAAGGATACGTCCAGCATTGCAATCATGATTCTGCATGTCTCCATGCTGAAGGCTGTAAAGACAGAAAACACATGCTTGGAATAAGGTGAGGCCACAGTTTCATTGTCAATGAACAGATAATGGAAAAGTATCCTGCATGGTAATATCTAAGAGCATGTTCAAAAAGCCTCTCCTCCTTTGTTAAGTTACGTTTGGCGGTGGTGGTCTAGATTACCTTCAAGCCAACAAACACCGCTCACAATCAACTGACTCCTACAACAATTCACTTATTACATCAGTGTTTTGGAGAAAATAGCAGGGCTGAACTTTCAACCTGTCATACAAGCACTTTGGGCATAATGGCTGTTTGTAAAATCACTGTCTTGTTCATTCATTAACCATCTCACTGAACAGTTTAATGAGCAATAGACCGATAGCTATGGAGTTATATAAAATATTGGTTCCCTTGAAGGCGAAGGTTATGAGAGTGACTTTACACCCAGAATTCGGGAGTTAATAATTACAAAATTATAGTGCAGAGACATCAAAGCTTCAGGTTGCAGAACAGTTTATCTCTGAGGGAGAATTGTTAGAGTTGTGAACTAAAGTTTATATATACTTAAGACCATCTACAGCAGCGGTCCCCAACCACCGGGGAGCAGACCGGTACCAGGCCAGGGGTCATTTGGTACTGTAAAAATTTATTATTTTTTATTTTTATTGCAGCGGGACAGGATCATCTTCCCGTCACTTCCATCTGTGCTCATTTCCCACATTTGATTCTGTCAGTTTTCATGCTCGAACGTTAAATGAAGCCATCAATCTAACCCCTATCAAAATTAACAGAAAAACGTCTCTGGAGAGTTTCTTTAAAAAGAGGGAGAAGCTGAGACAGAAGTAAGTAAGAAGTAAATACATATTCGGCAATAAAAAGACATTTTATTCGTTTGGGACAATTTTTTATAGGTCTTCTGTACAAATGACAAACTCTGGTGGGTCAAAAACATACGTGCAAGAACTTAAATTTTCTGTTTTGGTGCTGTAGAAAGCTGTTAATCAAATTTTCTTAGTAGCATGACCGCTTAGCTACTTGTGAGTGTTTATAATTGACTACAGCTGCTGACTTCTCTAAGCCAATTTAAATAAGGTCCATCAGATACACTCATCAGACAATGGAACACACTGTCCTTAGTGACTATACCAGTGTCCGAGTGACTTCCTGGGCAAAAGACTGAGAAGAAGAATGAATGGTTATTTTTCTGGATGGATAGATAGATATTTTATTAATCCCAAGGGAAATTCAAACTTCCTAACAAATTTAGACTGCTTTTAAACACAGCAGCAAAACCAATATGCTGCATCAAGTTCACTAAGTGATGAGGGTTCTTGCAGCTCGTACATGATTGTTCATTTGCTCTTTAAGAATTTAAAAGAACTGCTCTCAAAAAGTCTCTGAGTATTGGAAGTAATCAAAGGCCTGTTACACCTCTACTGAAAAAAACACCACATGAATTCTGTCAGTTCCCCAAGTAAAAGTTCCTCTCAGTACTTCTGTGTTAAGAGGAAACATTTAGCTAGAACTTTTAGTCTCGTTTAGGAGGAACTAAGGAGGTGTAAAGTGTGTCAGTCGTCCTCGTTTGTGGACAGGAGAGCGTTGGACTTACGGGTGTAGCTGCCACTGAAACCAGACTGTGTTAGACACCTCTGGAGCTCTTCTGCGTCGATTTCACCGTCCTGGACAGAGCAGGAAGTGATACTCAGTCACGTTTAACTTTCCAAAGAATAAACAGTGACCTAAGGAGATCAAGTTTAAAGCAAAGATTACCTAAGATCTTGTACAAGTCACCATTCGAGAACTGCTTATGTTTACATGAAACTATTGATAACTGCGGGATGGAGAGGTAATGTGGCGGTTAAGTCATCTAAAATAATATATCTAAATCTGAAAACACATGGTGGTATAGGTCTTGTTTGCAATTACACTGTCTTTGTAACTAAATTTCTTTCAGTGTTTTTAATTGGATAAATTCTGATTCAGGAACATGTACAGGATGTGTAAACAACTTGTTTGAAAAATTGGCAATTGATAACAGTTAGTTTCCTTCCACTAGGTTACAGCAAACACTGCAGTTCAGTAAAGACCTCATGTTCTAGCATTGGAAGTTACTGCTTGTTGACTGTAAAATTTATCGGTCTTGTTCTTCTTGCAGACATCTGTTTGCATTATCATATTCTTCTCCATTTAACTAGTTACTTTATACTGCAAGAAAACATTAGCTTACTAACGCTATTTAACAACTACAATCTTTTTCAGCCAGTTACAGAATTCTCAATTCATTCATTTGTTTTGTATTTCAAGCTAACTTTACACCTTATACTGTAAAATCCACAGCACTTAGATTATAATACACCTCTTTCATGCAGGCAGCACTGGTTTGATGATTTGGCATGTTTTACAGCTGCAGCAGAGTGGAATCAAGTTAAGACAGAACACTAACCCAGCTCCACCCGAGCTGTTTCATGGAATCTGAAACAGGGCAGTGGTGAGTGACGGCTGAGGCTCTGGGTTAAACACAAGCACTGCCAAGCTGCCATGTTGCAGGCCTTTGAGCAAATGTGAAACTAAAACCAATAAAACACAAAGCTGTCATAAAGGCTTCATCTATAATTTGTGTTGGAAGAATTTAAGAAGTCAAAAATTGCTTCCACACTTACCTGGCCCGCTATAGCCGTGAAGTAACCCCACATTGGATCATTGGCAGCGGGGGGTTGGGCACCAAAAGAGCCTGGATAGCCTCCTCCATAAGGGGAATATCCTCCCTGAGGTGGGGCGCCTCCCATTGGCCCACCCATGTGTCCAGGCATAGGGCCTCCCATGGGGCCTCCCATTGGCATTCCTTGGGGTGGCATCCCCTGAGCCGGCATGCCTGGCATCGGGCCTCCATACTGAAACAATTCAAAGAGACAAGGACTTGTGTGAAGAATTCTGCACTGAAAGAGATAGGAATCACTGTCTTTTCTAAGCTTTTTAAGCATGTTTCAACATGTTGGCATTAAAGCATGTGAGCTCCAGATACAGTAAATGACAGTTATTGTAAGACATGTATGAAGTTGTGATGTGATGAAGTCTGAGGAATTTGTACTCCTGATACAGGCTTTCTGCAGTTATCAACCAGTCAAATTTAATGCTTTTTAATGCCATTTAATGCTATACTGTAAACATTTTAATGCCATGACCGTGAACACAACAAATTACACAGGTTTGGTTTTTTTGTAAAACGATTTTTATATGAAAACTGTCCCTGCATTTCGCTATTTCTGAATCCAGAAACCACCCCTCACCACCCACGGGCTGCAGTCATTCTCTGAATTCCACGTTTTCCAGCCATTTTTCCTGGAATTTGCATTTCCCCATTTCCCAGCTCTCCTCCACCTGATCCAGTCTGCCGGACACTTTAAAAACATTCAGATTTTGGCAACTGTCCCCGACCGGCCACAACAATTATCATAATGCTTCGGCATGTTTACGCAGATGCACATATGTGACAAATCGCAGTCTATAATTACATATTATTATATCATATATAGATTTTTAATGGCATTTAAGGCCTTAATTTTCACAAAATCAATTGAATGACAATTAATGCTTTTTAATGCCCTGCAGAAACCCTGTGACTTTACAACAACTAACATGTTACTGCAGTCAGACCGGAAGAATCACTCCAAGAGTTATATAACAGTTAGAGTAAACTTCTTCACAGAAAGCTTTTTTTTTTTTTTTTAACTTTTTAGCTCACAAATGGAAGCTCTGGAGCATTTTAAAAAAGTTTTTTTTACACTTGGCACACCTGGTCCAGATAAATTTAAGCAACTCTTTTATAATGGTGAGGGTGTCAAGTATATTACACTGCAGTTCTAGACATATGAGATGTTTTTAAAAAAGGAAACACATCAAGACTTGTTTAATACACACAGCTGGTGGTCTTAACGTCAAAGCTTCTGCTTTCTACACCTGAATATCGAGGACTTTTTTATATTCCGGAAGTTGTGAGTTGAAGTTCATTTTCAAACAACTGTGAATGCATATACAGCTAAAGAATTACAGCAGCAGAAGTCAGAGAATCACCGACTGACTGCGACTCCAGTGTTTCCTGGTATCTACCTGGTAAAGTAGGAACACCTGTGTCCGCTCTGGACCGAATTAAGGAGATTCTCTGAGCCCCAGTTTAGCTTTCCTGCTAGCGAACGTAGCCGTTTAACACATGTAAAATGACGGTTACACGTCGTTCACTCACCCCGCCGTATCCTGGGTACGCCATGTGGTGGAAAAAGAACCAAAACTTACAAGTTTAACGTGTTTAGGAGGTAAAGTTACACTATTGATATGCTACTGCGCTACACAGCTAGAACTTCCGGTAAGGCTCAACAGCTGCTACGTCACAACCGAGCTGTCGGGAAGCGCATTGATTGACAGCGCAGGCAGCGAATGAGAGAGAAAAACTAGACAAAAGGTCCGCCCATGAGCTCGCAGCTGCTTTCTCTCTGCAACTCTGTAAAAAACAAACAAACAAAAACAATAAGTAATAAATCACTTCATTCAGGTAATGACATCCTACAACTAATGGCTCTGGATGTATATTTGTACAACATTATCCACTTTTCTAAAAATCCCTCTTTTGATTGGAGCGTTTTGCGTTGTTGCTCTACTGTTTATATATATAAAATAAATGATGTTTTGTATATATATATATATATATATATATATATATATATATATATATATATATATATATATATATATATATATATATATATATAAATATATAAATAAATAAATAAATAAATAAATAAAATAAAATAAAAATAAAGACAGAGAGAGTCTTGTCCTGCTTCCATTTACCACTAGATGGTGCTCTGGAAACTTTGACCAAAGTCGTTTTAACAGCAAGCAAATTGTAATTTTTATTTCCTTAATCTGTGAAAATGCAAGCTTAACTAATTTTAAAAGCAAGCATGTGTGCAAGTCAAAGTAATTCTTAAGGTTAATTATAACCATCAAAATTAAACCAACAATAATGGCTTGAAATATTTTACTTCAAATGCAATGTCCATCATTTAAAGGTCTACTTTTTAGAATGAAATTATAGGAATTTATTAGATTTTTACCTATCAGCACTGATGAAAAGATGCTTTAATTAAACAGATGTAAAACATTAAAAGAAAAAAAAAACGTTTTTAGGTTTATCCTAAATCACCGTAGCAAGATTTTTATTTTAACTGGAAAAATATGCCCATGCGTGGGTATTTTGGATTAGAAATTCAAGTTATGGGACAAACTAGACTGAAAAAAAAGCCAAAAAGCTGCTTCTATGAATATAAACCTGTATACTAATACGGGAAGGCATTACTAGTCGAGCACCGATCCACGGCGCTGAGAAGCTCTCTGTGCTCCACTAACGCGCCTTGCTTCGTACCACATGGCACGACTGCACGAGTTGTGTTGTGAAGAGTCGTCTGGTAGCTATTTAGCTGTATTTTAAGACTCACTGTGCTAGTTTTTGGTTAAAGAAACACACAATCTAGAAGATGTCGCAGTTACAGGCGAGGTTCTTTACGGAGAACCAACGGTGAGTGGCTGAAAAAGACCAAAACTAGCCTGTAGGGTAGCTAACTAGCTAACTTAGAGTAAACAGTACAACAGCAATACGAGACAGTATTCTGCTAGTTTATGTGTGTACTGTGACATAAAGTCTATCCTGCTGAATTGGTGGTTTTTAACTTCTTAGTTCTTAGCTAGCATATGCTAACACTAACGTTAAGGTTAACAGCTTCCTTCCATTTTACACAATCAAATAAATATTAAGTGTATTGATGGATTATTGACCGTATTTGCTATCTGCTAAAGTGTGTGTTTTTATAGGTATGTTGTAGATGATGTCCCATTCTCCATCCCGGCTGCCTCTGCAGTTCAAGACCTCAGCAATGTCATCAACAAGCTGCTGGAGGCAAAAAATGGTATTTATTTTCAACATTAACTCATATACTTCCACACAGAGTTAGAAAAAAGCATTGTTTTCTTTATAATCATATGGGTCAGTCTATAATCGAGGGACTTTTGAAGTCCATGGGATAAATCTTGCATACATTTTTATTAAAAGTTAAAAAAAATAATGTTTTTATGTTCATTATGATCATGTCTACAAATTCCATAATTATTTATGATGGAAACAATCACTTATTAATAAAAAATGACTGAATATCACAAAAATGTCAACTAAACAACCGTGTAAATTGAATAACAACAACCTTCTAGTTAGCTAAACAGTAATAAAATGAGCTTATTCAAGAATTGTTTTGATTGGGTTCTTTTTATTAAGCTAATACTGTATAATACATCACACGATGTCAGCAGTTACTATGTAATTTATTACCTGTCCATTAAACTGGAATGAAGATTTCTGGAACTATGAGGCTTTAAAACAAACATAAACACAAAAAACAAGAACAAAAATAGTCAAATTTTGCGGTGAACCCTTTCAAATCAACTTAAGTTCAACATTCAGCTGAAACGGACAGAAAACTAAGTTCCCTTTTTGAGTTGTCTGTTTCTCACAGCTTTAAGTTCTGCTCTGTGAAGACAGAGATCCAGTGTTAATGCATCGATTTTGTCAGTTAATCAGACATTATTTAGTCTAAAATGCCAATCAGGAGCTTTCAGGGCCGAAAGAGACCCTGAAACTAATTTCCAGGACGAATTATCAGTTTAAAACTACAAGCTGAACCTGAGAAATACAGTAAATTATACTTTATCACCGACAATTCTCGTTAATATCGTAAATGATTTTTGATTGTTTTCACAGCGTCTCACAGCAAAGTGGAGTTCGACTTCCTGGTCAGGGGTCAGTTCCTGCGAACCTCGCTGTCCGCTCACATGGAGACAGAGGGGATTTCAACGGTACGGTCTGCCTCACTTACTCGTTTAAAAGCTAATTTATTTTATTCTTTCAAACGGGCAGTGTAGTGTTAATATTTTCGTGTGTCTGCCTGTGTTTCAGGAAGAAGTGGTGGAGATCGAGTACGTGGAGCGGATCACAGCCCCAGAGCCTGAGGAGTGTATGATGCATGACGACTGGATTAGCTCCGTCCACGCTGACGCTGAATGGTGAGATGATTGATTACGGCTGCATATGGGAGAGATCATGGGTTCCTTCAGGTGTTCTTTGAGTGTCGGTTGTGGTTGTATTTTCTGTTGGTAGGGGTATGATACAGTTCTGGGTGGGTTTTACCGGTTGGGGGAGTACTGTGGAGTGTGTTACACTTTATATGCATAGGTATCTATTTTGTGTTTTATTAGGCCTTTGGTTGGTGAGTTTGATGTGGTGAGGGTGGGGTGCTGGTTTGTGTAAAGGTAGGGGCAATTTTTGGGTGGGGGCATAGGACGTTTTGGGAAGTGGGGGGGCTTTGTTTTGATGGGGGGGGCATTGGTTTATGTTTATGATTTGGAGCATGCGGGGTGTTTAGTTTTGTGTTTTTATAGATGTATGTTTTTCCTTGGCCTAAGGGTTTGATGATTTTTGGGCTGGTCTGTTTGTTTAATTGATTTGTAGTTGGGGGTAGGGAAGGGTTTTCATGGGGGGTTGGTGAGTAGGGGGTAGTTTGGGTGGTTGGTTTAGTGGGGGAGGGATTTGTAGGGTTAGTTTTGGGATGTTGTGTGGGAGGGTGAAAGGGTTTTTAAATGGGGGGTTTTGTATATGCTGATGGGGGTGGGGCGGTTGGGGGGGATGGTGGGTGTGTGTGTGTGTGGTGTGTGTGTGTGTGTAGTGTGTGTGTGTGTGTGTGATGTGAGTGTGTGTGATGTGTGTGTGTTAGTGTGTGTGTTGTTTTTTTTTTACGTTGTGGGTGGGGGAGCACAGGGGGTGGCGGAGGGGGTTGGAGGGGAAGGGGAATCAATTCCCTCACTCATTTCGCCTCTTTTCTTTTATAATAACGCATTACATACTCAGACATTTTTGGTGGAGACAGATGGACGTTACTGGTGTTTCTTATCATTTACAGATTATGCGGTGTGTGTTCCCTGCAACAGGGAACAAAAGTTCATTATGATGTTTTGTTGTTTTGACGTAAAAAGAAGCAAATTGATTGATTACCGGCTTGAGTAAGACATTAACTTCTGAGCAGTCCCTGGAAATGATGATAGTGATGCTTCTTTTTTAAAGAAACATCGTCGTCTTGTTCTGGTCTTCTTTTTTGGAATGTATTTGTACATAACATCCTCTCTGGTTTGACTGCAGGATCCTAACGGGATCGTATGATAAGACGGCCAGGATTTGGTCTGTGGAGGGCAAGGCGGTGATAACGGTGGCTGGACATACAGATGTGGTCAAAGATGTAGCCTGGGTCAAAAGAGGTGAGCAGGACGGAACAGCAGGCGTCCTCTCTGTTATTATTCATCATCAACCTTCCTTCAAACTCCCCCGTGGATGTTTTCTTTGCAGACGGTCTGACTGCTGTGCTTCTGACGGCATCTCTGGACCAAACTGTGCTGCTGTGGGAGTGGAACTCTGAGAGGAACAAGGTGAAAGCCAGACACTGCTGCAGGGGCCACACGGGAAGCGTTGACACAGTTTCTGCAGACCCCACCGGCTCAAAGGTAAAGTCGAAAAGAGTATAAAAAATAACAAAAATAAAAAAATGATTTGTTTGACAGCGTTTGTGCTGCTCTCTTCTAGTTCTGCAGCGGCTCCTGGGACAAAATGTTGAAGATCTGGTCTGCAGGTATTACTGATTAAAACTATTATTAAAAACAGAATTACTGAATACAAGACATTAATTTCATGACACTCTTTTCCTGTGCTTCCAGTCCCCACAGATGAGGCGGACGAGGTCGAGGAACCCGCCGACAGACCGAGGAAAAAACAGAAGACTCAGCAGCTGGGTCTGACCAGGGTGAGCTCAGGTCTCGAGAACAACTCACATAAAAATCACCACTCTAACGTACAGCAAGATGAGGTTCCTATCTTCTCTTGCAGACTCCCTTGATGACGTTATCTGGACACAATGAGGCGGTGTCCTCTGTCCTGTGGAGTGACAGTGAGGAAGTTTGCAGTGCGTCCTGGGACCACACCATACGCCTGTGGGACGTTGAAACTGGAACAATGAAGACGACGTTGGTGAGAAAAAACCAACAACTGAATGGTTTTGCACTAGTAGACGGACATTCTTATTGTGTCAGTGGCTTCATGAGATTGGCCGACAGACATTTTTTTCCCCTGCAGTTAGATAGAAAAACATTGGTGAAAATCACAACAAGAAAAGCACTCAGAGAGTGCAGTACTCCAGCAAGACTGGTCAGTTGTTGTATCATTATCGACGGCTGAAATCTTGAAAAAATTCGGAGCAGAAATCACAGGAACATAGAATGTGTCCATTTAATGTAGATGTACCCACAAACAAAATGACCTTGCGCTGAGCACAGGCATGTGTTATGCATGTCTACGTTATTCATGTAACAGAAAAGCACCCAAGATGCTTCTTTTTGTCTGACAGCATTTACAGAAAATGTTAATGTCTCATCTGTTTTGAACATCTGCAGCGTTTCCTTTAAATGTTTCTATGTTTCAGTGAGCAGGGATAGTTTAGTGTCACAGAGCTGCATGTCTTTATAAACATTCTTTCACACTTAAAAAGCATCAGGGAAAACTCTGCAGATTAATAAAAATGTTATCATCCTTGAAAATATTTCCCATAATAAACTGATATTTTTGTGTGTTCCACAGACGGGCAGCAAAGTGTTTAACTGTATTTCCTACTCACCCTTGTGTCGACGGCTGGCCTCGGGCAGCTCTGACAGACACATCAGACTTTGGGACCCTCGAACCAAAGGTACCTCGAAATGCTTTCTATCAAAAATGTTCCTGCCCGAGCTGTCCTTACATCTTTCAATATCTCCTTCCAGATGGGTCTCTGGTGCTGCTGTCTCTGACCTCCCACACCGGCTGGGTCACTGCTGTCAAATGGGCGCCGTCACACGAGCACCAGCTGGTCTCAGGTTCCCTGGATAACCTGGTCAAACTCTGGGACACCAGGAGGTCTGTGGAGCGTTTACCTTACACTGTGTGGGCTTTCTGGCATTTGTGCCTTAGTCACAAGTCAGGAACATATTTTTAAACAAGGAAAACACTCAGAGAGCGCAGTACTCCTCCAAGGCTGCTCAGTCGTGTCATTTCCGACAGCTGAAATCACAGCAGCTAACATAATGTAGCATTAGAACACAGGAGTGATGGTTGCTGGAAATGTTCCTCTGTACCTCTATGGAGATATTCCATTAAACATTTCCAGCTAGAACAGTCATTTACCACATTAACAATGTCTACACTGGATTTATCATTCATTTAATGTTATCTTCATTGAAAAAACTGCTTTTCTTTCAGAAATAAGGACATTTCTAAGTGACTCCAAACTTTTGAACGGTAGTGTACGACCTTAACCCTGCGGGTCACATTTGACCTGTTTTAAAGTTTGAAAATGTGGAAAAAAAATATTTTCACAGTGAAACTTCTGATGTCCACATTTTCAATATTTTTGGGAAATCTTTGAACATTTTTTGGTGGAAAAAAGAAATGTTTAAAATGTTTCTTAAGAACTTAAGAATTTTTTTGTTTTTTGAAAGATTTTTACTCATTTTTTGAAAGTATTTACAAGAATTTTCTTGCCAAATTTGGGGGATTTTTTTTTTTAAATAAAACTTTGCAGGGAATCTTTTAAGGAATTATTGGAATTTTCTTCCCGAGGGTTTTTGCAAATTTTCAGAAATTTGGGAATTTTTTGCTGAATTTTTGAATTTTTTCGGACAAGGAAACAATATTTTTGGTGCCTGTAAATGAGGACAACAGGGTTAAAAGAGACTTATGCAGAGGATTCACCTGGTTTCCTCCCTCTAAGTTTCTCCTGAAGCCTCCTTGCTCCTCATCTCCGTGAAATAAATTGACGTAATTAGAAGATTTATGGCTCACGCAAGGAGAGAGGATGCATAAGTTAGCATAATGAAAAGACGTAATAGTTTGCTGTGCTTTAATATAAACTGTATTTTACTGTATTTACCCTCTTTTTGTGTGATGAACCTGGAAAATCACTGAAAGAAGTAACCCTGAATGTTTCTGTGTCGTCTTCCAGCTGTAAGGCTCCTCTGTATGACCTGGCGGCCCATGAGGACAAAGTGTTTTGTGTGGACTGGACAGAAAGCGAAGTAAGACGCATCGGCTGTTTCATTCAGAGATTTCAACTCAACATAAAGTCAGAACTAAAGGTTAAGTTTACTGTTTCCTTTCTCTGTTTCCAGCTGATGTTAAGCGGCGGTGCAGATAACAAGCTGTACACCTACAGATACTCCGCCTGTCAGACAGATGCCGGGGCGTAGACACCGACACAGCATCAGTGCTGCCGCAGACAGGAGAGCACTGGACAAAACTGTATTTCCTGTTTATTATTACTCCTCTCAGCTTTTCCACATTTTCTTATGTCTTCTTTTTGTTTCCCTGTAACCCGAGAAAAGTATAAATTAATTTTGTCTCCTAAAATATTGTCATTTTTTTGTGATATTTTGATGGTGGTTCTTCATTTTGTAGCCAAAAGTGGGGCAGTTTGAGGATGCAAAACACATAGGAGCAGTCATTTTGTTTGGCAGATATATATATATATATATATATATATATATATATATATATATATATATATATATAATTTTTCACATTTTGCTGTTTTTTCTATATTTGGGTTTTTATATGTATATATAATTTTTTCTTAGGTTTAGTTTATTCTCATTTTTCATTTTTTTAGATTTGTGTTTGCATATATATATTTTTCATTTTTTGCTAATATTTTTTTAGATTTATTTTTTGCTCATTTTTTTCTATATTTGGGTCTTACAGGGTTAAAGTTAAATACAAAATCCGAATAGCTTCATAAAACAGACAAACGTATTGGTTTCGTCACATTTTCTTTCTGAAATGTATTTGATTATGGGTTTTCAAGTTTTCATACATCACCTCTTTTAAAATTAGTTTATGAATTCATATTGCACAACTTTATTCCACATTTATTATTTTACGCAAGCGATACAGAGTTTAAAAAAAAAAACAACAAACAAAAACCTTATACATAAACTAGTTTTAAACATTCTGCACGGTGTTTTTTCACAAGATCAATTTCCTCATGTTTCTGGCTGCAAAAGGAAAAAGCTGCATTTTGTTTTCCTCTATTGCAACTGGTTTGACCAAAGACCTGTCACACTGGTTGCTCCTTTTGTATCACACTAAGAGACACTTGTTATTTTAAAAAAAAAAAAGTCAGGATGAAGAAATATGAGTTTGAATTTGAGCATCAAGGTTTCAAGGAGGTAATTTCAACTAGTTTTTTATTTATTTATTTATTTTTAATTATTCGTTTGTGATGCAATGTGTATTTTTGCCTGTCAGAAGTGAGATTCTGTGAGTTTTTTAATATTTTTAAATTTATTTTCGTTTTCGGTAAACAGACGATCTTACCGCGTCATCGCTGTTTTGCATATCCGGTTTGTGTGACTCACATCATGGCTATCTGGAGACGAGGCCAGCCGACCTGCGCTGCATAGATGCTCCTTTTGCTGGATTAAGACGTAAAACACGGTAACCGTGTATTCATTTAAGTAAACATTTCACCAGCAGGTAATTATTAGCCGTCTTAAACCGCTTCGTCTCTCGGTTTTGACATTCTCCGGATGCTACGCTGCTTTAGCTGCTAGCTAAACTGCTACTAGCAAACAAGCTCCTTTACGTTATTTTAGCTACTTTGATGTGCTTGTTTAATTTAGTCTTGATAAATGTTTGAGTAATGCTTCGGGGTTTTTTTTCTTCCCGTGTCACCATGCCAGCGTTTGGTGAAACTGAATACCTCCTC
This sequence comes from Amphiprion clarkii, assembly GCA_027123335.1. Classification (NCBI taxonomy): domain Eukaryota; kingdom Metazoa; phylum Chordata; class Actinopteri; family Pomacentridae; genus Amphiprion; species Amphiprion clarkii. Next base: position 1,816,689 of record CM049590.1, on the reverse strand, counting down.
GACAGCCAGCTGGCTCTCAGTTTTCCTTAAAGTCTCTGTTGTCTTGATTCCTGCTCCAATAACCTCATTAGATTAGCTTTTTTTTTAATTTAGCCTTCAGGTTAGTTCAGACACAAATGAGCTCTGATATCAGTTTTAACTCGACGAGAACTCGCCGAGAGAACAGCTGTCAGCTCAGTTTTCAGCTTTTTTTTGTGTGTATTATTAATTAAAGAATGATAGAAATATTAACTTTAATGGTAAATGTTATTACTGTATGCCAGGAGTGTCAAACTCATTTTAGTTCGGGTTCCACATTCAGCCCTATTTGATCTCCACTGGGCCAGACCAGTAAAATGACAGCATAATAACCTATAAATAACCACAACTCCACATTTTTTGCGTTGCTTTAGTGCAAAAAAGTACATTCTGAAAATATTCACATTTAAGTAATTATCTTTTTACAAAACATTATGAACAACCTGAAATTTGTTAAGAAAAATCAATTCAGTTTCAACAGCATTCAGCCATAGTTTATCAATTACACATTGGAACTTCCAGATCAGTGTTTCTACAAAGGAACAAAACATTTAGTCACAGTTATCTGGAACTGAGCAATATAAGTATTTTACTTTATGATCCAGATGACAAAAGTCAGCCAAAAAAGACAACAAAAACAAGACAAAGTACTACAAAAATGAGACACAAAACGACAAAAAATGAGACAAATGATATGAAACAAAGACAAAAAAATCTGGCAAAAAAGTTACAAAGCGGCAAAAAAAATGGACAAACAACACAAGCGAGATGAAAAAACACAACAACAACAATGCAAAATCACAAAAATACAACAAAAAACACAAGCGAAACAAAAAGAAGCACAAAAACTTTTCAGGGAAACTTTTATGGAATTGTTGGAATTTTCTTCCTGAAGGTTTTGCAAATTTTCATAAATTTGGTGAATTTTTTTGCTGAATTTTGGAGATTTTTTTCAGACAAGGAAACAATATTTTTTGTTGCCTGTAAATGAGGACAACAGGAGGGTTAAAGAAATGAACCTAAGTCATTAATGATTTAGAACTTCTTGAGTTCAGGGTTTATTCTGGCAGCTCAAAGGCCCAATTCTCACTCCTTCTGTGTCTAAATGTTTTCTCTACTGTTTTTTTGTTTGCTTTTAGAACAGAAAATAGCTGATCATCAATAATGGACGGGTATGTGTCCACTTCATACATGCATATTTATCAAGTACGATCCATAGCGTCATTTTTATGATGTAAAGCACTGTCATTATGAGCCAAAATCAGACAAGCGTCACTCATTTTGGGATTCCCGTGGCTCCAGGTTTGCGGGGGACATGCTGAGCAGTGGCCGGGCCCTGCTTGGTGAGGACAGCTCGGTGATGGCTCGCATGCAGAAGAAGTTCTGGAAGACCAAGCAAGTCCTCATCAAAGCCACGGGCAAGAAGGAAGACGAGTACGTGGTGGCTTCAGATGCTGACCTGGACGCTAAACTCGAGGTACAGGCATTCAGATTTAAGTAATAAGTCGTTTAAATACGACGTCTAACTGTGATGATTCATGCTTAAGTCAAAGATCTCCTCCCTCTGGTGGCCGCTTCCTAAACAGAACGTTTTCCCAGGGGAACTTTTGTTCTGTTGCTTCTTTTTTGGTCCCTTATCGTTTACAACAACAAAGATATGAATTACAGGCAGAGCATTTGACTGTTTTACAATACTTCGTCCTTTAGTGTTTGTTTAACTTTACAACAGAGAGGAATTTTCAAGTACAAAAACATGCAGCAAAGCATGAAACCTCTGGGAAATTATAGAACCTTAAAAAAAAGAGTCAGTCTATAAATGAGTTATGAAATACATGTTGTCTTGTACTTCTTGTTGCTGCAGATTAGAGGTAGGTTATAGTGCAGGTAGAAAAACTTTTTTTAAAAAGTTGTAAATGGGTAATGGTGAGAGGAAGGCAACAAAAACACTAAGGTACCATTCTTTTCACAAGCATCCTTTAGCAACAGGTATATAAGGGGAGTGATATAAGACAGGAAAAAAAATATAAAAGTGTTTAATAGTTTACATTTTTTGAAATTTAGGTCTTGTTAAAGATGTATATAAGTTGGTTCAGGTTGTTCAGTCATTGTTTTTTCAAGTTCTGCACTTTATTTTCAGATGTACAGTTATATCAAGTTATTTATGAATATATATTGTCAAAATGTTTTTGAACTGTACTGAATTTATTGGATTTGACGGTCAGTTATTGATTACATGCAGACGCTAATTAAACTACGAGGTTACATCAACATACATCACACTAATTCCAGTTAGACGTTATGATGTTCTGGACCTTTGAATTTTAGTTGAATACCCCTGATATAAAGGAACAGCTGAAACTCTCTCAGCTTGAATTCTGTTAACAGATCTGGAGTTCTGTCTTTGAGGTGCATTGAAAAGTTTGAAGTATTTCTTCCATTTGTTCCAAATGTTCCGAAACACCGCAGGCTCTCTGACCTTTGGTCACCTATAACTTGTTCCCAATCATTGCCTCAAATACCAAATAAGTGTGTGCATGATTTTTGAGGTATTTTTTTCCCCCACGCATCGAAGTGGACCTGTTGCTCCACGCAAAATTTCTGGTTTTGGGTATTGACTTAGTGTCAACATATTGGCTCTCCTGACATCCCTCTGGCACTACTGATGCAACTACTGGGTTAATGTATATTTATAAGCTAACCATGTATGTCTTTATATCAAATTTTAATCTGTAAAATAGTACTCCACTAAAAAGTTAAGTATCGGAAATCTAGTGGAGCAGAAGTCCAAAGCAGCTGACACTGGAACAACTCAGGTATCTTAAAATTGTTTGTAACTGCAGTACTTGAGTAAATGTGCTGCAGATGCAAACTTCATAGTGGATTATTATTTCTTATATTTTTTAAGCATTACTTTTTGGCTTTATTGATAGTGACAACATGCAGCAGTTCACCATGCACCAAGACTGAACCGGAATACTGCACTAGTAATTATAGTACTTATACATGATGTTTGTGCATGTCCAAGTGAGCCATAGGGATGGATATTTCTGAAGGTAATGTTATTGGCATTGCTCTTCCGAACCCAAACAAAATATTGTACAAATCATTTTTAAATTCTATTTCTAGATATTAAACATCTTAAAGTACCAACTATGACAGCCTATAACTTATAATCTGGAATAATTCCATTTTATAGAATGGTGGTGCCATAAAAGCAATTGGCTTTTGGTTTGACTATCTCTCTGAATCAAAGATATAAATGTCTTCCTATGCATAATTTTGAAGTTGTTTACAAATGGTTTCTCCCATCTGTCTCTAGTACGTCTGAAAATTAAAAAAAGAAGCTTGCAGAATGAGTACAAAGACCCTCAGAGCATCGACAGTGTGTTGTTTTCAGTGATCTTTTCACTTGTTCATTTACAACTGTCATTATATGTGAGACATATCACTCCACATTAACAGGTGTAAAAATGACAGCGTACAATCTGTCCTCCTGGCTAACGTTTATGTCTCAGTGGTGAAACAAACGACAGCGGCTGGCATTTAGCCGGGACAAGCTGTTTGGACGTGAAGGCTCCGGTGCGATGGGGATGTGGTAGAGTTTCACTGAATTGCGAGGGACACACTGTGAGCCTTTTGTTTGCCCTGGAACAAGATCTGGCCTCTTCTGTCCTGCTCTCATTGTCTCCAGTGAGAGAGAAACAGTCAAAAAAAGAGCGGAAAGTGGAAGAAAAAACACACAAAGATCCAACATTTAAACAGACAGAATTCAGAGGAGAATTTATGTTTTCCCAACTCTATTTTACAAGATTCAGCTTGAGTCTGAGCCCTCCGTGAAGCAGCAGAACACCAAACCCAGAGCAGTTTAAACAGCCCCACACATAACCTGATTTATCAGATTTTTATCAGTGTTGCCTCAGTGCATTTTCAGTTTTCTTCTGTTGCTTTGTGAGCCTTTTGAATAAATCCTGACATCACATTTTGAAAGCTGACATTAAGTCCACACTTAATCGGGATTTATATTTATATATCATCTTTTTATTTGTCTGGATGATGCTGTCTCTGCTTTGCGCCTGTCACATTGCTGTGAGTCAGACAGAGCAGTTGCCATTGGATAAACATGATCCCAGTGAATTGGTCAGTATTGCTCATCTCCACTGACCTGTACTCTGACAGGTGTCGGGCCGCTGCTGAAGTAGACGGACTGAATTTAGCGACTGTTTATTCTGCAGTTAATAAGTAACTCTGCACATGTTTAGGCCGCCTCCTCTCTCTGCTCTCTAACAGTCTTAAGTCTGCCTGGGGGGCAGGGAGAGGAGGACGGCGTCGGGCTGTTACCTGGTCATTAGCTTAACTGCAGTTAAAGGTTTAAGACGTGTTTGTCTTTGATACCGGAAGGAAAGTCACGTGGTCTCTTAAAGGGGAACACCACCAGCGTTAGAAGTGTTTTTGTTGATGAAGAGTGGATTAAAGTGAAGTGTGTATAAATGTTCTGCAAGCCACCATCGGTAAAACATTGTGTTTTTGTGGCGTTTGAAAGAAGTGAGCTTCCTCGACCTGTGCAGCTCATCTCTGCTGCAGGGTAGAGGTGCCACTAAGCCACTAAAACTTAACACACCCAGATCTCCAGACAAACTGTCAGCGGCTCAGATGCACTGTGGGTAATGTAAGCACTGGCTTTTGAGAAAAAAGAATAATTTTTAACCTCCTTGCAGTCATCAGAAGCTGGTGTCTAGTCTGAACCAGCAGCTGTGCCCTGAATAAATCACCTAAATGTTTCTAGAGGTCATTGTACCAAAGATTTAGGTGAAATTTGCTGCACACATGATCTAATGTGTTGTATGTAAAAGTATTACATGCAAAGGTTGACAGCTCTGACTTTATTATTAATTTCTTTAAATTAAAATAATTTTATAAAGATGGATGGATGGATGGATAGATAGATAGATACTTTGTTAATCCTGAGGGAAATACGGTACGGGTACGGTAAGCACATGAGATCATGACAGTTTTGGTGTGGGGTCAGCATTTGATTGCTTTAGAGTGGAATAGAAACTGTGGTTCCTGATATTCAGCAGTGCAAGTAGAATACAAATGATAAAACACTGTAATGTCCTTGGGCAATAAAAAATAAATAAAAGAAGCTGAAATGAGTCTGAGAGCTTGTTTAGTTGCGGTTTAGTGGACGTTTTTGACAACAGATGCTTGTAGATGTCGTCGTAGGGAAAGCACAGATTTTGCTAATAATCTGTTGTGCTGTTCAGGTGTAATGCACAAATGCTGATTCAGTTTCAGGGTCTTGGTGTTGCGCTGGATCAAAGCCAGGTCATTGTTTCCACATCCCTGTGCACTGATTGACTGATGCAGACTGTGAAAGCAGACAGCGGATGGGCACACATTTCTAATCGTACTAGAATAGGTACAAACAGCACTCCCAAAGGTGTTTCTGAAAGGCTGGTTTTCACAGAATACAGCAGCTAATTACAGACTGGGCTGGTGTCAGTGATCGTTCACAGCACAGGATTTGTGGAGAACTTCCAACTTTCCCCGGTGTTTGGGCACCGTTGATGAAAAGCATGTATTCACAAATCAAAGCACCTCTAAAGTCTGTCAGTGAGCTGCAGACTAAGAGCCCTGCTTCATTTTTCAAGATGTCAACATGACTCAGTAGCCTGAAGACAAACATATTCATGATAATTAGCCAGAAATGTCTTTGAGAAAACTGTAATATAGCAGCAATAAACGCATGTACACAAATGTTTGTGATCATAATGCTGTTTATGTTCTCACCAGCAGATTCCAAAAGTCAAGGTGACCACCTCCTCTCCGACTCTTCCCATTCTAATTGTGCCCTTTTTTTTCTCTGCAGTTCTTCCGCTCCGTTCAGTCGACGTGCACAGAGCTACTGAAGGTGATCGAGAAGTATCAGCACAGGATCACACGTGAGTCAGCTTCAGAACTAGATGATGTTTCCTCACCGATAAACACTTTGAGTTCTCTCCGGGGTGGTAATTCTATACAACTAAGGCATAAAACCAACTATTTCTCTCAAACAGAAGATGGACACTACTGTTCAAAAGTTTGGGGCCCCTTAGAAATGTGCTTATTTTTCAAATGAAAGCCGTTTTTTTCAATGAAGATAGCATTAAATGAATGATAAATCCAGTGTAGACATTGTTAATGTGGTATATGACTATTGTAGCTGGAAATGTTTAATGGAATATCTCCATAGAGGTACAGAGGAACATTTCCAGCAACCATCACTCCTGTGTTCTAATGCTACATTGTGTTAGCTAATGGTGTTGAAAGGCTCATTGATGATTAGAAAACCCTTGTGCAGTTATGTTAGCACAGAAATATTGAACAACACAAGCTTTTTTTTAAGTGTTTATTATTGCAGATTTCTGATTGTTTATTGAGCTTCATGATTCACTCAGGATTTAATAAATCCTTGAGATTTACTTGTACAACACAAACAGTAAGCCTTTTTCTTATTTTATTTCATTTTTTGTGTTGTTTTGTCTTTGGTGTCCATGCAGAAGTCAAACTTTGAGTTCTTTCCTCAGGCTTGTCTCAGGAGGAGAACGAACTCGGCCTGTTTTTGCGCTTCCAGGCTGAACATGATCGCACAAAAGCCGGCAACATGATGGATGCCACCAGCAAAGCCCTCTGTACCTCGGCCAAGCAGAGGTCAGCCAGATACAATTATTGTGAAAAAACAAACTTCCTGTTTGCTTCAGGTCTCACTAGCATGACCTTTACTCTATCTGTAGGATGGCACTTTGTCCGCCGCTGCATCGTTTGCATCAGGAGGTGGAGACGTTCCGGCGGCGTGCCATCGCCGACACGCTGCTGACGGTGACTCGTATGGAGAAGGCCCGCACCGAGTACAGAGGAGCTCTGCTCTGGATGAAAGACGTCTCCCAAGAACTAGACCCAGACACTTACAAACAGCTGGAGAAGTTCCGCAAGGCAGGAGGAGGCTTGTTTGTTTGGGGAGTAGGAGTGTGGGTGGGTCCTCTTTTTTATGTGTTTGAAAGGGTGTAAGTGTCTGTTTTTCTGTCAACAGGTCCAAGCCCAGGTCAGAGGGACAAAGAGTCAGTTTGAGAAACTGAAGAATGATGTGTGTCAGAAAGTGGACATGCTGGGAGCAAGCCGCTGCAACATGCTCTCCCACTCCCTCTGTACCTACCAGGTGGGTGTGTCTCAGAACTGGATAAGTGTTTAGTGGTGCAGCCGGACCATTATGGGCTACACAGTGGGCTGGAAAAGTGAGACGAAATTCTTGCAAGCCATTCGTAACTACTACAGCCAGAAGTGAAGCAAAACTATGCACAGCCTGAACCCCTTGACGCCTATTGTCACGAATTCGCATCATACCACTTTCATTCAGACTGCAGCTGAGATAGCGTATCCATTCCCCCATTCCCCCAATACCAGCTTGTGCATATTTAATACGTACCTTGGAACCTTTTGCAAGCACTGGTTTCTCTTAGGATCGATTGGAGCGGGACCTAATTACTATATATCTGTTATTATATATCTGTTCTTTGTGTAATAGATGAATTAACAATCTCCACTTATTTTAGCATCAGCTGGAAAACAAAAACACACAAAAAATGTTTATTTCATTGTAAATAAATTCAGGCATCAAGGGGTTAAAGCAGCAAGATTTATTTTTGTCATTTAAGTGTGTTCACAGTGACTTCTGACAATAATGACAGTTAACATCTACAGAAATTGTTAGCTGTGTGTGCTACCCTTAGAGTGTTTCACGAGGATATCTAGGAACAGAACCGTATACAGTGGTCCCTCGTCTTCCGGTTCCAGACCTAGTTTAAGGCTTTATAAACCCTCCCCACACACCGCTCAACACCACAGAGCAACACTATGATCAGACGTGGATGTGAAATGTACAAGACGAGATGCTGAACGCTGCTACGCACAGGAGACAGAGGAGCCCAGCGCTCTACCCTACGCATTTTATTTCAATTAAATATTCTTTTAATATATTTTAGTTATTATTTTTTTATATTTTTCATTTTTAAAAAATTTTTTAGACTAGAAAATGCTTATTTTACTGCAAAAATAATCAAAATAACGTAGCGATCGCAGAGCCAATCGCAATGACTGAATTGTTGTGCTGCAATGCAACATGGGAGTTCAGAGTGTTGGGGTTTAAATGTCATTATTGTGGTTTACGTTAGTGTTAAAGTGTTATTAGTGTTTGTGTTTTTGTGGTTTAGTCAGCCTAGTTAGCGACTTCCTGCCTCATTTTCTATATTGGTGCTCTCTGTATGTGTCAAAATAAAAGCATCTGTCAGTTGCAGAGTGCATAAAAAGCAGATATTCTTTCTCCAGTGTTGTACTTCAACGCAGCTCACCACAGTAACAAATATATAGAAACACCTATATACCGCAAAGTCCTGTGATATAGCGAAAAATTGGCCATACAGTGAGACCACGATGTGGCGAGGGACCACTGTATACCTATACCTGCTTGTCTGTCTATCTAGTTTTATGATTAAAATGTCTTTCTTGCCTGTCATGACAGACCACTCTGCTCCAGTTCTGGGAGAAAACGGCCCATGCTATGTCGGAAATCCACGAGGCCTTTCAAGGACATGTTCCGTACCAGTTTACCACACTCAAGGTATTTCAGACTGTACTCATCGTCTTTTTGTTCCTACCTGAAAGCACCGACTGTAGCTGTGACACATCTTGAGAAGTTTGTGTTAATATACACGACTGTTCAAAAGTTTCGTTTCACCCAGACAATTTCATGTTTTCCATGAAAACTCCCACTTTTATCCATGTGCTAACATAACTGCACAAGGGTTTTCTAGTCATCAATGAGCCTTTCAGCACCATTAGCTAACACAATGTAGCATTAGAACACAGGAGTGATGGTTGCTGGAAATGTTCCTCTGGACCTCTATGGAGATATTCCATTAAAAATATCTCCTTCTGCTGATACCAGTAAACCTTACTCTCACCTCACTGTAGGTTCATTTATCCTCAGTGTAGATATTCCATTAAAAATCAGCCATTTCCAGCGAGAATAGTCATTTACCACATTAACAATGTCTAGACCAGTGGTAGCCAACACGGTGCCCACGGGAGCCTGGTTGCCCTCAGAGACCACGTGAGTTGCCCCCAACACGTCCAAAAAACAACACTAGTCACCATGAAATTCCTTACAAAAAATTATAAAAAAATTATAGTTGCTGTTATTTTTAAGTCGGAAATACTTACATTAATGCAAATTTCAAATTACAACATTTATTATAATTTTATTTTTTAAAAAACAACGTCTTCGGTGTAAATGAACTTTGACCTTGTCCGAGTCAAAGTTCACTGCGCATGTCCAACCACCACGTCACTCTGCTGAAGCGTCCGGACGCAGAAACTTCTGGAAGCTTGGGTTCAAAAGGTTGGTGACTCCTGGTCTAGACCGTGGGACGATTTTGTGAAGAGTACAAATTACAGAGCAGACATTAACTGCAAATTCTAAATTTGTAAAACTATAAATATAAAATAATTTCTGGACAAGTTTTTTTTTATCATAAAATAAAATATTATATTGCTCGTTGTTCTTTTGTTGCTTTGTTTCTCATTTTTGTAATATTTTGTCTTTTGTTGTTTTTTTGTCTGAGTTTTGTCGTTTGTCTCATTTTGTTTCTTGTTTTTGTCATATTGTTTCCTTTTTGTCTCGCTTGTATTTTTTGTCTTATTTTTCTCATTTTGTGTTTTGCTTTTTTCATTGTTTTGTGTATCGTTTTGTGGTTTTTTTGTCTCGTGTGTGACGTTTGTGTAATTTTTTTGGTGCTTTGTAGCTTTTTTGCCTAATTTTTTGCCTCTTTTCTGTTTTATTTCATGTTTGTTTCATTTTTTGTCATTTTGTTCTCGTTGTTGTCATTTTGTGTCTCATTTTTGCAATATCTTGTCTTGTTTTTTGTTGTTTTTGTCTTTTCTTGTCCGACTGTTGTTGTTTTGATCATGACTAAATTTTTTGTGCCTTTGTAGACACTCTGGATCTGTAAGTTGTAATGTGTAAATGATAAACTGAAGCATATTATTGCTAAAATTGAATTTATTTTTCTGAAGAAATTTCAGGTTGTTCATGAAGTTTTGTTCATTAAATGTGAACATTTGAAGAACATACTTTTTTGCATAAAAACAAAGAAAAAATTAGAATTTTATGGGTTAATATGCTGTGATTTAACTGGTCCGGCCCACTTAAGATCAAATTGGGCTGAATGTGGCCTTTGAATTAAAATGAATTTGACACCCCTGGTTGAGACTGTATTTCTGATTCATTTAATGTTATCTTCATTAAAAAAAATGCTTTTCTTTCAAAAATGGTTTGGTGATCCCAAACTTTTGAAAGGTAGTGTTTGTCTTTAGATTAAATTTATCCGCATTTTTCTTTCCTACAGGACCTGCGAGACCCACTGGAGCAAATATCAGACTCACAAAAACAGGAGGACAAGAGGGAGGATGCTCTGCAGGGTAACACAGACAGGTAAACAAATAAAACTGAACTCAAAAATATGTTTCTTGTAACCCAAAGATCTCCTACCATTAGTGAATCATTCTGAAATCAGATCTAGTCACTGAAGCCAGTCCTAGCAGATCCACAGTCTGCCTCTCCATCTGTCACTGTTTTCATGCCACTCCTCTCACTGTCATGTCTTTATTAACACACACACACATTTTTGTTGTCGCAAATTTCTCCTTCTCTGTATTCTTATTTCATCATCTCTGTCCTTTGTATTTCCCACACAACCACCTCAGCTATGTCTTCATCAAACACGAGGCCAATATCAGGCCCATGTTACCTCGCAAGTAAGTGAGTGTGTAGCAGGTTTTGCACCCAGTGGTGAGCTGTGTTAGTCTGAGGCTTTAGAATGCTGCAGCTCCAAATCAAGTAAATGCTTCTGCATAGCTGTAAATAGCAAAACCATGTCTCGTCAGCCCAAAAAAACTGTTTGTAATTTTTTTCCTTGCCTCCCTGCTTCCTCCTTCCTCAGTCTGGTGTCCTTGGATGACGACAAGCCATCAGGAAGTGCCTCTAATTCAGGTATGTGCTGCCCTCAGTAGGCCAAAACACAGGAGTGCTCATCCACACTCGTAATCAGGCCTGGCATCTCAGAATCCCTCTTAACCCTCCTGTTGTCCTCATTTACAGGCACCAAAAAATATTGTTTCCTTGTCTGAAAAAAATCCAAAAATTCAGCAAAAAATGTGATTCCATATATATCAGTAAAACTTCTAATATTCTCTTAAGAACATTCACAAAAAAAATCAACCAAAATCCAGCGAAATTAGCTGGATTTTGGTTGATTTTGTAATGTACAGGAATATAAATGTCCTTTAATTAATAAACAGAGAAACATGCAATCTGTTAAGCTTCACTTTAGCTTCTTTTGACAAATAAGTGAAGGAAATGATTAATTATTAAGAACCTGTTGTGTATCTCTCCACAAAGAGTTAAAAACTATTACATTTTTGCTAAACAAATAGCAGAAATAGCATCTCTTCGTGCACCCAAAAGCTATTTTTTGCTCTTTACAACTAAAGACTCCTCTGCAGACACTAATTTTCTCAAGAAAGCTGATTAATCACTTTCATTTTTAGTAGTTAAAGTAGGACCATGAATATGTCACTGCGAGTAAAAAGTCTTGGCAAAACTTTCTTCTCAATCTGAGACACTTGATAAATACGATAAATACTCAGGTGTGATTTTAATAATTGCCCCAGTGAGATTAAAAAGTCAGGAAAAGATCAATTAATCACCCAGACATAGTACAGTATTGTCAAAAGCAGCTTTTTTTGTTTTAAAACAGCTCATTGTTCATATCAAATTAAACCTCTCAAGTGATTTTTCTGTTTTTCTCTACAGACCCGCCCCTCAGCAGTGATGGACAGAACCAGACTGGAGGTAAGTGAGCTTGTGTCTGATCTTTTTTAGATACTGCAGATGTGTACGTTTGGTTGGTTGCTGCTCACTCTGGACTGGATCGGCTTCATAACCCTCTGATCTCAGTGCACCAAAGCGCTACCACGCCTACTCCAGCCCTGCACAGCCTCAGAGGACTGTCAGTCGGCTCTGATGATGACTTGATGCTCATGGCCTGCGACCCTCCGCTGCCCCCACCCTCAACAAATGCCCTGCTGCAGCCCCAGCTCCTACCTTCCCCTCAGGCTGGAGATCAGAAGGAGTCCAGGTCCTCCGGTAAACTGGTTGGCTGTCTTCTCTGTCCTCTTTCCGGGAATTCACTTCTGGCTGCTTTGCTGGGTCTCAGCTTCCTGTCTGACTTTCTTGGCTGTGGCAGAAATTCACCTCTTGTGCGATTTCAGCTTCCTTTGGCTCTTTGGCTCTGGATTCAGTCTGTCTGGCTGGTGGAAGGGTCGTCTTCTCCTGCATCCCTTTTCAGACTCCTTTAAAACTACTCTCATGTGGACATGTAGCTGTAGGAAGCAACTTTCACACTTAGCTTTACAACAACTGGAAAAAGGTGGCCATAGTTTATCTGGTTTAGTAAAAAAATTCCACCTTTCACCTCTAATTGACACATAACATATATTTGGTAAATGTGTTAGCTTGGCACAAAACAGGTGAAGAGAGGAGATATTTCCACGTTCACGACTTGAGCAATGCATCATCAGAAAACGTAAAAGAGGCTCTGTTCCAGTAATTACTCCTGTGTTTTACAGCCATTAGCCTGTGTCTTACGCTGTGAGAGGTTCATTCAACTTTAATTTCACTTCACATTTTCACATTTTCCACCTGTCTTTCCACTGAAAGCTGCTTGGCTTTATCGTCTAAAGCCTTTTAAAAGACATCGACATTCTGTAAATGATAGCCCGTTAAATTTTAAGGTTTTCTAAATTGCAAAGTCACGATAAAATGAAGAGATTTTTAAGTATTCCTTTAGAAGAAATTAATGGAAACAGCACCGTCACACTGCTTTTTACAATTGCTTGAGATAGTTTTGGACTTTTCTGTAAAAGGGTAAATGCACCTCATGGAAAGTTCGGACCTACCAAACATTTCATCACTTTCTTTCATTGTCTTCGCTACTGGAAAGCATGAAATATGCTCAATACCAGCTGACATTCAAGAATAATTGCAACTTTCCACCACTTTCCTATCTACTTTTCTCTTGTAAATGAATAGCGTTTTGTTTGAATCGTCTCCTTTTTCCAGGCTTGAAGTGATTGGTGTTGTTTCCAGCTTCATCTCCTCTCTGACAGCCGTGTATAATGTAGCTTATACCACCATCTTCTGATGACATGAGCCTCATTTGTTTGCTCCAGAGCAGAAACTAGCTAATTTCACATTTCCTTTGCTCTCAGGTGGGCCTCCACACCCTGCTGGGCTGAGACCAGAGGACGAGGACAGCGAGCGAAGCGACATGGCTTTCCTCAAAGACCTACTCAGCCCAGGTTCCGGGGCCGGTGATGAGTTCAGCAGAGAGTGGCAGGATGCATTCGGGATGTTTGACCCTCCCAGCGTCCCCCAAGCAAGCACCGGAGCAGCAAGCGGTGGGGCATCAGCAGGTCCACCCTCTAACCCTCCCAGTCCCACAGGCTTCCTGCCCTCCCAGCTGCTGGATCACAGTCTGAGCTCTACAGGTCAGGTCATTCCAGACACACATTGTGACACAGACGCATTTAAAAGGTTCTTTCATTACTTTCCTGGCTTCTCTTTTAGGCTGGGCAACTCCACCTATGTTCCAGGCTCCGCCCTTGCAGCCTCCTCCTGGTCCGAACCAGTCAGCTCAGCCGGCTCCAAGTTCAACAACTAATGGTAAGAGCTTTCTCAGTCTGGCTGTACTTGTGTTTTTGTCGAAACCAGCTTCATCTCACGATCGGTTTAGCTGATGATGGCTGAAGCAAGAGTCATATTTTACAGCACGGGTCACAAACTGGCGGACTGTGGTCTTATACGGTCCCGGACCTGTAATCGGTAAATTGTAACAGGATTTTAAATTTGACGGGCTGCTTCTGTTTTACTGCTGCAGCTTTTCCAGTGTTTACAGCATTGATTTAGCAGACGCTAAACATCGCAGCTCTGCATTCAGACAACAGTTGAGAGGCGACGAGGGACAGACAAAAAAGAAAAATAAATAAAGCGACACTGAAAGGAAAGTCGCCCTGCACATGCTGACCATGTTTGGCCCAACATACAGCTGTAAGCCAGTATAAATGTTTTTGAACCATTCTGAATTCATTTGATTTGATGGTCAGTTATTGATTACACGCAGAATCTAATAAACTAATAGGTTACATCAACCTATATCACACTAATTCAAGTTAGACATTATGATGTTCCTGACCTTTAATTTAGTACTTCTCCTCTGACTGGGCCTCTTTGACTTTTCATAGAATACCCCTGCTTTGTAGCATGTGTCGTGTGAAGTAGCACCCCTGTTCATGCTTTCTTTAGAGGATTCCCCTTCCCTTCATGTTTCATTTATAATCAGATAAGTTGTGCAAGAGCCAACACAAAATAATCCCATTACAGCCCATTAGCCCATGCTAACACTGTAAAATTCACTGAATGTCTATTGCAAATGGCTTCTAGCTTTCAGAGCTACAAAACAGCTGTAGAGACTCTTACACTGAGCTGAAATGAAACAAGTCCACATAGATGAGGGAAATAATGTACGACATTGAATTTTTGCAGATATCAAATAGATGCTTAGGGAAAAAGGACCGTTGCTATGAGGTTAACGGATGTATCTGTTGACCACACATTACAGACACAGTTTTTATAAGCTCTGGAAAGCACTTAACTTTTTACTAATGTTGTGTTTGTGTGTGTAGCTGCTCAAGGAGGATCCAAAGACATGTCTGCATGGTTCAACCTGTTTGCAGACTTGGACCCCCTTTCCAACCCTGACGCCATCGGACGCTCTGCGGATGAGCTGCTCAACGCCTGAAGTGAGCGTCTTTGTAAGTGTGTGTGTCAGTCAGTGTATGTTTCCACTCCAAGGTTCTGGATTTTTGCAACACACACACACACCCATATGCGTCCACATTTCTGTTATCAGGAGGGATGTGTACTTAAACACGCTTTATATTTGTGTTACACTGGAAGATGATATTTTACACTGGAAGCAGGAAAACACTGTCAGGTGAGATGATTGTTACACTCTCCTCCGTGGCACTGCAAAAGACTGTTAACACTAATCATGAAGCCACTGACTGATGCACGCAGCAAACCCTGACGTGGTTTCTGTTACCTGTTCATTTATTGCAGCTTCTGTAAGACGGTAAGAGGAAATGTTTGGGGTCCACGTTTATTTTGGATAGTGTGACGTTTTCTGTGTTTTCTCTACATTTGAGTTTGTGTCGGTTTGCTGTGTGTACACTTTGCAAGGGACCCAGGATGGTATAAACAGTTCTGTTTGCTGCTGTTTATATCTCATAGCACAGTTGTCTCAAATGAGTGAAGGATGAAATGTATGCATAAGATACAATGGGCCTGTCACTGAGCCTATATTTGCACACCAAAAGAACAGCAGCATTTGAAGATTGAGCTGCAACAAGAGTCTGTATCATGAAGCAAGATTATTGTATTCACCAATTATCTCTGGGTTTATATCAGGTTTTCTGCCATCAACAACCTGGCTCTCCTATAACCAGTGAATATCACCATGTTCTGCAAAGGCAGTAGCAACATATTGGTGCATAATCTGATTTTATCTGCTGTAGATTTGTGTAATTTAAGACAAAACAGCTTTTTACATTAAATATTATTATTACTATTATGAAATAGCACTAAAGAGCAAATTGCAGTACTTTGTGTGTAGTTGTATTGCATCTGTGGCGCTGTAGCTAAAATCACAGAATGACAACTAATTACACAGAGCTAACTCGTAGAAAGACAGTTAACCCCACCAAAATCCATTAAAGCTACCTACACAGTAATAAATAGCCGGCTAACACAGCTCAAGTCTTAGACAGCTAACTGCAGAGAGAGACCGCTAACTACACAGCTAAAGTCATAGACGGGTAGCTACACGGCAATAGAGGAACCTCTAACACAGCTAAAATCTTAGAGATGTCGCAGAAAAACATAACTACACATTTAAATCATAGAAACAACTAATAACAGTAGAAGAAAGACCGCTAACTATGCAGCTAAAGTCGCAAACTGACGGCTAACCACACAGCTGAAGTCACAGAAAGAGCCTAAACTAGCAGCCTTAATGCTACTACTAGCATGCTAACTTACTCACAGTGACATTGCCACCTTGTTTACCTTGTTCACAATCTTAATTTAATAAGTTGGCACATTAATACAAAACATGAGTGTAAGTGAGACTGACAGAAGTGCTGTTAGTTTTGCAACTGATGTCATTTTTGCAATTTATTATAAGAGGAATATGAATGTCTGAACCAAATTTCATGCAAATGTAAAATAGTTATCCATTTGGAGCCGAAATAGGGGACTGACTGACTCACTTTGCCATCCTAGCAGGAGTTTCTCCTCTCTCTGTTTTGTTAAATACTAAGTCACCAGAATGTTCACATTCAGGACTTCATTTTGCGTATTTTAATGCAGTTTTCATGCTTGTAGTTGAGCTGATGGCCGTCTGTTAGTAGTCGTCATCCAGATTTACCAAGGTTGGACGTAATACAGACTCCTCTGAGTAAATAACGAGTTGATTTATGGATTGCTGTAATGTCGCCTTCTCTTTCATTCAAATGTGAGCCGTCCGTGGAAAGATGGTGTCACTTCACGTCTAATTCACTGTTAAAACTCTTGTTGTTGCTTTTGTGATACCAATAGTTTCCTCAATCATGAACTTAGAGTGTTTAATATTGTCTTCAGTCCCATCTGTCGTTTAACTTCACAATCAGAAGTCAATGGCCAAGAAGAATATGAGTAGGAATTATTATTTTGTACTCCTCTCTTCAAGATGAAGGATTATTATTATTATCATTATTATTATTATTATTATTATTATTATTATTATTATTATTATTATTACCGTTGGGCTATTTAAGTCCTACGAATGTGCAAAGTAAGAGAATCTGATGCATCAAAATGTATTTATTTTCAATTTATATTACTATCAGTTTGTTTTTGTGCAGTATAGAGCATACAGATGAAAAGAAACTAACATTATGAAGTAAACACTGTAAAATACTCGTCTATTTTTAGCTCTGTGTGTGCGAGTGTGTGTTTGGACGATGCACAGACGGATTGTTTTAAAGGGAACACTGGAGAACTGTTACCATAGCATATTTTCAACCAACTGGAGTGACATTTCTGAATGTTTATGGATACAGCTGGACTTTGTGGAGAATCTAAGGGCAAACTCCCAGGGGTTGAGGTGTGAATGTGATGTCTGTGAGCTCAGTGAACGCAAAACCCTCGGTTACCATATTTGTGTGCCTGTAAAATCTCACTCGGTGCATCATTGGAAGTCCAGCAACTCAGAAAAGACAATTTTCTACAAGCTGCACATTAGTAAATCAGCTTTATGGGGGCAAAACACAACCCCTTCTAATTATTGTTTATAATGCGATGTTTTGTGGAGGGAAAATTAAGAAGGAACACTCGTGTGTATTATACCGTTTACTCTTGATTTACATGCTTAAAATAAAAGAATGTATTTCTCAACTCAATCACAGATGCTTTTATTTTTTAATTCAACTATGCCTTTTTATTTCACTCGAAGGGGTTTAACAGATGAAAACTTGGCAGTTCTGTTTCCAGTAAACCGGACAAGCAAACAGAGTTGAGTTTATCTCATCTCAAACTCTTCCAAAATGCTGTTTATCCATGAAAAAAAACAAAAAACTTTGGATTAAATTTCTATTTCCACATGTATAACCTGCTCTTTTACACTACTTCTTTTTGTAAACAGACGTCTAAAAACAATAAATCAGAACGTCGCTTTTGGTGTGATTGTTTTCAGCATTTTGGAACCTTCATTTCTTTCATAGTTTAAACATTTTTTTTTAGTTTTTTTGTGACCTGTTACTCCAAATCAGGCCACTGAACAAATGACATCCACACTTCTCTCTACTTCTACTCTGCTACAGGTTTACATCATTCAGGATCTCCACTGTGTTGAGGCTACATTGACAGCAGCTGTTGGTTTTGCTGCCTCTTAGTTGTGTAGACTTTGTTAGATGTGCGCTGAAAAATTAGTAGATCTTCTTTTTTTCGTATCCTATTCTCTACAACCTGAGATGGATGATGTAATCTATTCTCGATTTAAAATTCTCTGAAGACCCAATTACTCTCCTTGTCCGATAAATAAATACAATATTATTCACAATAATGACACATGTAGTAATTCACAGTACTTAGTGGAGGAAGAGGAGGAGGAGGAAGGTGAGGGGGTCATATGGTACACTTGTTGACTCATTTAGATACATATCTTTGTCAGCCGATAATACAAACACAGTGTGCCTCTGTATTTACAAATCCGGTACATTCCTATCCCACCGTAGCAGGCACAGTCAAGTAGTAATGACGCATAACAGGAATACAGGAGGATGGAGCGGAGCATGGAGAGGCTGCTGACCTGGAAACCACACCGAGAGTCTTTACACTGCTACCTAAAACTAGACTGTCTGGTTTAAAAGTCTAAAATTTTCTGATAAAATAATTTAAAAAAAAGCCCTGAAAACCTGGGTTCTGGATCACCTGTTTGCTGCAATGTTTGGACATTTTTGGCCATTCCACATCTGGGATTTTTTTTATTTTCCTGCATTTGTCACTGGGTTGAAGTAGGTATTTTATTTTTACACATTTAGCTGTTGCTATTTGTTGCTTGCTTAGTAAAATTGGCCACTTGGGGGCAGCAGAAATAAGTGTCAAGTGTTTTTCTACATCTAAGTGTAATATTCACTCTCCTTTAGGTCTGATTCTACAGCCAATAAAACATTCACCAGCTAGTTACTCCGCCAAGGAATGCGTCGGAGTTATGTGGCAATCAGGTATGTTTGTCTGTCTGTCTGTCTGCTAGCAGCATTACTCAAAAACGGACAAACAGTTTTCAGGAGCTTTTTCACTTATTGGCAATGTGGCCAAAGACCTGTACATTTATAATGAAGCAACAGAAAAAATTATTTGGAACATACACTACCGTTCAAAAGTTTGGGGTCATCCAGACAAATTCACGTTTTCCATGAAAACTTTTATTCATGTGCTAACATAACTGCACAAGGGTTTTCTAATCATCAATTAGTCTAGAATCCTCAAGACTGATGCTGGCATTACTTGCATGTACTGCTGCTCTGTCTGTCACTTCTCCTGATATCAGTAAACCTGACTCATTTTTCCTCAATGTATATATTCCATTCAAAATTTCCAGCTAGAATAGTCATTTACCACATTAACAATGTCTAGACTGGATTTCTGATTCATTAAATGTTATCTTCATTGAAAAAAACTGCTTTAATAAGGAAATTTCTAAGTGACCCCACACTTTTGAACGGTAATGAAGTTCCAGTGAAGCTTGTAGAATTGTAGATTAAAATGGAGGTATTGAGCTCGTACTAGCCCATCTACCATCTTCAGTGTAGTATTTGGGCTCGCTGGCCTCTCCATGTTCGGGTCCCGGCCAGTCAGAGGCAGCCCGTCCATGCTGGGGACAGGCGACCCCTTCTGGATGCATTTCACAACAACACAAGCTGAGCAAGACAGAAGGAAAATCAGTGTCAGAGTGACAGTGAGGGAAAGAAAAGGAGGGAAAGCTGGGAGAAGAAGTGATAGTGGTGGAGTAAAAAAAGGCTGGCGCTTGGGAAGGAGGGGGCAAGCAGACACAGGTTGAACACGCTGCACACATCATAGCCCTGGCCTGTGTTTCCCTTAGATACACACCGCCTGGCAGGGCCCAGATCACTGCTACCGGTTAGAGTAACGAAGGCATCAGCTTGAACAAGTTTACAGTCAGCATTCATGGCAAACAGCTAGTAAAAGCATCAAACAGACGTCTGGAGGTGGTCTGAATACATGCTTAGTTGATTTTTTCCTGCCTGGCCTTGCCTTTCTAGTATGTACCTATTGCCACCGTAGTGCAAAGACCATAATATGCGTCATGGCAACGGTCAGACATGATCAGAGCACTATGGCGGTTTAGGGAAACTGAGCGGTCTAAAATATCAGGCACATTTTTAACTGCTCCTTTTCACGACCCTTCAAGTTTTGCTACGATATATTTGGCAGCACCAAAATTAGCCTCCGTGGTCAATCTCGTGGTCGCCAAGGAAACCAGCAGCCTTTTTTTTCATTGTCGTCATAATGGAAGGCATATTTTATATCAAGATAAATAACTACAGATAGAAAAAGAGATGTCCGTGGAAAGGCGCCATGGTATAATACGATGAAATAAAAGAGTCAAGTCCTTTCGCCCTTTTTCCTCCCAAAAAACACGAACGTAAACCAGCACTAAAGTTAGAAGAAAGCGATGAAATGTTAGCTGCTAACACCTGCTCAGGGCTGCAGGACTCTCACGTTGTAATCGTCTGAGGAGGAGAGGCAGTGGGAAGCGCTTTTTGAAGAAGATAAGGACATCAGAGAGAGCTGAGCTGGCATGCTGAAGGCATTTTTTTTTTTTTTTTTATTTTGGAGCAAAAAGGGTTGTTTCCTCAAATGCTTTCTGATTTCGTTGGTTGTTTTTGGGGACTGAGGGGGGCATGTTGGTTGACTTAAAGGCCACGGGGGCCATCAGAAGCTCTCCGGCTCCTCCAAGAGGCAGGGCTGGGTGGACAGAGGCACGAGGGACGGGGACAGGCTTCGGAGGCCCACCCCGGGGCGAAAGTTGAGGTCCGGGGCAGGGAGTAAGGGCTTGAGGATGCTGACGAGGCAGAAGGCAGAGCCACTGTTGGGGATGAAGTTGACCTTGTTGCGGTCGGGACACAGGAAGGGAGGGATCTCCTGCAGAGGTTTGGGCCTGGAAACACAAGCAGAGACACAGTTAGCCTTCATGAGAAATCCTCTTTGTCACACTTTGGCATGAAAATGTTTACCAAGTCCTTTGTGGTCGCTGTCAACACATTCCATAAAAAGACAAACGATGATACTCCGTCTGTGGCTGTCAGATTCAGGCTGAATGGTTCATACGGAACATGTTGCTAATATCTAGTTTAATCACAAAGTTTTGACTTCAAGTACTTTATTTGAGTGTGCATTCATTGACTTTTTTGGTGTTAGTTGCCATACAAGACACAGAACATCATCATTAATTAGGAGTAGTGATAGTTCATGTCCACCTAAGTACCGTATTTTTCGGAATCAGCTTAATTTTTCATCTCCACTTTAGCTCTTTGGTGGCTGAAGTTCTCCTGTGCTCACCAACCCGTCTCTAACCTAGTGTGTTTACATTCACAAAACTAAATTAACATATTTACAGTTGTGTGAGCAAAGGCTTAAATACACTTATAAAGACTATGTCTATGATGGTAGTCTTGAGGTTCCAATGATGGGATGATTTCCATGTGTCTTTGTCACAAAAACTACCATGCATTTTGGTTCTTTCATAGATTTATTATATGTCTTCTGGAAATATGACAAAATCTGCTGGGTCAAAAATATACATATACAGAGTTTCTGCAGGGCATTAAAAAGCATTAATAGTCATTAAGTTGGTTTTGTGAAAATTAAGGCCTTAAATGGCATTAAAAATCATTAAATTTGATTCTCAGTGGCATTAAAAAATTCTGCAGTTTTCAAGAAAATATTTGACAATAATATAATAATATATAATTATGGACTACGATTTGTCAGATATGTGCATCTGCGTAAACGTTGAAACAACGTGATAATTGTTCCGGCCGGTCGGGTTCTATTGCCAAAAACTGGATGCTTGTAAAGCGGCCGGCAGGCTGGACCAGGTGGAGGAGCGCTGGGAAATGGGGAAACGCAAATTCCAGCAAAAATGGCTGGAAAACGTGGAATTCAGAGAATGACTGCAGCGTGGGTGGTGAGGGGTGGTTTCCGGATTCAGAAATAGTGAAATGCAGGGACAGTTTTCATATAAAAATCTTTTACAAAAAAAACCAAATGTAATTTGTTGTATTCATGGCATTAAAATTTTTACAGTCTAGCATTAAAACGGTATTAAAAAGCATTAAATTTGACTGGTTGATTTCTGCAGAAACCCTGATACAGCATTTGGACTCATTAATTCTGGTGATGAAGACAGCTGTGACTACTACTATTACTAAAGACTTCTCTGAGCCAATATAAACAGTGACCATGTGAACACTCATTAGACTCAGATTTTCTCATTGTAGCATTTGTGGCTAAGGAGCTTAGCACAGATTTGAATAAGTTAATCATTGACTTGAACAAGTCAGGAAAGTGACTTGGAGAGTTGCCAGAAAGCCAACAAATTTACTGCACCAATTATGTCTACAACAGTGGTGAAAGATTCAGCCAGAAGCTTGTGGACGGCTAACAAAAGTGCCAAAATGAGGTCAAAATGACCAAAGGACATTTAGATTCTGTCATATTTCCTGAAGACCTATAATATGTATAACGTGACAAAGACACATATTTCAACCGTTCTACTCACATGGACTCCTCGATCACTTTGACCTTCTCGCAGCCCTCTGGAGGTTCTCTCTTGAACATGTAGCTGTTGTTGGGTCTGGGAGAGGCGGCGTATTTAGGCAGCGGGGAGCAGGGGCCCAGCTCTGTGGAGGGACAGGGTGGGTGGGAGGTTAGCAACACGTCAGGCCGTATGTCTGGTACGATACTACACGTGCACGTCGGTCACCTTTGTCCTCGTAGGGGCTGCCTCCACCCGTGTCATTGAGGACAGTGAGGTAGGAGGGTGAGATGGAGTCGGGACGGCTACTGCAGTTGCTATGGTTACCACTCAGGCCGCCCCCTGAGGGAGTTTGTGTGTCGATGCTGCGGGTGCTGCTGCTGCGCTGTGGGGGGACGGGTGGGGGTGCACGGTGTCCATCTGGGACATCCTGTGGCTGTCGCACACACACATACACACACACACAAATGAGGTCAGGAAAACACTGCTGCCTTAATCCCCAATCTCTCTAAAAAATAAAAAAAAAACACCCTTGAATGTTAATTGAGAGCAGCACAAAGCAAAACAGCCAACAACACATTTAGTCTCTCGTTCGGTTCAACTCACAATGATGGTCTCGTCCTTCTCGGGGGTGTCTCGGATGATGATGCGTTCGATCTCCTGGTTGAGGCCTTCCACGCTGTTGCGGAACCGAGGGGCCGACGACTTGGATATAGGGATGGGGATCAGGATGGTCTTGGGCATAGGCGACTGCAAAAACAGGCAGGACGCAAACAAATTTGCATTTAATATAGATTCTGTTCCTGGATGTTGCACTTTGACTTGGATTTAGTTGCAGCGGCGCTGAGAAAATCAGCGTAAATATCCACAAGTCTTTGAGTCATTCAGTCAAAATACAGGCAAAAAATAGTATTTCTTCTGCAGCTTTGATGCCATTATTCTAACACTCACATCATTTACATTGTGAGATGTTGCTGCTGCCTGTAAAACTAAGAACTGCACAACATCTGGATTATAAAATGGCACATCAGTATGTAAATGTCAATCATGGATCAACCTAAAATTCTGCTGTATTGAAATGATTTCTGCATCCCGTAGCAGAGGAGGCATGTAAATAACTGTTAAGTAGAGAAAGCTGCTGAGGTTATACACTGAACACAACCAAATGGATTAAATAAAGCCTCCCTCCTCCATGTGTCAAAGTGTCCTTGGGCAAGACACTGAACCCCGAGCACCATGCATGTGTGTGAATATGTGTGAAAAACACACTGTAAAGTGCTTTGCAGATTCCAGCTGGGGTTATAAAGGTGCTATATAAGTTTGTCCATTTATTTAACATTGTACAGATTATTTATTATTAATATGTATTTCTACACCAGTGCTTTGCCCACCAGTAATAAGAAATAAGAATTCTATCACAGAGACAGACTTTGACAAGCAAAAACTAAAGTGACACACCTCTCTCTGACGTTAATTTGCATATGGAAGTGAGTTTCTGCTAGCTGAGGGTTCTTTACGGCCGTGAATGAACATGTCAAAGGCTTTGTGAGCGTAGTTGCATGATCCTTTTCTTTGTCTAACGAGGAGGTCCAGAAAGAAGGACAGCTGCGCTCCAGCAGACTCCACAGGGAGCGTATTAACAGCCCTGCTACAGCATCACACACGGTAGCATGACGGCAGAGAAAGAGCCCAGTTTAACTGTCTTTGCATACACCCCATCTCACATTTCAAACTATCTGGAGACACACGCCAGCGCTAAACAAGGACACAAGGAAAAGTGGGACATCCTCGAAACTCTCCAGATTGGAGACCCAACCTAGTTCCTCTCAGACACACACTCCCCCGTCTCTATTGATCACCTGCGACTGGATGATGGTGTGGCTGCCATTGAACGGCGACTTGCGCTCTTTGTCCCTCCGATGGCGGCTGCTGCGTTTGCTGCGCTGAAGCTGCTGCCGCAATTTGGCAATCTGGAGGTGATACACGGATATATGCAGGCGTTAAAAGTAACGGTGGAGCAAATAGTGAAGACTGCCTCACAGTGCTGCTGATTTAGGTGCAAAATCAGGAAAGAAACGGACCTCCTTGAGCTGGTCGGTGCTCCCACAGGAGGCCGAGCGTTTGTGAGAGCCCCTCCTCCTCTCATCTGCCCAGGCCCTGGGGGTCTGACACACAAAAAACAATCATTGTCTTAATTGTTTTTATATACTTATACTATACATTTTACATTGTCTGAATTGGTGTGCTGTCTTGGCCAGGTCTCCCTCAGAAAAGAGATTTTTAATCTTAAGGGAATTCCTGGTAAAATAAAGGTAAAATAAAATAAAAATAAAATCAACAGGTTTTTCAGCACCAAAAAAAAATCAAGAATAGAGAATAAAAATGCTAATTAATTTTCTTAATCTTAGTGTCGTCCTGTGGGTCAAAATTGACCCGTTTTAAAGTTTGAAAATCTGTGGAAAAAAATATTTTCACAGTGAAACTTCTGATGTCCACATTTTCAACATTTTTGGGAAATCTTTGAACATTTTTTGGTGGAAAAAAGAAATGTTAAAAATGTTTCTTAAGAACATTCACATAAAAATCAATCAAAATCCAGTGAATTTTGCTGGATTTTGGTTGATTTCTTTTGTGAATGTTCTTAAAAATAGAAGTTTAACTGATACATATATGTAGTTACTTTAGATATTTTTAGGATTTTTTGGAAGATTTTTCTCATTTTTTTGAAAAATATTTACAAGAATTTTCTTGCCAAATTTGGGGGATTTTTTTTATTTTATTTTTTTTTATAAAAATTTTAAGGGAAACTTTTAAGGAATAATTGGAATTTTCTTCCTGAAGGTTCTGCAAATTTTCATAAATTTGGGGAATTTTTTTGCTGAATTTTTGGATTTTTTTCAGAGAAGGAAACATTTTTTGGTGCCCGTAAATGGAGACAGCAGGAGGGTTAAACACGCAGTATGGTCACTCACCTGCGTCGCTTTGTCCCTCATGTAGGGAATGTGTTGTTGCTGGCTGTCGTCCTGAGGCCAGGGACCTGTCAGGTGAGAGCCAGCGAGCGCGCCCTGTGAGGGCCACAGCTGGACGCGATGGCGGGAGACCGAGAGGAGAATGAGGAGCTGAGCGCTCAGAGGGGGAAGAGGGGGATGCTGAAGGACGTGGAGGGGAACCACACAGAGATGTGGGAGGTTAAGGCCACAGAGGCGGTCTGAGGGGGAAACAGAGAGAGAGGTTGTTTGTCAACACAACGTAAACATGTAAACAAATCAACAGACACACAGCTGGCCTGCAGGATAAGCTCATGGCTGCCTTCCTCTGTCTGTCTAGGTTTGCGGGTGTTTACATTAGAGTGTGTGTGTCTCGTCAGATTGATGGTAATCCGTCCCGTGCTGGTCAGAGCGGATATAGCCCCAGCTAAGTCTCCCACAGACCCCTGTTAATGGCATTAAAACAGCTTACAGCAGAGGGGAGTGAGGGCAGGTAGCTGCTGCCCAACTGACCCTGATTCAGAGCTGCATGTTTTGCACCGGTCCTCTGATACCGGTGGGTCTTTGTATGGCACCAGCCAACAAATTTTAACATCAATTTCAGATTTACATAACTAAGAAAATCCTCTTGAAGTTAATAAATCATGAAAACAATTGCTGATGACTTCCTATGTAAAGCTAAACTGCTTTTAACCCTCCTTTTGTTCTCATTTACGGGCACCAAAAAATATTGTTGTATCTTTTTTTTTTTTTTTTTTTTTTTTTTTTAGCATTTCACGCTCCAGATGGATCCTGAATGCAACATGTATCTGCACATAAAAACACGCAGCATTGACTGGCAGCGCGGGTCCTGGAGCTAAATTTGGCAGGGGCCTTGACCAGCGCACATCGCTGTTGCTAGGGAACGGGGGGCTGACTGATCTTCATTAACACACAGCAGGATTTGTTTGTTTGTGTGTGTGTGTGTGTGTGTGTAAGTAAAAGGAGGTTTCAGCATCAGGGCTCCGCTGGGAAAATGCTTAGCCTGCTTTAATTTGACTGCTGCGACCAGTACAGCGGTTTGTAAGCTGACAGCGCCGGCAGTAGTAGTGGCAGCACAAATGGAGGTATAAAAGCTCAACATAGTTCTAGATTATTGGTTCTGACCTCTTTAGAGACACAGAAGTGGGACAGAAATTCATATATCACCAAAACAAGACGACCTTGTATCAAGTGATGGGCTTTAATGATCTGCTATGGGTAAAAGTTGACAGTCCAAGCAATAAAAATGGCATCTAAATATAAAAATTCACAATATTCTAAAGCCAAAGTGACACATGTGACTTGTCAAGCTGATTCCTAAACACGCAGAGTATTAAAACCACACAATATGCTGGGCTCAGGAGCAAAACAACATGATTTTGCAGCGATTTCACACACCCCTGAACGCCTCATAACATGCTCAATGCCCTTTCTCTACCCATGTGCAATTAACCCTCCTGTTATCCTCATTTACAGGCACCAAAAAATATTGTTTCCTTGTCTGAAAAAAAATCCAAAAATTCAGCAAAAAAATTACCCAAATTTCTGAAAATTTGCAAAACCTTCAGGAAGAAAATTCCAATAATTCCTTAAAAATTTCCCATAAAATTTTTAAAAAAAAAATTCCCCAAATTTGGCAAGAAAATTCTTGTAAATATTTACAAAAAATGAGTAAAAATCTTCCAAAAAATCCTAAAAATATCTAAAATGATTCCATATATATCAGCAAAACTTCTAATATTCTCTTAAGAACATTCACCATAAAAATCAACCAAAATCCAGGGAAATTCGCTGGATTTTGGTTGATTTGTTTGGTCAATGTTCTAAAGAAACATTTTTAACATTTTTTGTTTCATCAAAAAAATGTTCAAAAATTTCCCAAAAATGTTGAAAATGTGGACATCAGAAGTTTGTGAAAATATTTTTTCCCCCCACATTTTCAAACTTTAAGACCGGTCAATTTTGACCCGCAGGACAACAGGAGGGTTAACTAAAACGTGCAATATACTTCTGTTTAGCTAAGGTACCCATATTTACATTAAATTTTATCAATATGTGGCACTATTTTTAGGCTTTGCATCTAAATACCATGCAATAAAAGTCTAAAAACACTTTGGAAACCACAGATTTGTAAGCAATCTCATTTGGCGCCTGAACAAAATGATTTAAGTGAATGTCTGCCTGCAGTCTGTATTCAGTGCTGCACAGTTTTGATAAATAAACCTCACTGCATCATCTCATGTACAATGCAGCTCAATTCTTGGTTTGCACATATATCACCCCTCTCCATCCCATCATCACAACATAGCACACTCCTCAGTGTGACTTACAGCATCATTCACAGTCAGTATCCTGCGGTTAAATGGAGAAAAACACGCTCACCTGCAGAAATGTGTTCTAGGTGCGCTGCATGCGGAGGGGCATGGAGCTCCTCAGCAGCCCAGCCCCTGGTGGTGCTCCAAGATGCTAGCGAGGAGGACCGGGATATGAAGGCTACAAGCGGGGAAAGCCCTCTTTGACAGATTCAGGCAGACACCGAGGAGGAAAATAGAAAAACGCGGGTACAGTATGTGTCGAAATGGGCGTTGCTGGCTGCTGTATTCGCACCCTGCTTCCTCGCCCTCCTCCTCCTCGTCGTCGTCGTGGATGGATGTTTTTCTGTCCCGGCTGATGCGACACGCCAGCTTCCAACGGCTACCCTGATCCTGTCGGAAAGAGCCACGATGAGCGGAGGGTAGAAACACAGGAGGATGTTGTGGAGAGTCGGAAAAACTACGGAAAAAAATAACAGAGGGACAAAAAAAACAGAGAAGGGATAGAAAGAAGAAGGCGGTGATGCTGGGCTAGCCTCGGCTGAGACGACGGGAGAGGACCAGTGTGAAGGCGGCGGGCACGAACAGCGCTACTTCCGGTTGGTGTTGTTCAAGTCAAATATTGGATAACGAGAGATGATCAGTCAACTGGTAACTTAACCACAGGACAATATTAGATTAGATTCGACGTTATTGTCAATACACATGTGCAAGTAAAAGTAACGAATTGAAAGGGATATATATTAATGGATATTGACAGAATATACAGATTGCTATATATACTGTACAGTTGCAATGATCATGCTGTACTAATAGACATAAAATATCGATATAAGGATATATATGAATGAGATAGACATAATCTATATAAGGATTTATATGAATGATATATAGATATATATGAATAATATTTCAGTTCTGTATTTACACGTTGCATATTTTTAATTGAATGCATTTATTGAGAGTGACCAATAACAGTTCTAGGATCAGATAGTATTCTACAACAAAAATAGTCAAGAAATGAGGAAATACAGGATAAAATGATGGTTATTACATGTGTTTGACTCAAAAAGATCCCATTTTGGCACATTTAGTTAATTGGCGTAATAAAGCAAAGCAACACAAAATGTTTAAACTGCACTATTTCGTCATACTGAGAGGTGTTTTATTTTGAAGGCACGTCGCTGGACTTCCTTTGCCGTCCTGGCTGACTTGACGCGGCCGTGACGTAGCGCCCCAACGCTGCACTGCTCGTGCTGATGCTGCAGTTGCTAGGGCGCGTGGAGCAGACGGCGGAGAGGCGAGCTGAGGTAAACAAGTTCACGGAGCCGAATGTCGCCCTCTTGTGTCTCCTTTAGCACACTGTTCTGTGAAAACTACGACGGAGTTTGTCGACAGGTAAAGTAAAAACCGTTGTCTCTCCCGTTTTCGACAGCATTCAGCTAATTTAACCGAGAAACAACCGTTTCGTTACCGTTCGACGCCACCATCGTCTAAAAACAAATATGGCTGCCGGAAAGATTAATGTAGTTTTGTGCTTTTCTAAAAAGACAAAATAGAAATTGTTTTACCATTTTAGTTAGTACTTTAAGTCGCCTAACACGTGAAAATATTGGTTGAACTGAAACCTGACGAATAAAAACGTTTTTGGTGACACTATTTTCGAGAAACACATGCACACCTTTCCAATTTTCTTATTAAAAACAAACGACCGTTAAGTTTTCATCTCCGTGTCAAAATTGAGGAAGAATTGAAATGGGCTCCTTTCTCACAGAAATATGACTGTAAGCTGTTGTGTCTGTAATTAATTATACTCTTTCTCAGCATTTACTATCAATTAATGGTCACCACAGCCATAAAAGTGGTCTTATAGCTGCTAACTTCTTCATGTCTCCATTGGGATTTCAGCTCTTTAATACGACCTCCAGGTCCTGAGGTTGGAAGGCTTCCTCGGCACCGCTCTGGTCTTCAGTTCCCTCCACAGATTCCTGATGGGATTTAAGTCTGGACTCTCCAAAATGTTAGTATTACTTTATTATTTAGTATTACTTTCTACTACGCATTTCTCGACCGCTGTATGTATTGTCTTGTTGGAAGGTCCACTGCTGTGCTGCCCAAAGCCAAGATTTTCTTTCTTCCTTTCTCCCAATGCCAATTACTTTGACAAGGTTACCTGGCAGGCCTCCTGAAAAACACCCCCAGAGGAATACACTGAAATACTTGACCTTGGGGATGATGTTCTTGGGGTTCAATGCTTCTTCTTTCTTTGACCAAACAAGAGCTACATCTGTCCCTGTGTCCAAACAACTCCACAGAATAGATGACCACAAGCTTTCTTCTTTGTCCAGAGAACATTTGTATGTCTTGGAGACGTGTTTGCCTTGAGATGTTGGTTCCAGATTTGCTCAGGTTCATCAGGATGGCCTTTGTGGTGATCTGTGAATTCTTCTCAGTGCCTAATGCGACCATTCTGGGGTCATCTCTACACCTACCATGCCCTTATGATTGTCACTGTCCTTTTATTTTTTGACTATAACCACTACTACTTGAATCTGTCTGATTATCTAATACAAATACACACGTCTCTGGTTCCAGTTTCTCAAATGTGAACAGAGACTCCAATAACTATTGAAACATGTGTCTTTGTTCAAAAAACAATCACAGATTTTGCTTCTTTTCTAGTTTTTACAGGCCTTCTGGAAATATGACAAAATATTCTGGGTCAAAAGTATATACTACCATTCAAAAGTTTGGGGTCACCCAGGCAATTTCAGGTTTTCCATGAAAACTCACACTTTTATCCATGTGCTAACATAACTGCACAAGAGTTTTCTAATCATCAGTGACCCTTTCAACACCATTAGCTAACACAATGTAGCATTAGAACAAATGAGTGATGGTTGCTGGAAATGTTCCTCTGTACCCCTGTGGAGATATTCCATTAAAAATATCTGGCTAGAATAGTCATTTACCACATTAACCATGTATAGACTGGATTTCTGACTAATGTTATTTTCACTGAAAGAAACTGCTTTTCTTTCAAAAATAAGGACATTACTAAGTGACCCCACACTTTTGAATGGTAGTGTATATACAGCTGACTTGGTGATGTAGGAAAACATCAGTCAAATTTCCTTAGTGGCCATGACCTCTTAACTTTTTGTGAGTGATTACAGTTGAATAAAGCTGCTGACTTCGCTTCGGGAAAGTCTGTGTTGTGTGGTTAGATAAAACAAAATGGAGCTTTTTGACCACAAATATATTTGGAGAGAAAGTGAGGCCCTTAACCTCAAGAACACCAAACCTATCGTCAAACGTGACGGTAGCAGTGATGTGCTGTATTTATGACTCTATATTCATTTTAGATTTATTTAAGCCTTACATGGGACAACTAAAAAGCAGGAATACCATCACATTCTTCAGGAAAACGTTTTTAGTTAGAACACTGAGTCTTGTAACCAGTTTGGTGTTTAAACAAGACAGTGACCCCAAACAAGCATGAGAAGTGCTGAAGAAATGGCTAAATCAGGCCAGAAGTAAGATTTTAGACCAGCCTCCAATTGGACTTAAACCCCATCAAGAACCTGTGGCCTGTGATTAAGAAACAAGTTTGTGTGAAATTCAACAAATTTAGTTTCAACTGCACCAATCCTGTCAAGAGGAGTGGTCCAAGATACAACTAGAAGCTTTTGGGTTGCTACCAAAACCACCTAGTTGAGCATTAGCTGTATGTATATTTATAACCCAGCAGATATTGTCATATTTCCAAAAGACCTATAATAAATCTGACAAAAATAAAATGCTGATAGTTTTTTGTAACAAAGACACGTTTTTCAATCATTCAATCACTGAAAATTAGGTGTTGTAAAAGTCATTGGAAACTCAAGACTACCAAGATATACATGGTCTTTACAAGTGCATGTAAACTTTTGTTCACAACTGAATAATGCCTGGAACCCAAATGAGTCATGTTATTAGCATATATATACTCAGCAATTATTTCATACATTTATTGAGATTTTTTTCTTCCATATTGACTCAAAAATGTTTACAGAAACTGTACCAAGCAGACGCATAGCAATGGAATCAAAGGCCATGTCCATTGAATGCAAAACAGAATTCCATAAAAATGATGCAAATATTAATGCAATACACGTACATGTGTTTTTTTCATACAAATTACAGATTACAAAAACATAAATGAGATCTTTTCATATGCCCTGAAGCAGCGCTGAAAATACAGAATGAGTATAATGACATTTCAGCACGCCTGTACAGCGCTAGGCCCTAACAATTCTAATGTTTGCTGACATGAAGGAACACAACACGTGCACACTCACGCACACACACTGAATCAGTCATACAAACATCAAGGGATGAGACAACAAGAAGCAGAAATAATATCCAGCGTGCTTCAGTGGGGTTTGGTTTTTGTTTTAAAGTCTCGTTTCTGATTTCAAACAGTATTCAAAGAGCAGAATCTGGGCTTTTTTTTTTCGTGTTTCTGGTCTTTCAGTCGCACACGGAGACAGTTAAACACAAACAGTCCACAGTGAGGTCAGGTGATAGTGGTACAGCAAGAGTCAGCCACTGTAACAGATCCCTCCTTAGGTTTGATTCTGGCGATCATAGAGTTAAGAGACCCCCAGAGTTTGAGCCATTCCTGGTGTAACTGTGCAAGCAGAGAACTTCCATGATAACCCATTTTTCCAGTCAGCTGGGATTGATTGTTAGTGTTTGCGACCCCCTTTAAAGATAGTCCAGAGAAGAAGGAAAATAAAGGAGGATTGTCATCCATTTTCTCCTCTCGAGCCAGGGGGTGGTAGTGTACGGTGGATTGTTTACAAAACGATTGTGACTATTCATAAGTGCAACAGAGATTAACAAATATATCAAAAATAATGACAAGATAAAAACAAAATAATGAAAGCAATAAAAACATTGAAAGCATCTAAAAGCTACATCCTATTGCACAATTAAAAAGTATGATACAAAAAATGGATACATAGCGAAATAGACAAGAATTGGTATTGCATACAAATCAAGGAAAACAAAGTAGTTTGTTCTGTCTTTTAAGACCGTCAATTCTTTTACAGAGCCTCCTCTCACACTGCTTGATACAGCAAAGCGTGAGAGACAAACGCTCCGAGTGTTGATTGTTTTTCGTCGCCTATTTAAGTTTAGAGACCACCTTTTGTTGTGGTCGCAACAGACAGGACTTAAAAACACTGATTTTAATCGGTTCAAAGTGCACATAGGAAAAAAATAAATTCCATTCAAAACATCACTATGTTTATGAGGATGAAACAAACCAACAAAAGGGGAGATTAATAAAAAGTGGAAACAGAAGCAAATGAGAATGCTGCATAGCTGGATTCCATTTAAAGCAATGCCATCAGAAAGACACACAGGAGCGAGACAGACCTAATTACTGTACATGATCAGACTCGACTGTCCACGACACACTCCATAGCTTCCTCTTGCTGATTCAGAGCAGAGAGCCTGACAGATAGAAACCAAGTGCTCTCTTCTTGTTTTTTCCATTTTGTCAGGGGGGTCTGAGTTCACACGTGTGTGTCGCTGGGCTCGCTGGCCAAGCTGCCTCCCCGCAGGAAGATGGCCGAACTGGACTTGGGCCGGTTCTGACTGTGACCTTGACCCTGGGTGGACCCGTTGTTGTTGACCTCCGGCCCCCGAGTGTCCGTGGAGATGACCCATGTGGTCGGTCGCCACTTCTTGAGGGAATACGGCGTTTTGACGCGCTTCTTGATCTTATCTCCCGTCCCCAAGGCTCCATCTGGCTGCACCAGACTGTCGCCTAGAAAAGAGGATGGAAAAATGATTAGGCAACTTGTTACACCAGTGTGTTTGAAACTCCTGTAGGAGGCCATGTGAGGCTGTACGTCTTTAAAAAATGTTTACGTAAGCTCTCCTTATCATTACTTAAAAGACTTTAAAGAAGCATAATCCTTTGAATATTTTTGATTAGTCATTTGGTTTATAAAATGTTGTAAATGAAGTGGTAGAAATTCAAAGCACAATTTCTCAAAGCCCACAATTCCTTCTACTAATGTTCTGTTTTACGTGACCAATCATCCAAAACCCAGGAGACTAAGGAAAACCGATGAGAAGCTGAAACCAGAGAATTTTGGCCTTATTTAAATAAAAATAAAAATTAACAGCTGCAGATTAATTTTCTGTCTCTCAGCTTGTTGTTTAATTAAGAAGTGATTGCAGTCCTAATAAAGAGTTTCAACCCTTTTTCTTTTGAAAAAGAATGCCCAAAATCAAAGCAGCAAAGGTAGAGATTGGATTTGTTGTCTCTAACCAAAAGGACATTAAATAACTATAGTCCACATGACTAGCAAACCAATTTTCATGTACATAGTTCTTCATAACAGCATTTAATATGTACTCAATACGAATTATCAAATTACTTTTATCCATCATTTGACGGAATATAATCCACAACGATTCTAAACAATCAACTAAATTGTTTTAAGTAATGTGTTGAATTTAAAAATGCCAAACATCTGTAGGTTCTGGTCCTGAAAACGTGATTATTAGCATTTCAAAGGATGAATGTGGCGATGCTCTACTGCTTCTTGTCAACAAATTCAATGCACAGAGCCAGGACAACACTGAAAGCATCCAATAACAACGATAATATGTGGATCAAACCATGATTTATCTTAGTCCTTTTTGAGAACGACAAAACTACTGTCTAAAAATTCACACCAGCGTATTTTGACTCCATTCTGCTGCCACAAATACTCTCTGGGTCCACTAAATCTGGATTAATCTGCAGCTGAGCAGTAGTGAAAAACAAAGGTACTGTTTTTTGTTAGAGAAATGTTTGAAACTATGTATAGTGAGTAGGAACCAATGACCTTGGAGCCACAGAAAAAGGGATGTATTGTTTTGATCTCATGGGATTTGTTCAGAATAACAAAACTACTGAATATTATCAGGCTTCTCATTAAACTATAGTCAAAATTTAAAGGGTTGGTCTGTGATAAGTTGAACAAAATAAACTAGAAAGCTCCTTCTGTGTAATGTGTTGGTAAATCAAGTCACCTAGTGAGGCCAGGTCCTGTGTTGTGAAGGACAGATCCAGGGAGTTGGGTCTCTCAGGCCTGCGGGCTCTGGGCTGCCTGAGGAGGGCTTCTCCTCTCATGGTGACTGGAGCTTCCCCCTGCGGGGCCATCGGAACAGACCCTGCCCCTGAGCTTTCTCCAGGAGGCCCTGTAGTTTCCCTGCTTCCTTCCTCTGCACCTCCCTCCTCTTCTCCTGCATCACTCTCTCCCCCACTCTCGCCGTCCCCCTGGCCGTGGCCGGTGTTGCTGTTGTTGTTGTTAGTGTTTGGTCGGGCTGAGCGGAGGGCGGCCACACTCGAGGAGGTATCCCTCTGATCGGTCTGCTCTCGTTCGCGGCTTAAAAGCGGCTCGTGTTCGTCGGGGCTGGCTGTGATGACCCCGAGGCTCAGCCGGCTGTCGTCCGACCTCAGGGCTCCAGAACCGTTCTGAGTTAAGCTGGATCCTCCAAAACCCGATGCTCCACCTGCAACTATGGGCGAGATTCCAGCACTGGTGTGACCATTACCAGCGCCGTTAATGCTACCGTTGACGTGCGTGTCTCGTAAAACGGGTATGTTGTTTGTGCTTGTGCCTCGGTGAGCCTCTACAGCTGTGTTTGTGCCTGCTACTGCACCAATGTTCATCTTTGTTCCCTCCACCTGCCGCAGGTTGGACTTCCCAGAGCGTCCAAACTTGAACCTGAGCGAAGAGGATGACGATTCCTTCTTAGTGGGCTTGTTACGCAGGGGCAGACTGGACGGCCTCTTGGGCAGGTTCTGCTGCTTGGGCAGGGGGAAGATGGTGGTAGGCATAGTGGCAGCGGGGTCCGATGAGCCCGACGCTTCACTGGCCATCTTGATGAGGGGGTAAAGAAGGCTGGAACTGCCGGGGCTTAGCGGGTCTGGGGAGCAGAACTGCTTCTGTGAGTGCTCCATCAGGTTTTCATCTGAACTCTCCTTCAGGTTCTTGTCCACCTCTTTAGGGTCCAGCTTGGTGGTTTCTAGGTCCTCCTGGGTCAGGTGTAAGCAGACAGGGACTGTGGCCGTTCCTGTGGGTCCCTCAGACTCAGAGATGATAGTGGTGGTTGTAGTGGAGGCTGAAGGGCTGCCTCTCAGGCCCATGCTGGTACTGCTGCCCTCTGGGCTGGGCAGACGGGCGTTGGCTTGCTGCTGGCGCTCCTGGTTAATGGAATTCCTGTTTCTCTCTCCTGTCCCGACCCCAGCCCTGCCAGTCACAGAGTTAGTGGTGTCCACCTGGGTGTTCTTGGCTACCCCCTCGTGCTCTTCGATGTAGCTGGAGGGATGGTCTGTGTATGGGCCAGACTTTGGTGTCATGCGGTTTCTGGTTGAAAACATCGACAGTGCAGAAAATGTTAACAACATCATCTGAAACAGTTTCTACAACGACTGAGGTGGTTGTGTGTTTAACCCTACCTCTCGTTGTGCAGTGTTGTGGACATGGGGTTAAGTGTAGGGCTGACTGATTTAGAGCGGTCCCATATGAGGAGCAGCTCTGCCAGTCGTTCTTCAGCACACTGAGCTGTCAGACGAGCCTCTGCGTCCTGGTCCCAGCAGTCCTCCATCGTCTCTTTCAGAGAGCGAACCGCCTGACGGAGACACATCATGCCATTTAGTAAATATTAACAACGGAAACAGTGTCAACACACTTTGCAACAGGGACATTTTCTTCACTCTATCCCCTCATCTATGATTGTACAATGTCCACAGGGGTGTTTTTACATGTGAGGGATAGTGCTGCTTCCCAACATTAGATGCTTGATGGGCTTACAGATCGGATAGATGATTGACAGCTGCTCTACAACAGGAATCAACACAATTTTCAGCCCTTACAGCTGCACATACATTCATTTGCAGCATCTGAGTAGATTCAGAGGTTCTCTGCTCATGGATTTTAAACCAGACCAACATGATGGCTCACTCAACCCTTCTTTTTTATGAAAACAGTTCAGCGAAATGTGTTTCTTTAAACATTTGAGGTGAGAAATAACCTGTGCAGCTGCTGAATCTGTCCTCACTTTAGATTAACAATGGTTATTTTAAAAGTTTCACCAAAGTCTTATGAGGACCCTCGCTCAATACTGTGGAAATTCTGTAATAAAATGATCATATTATCGCAGCACTGTAAGACTGGCTCTGCTTCCCACACTGACACACACCAAACTGTTCTCTTTCCAGGCTTCGGGGAATTTGGGCCGTTGCTTCTCCCTGGATACGAGGACCTGCATGTCCTCAAACGTCGGGTGGTTCCCTGCCTCCGCCTGAAAGGCCATCTGGTACTCTGGCACAGACTCTCCTGGAGGGAGGCAAGGACAGGGAGGGGAAGGATGCCTTAGATATCTTTGATGTAGCAGAAATATTTATTAAGCTTGTGAACGTAGCCTCTTTACAATACATGAGAAATTTCTACATTTGCATAATTTTCTGAGCAGAAATTGAAGCACTGCTACAAACATTTATATCCATCCCAACAGTAGAAACTCAGAACAGATTTCACATAGCGAAGGTTCTTCTGTGTCTTTATGTGTCTCACCAGGGAAAAGATCAGTGCATCTCATGAAGGTCTCCCAGTAGACAAGGCCAAGGGCATACATATCCACCTGCTTTAGTGCTGACTCACAGTCCCTCAGGTTCACCGCACCCTCCAGCACCTCTGGAGCCATGTAGCGGATGGTCCCCACCTGGCAGACGAAGGAGGAATAAAGAAAGGAAGAAAGGAGTGGGAGGAGGAGGAAAAGTGTGTGACAAAACATGAGGTGAGACAGTAGGGGAAGAAATACACAGTCAGGAATAATGTGATTATGCAGTTCCAAAGTTAAAAATGAAGAAAATGTTACAACTTAGTTAACAGCAGTAACTTGCATCATTGTTCCAGCAAGCTAAGCATTTGTGCTCTTCACATTCTCCTCAACAAAAACATGAAGGTAATGCACTATTACAACACACAAATAGCTAATTGTAGGCTACATAACACCAAGCTATCACCATATGACACAGCAACTGAACCCTTTGATGCGCAACATGGGTCAAAAGTGACCTAAATCCACTGGAAAATGGGTATCTCCTGACCCACATTGCGCATCAAAGGGTTATATGATCGGTTTTGGTGATGTAGAGTTGTGTCTTAGTGGCACAACTTCTTTCCTACTTGTGACTGATCACAGTTGAATGAAGCTGCTGCCTTCTCTGAGCCAATTTAAATAGGGCCTACCTGATGCATTCATTAGATTCAGTCACAAACATTACAATCGGAAAGTCTAAGGAGCTCAGCACAGACATGAAAAAGCAAATTACTGACTTGAGCAAGTCAGGAAAGTCATTTGGAACCACTTCAAAGCAGCTATAGACCCCCAAATCAATTGTGCAAACAGTTGTTTGTATGGTCTACAATGAATTAGAAGCTGCTGGCTGTGTAGTTGGGTATTCCAACAAGACGATGACCCCAAACACACATCAAAAATAGGAAAGAAATGGCTAAATCAGCCTAGAATTAAGGCTTTAGTTCGATCTCTCTAAAAAACCTACTGACTGTGCTGAAGGAAATACAAGTTTCCATCAGAAAGCCAACAAATTCAGTTCAACACAACCAGAATCCAGTGTCGGCTAGGAGGAACAGATGAGAGAGGACGTGGAGAAAACAGATGCCACCTTGGCCACGCTGAGACACTTTGACTTTAAATGTCACCACGGAGAACAAATACAGTCTCGAGGACTGACACAGGCCCGAGCAAACAGGAGACGCTAATTGTCACTGGGGATTTGAGGGACAACTTTTCAAATTAGTGTTTGTCCCTCCACATGGTCAGTCTTTCAGATTTAATGGGCAGAATGTCTCAGTGCTGTCACGAGGTGATAGGAGTTGATTCAGTTATTGATATATTTATCTTAATCAGGTTTGGTAATTATTCCAAAGCGATAAGCTCCTTGATCAGTGACGACAAGTTGGAATAAGGTAGGATTTATTTTAAAGGTAGAAAGTGCTATTACTAAACAAATACCTAAAAGGGTTAAATACCGACTATAGTAAATAAATGCTCGCTCTCTGCTGCCGTCTTCTGACTACTTCTTGCAAACTCACACAGAGATTGATAACAGCTCTGCTTCCTCACCTCACTTATAGCAGCATTTTCCTCCTCCCCGTGACGCGCCGGCCTGTTTCCTGTCAGCTTCATGGACAGGCCAAAATCGATGATAACACATGTGCCGTCAGCCTTGACGAGAATGTTCCGGCTGTTCAGGTCCCTGTGGGAAACTGCTGGCTTGTACAAGTCTTGAAGGTGGAGAGAAGAGAAGATCAGAAGACAAAAGACTCGGGCTAATTTTGCTTTCATTAAAAATTGAAGCCCGTACGGCACTCCCAGAATTCTGTGCTTCCCAGACAAAATGTAAGCAGGTTTTGTGTTATTTTCTAATGAGTTCTAACATCCAGAGAATCCCTTCATATGGCTTTCCATTCCTCTTGCTACTCATTGTTCACCAAAGCAAGCTGCACTATCAACAGACAGCTAAACCCTCTAATCTAATCTACAACAATAGGATTAAGACCACATCAGTAGTTTCTAGCTGTGGCGTCTTACTGTCCAGCAGAGGGCGCAGTGAGGCAGAGGGCTGCTGGAAGTTGTGGCCGTCACCACAGCTATCTGCCTCCTGCTATTGATGTGCAGGATGAGTGGGGGAGGATGACGACTGTACCAAAGCCCATGAGATTCAGCTGTAAGCAGCTACACACAGCACTTACAAACACCAGCTCCCTCTCTAGCATTCTCTTTGGTCACTTCTCTTCACCACCCATCACTTCAGCTCTGTCCGTTTATTTTTTCTCTACGCAAACATTGACTCCCCCTTATGTATTTATTGTCAAACACTGCACAAACAGGAATAACTTGTATTCTTTGGTAGCCTTTGCACTTTCTTTCCTCGTCGCTTTGGAGCTTGTTTGATGTGTATCTGTGATTAAGAAGCAAAATGAAGGAGCCCAGTGTAGCTGCTGAGGCTGAGGCTTGGTGACATGAGAAAAAAACCCAGTCAGTTCAGTTTTCAGTTCTGCCTCTGATTTCACGGAGCCACGGGGACATTCAGATGTTATCTCAATCTCTATCTTCCCTCTCTGGTTTGTTCCTCTCTCGATCTTTCACTCTCTCTGAGGCTAGCTTGAGGCTGGTCTATAAATACCCTTGGCAGAGTGTGCACGCAATGTGTATGTGTGTGTTTGTCAAAATGCAGGGATGCAAAGTGCTCCAAGACAAACAGAACCACGTGGAGCTGCAGTGTGCAGCATGTAAGATGGCTCAAGCACACACACACACACTATCTAAAGCCTGTCTAAATAATCTGAACTAACTGGGCTAAACACACAGAAAGCTTTCCCATTTTCCACCACAATTCTTTGTATGTGTTTGTGTATCAGTAACAGATGGAAGCATCAGACTTGGAACTTGAGCCCGTGTAAACTGTAAGCAGTTATGTAATTAACTGTGTGTGTGTTTGTCTGTGCGTCTTTTGTGCTTTGCTTGTGTGCCCTCCAGCTCACCCCCTTTGAAGAGCTCGGTGTGCAGGTATGCCAGGCCACGGGTGACGGAGTGAGCCAGCCGGCAGCTGCTGACCCAGTCGTTGGTCTGGACGCTCAGGTAGCGACTCAGAGAGCCCTGAGGAGGAAGGGATGAGAAGGGAAAAGAATGTAGAAAGTGAGGGATAAAAGCAGACAGACATATGGAGGGAGGAGAGTCAGAGGGGGGAAGGGTGTTAAGATGGGAGAGAGAGAATGCAGAGAAAAATAAATTAGCAACATCACTTCCAAGATCTGACAGAAAAGAAAAAACACAGCCAGACTCTGAGACTTGTAGTCTTCAGCTCCCTCTTTAAGCAATGTTTGCGCCGCCCAATAATGTGGCAAGGTTCAAACATTACAATAATTCTGTCGGTGCAACTCTATTCGACCCCGTCTCCCAAAACTCACTTGCACTACATCTAAGCTAGTGGAATCTGCACCAGCAAAGAAATCCCAACAAGGTCAAAACTGACAATTTAAAGATAAACTTCGCATTTTTAACTCAAAAAGCCGCTCGACCTTCACAAGGAAGGAGCACAGTTTGACAACAAAACTGAATTTTTTATCTCTCGCTCACAAAAACGCCGCACTCGCCTTCAGTTATGAGGCCAAATAAAAGTTATTTGCAATTAAGGTTTACGAATTTGGTGTAAGATTATGATGAGTATCAGGAGCAACTCCGTGAAAACTTGTTTACCAGGAATTATAGTGAATGTAATTAATTTCTTTCCTAAATTATCTCTGTCAGCCTTGATAATCCATTATTGGCCGGGTTGTGGTTCACACACAAACACGCCAACGCACATGCACATACACTTAATCAATCTCCAGGCAATTGGTGCATCTGCTACTAAAGAAAATTACATTAGATCTGTTTGTTTTAAATAAATTACATTATCATTTTCTTGAATGCATTACGTGCTCCAATCTCCTGCCCTGACTTGCACTGCGTTTCCATGACAATCTGTATTAGACTAATGGCTACAACACATAATAGGCTCCTTTCATACGGCGGAAGGGGGTCAGCTGACTTGTAATTAGCTGAAGGTTTGGGCAGTAAGAATATTCAGCTTTTAGGTAAGCTTACATTAATATTGACGAGTTCTTAGAGGCAGCTTTTAGCAGTGAGTGTTGATGTTTTTTTGTTAGGTCAACCAGCTGCATGTTAAGTGGTTTGCAGAAAAAGGATGGGTGCTGGATGGAATGATTCTAACTTTTCATTTACATTCAGTCCACTGGACCAAGGGGGCACCGTCTACCAATCCACCTTCGTGAGCAGACAGATTTAGAAAGTCATAATCAAGTTCAAATGCATCTTTTTTAATACTGGAAGGATAAAATTTCTGAATTAGTCAATTACAAAATTGATGGGAATTAATGTTAGCCAAATTTGCTGCTTTCTTTTAATGTTTTATGTCACTGTAATTCGAACTGTTGTCACATTAGGCTCCGAGACAGGAACAGTGGAAAGACATTTTTCATTGTTATCTAGACTAAACAATTAAAAGGTGACAGATTCATCAACATGTAAAATGATTAGACAATCACTATAGACAGCAAACACAACACACAGGCTTTTAGTAACCACGCTGCTTATCAGGGCTTCATACGGCTGACTGAAATAACTTAAGTGTGACTGCAGAAACTTTCTACTACTTCCGGCACCCAATCCACTAATCTGAATGACCACTTTCCTTAAAAGAGACGTGCATTCAGGCTGTGGGTGTGTATACTCACTGTTTAGAAACACATTAATTCATATAGATATTCAGTGTTTGTTTACCTCTGAGATGGGCAGTGATGGAGAAAATATGCAGCTCTTTTAATCAGGTAACATTACTAATACATTGCTGTATAAGTCCTGCAGTGGAAATGCCACTTATAGTAAAAGAATGTGGGTATAATCAGGAAAATGCACTATGGTAGTAAAAGTACTCATTGTAGAAAAAATGCCCTGTGATGGTTTTATTATAAAACAATATATTATGCAATTAGATTACTATTTTTAATGCATTAATGTAATAAGAATGATTTAATAAACCAGAGTTTTATAATGACCTGCAACTCAATGAATTGAAATCGAGAATACAGTGGTTCCTCACCATATCGCAGTTCAGTTTTCGCAGTCTTACTGGATCGCGGATTTTTACCAAATGCAATTTAAAAATCTGTGATACAGTAAGATCACGAAAAGTGAACTGCGATATGGCGAGGGACCACTGTACATCACTTGCGCTGGTGGCTCCTGGAGGCCTCTGCTATTGAATTAAAGAGGTGTTGC
Source organism: Amphiprion clarkii (assembly GCA_027123335.1). Taxonomy (NCBI): domain Eukaryota; kingdom Metazoa; phylum Chordata; class Actinopteri; family Pomacentridae; genus Amphiprion; species Amphiprion clarkii. The sequence goes on along the minus strand of CM049590.1, from coordinate 1,773,900 downwards.
CTAATCAACCGGGACTGAAATCTTGGGGGTTGCAACATAAACATTTCAAAAATTGCTGTCAAACACACATGCTCGTTCAGTTCTCCAGTACTCACATGTGGGTAGTAGTCCATGACCAGAAGGTACTCTGTGCGTCCCTCTGGGCCGGTCCGCTCGTCAGCAGCCACAAACCGGGCGATGTTTTCATGCTCAAGCAGCGGTAGACGATAGATCGAGCATTCATTGAGGAAGTTCTGGCGGTTTGCTGCAGTGAACACCTTCACAGCGACAGGCCGCTCATCTAGAGAGCCACAGTACACCGCACCGTATCTGCCACGCCCAATCAGCTGAAAGAGGTGGTGTGGATGGGAAACGGAAAGACTATTAATAGACTTCTTTGGCATTCTAGACCTTTAGCACTCTGATAACTTTGTTTGTGCTGCTTGAAATGCCTTGTCACAGAAATGACAAGACACAGGAAGATTACTTGACAAATACAAAAGACGCCGAAAACAGAAACACAAGAAAACGCTACGACAAGTGCAAACAAAATACAGTCACTCAGGCAGGCAGAGGAGAGATAGGAAATGAATCAAATGAAAGGCAAACAGCAGGGTTAAACAGCTAGAATGGTCCTAGGTTCGTTCCAAATCATCCAATTGGTGTCCTGAATTAACCAGAGCACAGGATGCCATTAAGGTCCAAACATTCTGTCTGAAAGAGTCATCTGCATGGCATTAGAGAAATTAATTCTGGACTGCATTTATTTCGGTGCAGTTTCCCTCTCCAGTATTTATCTGTGGCTATAAAACATTCTGTGGAAAACAATGAACCCTGTTTTGTCTATGAGAGAACCCTCCCTGGCTTACTACCCCTCCCCACAGGCACGGAGTTTATTGTGAAAAAACAAGTGCCTGCATTTGATAAGGTGCAAGGACAGCGTTCAATATTCAATTTCTGCTTGATCTCTGTGGGCTGGAAAGCACTAAACGGGGGTCAAAAGTGGGGAAACGCGACTGCACCTGTGTAGCTCAGGAACTGTGCTCAGCGCTGATTGGCTGGCTGTCTTTCTGTCCTATCAAAACACACGGCAGAAACTGAATTTTCTGAGGGAGGTGACGTTTTAATGCAGAAGAGATCAATCACTCTGTTGGCTTTTTTACCCAATTTACTAGAAATCTCTGCAAATCATTTGAATAGTCATAATGTAGTGTTTATTTTCCCTCTGAGTTGGTTACCGGCGCTGGTTTCATCTCTTGCAGAGACTCGTTTAAGTCAGACACAGTGCCTGGTTGTGATTTTATTATTGTATGACAAGGCAAGGGAAAGCAAGGATGCCTTTGATGAAAGCAAAAACACCAGCATGATCACTTTAATGAAACCACACGGAGCCTGCTTATGTATTTATTTTTTGCTTTTTTACCATTTTTTAAAGGAAATTTCTGGATTATCTTATGCTACAGTTGCCAGCTTTACTTAGCAAACTTGAAATGGAAAATGAGATCTTTGTCAAGCAGCAAAATCAACGCTGAAGCATGTTAGATGTTTGTGATGACTTCGTGGTGAGTCAAAGTACTTGATTATAAATAGAAAAAAAAAACTACACAAGAGCAGAGGCACATCATCCTTTTGCACCACTTCTGAGGTCGCACGCTTTCAAAATATTGCCACTACCAGAGTAGTGTTTGTTATTTCATGCTGCGTTCTGATTGGTTGGCTCGTACAAATGGGTCACAGCAGCTTTCAATTTAATTTATTTCAACCTCTGCTGCTACGTTTGGTCGCAAACCTTCAAGCTGGCCATCGGTGATCGTGTCTTAGTGTGATCTAAGAGCATCTTTTTAGATCAGGGCTGTCAAACTCATCTTAGTTCAGGTTCCACATTCAGCCCAATTTGATCTCAAGTGAACCGGACCAGTAAAATCACAGCATAAAAACCTATAAATAACCACAACTAAAAAATGTTTCCTTTGCTTTAGTGCAAAAAGTATGTTTTGAAAGTGTTCACTTTTTTTTTTAAGTTTTTTTTTTTGGCCTTTTTCGGCTTTATTTTCATAGGCGCAGTGAGAGAGAGACAGGAAACTGGGGAGAAGAGTTGGGGGAAGTCATACAGCAAAGGGCAGCGAGTGGGAATCGAACCCGGGCCACTGCGTCAGGGACCAGGCCCTCTACATGGGTCGCCCGCTTAACGCGCTGAACTATACGGGCGCCGAAAATGTTCACATTTAAGGAATTATCTTTGTTTAAATATTATGAACAACCTGAAATTTCTCAAGAAAAATAAATTCTATTTCAACAATATTCAGCCTCTTGCACATTACAACTTCCAGATAACAGAGTGTCTACAAAAGAACACAACATTTAATCACAGCTATCTGGAACTGAATGATATAGTATTGTAGTTTCTGATCAAAACAACAAAAGTCAGACAAAAAACGACAAAATATTACAAAAATGAGACACAAAGCACCAAAAAAGACACAAAACAACAACAAAAAAATGAATAAAGCGAAATACAAAATTACAAAAATAAGACAAAAAACACAAGCGAGACAAAAAGGAAACACAAAATGACAAAAACGAGAAACAAAACGACAAAAACATGAGACAAACGACCAGTCAGACAAAAAACAAGACAAAAAAAACAGCAAAAACATGAAAAAACGAGGCACAAAGCGACAAAAGAACAATGAACAATCCAGGATTTTACTTTATAATCAAAACAACTTGTCATGGTCTAGAAATTATTTTGAATTTACAGTTTTACAAATTTACAGTTAATGTCTTCTCTGTCATTTTTGCATTTATGAAGTCGTCCCGCTTGCCAGATTTGACCCTCTGGAGGGCCGGTTTTAGCCCGTGGGCCTCATGTTTGACACCTCTGTTTTAGCTTGACAACCACAGATTTAAACACATTTTACTTGTAGTCGCTTTTTATCTCAAGCAACCCAAAATTAAGCAGTGTAAAGTGGTCTTTACCAGAGAAATGTAACCAATGTAAGCACATTTAAAAAAAGGTAGCAATGCCGAAAAAGCAAATCATTTTTGTAATATGTGTTTACCTCAAAAAGCATTGAGTAATACTGAAAATAAACTGGCAGTTTTCTAGTTGGTTAACAAAATGGGGGGCTTGGTTTATCTGGAAAGCTTCAGGAGGCTCATGCTGGTTAGATAGCATGTGTCATAGTCAGAACAGGCACGATTCCAAGAATACCAATCAGGCTGAAACACACCAGATTTTTCCTGTATATGTTAATTCGGTGAATCAGCTTGTAAACGGACCAAAAATGCCCTGTTTTGCTGTGGAAATTTGGGCTATTTAAGCATGCTGAAAATGCGAGCTTGTAATAAAAAACAGAACAGGACGGTTTCCAGAAGTTACACCGAGCTGCCCTCTTACCGTCCTCCCTCCCATGGCCAGCTCATTTAAATCAGTTGCTGCATTCATGCAGCCACCCCCCTGCTTATATTGTCATTGCAACTGAATATCATCCCAACTCCATTGACTTCCTATCACAATATTAGCTCTCGCTTTTCCATATCGAGTTCTCCGGATCCTGTGTCAGTGTGAGCAAATTCCTATTTTCGTACGCCCAGGCCTGTCACTTAATGCGTCCTGCCGTGATCGGATGATAAAAGTCACATTGAAACGACAAATGTAACAGGAAACCTTGATGTATTTTTGGTGTGTTTTTGCCTCTTTGCCTTTGGTTTCTCCTTTCTCTTTCTAGCTCTCATTTTCCTTTCTCCTGAGTGTAGATGCTGAACTGGGTAGAGCGTTACATGTCTGTTCTAAAGACTTAAACTTTCATTTTCTATACACAATACAACTTTCAAATCACAGTGTCGACAAAGGAACACACCATTTCGTCACAGGTATCTGGAACTGAACGACACAGAATTTTACTTTTATGATCAAAACAACAAAGTCAGACCAAAAAAAAGACAAAAAACAACAAAAACGACAAAATATTACAAAAACGAGACATAAAGCGACAAAAAAATGGACAAACGACACAAGTGAGACGAAGACAAAACAACAAAAAACAATGAATAAAGCAAAACACAAAATGACAAAAATAAGACAAAAAACACAAGCGAGGCAAAAAGGAAACACAAAACGACAAAAATGAGAAACAAAACAACAAAAACATGAAACACAGGCCAGTGTTCATCCACAGGATGTTAAGAATGAAAGATGCAGAACCCTAGTTTTGCGACGCCATAATGATATTTCATATATCCCCAGCATTACTACTACAACTGAAATAATATGCTGGTGTGGAAGTGCGGGAAACTAATTAATTGAATTTATAAACAGATCAGTTCAGCTCAAAACTAAAAATATTACAAGTCGGATGTAGTGCCGGGACAGAGACAGAAGGCCAGACGGTGTGATGTTGGCACTGACCTCCAGCAGTTTGAGATTGTCTAGGTCCAGGGAGCTCTCAGAGCCAGCAGCCTCCATCATATTGAGGTTGTGAAGGCCTTGCTTACCGTCTCCTGTTAATACAGACAGAAACACAGAGTATTCACACTTTGGGAAAACTAAAGACATGCAGATGCATCCGTACAAAAGATCAGCTCCGATTCCATTCATGCAATTAACTGAAATTTTACCCAAAAAAACATCTAAACAGCCTTGAATAGTAAATGCTGAAAAACACTGCTTTTCCCCCCACAGTTAGGCGCCATGGTAACTCACCGTGCATCATGCGGTAACCAAAGAAGGCTGCTACAGCGACCACGGCCAGCACAGAGACTGTTGCCAGGGTGATAATTACCGTCTCTTCGTGCCGCAGTGGGCGAGGGTCTACAAGCAGAAACATCATAAACAAAAGTGCAAATCAAGGTATGACCTTTATGTAAGGAGGGCACAGCTGAGATTTCAACACATAGGCAGCAGTTTAATAAGCACACCTGTACAATCTGATGTCGCTCAACTCTGTCTTTATGGTGTAAATATGAGTTACAGTCGATAACAACTAACACAACAAACTAAACAGTAATTAGACTTCATCTGAAACATAGAAATAACTGCCAAATTAAGATGCAGGCTGAAGATTCAGCACCAGAAATCTTTTGAATTACATGATTTATCTTCTTACTGCTCAGCAAATACACATAATAAAAAACTCCACAGTAGATCTGCTTGAATTTCATGCTGTGTAATGTTACAGAGACCACAGATGCCCTTGAAAATAGCAGTTTACACACTGTTCTTTCAAAATAAAAAACCCCAAAAACTAGGAACTGTCATTAGCTTCAGACTCACAACTTCAAATGCTTGATTTAACATTTCTGGAATGGAAATTCTAATTGCTCTTTTCGTCTCCCCTCTCCTTCATCCCGACCATTCTCAGCAGATGGCTACCCTCCCTGATCGTAGTTCGACTGGACGTCTCTTCCAGTTAAAAGTGAGTTCATCTTTCCACTTCTGCCAAGTGAGTCAAAGAGAATCACTGAGTTTTACTCTATAATGGAATTTAATCAAGTCTTGGTCTTACTTTGTGAAGTGCCACGAGATGGGATGCTGTCAATTGGCACTAAATTAATTTTAAAATTTATCTGAATTGGAGAAATAAATCAAATGGAGTAAAAAAATGTACGTAGCTAACTATAAGCCTGTTATATTCTGAATCTATTTTTGAATATGGTTAGCACTGATTACGGGGGTCCTCGGTTTACGACGTCCTATTTCATTAGTATTTTTTTGTTAATGTTTTGTTTTGTGAAATACCCCTGTTTTTATGACCGCTTGTATCATATATACACGTAAGGACATGTTGCATTTTGATGACAAAGACTTAAGGAAACTCACAGCCCTTTTAATCTCCCCTCTGAGAGGCATGACTTCGCCTTTTGGCTCTGTTTTCACACTTGTTGCTTCGATATGATTTGTTAGAAATGCATCTCAGGTTATATTCTGAAAGGGCTCTGCAGGCCTATGAAACTTTCTCAGTGCAATTTTAAATAGACTGGCAAATGTGCAGTTTGGTCTGGTGTAATTTTCCCTTCACAAATAGCAGGTCAGTCATTGCAGATAGCACAGGTCTACACACACACAATTAAATGTCTTGGGTATTCAAGTATGTGTGTTTGCAGACGATCAGGCATGCCGTGTAGCGCATTAGAAGAGAGCATCAATTAAGCCAAACAACCATGAACCATGGTCAATGGCCTGGAAAGCAGTGCAGGAAGAGACGAGCTGAGGATGTGTGGGATGTGACTGGAGAGAGCAAGGAAAATAAAGTATGCAAAAACACGGAGAACGGTTAGATGAATTTAGCTTACAGTTATTGGTGGAAGCAGTTTGCTGGGGTGGAACATTTTTTACATAAACACATACCCACACTTGCTCTGCTCTCATTTACCTCGACTGTGCAGAAACAGTACAGGCGTCCAGAAGCACGCTTTCCTGCATCCATCCCATCAGTCAACACACTAGTGTTGCTGTGAGACACCAGCTTTATCAATAATTGATGGCTTTGGGAGCCTAAGGGCAGCTTTGACTGACATACTAGCATGAGCATGCATGCACACACGCTCTGGCACACATGGGGGTTGACGAGACTCCCCTCAAATGCCAAGGTCAGTGAGTTTATAATCAACAAGAGGGTTGCACAGGAAACCATCTGACAAACAGATGCGCGCACACACATACACACACCAAGAGATTATTTATAATCGCCACAATTATCACTGATCGTATCACCAAGCCCCAAGCAGCCGAGTACATTTTGTAAGAACTGGGTATTTTAACGCTATGCTTGAACTGCGCTACATATCAGAGGAAAATATAATAACAAATATATAAAGATCCATTTTACTATCCTCAAGAAAAACAAGTAGCTGAAAATACTGATAAGGTTCTAATTTAATAACATTTTCAATCAACTCTGCAGCATCTAAGTATATCTCAGCTACTTTAAAAAAAAAAATCTATTTTATGTTAGAGTTAGTTTGCAGATAGATTCAGATTATTGAAAGAAAATATAATACACATAAAAGTAGTAATTTCATCATAAATAATGCCTTCCAGTAGCATATGATGCAGTTCAAAAGTTGTAATTTTTTGTCTTCTTTGAGGATTTAAGGTTCTTAATTGTCATGTCAGCGCACATATTCATGAAATTAGTACTCAGGTCCTGGTTATAAGTCAAAGAAATTACAAAGCAATACAATTTTTTAACATTTCTCAATAATTATATTTCAAATATTGTAAAATATATTTTCTGCAAGATTAGTTCTATTAGCACGGTCTCCTCATAGCTAGAAGGGTTCATTCTGAGTTAAGAAAAAGAAAAAACAAGTCTTATTTTCAGGGGATTATACACAAATAAAAACATAATTCTGAATATATAAATATGAATAGAACATTTTACTTCTGCCAAGTGATTCCCTGAAATTCTACACACATTAATACTTGTATAATGTAAATAACAGAGTTTTTTGTGTTTATTTTTAAGATTGTTTGGGGACATTTGTGCCTGAAGGCCTCTACACTGTGCAATTTTCGGCCGTCCCAGACGAAAGATAACAATCGTGAGAGAATCGTGGTGATATCTTTGGTCTTGGCTCTAAATCAGTGGTCCTACGTCGCACTGTGAGACAGGTTCAAGGACGGCGATAAACTTCTGACAGTGTCAGAAATTTGGGGTGATCGTCTCACAGTGTGACTGCGGCTGTGACCTACGACAACTAACTAACCAATAGAAATGTAGAATGAAATGACGAACTGATCAGCGCCACACTGGAGCTAAACCCAAATAGAGGATTTGCGGCGACAGTGGCATCAAAACAAGTATGTGGGATTTAAACAAAGAAGACAGCCTTGTAGAGTTGTGGCAGCAGAAGCCTTTTTTCACGTGTCCTCCAGCTCATACCACAACCAGACAAAAAAGGACGAAACATGACGTTTTATTCTTGCACATTCAGGAGGCTGCGATTCAGCTTCTGTTTTCGTGCAATCTGCACAGAGCAAACTTCACATCGTGCCCAAAGATTACTAGATTCGTGCCGTACAGTGGAGCAAGCTGTGAACTTTGAAGATTGTTGAAATCGCACAGTGTGTAGAGGCCTTTAATTACAGTTTAGTTGACGAGACAAGAAAGGTGGAACGGAAAAAAGAGACACTGACATGCAGTAAAATCTTGCAATGACTCAGAATCAATGCACGGCCACCGCAGTAGGGAATAACAGCCCTTATTCATGGGTTACCTGCCCAACCAGTTGAGCTACTGGGGCGACTTAAGTACAGTTTTAAACACAGTAGCCTTATATATATATACCTGTTTGTACACTATTGTGACTTTTCACTGAGAAACCACCTGACTCGAATCATTTCCTACTACTCTGGGAGAGGGAAGTTCACATCGTCCCTACCACAGCAGCAAAGGTGTCTGTCCAGACATGTCGGAAATTAACAACGCAACAAAAACAGACATAGGATTTAGCTATAATACAATCCAAACTTGAATTTCACTAATTAATCAAACACCCTATCAAAGCCAAGTTGTTGTTTTTCCCCTAATGCCCTCCTTTTTTTTTTCCGTCTAGTCATCTGTCTACGCGGTGGAACAGTCGCTGGCACGCCCGCAGACAGAGCAGACGCTGTGTAATCCATGGAATGCAGAGAGACGATGTGGATGGTAGGGAGCGTGTGTTTGTGTTTATGTGTAGGCAGGAGATGTGATGAGCTGTCGTCCCTCCCACCCCACCCCACCACACACGCTGCATTCGCTCATAGCCAGCGCCAGAGAGGAAGGAACAATTAACAACACATCTGTCTGCTTTCTTTCTGTGACACCTTACTGAGAACTCACTACCAGCTAAGACCACGGAGGGCAATTTGTACAGACTGAATTCAACCACTTTCACATCCCCGTAGAGGAGATAATGTACACGAGCTCTGATGAAAACCAATTCATCTCTGCAATTCAGTCGTCAAGGTTCCTGTTAGATGGCGATCAGGAAGCTCAATTCTAACTTCTTGTGGCTCAATGATGCTATGGAGGAGGAGGAGAGAGAGAGAGAGTAGGTGTGGGTATGACAGATGACATCAAACATTCTTTCAATCTTCTCTCTTCAGCTTTGTGTGTCACTGTGTAGGCCTGCATTTGTTTTCCTCCTTCATTTCTCTCTTATTTTTCCTCCATTTATCCCCTTCTGCCTAATGCACCTAGTTGTATAACAGATGATTACAACTGTAGCAGAGATGTTAGAAATTGAGAGTCCATTTTTAAGACTCAGAAGAGGTAAAATTGATACAAATCCATGGAGGAGACTCAGTTCTGGAAGAAATGACTGCCGTTTTCTCAATACGATGCAGTTTCTTCTCCTGGACTTTTACCCTCTCAACTAAAGTGATGTCACAGATCTTTGACTGTTTTTAAAAGGCAGCAATAAATTCAAAACTAGATCTGGCCGACTGGTTTTTAATCAATTGCTGACCTACATTCATTAAAAAGGAAGATAATCATTACTCTGGAGTTATGTGATGATCGGCGTACGTTTGTCTGTCTGTTAGCACATTACTGAAAAACAGATCAACGCATTTGTATGAAATTTTCATTGAAGGTCAGAAATGACACAAGGACCAAGTGATTAGATTTTGGCAGTGATGCAGCTTATAGTCTGGATCCATGGATTTGTTAAAGATTTCTGTATCATTACCAGATAGCGGGACGGCAGCACTGTAACCATGACAACACGACGTCAGCTACCTGCTGATGATCACATGATCCATGGGATCCTACTACTAATCCACCGCTACGAACACGAAGTGTTTATAAAACTGTAACTGTGAATAATTCCTACTTTTTAAAGAAAATTTTAATAGTTTGAAGACATTTTAAAGTCATTTTGGACCCATTTTTTTTAACCCTTCTCAGCCATCCCAGACTATTAGCTCATTTTGGACAGGTTTTGAACAGTTAAGGAGGATTTCTTGAGCAAGTTCTGGACAAATTTGAGTAATTTCTAGTCATTTTCCACATATTTCGGGTGTTTTTTGACAAATTTTCACAACATTTAGAGAGCATACTTATTTTATGATGTCAAATTTGAGTAATTTTGGATGTGTTTCTGTTGTTTTTAGTCATGTTTTGGAACCCTTCTAAGCCATCCTCGATGTTTAACTCATTTTGGACAGATTGTGAACAGGAAAAGAGGATTTTTTGAGCAAGTTCTGGACAAAATTCTCATTCTCGACTTATTGGGACTTATCCGTTGGAGTGTTTCTGAGTCCTACAAATTCCCACCACCCGCTACATACTGACATCATGCGATTCGGTATCCGTACATAACGTACACACACATAACACACGCCTGTGCTCAGCGAAAGGTCAGGAAATGAACAGTCTTGGCGGAGTACTGTGCTCTGAGTGCTTTTCTTGTTGACTGACATGACAAGCTGTGAGCGTGTGTGCCCGGATGTGAAATTAACTTTTTAAGCCACTGACAGTATGTCCAAATATGATTCATTTAATAGTAAATGATCATTTAGTGCCTTAAACCTACCAACCCCTTCATGTTGAACCAGTATCTGGCTGCTGCTAATTTCCCACCGTGGTGTGCCAGCTTGTGTGAATGGGTTGGAGCGTGTTAAAGAATGAATTTAGGAATAAATATTGTCAATTAAAACATTGAAACATGTTCTAAAAGCTGAGATAAAATGCAACTTTTTAGCAACTGTCTCCTCTAATTTCCTCACAACAAATACGCTTAAAACATCGCAACTTACATCGCACTTTTTTAGAAAAGCTGCTGTGAATTCAGGCATTTTAAGCCACAACAATCTCGAAAAACACCCACGAAATCCTGGAAGTACTGATTTATTAACAAAGACATCCCACAACACCCGCATGTTCAGTGTTAAAATAAATCTATTGTGTGACAGCAGGGATGACTGGAACTAAACATGTATGTCCTTACAGATGGGCTGTGCAGTGGTGGGGCTCGGCGTTGGGAAGTCCTCTGTGAAGTTCACGTTGCACATGTCGCTGCCACAGCAGCAGAAGTGATACGTCCCATTCTGGATCTGTGGAGGCAGGTTAGTCACCACGCAGCGGTCCTCACGGCAGCCCTGGTTATCGCCCAGGTGAGTCCAGCAACCTGAGGGAGGGAAAGAGGGATTGAAAAAAAAACTGTCAAATGTAAAAAAATCAGTAGATCAGCAGTGCAGATCAGAACTTTTAGTCTCATGCTCCAAAACCACTTTCATCAGTTCTTCCTGCCTCCTAAAGATTCTGCTTAAAAGCTGTTGGTCTCATGTGATCATCAGATTTTGCTTCCACCAAGGTCACAGTAGACTTTTCACAGGCTGTGCATCATTCCTTATGGTGGCTTAACTGGACATAATGTGTAATCAGAGCCCCTATAAAAGGTCTGATTACCGCAGTCCCTCGATGTCCAACTGTCTTTCATGAAATTATGTCAGAAGTATTTCAATTTGAAGATTGTATCAGCAAAAAACACCACTCTCAGTACTGTCAATTTTCAAAAATGTTACAGGACTGTTAGCAGAGTGTTTCCACACGCAAACAGTAAATTATATTTACAATCTATATTCTTTTTAAATCGTGTCCCATCAAGATTCTGAGCTGAACAGCAATTTGTTCAGCTGGCTAGCTCATCAGCTAAAATGGCTGTTATAAAAGGATTAGTTGAGATAAAATTCAATATCTTCGGCTCTGTCAGATGCAATTTGCCATTTTTTACCATAAGTAGACATACAGCTGTCACCACAAAATGTCACTTTTGAATGTAAAGATTTGAATAATGGTATAATTTGAGGTATCACAGTCATAAACATTTAATGTGGGGCCAAGATTAAGATTCAACTGAATTCCGCAGTGATTTGAAGTTGACGTCAAAGTGTACTTTTTACATTTAAACTAATTGTGCGTCTAATACAAGCTCTATAGTTTTCATACCATAATTTATAGTTCTCAAGGATGAATAGGCAGATTGAAGGAGTAGTAACCCTTTAAAAACGTACTAATGTGACCATTTGAGTTGCGTAAAGGAAATGTTTGTACCTGAGGTTGAGAGATTTTTATTTGATATTTTCTAGATAAATCCGTCAATCTATAATATGCCAGAAGACAGTGAAAAATGCCACCAAATGACCTTATTTTTTTCCAACCAACCGGCCAAAAGCTCAACAGAGAAATTTACTTTGACATTAAGCTGTAGGAAAACAAAAGAGTGTCATATTTGAGAAGCTGGAACCACCCAATGTCTACATTTTACTTGTAAAACGAATAAACAATAACTAATTCAGAGGCAAGTTCATTTCGTGACACGCAACCAATTGATAATGCAACTCCACTGTAACCACCTCACACGAAGACGATTTGGAAATTCTCAAGAAAGTCACCAGTAGAATACCTTGTTTGACGAGCCGCACTTCGCCTGGAGGAGTTTTCTCCCACAGGCCAAAACAGTGGCTGCCCTTGGCACATCGGATGGTCGTGTTCTCTGGGGAGACTCGGCCTTCGCCCCCCGCCACTCGCTCCACCTCCCACTGCTGCTGCTGGTCTGTGAAGGCACACTCCCTCTCCTCACCCTGGGCCGCTGCAAAGAGAAAAGAGAGCTGAGTCGCATGTAATTTCAGGCAAAACAGGACCTAGCTTTGCAGCCACAACAAAGTGGATGACAAGAGGCTAGCACATCAAATTTTAATCCTTAATATATGTAGTAAGGATGCTCAATAGCTTCATTCATTTAGTTTTGTTTCATTTCTTGATCATTTTGTCACATTTAAAACAGACAACATATGTAAAAACACAAACATATTCGCACATCTCTTGCGTGCTTCATCAGCAGCCGAGGCAGACTGATACTGCGTCTGTGTTTGTCAATACAGGAAGAACCCACGGATGAAAAATAGCTGTCTGCTACCAAAGACCGGTGCCTCTCAAAAGCCAAAAGATCAATAGAAATACCAATTTATACTCCAGGCTGAAGGACATAACAAAATCACGTACAGGGGAGTGGAGGAAAAAGTGGACATTAGATTTTCAAACAGCCCTAATTAAAAACACAAACAGAAAAATACCATAAAAAAATGAAAATTGTCAGTTCAGTGCTCACATCAAAGCTCCAATCAGCTATTTGATTTGTAGCCTCACATGCAGGAAAACATGGGGTGTCAAATTGTATGTTCTGAGTGAAAAAAAACCAGCCAGAATGTGTACGGTTGTGAATAAGTACAGTCTGCATGTTGATTTGCCGTGAAGGTCTGGGAGACTGCGTGCCATGCCAGCAAGGAATAGTTTGAATGTCAGAGTGTGTGTTTGTGTACGCAGCCTGTGTCGTGGGTAATTTCAGATAAGGGAAACATGATGTGCCAGTTTGTTTCCCTTACTCCCAGCTCCTCCCTTTCCTCCATCCGGAGAGACAGAGGCGGAGGGGAGGGCTGTTCCAGAGGGTTGCAGGGAGGAGGGTGGCTGTGCCCTGCCCAAGGTCAAGCTAGTCTGTGTGGGCAGAGGGCGACACAGCGGAGTGGTAGCTCTGCTGGGCACCAAGCCAGATTTCCTCCTCTGCTCCCATCCTTAGATAAAGCTATCAACCCTGGCCTACTGTGGGCCTCGGCTGTCCTCAACCTGTTGGCCCTTCGCTGCCTACTGTTCTGTGGGACTGACTTTGCCTACAGGAGGTGCATGTGTGGAGTGGAAAAGCAGTTCAAACTAAGGGTTAAGCATGTGGACAGATTTTCATTTTGATGAGAAAGCTGCATTTCAATGAGACGACACCACTGCCAGGGCTAGCTTTTTTTTTTTTTTTTAAAGATAGACATGCGTTTACAGTAATGTAAAGTACATGTTCTTTAACTAAAAGCAATATAAAACAACATTAATTCTACACTAACTATAAGAAATGTCAAATAAATGCTGGGCAGCTGAAAACAGAAAAGCAGTCTTCTGCCACAGCTGTGTTTTCTTTTCAGCCCACACCTGAAGTCAAGCTCTTTACTTTGAAGAGAAAATAACTGATCTCAGAGAACTATGATTTCAGAATCAGAATCAGCATTAATGGTCGAGTACGTACACAACATACAAGGAATTTGGTTACGGCTGTTGGTGTCACCCTAGGAATATAGAAGAGAATAATAAAAAATGGATAAACTATAGAAAGAAGAACAGGGAGAAAAAAATAATAGTAGTCATAAAATTAAACATAATATATACAGATATTTACAGCAAGAAAGGACGTATATAAGCACAGTCATGCAAAATGATTTTCACCACAATTAAGCTCTACCACTAAAGCAGAATATTATTTGGGAGACATATTGGACAGAGACTTTTCTGTCCTTCCAGAGTAAAGACAGAAAGAGATTTATCTTGCACAAGTCACATTTTAATCATTTTAAGGAAATAAGTGTCCTATTTGCTGCAGAATTAGCACAGCTTTACTGTGCTCTTTCATTTTGTTTATTTGAGCTGCTACAAGATATTATATGAGACACATACACTACCAGCCTTCTCATTCAGTGTTTTATTTAATTATTTTCTACATTGTAAATTAATACTGAAGACATCAAAACTATAAAAGAATGCATATGGAATTATGTTGTAAACAAAAAAGAGTTTATCTTCAGTATTAATCTACAATGTAGGAAATAATACAAATAAATAAAAAGCATGAAATAAGAAGGTGTGTCCAAACTTTTGACTGGTCCTGTATGTTGTGCAGACTTTTGCAGCAAAGACCAAGAAGATGGAATTCTGGTGTACATTTAGTTTATCCCTTTTCAAAAACTACATGAGTGGATTATTAAGCTCTCTTTTTTGTGACATGAACAGACACGGAATAAAGGTAGAAGGTAAAGGTATAAAAACAGAAGGTCATGCTGGCTAAACCCTTAACCCAAAGAGAGATTGTCCAATTGTAGCATAGCAACCATGACTAGGCTTAACAGGGGTGTCGGGCTTTGGATGCAGCTCTAGTATCACCGTCTAGACAGAAGGTATAATATTGAGCTGTAGGTCACGCTGTATTTTTCTGCTTTAGGTCATGTTTTTGTTGATCTGGGCGATAAAATGATGGCGATGAGTCAACGATAGACACTTTTGCCCCTTTCAGACATCAATCCATCACTTTTTTGTTAATGTTCCTCACGGCAGCCTTCAGACACGTGACATTTGTTGATATTTGCGAGGCTCGACAACTCACCCAGTGGTGTATAATACATAATAATGGAAGAACAATATTACTAGCAGCTAATCCAAGAGGCAATAGTTGGAGGAAACAAACTTCAGCTTCTCTTGATGTCTTGTCATCTCACTGGCTTAGTGCTGGTTACACGAGGCAAGTCTGCAGCTTGTTATTTTCTATTAATACTTTAAATATTTTAGATAATATTTTTCTTCTGCCATACTTCATAAAAAAGGCAACAATCAACTATCAGCTATTACAGATTTTGACTGAATAGAACGATTTTATCATAGATTTTTCAGCTATAATTGATCATTATCACCCAATGTGTGCGGGCGTAGAGCATGAGTAAAAAGCGAGCCATTACACAGCCAGGGAAGGCAACTGAGTTAATTAATATAGAGGTGAATGTGTTCTATCAAGTACAGAATCCAAACAGCAACTGAAAAGCTCTCTGTCTAGACACAGCATAAGCAAATCAAAACCAAAAACAGAAGCACAAAAGTTAGCATTTCGAGCTAATTGATGTCTCAGTCCATGAATGTTGCACTGAAGTTTAGGGTAATGAGAGCCTCCTCTATTGGACCGAGGGAAGTTTACACAAACTACAAAAGTACCAATAATTATATCTATGTGGAACTTCTGTTTTGCTTCTTGTAGTCTGTAAGTTAAGCAGCTAAACTGCGGTAAGCCTACATGTTTTCTCATTGTGCTTGCTAGCTGTAGTTGTTTGTTTTGGATAATCGAATGGTAGGGGATGTCGGTACTTCTAGCCTCACTTTATTAGCATGACATCATGGATGGAGCCATCAAGTGTGTATTTAAAGCAATTTCTCAGGGTTTTTGTTACAAAATTAGTTCACTATAAATGTTATACACTCTCTCTCAATCTGAGTGTTAAATGCCCATTGCCACTGCATGTGTCATTAGTCTTGAATAATTAGTACTACAATAGGATTCGAGCACCTCATAACGAGCCACATCCTGACTAGTTACAGTAGCCTGTGGCTGGCATACACCAAAGATGTGTAATTGTCATTTTACTAGTCTAGTGGAGGGACGTTCCTTACATTACCAGCTGGTTGACATCTATGTATTCTGCACATGCACTCTGCACAGTCACAAATTTTGGGTTACCTGCAAACATCTGCAGAAGGGGACTAGAGATTTCACATCAAGCAGACCTTAGTGGACCCCTGCATCCTTGTAGAAGTGCAATGAATAGTGCTGGCCAATGAGAGGAGGGTAAAATGGTCTCAATTTAGGTGTATGCTGGGGGTCAGTCAGTGTGGTACGGTACCTATGATTGCCGAAATCAGCAAGTATGATCACATGACATTGGCAGCTGTGTTGATTTGTAAACTCTGTCCCACGCAGTTATGCAGCAAATCATATTGTCTGAAGGCCCCATTGTCATTGGAAACAGTCTATGTATCATTCATCATGAGATTGACAGCTTTAGCTTTGGATTCTAGGATTTTTAAATGTTGCCGTGTCGTTATGAAACACCACGACAGTAAAAAAATTCTTGAGATGTTTTTCACTTGATGGCAACTAGCTGCAAAGAAAAAAGAAAGAAATGTACAAGGCTGTGTGTACATAAGTGGCCTCAACGATCATATTTTCTGTCTTAAATCCTTTCTCAAAGTGCAAACCCAGCAATAAAAGGAGAGTAGGTGGTGGAACTGAGGAGCTGCACAGGAGGAGCTCTATTATAAAGAGGAGAAACATAAAGAAACAATACAAGGAGAACAATAGAAGGAAGTACAGAGCCTGTGACAACACCCACAGACAGTTAGACAAACACATTGACCTTGTACGCCAGAGCTGGTCGAAGTGAAATCCACTAAGCAGAATATTTCCAGTCCGTCTTGCAACGTTAGTTAGATGCTGACATGAATTCTTAACAGTTTTGCTGAAGTTCAAGGCAAGACCTCTTAGGTGTTGGGAGAAAAAAGAAGAAGAAAAAGGCCAAAATGCTGAGAATTATCTAGAAATGGATTCTGGATTTTAATTTACATCAGGGGTTTCAAACTCATTTCAGTTCAGGGGCCCCATTCAGCCCAATTTGATCTCCAGTGGGCTGGACCAGTAAAATCACAGCATAATGGCCTATAAATAACCACAAATCCAATTTTTTTTTCCTTTGCTGTAGTGCAACAAAGTATGTTCTGAAAGTGTTCACATTTAAGGAATTACGTTTTTACAAAACATTATGAACAACCTGAAATTTTTTCAGAAAAATAAATGCAATTTCAACAACATTAAGCCTCAGTTTAGCATTTCGACATTCCAACTTCCAGATCACAGTGTCTCTATAAAGGCACAAAACTTTCAATCATAGGTATCTGGAACTGAATGATACAGTATTTTACTTTATGATCAAAACAACTTGTCATGGTCGAGAAATTATTTTAAATTTATAGTTTTACAAATTTACAACTTGTGAGTTATGTCTTCTCTGTAATTTTTATCTTTTACAATGTCGTCCTGGGGGCCGGATTGAACCCTCTGGAGGGCAAGTTTTGGCCACGGGCCGCATGTTTGACACCCATGGTGTAGTAGGATGGAGAGCAACGCCAAGCAACCCAAGCTTATTTGCAGTCAGAGCCACAGGAGCAGCGCTGTAGTCACTTTTCATTGGTTTGTCTGCAGCTCTGCTTGGCCGTGGTTGGTTCTTTGACTTCAGATCTGTGGTTTGTTTGTTTTTTTCTTTTTCAGAGAGTTTCTGGTTGGACGCCAATCTCTGTGTTTATCTCTGATTGGTCATGGCAGGCTCTGTACCTGGTTCTGCTCTGTGGAGCTTGCTATGTAATCTTGGCTTCCACTGCAGTATTGGATTGTGGGTCAGAGTATGCAGGCAGGGCCAGTGGAGCGAGGCAGAAAGAGAGAGAGAGGGTAGTCATATCAAAAGGCTTCAGAGTAGTTTTCTGCTCCGAGCCTCTTCATTGGATGATGGCGGGCAGTGCTGAGTGTTTACCCATGGCCCAGTTATTTGCTAATCTCCCACCCTCCCCAGCCGGCCTTCGGTGCACCCTCCCACCCTCTCGGACTACCCCCTTTCCCTCAGCCTCACTGCTAAAAAACAACAGCGATCTAATCTGGCTCTCTCTCCTCTCTCTCTCCCGGCTGCCAAGGCCCATAGGAGCGACGCAAGACACGGTGGTCTGAGGCTTGATTAGAAGTCAGCCAGTGCACTGATGTGTCGGCTGTTTTCAACAAAAGTTCACATCCAAGATTAGAGGAAGAAACACAGAGAGAGGAAGCAAACAAAGAAAAGAGAAACAGAAAAACAAAACATGTTAAAACAGAGACGGCATTTTTGATCAAAGGCTGAAACGTGCTCAGTGTACACGTGTACGCACCGACAATACAAGTTGTCTTCTCTTGCTTGGCTTTTCATGTCATTATGCCGCCATGTACTTGTGCTGATTCGCAGTCAAAATATCAACAGTATTTTAAAAATGCATTTAAGCAACTTGTGTTCCACTGTGATGTTGTTTACATTTGCAAAGTGCACCCTGGCAACGCAAAAATGTTAAAAATGCAAAGAGCCACTATCTTTCCCGATGTGCAACGCGTTCATTATCACAGCAGCTCAAGCCGCTGCACGCCGACAACCCTCACCGCCACCGCTATCTGCCCCAATCCTATCTGTCACTGTTTGGGTGCTCGCTTGTTGCTGAGGTAGGACGGATAGGATTCAGGAATATCTGCTGACACCCCCAATTTTCCAAGTCCCCCGGTTGAGTTTAAAGATGTGGGAGGGGAGGGCGAGTGGGCTTTAATCTGTCCCATCTGTTGCCCTGGGACTGCCCACCCCCTCCCTCAAAAACACCACCACTACTCAGTCTGTGTCTGTCTGGGTCTGGTACAGTTATGCTAATCCTGGGGGCTTAGACTACCCGCAAAGCTCGGAGGCCTCCATTATTGACCACCATGCATTTATACCCAAATCCAACGCTCCTCCTCCTCCATCCCTGTATACCTCAACTTTCCCAAATATGTCATGAAATCACAGATGACAAGGGGACTAAAGTCGTGTTTGCTATCACTCGGTGGGGGGGATAATCTCAGATTATTTCTGAACAAGCTAAAGTCTGGTTTCAGGCCGTATCTGAATTTAGTCTTTGTTGATAGCAAAAATCATTTCTACACTAAATAAATGAACAGCAAGAGCAGGGTTGGCAGGCTACATAATAGCTTCACATGCTGGTTTTCCAACACGTCCACCCGCTCCACGGGAGGTCTCCGGTTGTCTGCTATGATGGGGATTTCACCTGTTCTGTGAGAGCTAATTGATGCTGTGATGTTCTGGCAAATCAACATGTCAGCTTATTAAAAAGAGTAGAGCTGGAACACTTAGGTGATTACCTTAGGGACTGTTCAAAATGATCCTGGTCTGGACTTATCAATTTATTATTTCAGTCATTTTGCAAGAAACAGTTAAAAACATTCTCAAGTTCCATTTTCTATACTTTGACGATCTACTGCATCGTCTTTCTTTGACAATAAGCTGAAAAAATGGGGAATACAAGGTGTTCAATCAGTTCATTGCATTAGGGCAGCAATTAATGATTGGTTACTTGATCAATCACTCGTAAATCATCAGAAAAGAGTGAAAAATGTCCACTGTAATTTTTAAGTTCACAATGTGAGGCCATCACCATGGCTCAGAAATAATCACTTTACTATCATCAAGTATAAACAGAGAAAAAGCAGACATTCTCATAACTGCCAACCACAAACCATCGTTTTGCCATTTTTTGCATGAAAATTTAAACAATGAATGGCTTGTTGAGTTGACATTTTATCTTTTTTCATTCATCTGATCAGCAGATTGTTGCAGCACTAAACAAACAGCCACATCAACAGACTTCTGACAACTGTTTTAGTAACAGGGCAGCTTCTTAAATATGAAAATCTGATGCTTTAATGACTGATTGAGAACATTGATCAACAACAATCTGCATCTGAATTGAGAATAATAGTTGAACTTTATCATTAAAAACATGAGGCCAAAGTCTAAGGCAGCATTAGCTTATAGCGGATGCATAAGTTTTGGTATGTATGTTGGATAAACTCTTGATAGGTCTCTTCACTTTTACACTGTAAAATTCAAAGAGTTTCAGACTAAATTCTTCAACAATCAGACTAATTATTATTGCTATAATTTACCAACGTTCATATTCTATGCGTCTTGGTGATATTTTCTAGTGGCTCTCCATCAAGATTCTTTATGTTTTATTGCATTACTATCAGCTGCAGGATTTTTAAATTCCCAGATATCAATCTTAGAGTCAGCTTCAAACATCCAGCATCAGTCAGACTATGCTCATCACCTTGAGTGCACACAATTAGGGCTGAACGATTTGGGGAAAATGTGCAATTGCAGTTTTTTCTGGCAAATATTCCAATTACAATTGGATTTGTTGAAAAAAAAAATATATACAAAACCCACTGCGATTACTGCATGACATTCTGTCAGAAGTGAGACTGTCACACAAAGGTAACAGCATGAATTTGTAAAACTATTCACATGACTGTTTAAACCCTGGGTCAGACACGCTGCATAATGCATATGGTGAGTTGCAGCCTTAACTGCACTGTTTCAAATTGTGATTTTGATTGGAAATCGATTAACTGTTGCATATAACTAGTCCGAAACCTTCACTTTCCACTAATAGTTGCTTGCAATACTGGGACCTAAGAACCTTATTCTGTAAGCTGATGGGGACGGGAACAGTCAAAATAAGATATAAAGACATATGGGAGGGAAAAAAGAACAGTTCACCCATATTCTGGGCAACATTTTTTGCACGCTCTAGACTTATTGTCTCTGCTGGTCAAGGAGAACACTTTGTGTTAATCATAGGCTGTCACTCTGAGTTACCATCTCAAGGCTGCACCTTTTGTTTTCTAAAACATCCGCTAATTTCTCCTTTTTGCCAAACCAGAAGGTTGGCTGAACACTGTTCTATTGTATCTCGCGCTGCTTTTACGTCGACTCTGAACTCAAACCAAGGTACTAAGAGAGACAGTCATTGATTTTCTTCATCTAATAGAGTACAACACCGGCTGTATTAGAGACCAAATGGCCTCCCACCTCCTCCCCCTTTCTGTTTCAGTATTCATTGGTCTGTTTCTAGCCGCAGTCGGTGTCATCTCTTCTCACGAAATAACAATGTGGAGTTCAAAATATTGCGGAATCCAGGGGAGATTTTTATATCCTCCATGCTCTGCAATTACTTCCTTATCCTATCCACCATCTAAACTGCATTTCTCCAGTTGTGTGAAACTAAATTGCAGGCGCAGAGTGAATCCACATTATCATATTACCTCTATTTCTGGTCCTGCACACAGTTTTACGCCAGATTTTTTTTTCCAGCATTTTACTGGCTACATTTTTGTCTGGTTTACTATCCTCATGTTTACCGCTGCAGGGATGTTGCGTCACATCCTGAACAGCATAATGCCCGTTCAGCAGTATGGCTGGAGGGCCAGAGTTAATGCAGCCTGGGCAAAATCTGTGCCATGAGCTGGAATACACATTAACAACGCACATATTTTCACACCAATAATGATTTAATTCCATTACTGTACTGCATAGTCGTGTCTGGATTTTGCTACAATAATTTATATACTTTATCAGCAACTATTTTGACAATTAAGTCACTTTTCAAGCACCAAAGTGTTAAACATTTGCTGGTTTTTGCTTCTGGAATGGCACAATTTGCTGCTTTTCTTCATCACATAATAGTTAAAGCCATTTAATTTTTTTTTGTTTTATCTTGGGCTGTGTGCAAGGGCTTTTAGTTTTGTTTTTTTACCACTTTCTGGCATTTTGTCAACTAAACAAATCACTGATCTGCAAATTAATTAATAAGGAAAACACACTTTGCTTAGGTAAAGTGGTTGAATAAGTTATCTGATATTTGCAGCATAGAGTGCAGAGGTGTCAAACTCATTTTAGTTCAAGAGCCACATTCAGTCCAATTTAATCTGAAGTGGGCGGACCAGTAAAATCACAGCATAATAACCTATAAATAACCACAATTCGCTGCTGTGCCCTTTGTTTTAGTCCAAAAAAGTACATTCTGAAAATGTTGACATTCAAGGAATTATCTTTTTACAAACAACCTGAAATTTCTTAAGATAAATAAGTGCAATTTCAACAACATTCAGCCTCAGTTTATCATTTATACATTACAACTTCCAGATCACAGTGTCTACAAAGGCATAAAACATTTATTCATCTGGAAATGAATGATATAGTATTTTACTTTATGATCAAAACCACAGAAGTCAGACAAAAAACAACAAAAACAAGACAAAATATTATAAAATTACATGCAAAATGACAAAAACGAGATACAAAACAACAAAAAATGAGACAAATGACACGAAAAAAAACAAAAAAAGAGACAGAAATTTAGACAAAAAAATTACAAAGCGACAAAAAATTGGACAAACTAGCAAAATGCGACAACAATTACACAAATGACACAAACGAGACCAAAAATGAAAAAAGCGAGAAACAAAATGACAAAAAAGTAGAAAAATGATGCACAAAATAACAAATAAAGCAAAATACAAAATGACAAAGACAAAAAAACACAAGCGAGACAAAAAGGAAACACAAATAGACAAAACGAGAAACTAAACGGCAAAAGCATGAGACAAACAACAAAAGTCAGACAAGAAAAGAACCCGACAAAAACAAGACAAAATATTACTAAAATGAGACACAAAATGACACAAGAACAATAAGCAATCTCGTATTTTACTTTATAAACAACTTGTCATGGTCTAGAAATGATTTCAGATTTATAATTTGACAAATTTACAATCTGCAGTTAATGTCTTCTCTGGAATTTTTACACTTTACCAGGTCTTCCACATGTTTGACACCCGTTTTAACTACTACCATTAGATCGAGGCTTTCTCTTGAGTCCAACTTATTGTATATTCATGCACAAATGTATGTCGGAACCCACATTCAGGCACCGGTTTTTACCCTTGTTCCAGGTAAGCAAGAGGTTTCGGGGTCCAAAGAGGATTAGAGCAGGGCTGTATTGTAGTGTAGCATAAAAAGACCAACTCGTTAGCTACGCCTGTCCAAACCCTGAAACGGTGTCTCGAGGGCCCCATACTGTGGCGCTGACAAGACCCACTGTTCCCCCAAGCGGGCTGTTTCTCTCCAGCCTCCCAGGGCCGTGAGGGGACTCTTGGGGCTGTCTGCTCTGCTGTCACGTCGGCAGCTCAACAGAAAGTGAAGTCGGGGGCTTGAGATTAAATGCCGAACGACAAGAGCCAGGTACAGACTGATGGTCGACTCTAGATGGCAGGTTTAGTCGCAGTTAGAGTCAATAAAATCTGAGGAATTCGCCTGCGTGACTCACAAATAGTGGCAGAGACATTTTATGAACGGTGCAGAAGCAATCAGAATTTTATCCTTGCACTATAGCAGGGGTGTCAAATATGCGGCCCGCGGGCCAAAACCGGCCCTCCAGAGGGTCCAGTCTGGCCCGACTTTGTAAAGTGTAAAAATTACAGAGAAGACATCAACTGCAGATTGTAAATTTGTAAAACTACAAATTTAAAATAATTTCCACAGCATGATAAGTTGTTTCTAATAATAAAGTAAAATATTAGATTGTTGATTGTTCTTTTGTTTTGTGTCTCATTTTTGTAATATTTTGTCTTATTTTCGTTTTTTTGTCTGACTTTTGTCGTTTGTCTGTTTTTGTCGTTTTGTGTTTCCTTTTTGTCTCGCTTGTGTTTTTTGTCTTAATTTTGTCATTTTGTTTTTCACTTTATTTGTTGTTTTGTGTATCATTTGTGTTGTTTTGTGAGTTTTTTGGTCATTTTTTGTCTCATTTATGTAGCTTTCTATTTTTTTTTCTTTTTTGTTTGTTTCGCATGGTTTGTCTCATTTTTGTCATTTTGCATCTCATTTTTGTAATATTTTGTCTTGTTTTTGTATTTTTTGTCTGACATTTGTCTCATTTGTTGTTTGTCCATTTTTTTGGTTGCTTTAACTGTTTTGTCAATTTTTTTTCTCTTTTTTGTTTTGCATCGTTTGTCTAACTTTTTGTGACTTTGTTTCTCACTTTTGTAGTTTTGTCTTGTTTTTGTTGCTTTTTTCTTTTTTTGTCGTTTTGATAAAAAACTAAAATACTATATCCTTCGGTTCCAGATACCTGTGACTAAATGTTTTGTTCCTTTATAGATAAACTGTTATCTGGAAGTTGTAATGTGTAAATGATAAACTGAAGTATAATGTTGTTGAAATTGAACTTATTTTTCTTCACAAATTTCAGGTTTTTCATGATGTTTTGTAAAAAGTTCATTCCTTAAATGTGAAAATTTTCAGAATGGATTTTTTGCACTAAAACAAAGGAAAAATGTGGAGTTGTGGTTATTTATAGGTTATTATGCTGTGATTTTACTGGCCACTGGAGATCAAATTGGGCTGAATGTGGAACCTGAACTAAGATGAGTTTGACACCGCTGAGGTAAGGACACCTGTGGTGCCGCCGCAGGTAGCGTCCGCAGGCATTTACTACATTTGAAACAGTTTCTACTCCAGATTTTGGAGCAGCAGGCGCACACCCACACACTGATTAGTCACAGGGGACGGGCTGCAGAAGGACAGCCCAAACTCAGCTGCAAACACACATAGCAGGTGGAAGAAAACCAGCAATAATGACAAAAAGAAGATGAACAGGTGACTTAGGAAGACAGGATGATGGGAGGCGATATCTGGGAGGGCTCTCAAGTTAACTACTACACCCTCTGCTTCCTCCTGTCATCATTATATTAAGTCCAACGCTAAGAGCAGAGCGCTGGGGTACCCCTGATTTACATTCATGAAACAGCAGCACAGGGAGCAAGCGGTCCGTCTCCTGCCTCTTTACAGCCATTATGCTGACAAAAGCCGACTGCTGCCCTAATTAATTTTCCACAGCGCAACGATTTGGATTTATCGACTGTTTACATGCCACGCGCGCCTATAAGTATCAATTAATTTTCCTAATACTGATTATTGAGTGAATACGTCAACCCCTCACGTTGTTAAACTGCTCAAGAGGTGAGCTTAGAAAAGCAACGATAATTTAAGATGATGTGGAGTTTCCTGATTATTACGTTCCATCAATAATCCCACAAAACAAACTAACAACTCATCAGTCAGTGTCAGTTTCTGAGGTAAAAGCAGCTACCTTTCCTTTCCTTCGTCAACTTGAATAATGAGTGTTCCTCGTCGTTTTACTAAATGAGAATTAAAACTAAACACTCAGGCTGCCGCTTGTCTGGTAAATGCAAATGTGAAAATGCAAATCGGAATATAGTCTCTAGGCCGGGGGTGTCAAACATTGACAAGACATTAACTTCAAATTTGTAAAACAATAAATTTAAAGTAATTTCTAGACCATGACAAGTTGCTTTGGCCATCAAGTAAAATACTAGATTGTTTTTTTTGTCATTTTATGTCTCATTTTTGCCATATTTTGTCTTGTTTTTGTTGTTTTTTGTCCTTTTTTTGGTCTGACTTATCGTTTTGTTTCTCGTTTTTATCGTTTTGTGTTTCATTTTTGTCTCACTTGTGTTTTTGTCTTATTTTTGTCGTTTTGTTTCACGCTTTTTCATTTTTTGTCTCATATGTGTTGTTTTTCCATTTTTTGTCGCTTTTGTAACTTATTGGTAAAATTTTTTCTGTTTCATGTCGTTTGCCTCATTTTTTGTCGTTTTGTGTCTCATATTTGTATTGTTTTGTCTTGTTTTTGTTGCTTTTTGTCTGACTTTTGTCATTTGTCTCACGTTTTTTTCTCTTATTTTTCTCATTTTGTGTTTTACTTTCATCATTGTTTTGTGTATCATTTTTCGGTTGGTTTGTTTCTCGCTTGTCATTTTTTTGTCACTTTTGTAACTTTTTTGTCTTTTTTGGGGGGTAGTTTGTCTCATTTTTAGTCATTTTGTTTCTCGCTTTTGTTGTTTTGTGTCTCATTTTTGTAATTTTGTCTTTTTTAAAAAAAATCTTTTTTTAAAAGTAAAATACTACATCATTCAATTCCAGATACCTGTGACTAAATGTTCCTTTGTAGACACTCTGTGATCTGGAAGTTGTAATGTGTAAATGATAAACTGAGGCTGAATGTTGTTGAAATTGAACTTATTTTTCTTAAGAAATTTCAGTTTGTTCATAATGTTTCATAAAAAGACAATTCCTTAAATGTGAACATTTTCAAAACGTACTTTTTTGTTTGACACCCCTGCTCTAGACGGTAACAGCTTTGAGTAACGAACCCGGTCACACACTGACTGCACACACACGCACGCACACACACACCACACACACACACACACACACACACACACACACACACACACGCACACACACACACATTTCCCTCCGCAAAAGCAGTTATTATTCCGGAGCTCCTGATAACACCCTGTCTGTGAATGGACGGAGGAGCCCGGGCAATAACACACACTCACAGAAATGATAATACACCATTATGAAGCTGTTTATACACACATTCACACCCACACACTCGGCTGGAGCCCACCTGTGTTCGGAGCACCAATGCTGGACTTCTATCACCTAAATTATCCGTCTTGTAAAGTAGCTTCCCACACATTCCACCTGCCCTCTCCCCTCCCATGCTCTGCTCCTCCATCCCTGTGCAGCCCGGCTCCTATCTTATCACGCTCAAGGTCTCGCTGGCTTCGGCCCAGAGTCTTGAACAGGGGGCACCAACTTGGCAGACAAGGACTGCGGTATGTTTGGCAGTGTTTTTCCAGGCCTTTGTACACAGAATGATTAAAAGGGAGCCAAGGGGTGCATTCACTCCTCTCTGCTCAGGAGGAGGTATCTGTGATGGTTCTCAACTACAAATGACATGATCAGTGCAGAAATAAGACAGACAGGATGGAGTAAACACACACAGAAACACACATGATTTAGGGGAATTATTACGCTGTCCCAGACTGTGGAATTATCTGGGTTGTGAACATTATTCAGCGACTGCAGCAACACAACAGGAAGGCATCAAATATTAATGAAAAGCACATTTTCTCCCTCTCCAAAGAAATCAATTCACTAATGAGCTACTCACCAGCCACTGAAGTCAGGAGTATCGCCAGGCAAACCCCAAATTTAGCGAGTGATTTCATCGTGATTCGGCCCACAGCCATGACAGTGTACAATGACTTTGGTGTGGAAGTTGGAGCGCCTCCAAGTGTGTATTATTATTATTTATTTTTTTCTTCTTCTTCGCTCTGGTCCTCTTCACTTTGTCCTCACGTCAGCTCCAGAACTCGGACCGCTCCGGCAGGCTCGGAACAACACATCGAGAAAAGATGCGAAAATAAGGTGCCGTTGTGTTGGGGTGGTGCGGGGGGTCCACTCGGTGTTATCTGATAACCAATTAACCGTCAATTAAAGTTCACTTCAGTCCCGCTTTCGACTCCAGCACACACCGGACGGATGAGCCAAACGGCTAACTTGTTTGGCGGATCTGCCACCCGCAACCAGCCAGCGAACAACGTCCATATCTGCTAGCTAACATGCTAGCTGCCTAGGGCGACTGTCTGGCACTACAAAACTTAGGCAAAGAGGGTAAATATCTCCAAAAATACCCCACGCATTCGTCTAAATACGAACCATTCTCGCTTGTACACTTTGTAAAACCATCCACCCTTCCGTTACTACGGCCGGGAATCTGACACATTAACGTTTAGCCAATTAGCTCGGAAAGGTTCTTGAAGCTAACCGACGCTAGCCTCACAGCTAGCCAGTTAGTTCTCCGCGTCCCTTCTCATTTCACGATCTCCGTTACAGAGGGGAAGAGGGGAAAAGATGATAATTTAGAAGTCGTCGGCGCCTATAGTGAGCGTTTCTGGTGTGCGGCAGACGGAGATCATTCCTTCGGTGCTGACAGACGGCGCAGGGAGGAGATGGATATCTCTAGGTCTGATCGGGGCGGCTGGGAACGCCTCGTTTGCAGGCTCGTCTGGACCGCTCGTCTCCGGTATCAGGTTGCTGTAGGTTGGGTTGTTGGGGGTGGAGGACGGTCCTGCTCGGCCAGGAGGGGGGACGCAGCGCCGCTGTGCCGCAGACTGTGGATACGACAGCCTGGGAAAACACGCTCCATGCAGCTCCGTGCAAAAAATGTGTTGTTTACTGCTCAGATTAGCGTTAGCATGCAGCAGGAGAAAGATAAAATGCTGCTCTAATTCAGTAATAACGCAATAATAATGCATTATTGGTGTATAAAGCAAAGCATTAAAGAAAAAAAAACATGCTACTAGTTGTTTGCTACCCAAAATATGCGTATATGGTATTTTTACTTGAAATATTCCCTTACCATTTAATATTTTCCTTTAGTATTTAAGTCAGGGGTGTTGTTTCACGTCATTTTTGTTATTTTGTTTCTCACTTTTGTCACTTTGTCTTGTTTGTCATATTTTGTCTTATTTTTCTCGTTTTTGTAGTTTTGATCATAAAGTAAAATACTACATCATTCAATTCCAGACAGCTGTGACTAAATGTGTTCCTTTGTAGACACTCTGTGATCTGTAAGTGTAAATGACAAACTGAGACATAGTGTTGCTGAAATGAAATTTATTTATCTTAAGAAATTTCAAGTTGTTCATATTGTTTTATAAAAAAAACAGTTCCTTAAATGTGAACATTTTCAGAATGTACATTTTTTCACTAAAACAAAGAAAATATTTGGAGTTGTGGTTATTTATAGGTTATTATGCTGTCATTTTTCTGGTCTGGCCCACTAGAGATTAAATGTGGCCCCTGAACTAAGATGAGTTTGACACCCCTGGTTTAAGGCATTAATAGTTACTCACTTATTAATGCTGCTTTACTGCCCCTGTGTGGTTAGACAGCTTTTAGTTTAAGTGGTCAGTTATCGTGATTATTCCAGTAGGTGGCGATGTTGGCATGCGTGTGACGGAGCAGAGAGCTTTTTGCCGTTATATAACGTCAAAAACAGCATATTGTGCCTCTAAAATACTTCATGTTTCTTGTTTTATATGTGCGCAACAACTGCGGCATTAACTGCTATCCAAATCAGCGATACCTGTAAAATTCCTGTTATTGTTATTATTAATATGTAGTGAAGTTTTCTGCATATAATCTGCTCATACAGTGGATGGATCTGTTGGTGTCCAAAAGCACGTTATTTACACTGAATAAGGGGGCGTGCCAGTTTGCGCAAGGGGCATCCGCAGATGGGACAGAGCTCAACGGGCTGTCCACGTTCCTCACCGTGTGCTGCTGATCACTGTCGGGTATTCTGTGCCTACTATAAAGACAGAGCTAGAGTGTATGAAGTGCAGCAGATGCGTAATGGCAGGATAAAACAGCAGCAGCGTGCCTTTACGCACGGCGAACCATCGTCCGCTGCGCCAGTTCGGGACGGTCCTCGCCTGCTCTCCTCAGAACCCGGCTGTCTGATGAAAGCTGGACTGACATGATGGCTTCTGCTTCTGCTCCACCTGAGGCGAGGAAGTTTACTCGGGGGCTCAACAAACCGGGCACCGCCGCAGAGCTGAGGCAAAGCGTCTCCGAGGCTGTCAGGACATCGGTGTTGGTGGTGAGTGGGCAAAACTCCGCTGTCTGCTTTCCACGCACACAACAAGGCTGATAATTAAACACTGCATGATAGAGCAGAACGTTTTTGAGGCTTTAATTCTTTCCAAGGGGAGGTCAGAAGCTAGATTCAGTCACACAACAGGAGTTATTTGTCTCCTGAATCATTAAAACAAATGTTACTTCTTGAGAAAAAAAACATTTTATATATTTGCAAATTGCTGCAGTCATACTGTCACTTCTTGGTGCGCATTTCCCATGTTCAACTCTTGTTTCAACTTTCTCAAAGAGGTTGCCAGGTAACTGAAATATACACCGCCAGCTCTACTAATGAGATGAAAAACCACACACACACTTCTTCAGTACGTTCTGTTATCTGACCCCCTCAGGTGCACCTTGCAACCAGATAGGTTTGACAGAAACAGCCAAGTTATGACCAAGTTAAAAAGGAACAAAGACACATCCTGCTTGTAGTTTTTACTGTATGTCAGATCTGCTTCATGTAGACTGTCTGGTACATGAACTGAGTAGGAAAAAAGTGCTGTATAGTCTTTATTCACACCTATGATCAATGTGACTCTTTTTTTCTCTGCATGTAATAGCTTGTGCTGTCAATTTGACCTGATGATCCTCAATGAATGTCATCAAAAAGAACAGATATTTTAGTGTCAGCTTGTGTCCACCATCTTTAATTTCAGCAGTTTCCAAGAAACCTTGAAAAGTCTTCTTCGGTTCTTTGAAATCTTCTGGTTGAAAGATTAATCTTTATCATCTTTAAGAACCGACGTCCTTGAGATCCACAAAAAGAGAAGTGCAGTTGCTTTTTACTGGAGCTCTTTGCACTTCTCTGTCGACTTTTCAAATACAGGTGAAATCGGAGCAGTAAAAGCCAGAATATCTTTCTTGTTTCAGTAGTGTATGTAGCACTAGTTACAGTTCAGATTGTCTCAAGACGCTTCACAGAACCCATGTGTCTGAATCACAAAGAGTCAAGCTTGAAAACAACATATTTCCCATCATGTAACCAATGGTATATTTGGTTTAGACCCTCCTGTCCTGATTAATTCCCAACTTATCACACCCGTCCATGTGTAGCTTGTAAAGCAGCCTGTCTGGTATATATATGCTATAATAGTGCCTCTGGAGCCATAGAAGACATACTCCTCATTCTGAGTAGGTCTCCCCTTTCCGAGGTTGTGTACTTGCATGGAGTCCTTTAACCCCGCTTTAGGCTGAATTAGCAAAAATTTCTCTGTACTTTAAGCTATCAGAGACTACTTTGTACCTTCATCATAGATCACAATCTATGAATCTGGACCCCATTATGTGCCAGTGAGTAAAACGCCTCCTCTACCTCTATATTTGACTCTATGCTTTTAGTGCAGCTGTTTTGCCCCTCCATTTTTACATGCAGCCGACGTGCTGGTATGGCCAAAACAAATACATTTATAGTATACTGAACATCAGAGCATTCATTGGTGCTGAGCTACAGTGTAATGTAAACCCATCAGACTGGTTTTGCACGTTTAAAGTAAAAAAAATAAAAAATACAGGAATGAGAATGTTTTGTAGAGGACGCACAGATAATAATTATAATACAAGAAAAGAATCTGTTAGTTCGTCCTAATCTTCATCTCCACGCTCGGCAATTATGTCACAGTAACCTATTAATTCCATCTTAGCCCACAGTGTGTGGAGTGGCATAATGGATGCCAGATCACATCCCTGGGTTGTATTTAATAATGGATGAGATGATGGTAGGTGTCCCGACTATTTTTAAACTTGCCCTCTTTCTCCTTTGTAGCTTGGTATTGCACTGAGTACCCAGGGGAGCATCAGTTATGAGGATCTGCATATACAGTGTAGCATCTAGATTCCAGAGAGAGGGCAGTCAAAGTTGGACATCATAGTTACTGGAGGCGTGGCTGACTGTCTCAGCTATACCTTAGTAAGTGAAGGCCAAGCAGTAGAGCAGTAAAGACCGCTCTGCAGTTTTAATAATCACTTCCAACTTTGGGAAATGCTTGCTTGGAGGTTTTATACGTCTTACTGCCCGTTCCCTGCCTCACTGTAAAAGTAGGTTGACTAATTTCCTCACGCATACACGCTAGAAACAACGCATACTAATACCTAAAACCGGCCCTCCAGAGGGTCACATCCGGCTCATGCGACAACTTTGTAAACTGTCAGAGAGAAGACATTAACTGCAAATTGTATATATGTAAAACTAGAAATGTAAAATAACTTCTAGACCTTGATCATAAAGTAAAATACTAGATTGTTCATTGTTCTTTTGTCATTTTGTGTCTCATTTTTGTCATATTTTGTCTTGTTTTCATTGCTTTTTGTCCTTTTTTGTCATTTGTTTCATGTTTTTGTCATTTTGTGTTTCCTTTTTGTCTCCCTTGTTTGTCTACTTTTGTCATTTTGTTTCTCACATTTGTCATTTTTCGTCTCATTTGTGTAATTTTTTCGTCATGTTGTTGTCGTTTTGTGTTTCCTTTTTGTCTCCCTTGTGTTGTTTGTCTACTTTTGTCGTTTTGTTTCTCACATTTGTCATTTTTCGTCTCATTTGTGCCATTTGTGCAATTTTTTCGTCACGTTTTTGTCGTTTGTCCTTTTTTTTCTTGCTTAGTAAGTCATTTTTTGTCTCCTTTTTGTTTTGTTCCGTGTCGTTTTGTGTATTTGTGACATATTTTGTCTTGTTTTTGTATTTTTTTTGTCTCACTTTTGTTGTTTTGATCATAAAGTAAAATACCGTATCATTCGGTTGCAGATGACTAAATGTTTTGTTCCTTTGTAGACACTCTGATCTGGAAGTTGTAATGTGGAAATGCTTAACTGAGGGATAATATTGTTGAAATTGAACTTATTTTTCTTAATAAATTTCAGGTTGTTCTTAATATTTTGTATAAACATAATTCCTTAAATGTAAAACAAAGGAAATATTTAGAGTTGTGGTTATTTATAGGTTATTATGCTGTGATTTTACTGGTCCGGCCCACTTCAGATCAAATTGGGCTGAATGTGGCCCCTGAACTAAAATTAGTTTGACACCCCTGCCATATTGTGTCTTTTCTCTGTATGTTTTTGCTTGTTTGTGTATGAGATTCAGCTAACTCTTCTCTCCTGTGCACCGTTTCCTCCTAAAATAGACTCTCAAACGTGAAACACTAACCTTGTAATGTGCCTTCTGATACCTTAATACCAACTGCCATTTTTAGTTAGTTAACACCAGCGGTTTGAACTGTGAAACTCCACTTAAGAGTCAACTCCACTCCGGAGGATTTGCTCTGATTAGAGCATATAAAAACCTGGTGGAGATAATCTGCAGATTTGCAGATGCTTTTGCATTGCTGACCTATATCTGTGTCATGATACAGGAGCTGCGATGGAGCTGTGCATTCAGTCTTCTGCTGGGTTTTGTGGTCCAGAGTAGCTGCTGCTGTTAGCTGAGACTAGGGCTTTTCTGGCTGTGTGGTTTCCATGCCGTCTTTATTTAGGCTACCTCATGCCTCATGGTGTTATTACCACCCTTGAGCTAGAAGAAACCTCTACAACCGATCCTGAATGTGTGTGTTTTACTCTCATTTGCCTGAATGTGATTGCCCAACTAGTTTCTTCTGTAAGCATGATCAAAAACAGCAAATTTCAACACCACCACATTAATCAATTCCTTCTTTATGACGATTTTGATAAGTTGCCAGTTTGTGCCAAATTCAGAAAAACAGGCCTGTCATCTCTCTTCATGGCCTACAGGCTCAGAAATGAGTCTGTTCTTGTTTGAGTGCCACCTCATTTTTATTGGATAGTTGCTGCATGTTTTTGTTCATCTACATGGCCCGCAGTGTTGATTTTAGTGAGTATGTAAGGGTGGTTTCAGCTCATTGCAACATCTTTAGTGTTTTAGGATTTCTTTTCGTTGTTTATTGTTGGAATTGTTTAATGTAGCAGACAATGGTATTAAAATTCAAGTTTCTCTCTCTCTCTCTCTGGCAGTTCAATATATTTTCCCTAATTACTGCGTCGTTACTGTACAAAAAGTCTCTAAAAATGTGGAAAAGTTCTTGTCCTGAATGCATACAGCAAACAGATTCCAAGCAGGTTTTTAGTACAAAACAAACTGTACTCAGAGCAGACAATATGCATAATAAATATGTTCAGTGTTTGAGTGTGCTGCTGTTGACAGACACAGTTCCCCCACAATGCAATGCAAAGAGAAGAACAGAAGAGCTGCTCACAGCGGATAAACATTACCATAAATTGTGGGTGGTGGTGAGACAGCTTCAGAGAGACTTTGGAAAAGCTAAAAAAATGAGCGTTACATTACAGGTTTAATGTTTACCGTGTTCATCTTGTTAGTTTAGCTTGTTAGCATTAACAGCTGCCAATTCTTCAAGAAAGGCAGATTAAGTATTTACAGGCACAATCAGTTGGATAAACTGATGATAGGACTGGATGACAAGGTGAAGATTTGTTACAGTTAAAGGGAGTCCTCGACTTACGTCAGAGTTCCGTTCCTACGTCCTTCATCTTCTGTCTGAACGCCATGAAGGCTGGTCATTACCTTAAATTTCTCTTAAGTCTAGATTACTGTAACTCATTACATTTGGATGTTCAGGCCTTAATGTCTTGTCTGTAGCTAGTATAGAATGCTCCTGCAAGACTCCTAAGTGGTATATAAAAAAAGAGAGTGTAACACCTATATGTCTATAAGGTCTTTGCTGTTAAATACAACATTTTTTACGTCCCATTCTCCACCTGAATTCCTCTTAGGTCCTCTGAAAAGCTGACATCCGCTGCTCTATGATGGAGGCTAGTGATTACGGCATATCTTACCTTTGTAGTAGCAGCACCAAAACTTAGGGTTTGCCTTCCTCTTTCAGCCAAATGTTCCTGCTCTATTTACCTTCGAAAAAAATCTCAAAACATATAAGTTTTAATGGCATTTGGTTGCTCTTTGTTTTCTTATTATGAAGGGATTTTATATTTATTTTATTTTAGATATCGATCTTACAAGTTGTTATCGTGTTTGCCTTGTTTTTTTAGTATTTTATATTTATTTATTTTCTAATTTTTTGTTCGCTTTATTCACATTGCCTTATAACTGCACAAGACTTTTTCCTATAAACTTGATTTTTTTTACATGTGTATGCTCAGCTTTGCCTCTCATGAGTAGAAATAATCTTTACTAATATTATGCAATTATATATGGTTTATGGAAGACAGCATTAGTGAATTCATTGTGTTTGCGTATCATTGTGTAATCTTTTTGAAAGGATGAAATTAATAAAGGGTAGCAGAGGCTGACTTTTAGTCCCTTATACTAGAGATAAAAAGGTCAGTCTTAACTGTGTAACCTACATTTCCCATAATGCACTCAACTGCATATTTGTTTAGACTCCATGCTTCAAGTTTATAATGCTTTTTTAAAAAAAATTAAGCTATAATAAACCTAGTGACATCACCCCATTGCAATGACATCATCAGGATTATTTTCTAGGATTTGACAAAGAGCCTCCAAAGCCACATATAAATACGTCATAAAGCTGTTTTCACAGCCTTTTAGAACTTCCCAGATTGAGTGAACCGGCTTTTATGTGTAAAATTTGTAAAAATGACCCCATATGCCATTTATTAGAAATGGCTGCACGTCTTTTAAAATAACCATGATTAACAAAACAGTTGACATTTCAATCAGCAGTGCAGCTGGCTCTGTCTGCCAAAATTGGGCAGTGACCATAAAAATTTCCTCTGACCCAGTTGACACAATTGCACATCCAGTTCTGTGTAAATGTGTAAAAATAGACATTTAGTGTGGAAAAAACACTCACGGTCTCTTCAGCTGCCACGGAATCATTCCTATGAAAGTTAAGCAGAAATAGGTAGAATTAGAGCACATCAACCAAGCGACCTAGTTAGGACACGATCTAAACAAAGGCAGCAGCATTTCACTTTACTGCTCAGCCACGAGGAGTATTGAATATTGCTAAAACTGTGCCTGGACAAAGTTTTTCCCTTTTGAAATACCTGCAGGCCTTTCATGAGATATCCAATACACACATCACATGAGCGTAACCCAGATTCTGCTCTAACATTCTTTATTGTTAGCCTGAATTTAGGTCCCGATGAAACTGTTGGCACATTTTTCCTGAGATGAAGAGAGGAATCACAGTTGGGTTTGCACTAAAAGCACAATTGGAGGACTATCTGAGCCCCTTTACATGATCCGGCAGCACGTACGTGATCCCTCTGCTCAGTGAGACATGGCGACATGCAGTTTCAAATTATACATCATGTTCATTTAACAAAAGCCAAGTCATTATAATCAGAGCTTGTGGCCTGGTCTGGAATATCTGTCATATTATTTTAGTAATCTGTCTTTCAGCACATCTTCCTATAGCCTACTTTTCATTCCAAGTGGTTGAATTTTGTCACATCCCACTTAAAAATGGAGGCATTTTACCATATGAGCAAACCTTCACAGGCTTTTATGTTGTGTACAATGTGATATACTTGTAGTCGTGCCCCTTATATGTGCAGAAATATAAGATCTTGTGAGTGGTAACATTTTCTACTGCGTTCTACTTTTATTCCACTTGTAAAATATTATACTAGATATTGTAATGTTAGATTGAGAGTTACTCTAGAAGCGGCCTGTGGGAGGCAGCAGTGATGCATGTCTTTTCTCAGTCCTCAAGGTACTGAGCATAGACTGTATCTTGTTGGAATTTAAAAACATACAAACAAAGAATTAAAGTTAAAAAAGGGATTAATTTAGCCGTTCACCATGTAAATCTTTAGACAAATCTGCTTTGGTTTATTCTGCCTTCTTTGGTGATGAGAAAAATGCTGACATGCAGTGGCATGAGTGAATGCCATTCACTAAAAAGTGGGATTTCTCTGAAAACCGTGGCTCGTTGCCAGGAGACCAACCTGAAGCTCTCTTTTATATGTAATTACTGTCTGTTCTTTCAGAATAAAAGCTAGGGTCGTGTCAATGGTTCACCCCATTTAACAGGAGGAGTAAAAATCTGTGTTTTAACTCAGCCTGCCTGTGCAAAAAACATCATGTGTTTGTACTACACTGTTTTCTCAATCTGAAGAGCATCTGAGAAGGACATCATGTTTGCTCTGCTGAGTGAAAGAGGGTTTTCTTATTTTATTATCAAACAGCACTTGGGAACAGATGATGAGCAGCTTTTATGGATCGTGGTAAAATAATTTTGTGGTCAAAGGCAACATCTCCCAGGTTTGCAGAGGCCTGTGTGAAAAGGTTATTGGGTGCATTACTGGGTGCCGTTTGATTTAATTAGAGTAATGCACTCTGTTAGGAACAGACCTAATACATTATGATGCTGTCATTAGGAGAATGCTCCAGAAGCTTTTGGAATAAGTCTCTTAGTTCCAGCTGTTGTCAAGTTTCTTTTAGTATTTATATTTTGTCAGTGACTTCACAACTTTAGGCGTTCCAGTATTTTTTATCAGTTTGAAATGCTTCCACTGCCAAATTTTATTAACAAGATTTCTTTTGTGCCTTTTGTGCCATATTATCATAGTTTTTGATCTCTTTAAGCATTTCTTTACTGTTCCCATGCTTCCACGTACATCTACGTCATGGTTTTTCTTGCTTTTTTCTATTGTTACCCATTTTGCTGCATCATTCGATTAAAAGTAGGTGAGTGTGTCAACCGCTGATGAAATATTTACAGCAGCCACCAGCGAGAGGCTGACGAAAATCCAGAGGATTGCTCGTATGCGCGGTTAAATTAGCCTCAGAAAAACAAGCCAGTGTGCGTCCAATTTGTTTCTGGGGAGAGGATGTGAGGATGCGGAGATGTTAATTAAATCATGATTTGCGGGACGCCACCAGGTTCGTCCTGGTTGTCCTATGACGCACCGGACTTGATGGATCGATCCAGCGAAGTGTTAATGGCTAAGTGCCTGGCAACACAAGGTCAAGAGAAGTTAAATCATTCATTTTTATGCCTTCAAGAGCGTTTAAATAGCGTCTGCAACATGACTGCATCTGTTGTAATTTCACCGTCACTGAGAGAAAGAGTGAAACTGGGAGGGTGAGTCTGTGCTGGTAACAGTCTGCTTGTACTGTTGACAAAGCATGCCGAGTCAGAGAAATGACTAAGCTGCAAGAGTGAGGGGAGGGAGAGAGCCTGCTGGGAGAGAGAAAGAGAGCGAGGGAGGAGAAGGCATGAGTGAGAGATGGCAAGGCTGAGAAAAGAGCGAGCCAGAGAGAAAGCAGAGAGAGCCCGAGCATCCTTATCCCCCAGCAGAAGGAGGAAGGAAGGAAGAGGAGTCGGAGAGTCGACGCCCTGCTTCGACTGAACGAGCAGCTCCACGAGCTCATCCCTCATCCTCCCATCCCTGCTGAGCAGCACACAGAAGGATACAACCCAGCAGCTCTCGCAGTGCTCCGCCTGAGATTCGCTTTCGAAGATAGCAGCTGAGTTTCGGGCAGAATGATTGGGAAGATCAACTGATGTAAGACCTGCCGCTACACCTGTAACAGGACATTTTCTACATGTGTGGAGGAAGTTGAGAGGCAGAAGTTGGGGGCTGCTGCATCTGCCTGGAGCTGTGATTGAGGTTTTCCTGCATGGTGGCTGCCGGTGTTTGGTGACACCATGGGATGCACCACCAGTGTGGTTCTGCTGGAGGGGCTGCGCTCCATCCTGGAGAGGAACTGTGGCTACATCAAGGGGGCGGTGGAGCTGGGATTTGTAGACGAGGAGGAAACACCGAGTCTGAGGGGATCTCAACTCTGGATTCCCACCACTGCTCTGGTAAACCCTGCTTCCAAATATATTCTCTGTACCGGGGGTGTCAAACATGCGGCCCGCGGGACGACTTTGTGAAGTGTAAAAATTACAAAGAAGACATTAACTGCAGATTGTAAATTAGTAAAACTATAAATTTAAAATGATTTCTAGAACATGACAAGTTGTTTTGATCATAAAGTAAAATACTAGATTGTTCATTGTTTTTTTGTTGTTTTGTGTCCCGTTTTTGTAATATTTGTCTTGTTTTTGTTGTTTTTTTGTCTGACTTTTGTCGTTTGTCTCATGTTTTTGTCGTTTTGTTTCTCGCTTTTGTCGTTTTGTTTCCTTTTTGTCTTGCTTGTGTTTTTTTGTCTTTTTAACATTTTGTCGCTGTCTTGTGTGTCATTTTTGTCATTTTGTGTGTTTGCCACACAGAATTACAATGACTTTAAAACTGTAGGTTAAAGTTTTAAGTTTTCATGTATTTTCATATAACGTGTCTTTCTTAAGGATCGAAACTAGGTAGAAAAAATTAATAACTTCCAGTTTGAGGGGAGATCCATCGAATTAAACATGAGTTACTGCACAGATCAGCAGAATATGGGCTAATCATCTCCCTAATAGACTCCCCTGAGGAACTACAGCTAGAAGTCCAGTACATCACCGCCTTCTATCACACAGTTGTGCTGCACATCAAAAGGATTAGATTCAGCTGCAAGAACGTGCATGTCTCAGGCCTTGCACGAGTTTACTTACACTGAGCGAGAAATGTGAAATGTGGCTATTTCAGAGTTGTTTTTTTAGCTGTCTTGTCCTGCACGTGAATTTATGCACTGCTACATTAAGCTACTTCCCTTAAGTTGGCTCCATTTGCCAGCAGTCAGCCCGTTGTTAAGCTAAAGAGATTTAATGGACAATCAATAGCGAGGGGCTTAAGTAGGATTGGTTGTGTAAGTCAAGGAAATCACTATAAACCATTATCACTTTTAAATGCAGCGTTTTCTTTTACAGCCATCATTGGCTGCCCAACCATTTCCCATAAAAACAACACTTGCATAGTTTGTTTTTCTGAGTAATTAAGATAAGAAATGCATAAAAGGAAGCCTAAATAGACAAAAAATGTTCTGAAGTTGACCTCTTCAGTTCAGTCTTCAGCCTTAACCTTTCTTTTGCATGAGATTTTTGGATTATAAAGAGTTACAAACTGGTTTTAGATCTTTAGTATTTCTCCATAAAATAAAATATTCATGACTAAATGAGCAGCAATAGCAGTTCGGGTGTGGAAGCGTCGTGTGTGTAATGAGATGTAATGAGCGAGGGCTGGATCTGAACGATGATATCATAATGACCTGCCAATCACAAGGTAGCCCGACCCTGACATATACCCTGCCTGATCCTCTATTTCACTCTAAATGGGACCATAATTTACTAAATTAACCTCATACTGTCTTGAAGGAGATTTGAAATTATGATTTGAGACTATAAACTACCAGATGAAAGAAAGAAAACAAGTTTAACTTACAGATATAAAGGTGTTATGGGCTTTATCCACAGTACAAACCCCACTCCCCACATAAAAGTCTTCAGTCTAATCCACTGCATCCTAGTCTCATTGCAGACTTTATTTTTATTCATACTAAGTCAACTTCTCAAGGTGAAATGACCTGTGATTGACCGAGAAGGTGCAAAAATTAGGTTTCCTTCCAATTTGAGTCATTTATCAGCCTGATAGTTATAAATATAGATACTACTGTGGCATGTTCGTTGTGTTGCTCTGTTTATTTTTATCGGTTTATATTTTTGGAGTGTGAACTGCTTCACAGAAAAGGTCTGTAAACTAGACTCTGTGTTACAAATATGTCTATTAATGTCAATAAACAGATTTTGCCCCATTAGCAGCCAAGCTATCTGCTAAAAGTTAGCAAATTTAATGTAGTTAGTAAGCAAAGCGCTAACATGCCTTTCAGACAGGCTTCTTTAATCAGCCACAATAGTTTAATTGGTCATCATGGCATGAAAGCAGTAAAAACCTGCATTAGTTAACATGTTTGCTTATTGCTACTTATTAACTTAATTAGTTCAGTCAGTAACAGGACATTATTTGCACATAGTTGATCAAAATGCACATTTGTATCACTGACCTGCATTGAAGCCACAAATTATTCATACCCCTAACAAATTTTGATTTTAAGCTGCTTTTATTCAACCAGCAAGTTGTTTTTTGATTGGAAATGACACAGGTAATAAGAAAAAGTAATAAAAAAAAAAAAGTAATAAGATGATGTACAAGAGTCACCGTTGTGGAAAAAAAAATGTTTCTCAGCTTTTATTTACACTTAAAAATAACTAAGTTAAAATTTGCGAGCGGTATGAATAGTTTCGGGCTTGACTGTATATCTCTGACATTCATCCATAGTATTATTTACTGACTATTTTTGTTAATGGCTATTGTCCAGCTACACTGAGACCAGCTCCGAGCATACTATTGTGGTTTAGAATCAACATCATCCATTGGAAGAAAAAAAAAAGATTGAATACATACATATCTGTGTGTTCCTATGGACTAATCTCTTGCAGGGACTTTCTGCTCTTCAGCTGATGTTGAGCTGAGCTCTCAGCACCTCTGGGAGCTCTGACATCATTCAGACTTCGGGAACTCCCCTCTCTCATATCATTTCTAACTTGTCCCACATGTTTTTCGTTGCGCTGCCTGTAGGTACGGTCATATTATACTGACCAGAAGACAGACCACTGAGCTGCTCTTTGGTTATTTGATTAAAGGATTTTCTGCATTTGTAGTTTGAGAAAGTGGCTTTGTGACAGCTGAGAGTGAGTTTTAGGTTAGGGAGCTACCTTGCGTTTGATTACTGCATCTGTTTACAGTCTGAAGGGGAAGTTTCCCTTCTTTTCAGGCAACACCCTTACACTTTCTCTCTCAGGAGCGCCTGTAGCGATGGTTGGCTCCCAAACATTACGTCAACCTGCCCTGATGCAATTCTCCACTGACTTGTGCAACGATCTGTGTCTTTATGTGTCTGTGTGTGTGTGCAGGCCTCTTGGGAAGGGTGTGGAAGGCTCACCAGTCCTAATTGGTTCAAGCTGTGTAGAAACAAATGGACGCCATCCTTCTCCTCCTCCTGCACTGTCTCTGACAACTTTTTGTTTTTTTATAAAGCTCTGATGCAGATGGCCCTGTTCACTAATTTGCTCTCCCTCCAATCAGACACATCCTCGTGGTATCGCTGGCATTGTAGCAGCGATAGTTCCAGAAAGCGTGATGGTGTGAGAGCTCTCCAGAGACGTGGGTGAATGAAGCAGGATGACCTCAGTGCAGCCAGGGTCTTGACAAGAGGCTGATTATCACGCTGAGCTGGTGACGCTGTCACTGAGGCCTCCGCAGCACGACAGCGATCCAGTCAGCAGTTCATTAGAGGGCGAGACCAGAGGACTGTCAGGTCTCAAGCCTGTATTAGCATCCTACTACTTCACCTCCGCATATCCTTTAGAACACACTGAGTTTCCATATTTAGTACCATCTCTAAGCCTTTTCCAAAGACCACAATTTGTCTCTGACCAAATTAAATATTTGAATCCTGTGCTTTGTAGAAAACCAATTTCATTGTGGTTCAGAAATTCTAGCACAGAGAAAACAAAGTCGTCGCTGACTATGATATCAGCTCTTTTGGATGAGTTTTCCTATTTGTTTAAAATGTAGGACGACACAGGAAAAGCTCCTAGATGTTTTCTGCAAGGTTTCATCTTATATGTGTTCGAGTTTCCTGATTTTATTCCATATTTATTGCCTGTTTTACTGGTTGTTTTTGCTTTTTATCGATTGATTAATTGTATTTTTATACCGTTGTCTAATTCAGTGACTAGGTGGGCTTCTGAGCTGTCCTTACTGGACATCTGTTAGTGTGTGATTGTGTTTGTGTATGGAATCATGAGAGTGCCATAATAAAAGATAAATCAGTGAAAAAAAAAAGGTAAATAAATGCGGAAATGTAAAGAGGAATAAAAAAATCTGTTTAAAAATAAGGAAATAACTATAAATATAAAGAGGACTAAATAAAAAAGAAATTAAAAAAATATGAAAATATTTCCCTTAGTAGTCAATACCTGATCACAGAATTCCTGCTTGGCGCTACCTCATAGACTGTAGAATAAAGATTACTATTTTGAGTTTGATTATTACCTTTATTATGCAGTCTATGGATCAGGTATTGATTGCTCACCTGGACAGAAAGCCCCTCCCAAAGCTATTTGATTGACAGCTCAGTCCATCAAGTAAAAGCAAAAGCAAAATGGAAAAAGCAAGGACAAAAGGAAAAATGAAAGGAAAAAACAAGAGGTAAAGGGAAAGCAAAGACAAATTTACCTTTATATTTCCATATTTTTTTATTTATTTCATTTTTTATTGCTCATTATATTTACACATTTATTCCCTGATGTTTTTACAGATTTATTTATTCTTTTATTTATTCCTCTGTGTATTTCCTTATTTTTTAACAGATTTATCTTTTATTAAGGCGCTCCTGTGATTCCATATTACCGCTGTCGTGGCAGTATGTCGTTCAAATGTAATCTGCTTTAACCTAGATAAGTGCCAATATTTTACAACCTTTGCTTTCCTGTGTTTTTGAAAGAAATTATTTCCCTCAGTGGTGCATTTCGGCAAGCCTCTTTGAAGAGGGTAAAGTTAAAACAACTTATGCAAATGACGAGAGAACCCTGCAGTACAAAAACGTAATACTCAGACATACACACACACTCGTCGGCCTTTGTGCTCTACAATTTTGTTAGGAATGATGGTGCTGAGACTGCAGCAGCAAGATGATGGCCTTTGAAGTCGTTCTGACCCGTGGCATGTCATCTCCACTCTCTGACATCCCACCTCCCCCTCTCTCAGTCTGCATGCACAAGACAGTCCCTACTTCTCAAACCGTGGAGATAACTGCCTGGATTATTAATTATGCGTGTTGAGTCAAACATTCTGCGGCTTGTAAACATCTGCGCGATTTTTGGAGTTATGTGTAAAAAATCCCTAAATTTAAAGCATTTGCATACATTTACCCACTGAAAACTTTAAATGTCATCATTGTGAAACACAGGCGCAGATGGAAGGCAGCGGTGCCTCCGTTGGTTAAAGATTAAAGGCACATGATAGTCCTCAGAGAGAGTGCTGGCACTGTGGAGAAACAAGGGGCAGCTCAAAGTGTTCCTCCAGCAGCGGGAGAGTATGAGTGCATCTGAGAGCCGGAAAAAGGGG
Source organism: Amphiprion clarkii (assembly GCA_027123335.1). Classification (NCBI taxonomy): domain Eukaryota; kingdom Metazoa; phylum Chordata; class Actinopteri; family Pomacentridae; genus Amphiprion; species Amphiprion clarkii. The sequence goes on along the minus strand of CM049590.1, from coordinate 1,730,099 downwards.
GAAGTGTGTTTTAACAGACCCTGCTGTGGGTGCTGGCTCTAGCGGATATGGGTTAGGAGCAGTTCAAAGCAGAGCAGAATATCAGTGGGGAGTAAAACTTTATCAACACAGATTGGGTGTCTAATTACTGTTACTGTGCCCACTGATACTTTATTTACGTAACCCCAACAGTAGCTGAATTCAAATACTTTGTTTTAGCCCATCACAAATCCAAAAAATGTCAACAAAACATTCCAACTTTCTTTTTCTTCTTCTATCAGCTTTTTTTTTGTATGAAGAACGCCAGCTTTTCTTCACTTGAATCATCAAAGTTACTCAATACAAAGAGCTCCTTTTTAAGGCAAATGTAAAGTAAATATAGGCAAATCCAGCTGTGATACGCGCCATTGCTTCTTTACTTAGCCTTCCTTCAGTGGTATAAAAAAGCACAGGGTAGAGCTAATAAGATAAGTAGTCTAAGCCAACCAGCAAACTCCAGAGCTAAAAAATGGAGCAAACGCAAAATTACCAAAAACTGCACTTCCTTGAAAGGCCACTGGAGGCTTTCTCCAAAAGACAGTCAGTCTTCATATACCCCCATTTGAAAATATCCAACTTTATAGCAGAAATAAACATGTTTACAGCCTGGTACAATAAATGGTTTTGGTCTCTATAGCTAGTTTAACCATTTATGGTAACTGTATGTGGTGTGAATTTAAATATATCTGACCCCTTTTATGTGCATTAAGGGTTAAAGTTCTGCATTATTAAGGACGTGGCTGCTTTGAGTGGATGTCGTCACTGGACAGTCTCCACCTCTTCAATAAATTTTAGTCAAGAATTAGCTGGAAATTAGGAAGAGTCAGGCACTGAAAAGATGTCGATGGCTGGAGCCACAACACTGTGCCTCATCAGTGTGGTGGCTCACAGCTGTTCAGAAAACTTATGGGTGATGTTACGAAGAGTTTTGTCCATCTTTATATACAGCCAGAGTACTATTACAAATTACTCCAGAGTTGTTGGCTGAGCTTACTAGCGTCAACCTCACTAGCATCAATATAGCTTGCTCGCCGTACCATAAAAGGACACTAGGATGTCACCAGTTTTCCACATCTTTTGACAGTATAGTTCCAGGTGTTTGGGAGTATTATTGCATTTGTTAAAACTAGTTGTATTAAGTATTGTGTGTCTCCAGAAGAAGATCTAGAAAGTCAGATAAACATCCTCAAGTCAGGTTACTTGGGCCAGCATTGGGCCCGAAGAACAAAAAAACAAAAAAATGTGATTCTAATAAACCTTCTGTTCATTTCTGCTGCAGACTCTAGACTTTATCGACTCGAGGCACCATTGGGGACTACTAGACCCGAACTGCTGAAAAACTGGTGCATTGTAGGAAATGTAAGCACCAGGTTTGACAACAGAAGAGAAGAGATCTTTCAGTCTTTCTATAAATTGGAGAGTGGTGTGGAGAGTTGAATGTTATAAATGTGCTAAAATGGTATAAAACTCTTTGAAAGCAAAGTCTGTTGATGCTCTCCTTGACATCTACTGTATGTGAAGTAATGGCATTTTGAGTTACATAATATTATTAAGGAGATTTCTTGCAGCCTTTGAAGTGTGATCACAATTACAGTCCTATACCTGTACATCCTCAGGTAGTATTTCATTCGTACCCTGTATGTGCAAAATATTTAGAGTAAAGTTTCCAGGTTGTAATCACACTAACTTTCCCCTTTCTTCTACATTTTCAGCATAGTTACAATAGGCAGGCACATGACGACATGATCTCTGGGCCCCTTCCAAGGTTTTAATGGGGGAGTGGTGGATGTTCCCTCCCCTCCTACTCACACAAATCACATACTGTACATGCAAACACGCACATATGCATGTTCACACACTCTCACAGCTGCACAGCTGTGAGGGTGGGAGGGGCCCTACCCTTCTGATGAGAGACAGAGCAGGAGAGAGAAAGGGAGAGGAAGGCTGGGCCGTCGTGATCGAGTGCAGTGGGAATAATCTCACTGGACGTGGACAGAGCTTTTATGACCATCACAGACTGAAAGCGACTTTGTACAATGGCTGAGTCTCACACCTGGTTGTAGGCGACACGCCGGCAGGACCGACCACCATGCAGGGCCGAACAGGCAAAGCCCCAAAGAGGGAGATGGTGATAGAGTCTCCACAGCAGTACAAGAGCCTGGCTGAGATAGAGGCAGAGGTGGAGGCAGGGTTACAGGTGGCAGCGGTGAGTTTGTACTGTACCATCCTCTATGTTAAAGTGGATCTTTTTTCTTCTTTTTTTTGTTCTAAAGCCCGCTCTTGTTCTGGGAGTTGCCAGCTAAATGGAACCGATGCGATGTGATTGTTTAAACAAGTTTTCTATCTTTGAGATTTTCTTTCAAGAGCAGCTTTGAAGATTTTTTTTTTAAAGGGATTGGACGGAAATGGGAAATAGCAGCTTCGGGGTACACCTCTCCAGGGGGTTGAATGTTGAGCTTTTTTTAGGAAATGGGGCACTTGTGGCTCCCTTTGTTCATTAACTGTTCCTATGCCTCAAAGTCAGGGAGTTTAACAAGTTGGCTGCAAAGTTAATGAGATGATAAAGGTACAGATTCACAAGTTTGTCAGCCTTATAACACAAGCACATCGTCATTAACCTTTACAATATCATTGCATTTCTTTCTCTGTGATGTATTCACGTGAATTAATTACTGGCAAATCGCACAGTTCACAGCTGCTTGTTGTTATGTTCTGTCTGACTGGCCAACATCCAGACAATTTTCTGCTTATCAGATGATCTTTTACATCCAAAGGGTGGAGAGATGTAGAGGGATATTTGCGTTACATCATCAGAGGGATTTGTTGGATGAATTAAAACGTAAATCTATGGTCCGATGTCTGTATAATTGGCCTTAGTTGTGTGTTCGTTGGAACCAGACCAGAGGGCTCATCCAAATAACCTCTATCACATCCATGTCTAATGGCCCAATTCGAACCAAAGAACTAGAACCATAGCCATTGGCCTTGGGTGATGTGTTTGCATGCATTGTGTAGCTGATGAATCATAAGAAATCTTCACTTTTGGATGGACTACCATGGAATGTTGTGCAGACATTCATGTTCTCAAGAGGATGAATCCTACTGACTCTGTTGATCTTCTGTCAGGCTCAAATTCATCCAGTGAAGTGTCTTAATAGCTGCTGGATAAGAAATTTGTCCAGATATTCACGATTCTCAGATGGTAAATCCATATGATTTTAATGATTCCCTGATTTTTCTTCCACTACCACTTTGAAGTTGATGTTTCTGGTTTCAAGCAAAATATCTCTGCAATTCCTGGATAATTTGCCATGAGACTATGGACACACATTCATGCACTCCTCTGGATGAAATATAATAACTTTGGTGGTGCCTCAGAGAATTGGTTTAAAACAATATCCAGGTGCTCATATGAACACTGCTTATCTTTGCTAAGGTCTCATATTGGTTTCAGATGAGCCCTGAAAGGACTGGGACTTTCTTAATGCCAGTATAAAAGCCAAACGGAACCATATTTCATTATTGACATAGGCATTGTTGTTGAAAGTTCAAAATTTCAATTTCTTGTATACTTCAGTAAATGCCCAGATATCTGCAAAACTAGAGACACTTTTATAAACACATTACATTTAACTTGTTTAATGCGTTCAAAAGTTACGGTGTTAACACAACAAGTCATGGTTTCATGGGGATTGTTGTTGTTATTTTACCTTTGGAAGGCTAACCATCTCCCCCTACTTCCAGTCTTTATGCTAAGCTAAGCTAAGCTAAGCTATAGCTGTACATTTAGCCAAAGGACATGAGAGTGGACACAATCTTCCAATCTAACTATTTCTTTAAGCACAAGAGACTTAGCTTTGCCTTTAGTAGATTGAAGTCTTGTTTATGTCCTCACAATGTAATTTGCAGATGCAGCCACATGTGTGTCATATGTGAAGATTGAGTTTCTTTTTAAGGGAGGCCATGCTGGAGAAACCCCTTGGGTCTTTTCTGTGGAATGTTACAGCTGATGTCTGCAGCGCTGGGGGAGTTTAAGCTCATGAACTAGACTCTGTTGTCTTACCTACGGTCTTACAGCCCTTTCTGTTCTAAATTTGTGTAAGGATCTTCTTTGGAATCAAGACCCCTGTATATCTTTTTGTCGTGCATACTGGTATGTAAAGGTAAGACATACCTCTGAAAATTCTAAGAAGAGAGATTTGTAGAGCTGTAGTGACCACTTATGTAGTTCAGGTTTTGAATGTGAGCTAATGACACTGTGACTGGTACAATGGCACACTCAGACTCACTCACTCATCCATCCCTTCTCTCATCCAGCATTGCTCCTTCTCTTAACCCGCATTGATTGCTGTCTCCGTGGCAGTTCCTGCTTCTGTAGCTGTCAACCAGTAATTCTGTGAAAGAACAATGGGACTTGTTGTCCAGACAGTGTGAATACCACAGATTTCCTTCTGTAACCTACCCCACAACCGACGCAATAATACCCTGGTGAATTGCACTGTTATTGGCAAAACAATTGAAAAGGTTGCTTGTACCTTTGCTGTACTTCGACAACTTTGAAAGAGCAACAGAGATTCAGATGTTGGACTCATGGTATCATCTACTTCTTTAGGTAAAACCAAAGATCATAGAGCCTCTGGACTATGAGAATGTGATCCTACAAAGGAAGACCCAGATCATCAGTGATGTTCTACGAGACATGCTGCAGTTTCCCACAGACGACTTCCAGGTAAGAATAGAGAGAACCCAGACAGTTTTGTATTGAGTTCTGTAGGTACATTTTTTGTTAATCTTGCCTCCAATCACTGGTCAGACTTGGCATTGAGTTTGAAGCCGGTATTCATTGAGGTCTTATTCACACTGATGCGGATGTTTGAAATTATTGTTTACATGTTATAATTTATGCCACAACAATTTCAGACTTTTTTTTGCTCTTAGCTCTTCAAGAATGAAGTTTCTGAAGTTTTAATGGTGCAACCCAAAAATGGTGTTGAAAGAACTTTGCGAATAGTTGGTACAGAAAGTCGATACAGCTTGACACAGCTGATCACAAGCAGGCAGACAGATGGTGGTATCACCTGGTGGACTTATGTGCTTCATCTGTCATAAGTTTAACTTTTATTGTACATACTCTGTGTGTAACCGCTGCCTCGCTGCCTTTCATTTATATACACCCTCTGTAGATCTGCTGCTGGTGTTCAGAACAGCTTAGAGATATTACCTCAGAGTAGTGCTGAGATGGATCTCAGCGGGGTCTGCGCCTAGTTTGGAATATAGAGGGAAAACAAGCAGAGGCTCGAGCTTCTCTCCAGAAAAACAAAACCCAAACTATAACTTTTTATTACTGCCAATAAATACGACAATCGGGCCACAGGGAGCCACGCTGTTTTCCTTCATTATCGTGATAATGGGCACTATAGTTTATTTTACTCAATCTCAGATATAGTTCGGCTTTAGTAAATACAACATCAAGTCTGTATTAATTCTTGGCTAAAATCAGTCCTCAACAGATTCACTATTTCCTCCTGCTTATGTAATATTTGCTGAAAACTAGTTCCCTTTCTCAGTTTTATTTATATAACATATGTAGTGACTGTAACCATTAACTTCAGGCAGCTTAATAAGAGAATAAAAATGACACACTTGTGAATTGACAACAGTATGTGGTGGGAAATCCACAGCCTTCAATCTGCTCCTAGGTTATTTCTCAAAGATGAAGTATGTCTGCCGTGCACAGCCATCAGTAACTGCCCAGGACTCTGTGTGTGTCTGGTTCCACCTCGTCCATCCATCCATCTAACCTGCCATATAATTACATCAGTGGGCTCAGAAAGGACAGGGAGCAGCCAGAAAGACATATGGGTGTTGGATGCACACATGATACACAGAAACACACATATGGACACACAGTAACTGGGCAGGCAAGAGATGTGCAGGTAAGAAGAAGGGAAAATGTTGCACACGCAGAATATAGAATTGAAAAAAATGTCTTTATTGTTATTGTACAACAAAATTGAAGGCACAATCCTACTATAGGTGTCGTTAAAAAAGTTAAAAGACTGGGAGAAAGAATTTAAAAACTGGAATAAAATATAAAAGAAATAGAATTAAAAGAATAAAGTGCCCTGGAGTGCAATTGAGAAATAAAAATGATTTTTTTAAAAAAAAAAAACACAAAAAGAAACATTTCATCCACACATAGACAAACATCAGTCATTTCACATCATCAGATTATTGCATAGATAGATGGATAGATCGATACTATATTAATCCCAAGGGAAATTCAAATGATCAACGATAGACTCTATCATCTTATAAAGTAGAAACAGGACTTCAATCTATCCCTAACCACTCTGGCCACAGATCTCCATGTTAGAATGTACAATACCTGCCTGGCATCACCCCTCTGACCCACAGCATCGCTGTCTATGTGAACATGCTCCTCTGGCCCAGTGGAATCCATCAAAGCCCCGGTTTAATGACTGTGAAAGAAATGCTGTTAATTGGCAGCCAGCAGTTCTTGCTCACAGCCAATTGACTGGTTGTGTGTGTTTAATGGTTTATTGTCAGCTGGGAGACATAGACTCTGAAACTCTTGCCTGCGTAGCTGAAGCATCTATTAAGAATCATACTGTGTTTTACTGCAGCCATTCAGACGAAAAATTTAAATTGAGCCATTATCGACTCACTCTTTATTTTATTTTTTATGAGAACTACTTAGCCCAGGGGTGTCATCTTAGTTCAGGGGCCACGTTTAGCCCAATTCGATTTGAGTGTGCCGGACCGGTAAAATCATGACATGATAACCAATAAATAAACACAACTCCAAATATTTCCTTCTGCCTGGCCAGTTTTGACCGTATGTTTGACTGACTTAGCCCCTGTAGTTTTATCTCATCCGGCTCACACACTGCAGAAGTAAAAGCTGGACATTTTGGAGGATGCACTTTGTTCTTATCAGTAGATTTTCTCTTTATCTGTATCTTACCCATATATTTCTCCTGCCCCAACTTAAGACATCTTAGGTTAAAGCAGTGGTTCTCAAATTTTTTCTGTCGGGCCCCCCTTCGGAGGACAAAAAACTTTCGTGCCCCCCCCAATAACTTTGTACGTGTGTGTGTGTGTGTGTTATATATATATATATATATATATATACATATATATATATATTATATATATATATATATATATATATATATATTTATATATATATATATATATATATATATACTATATTATATACTGGAGTCTGTACTTCGGAGTCTGAACGGCCAGTGCATATACCATAGATATATACAGAAGATCATTATTATTAATATTTTTTATATATATCTATGGCATATACAGTCTATGGGCCAGCACAATTTCAGTATTGTTGTACGCCGCGAAAAACAGGCCGACGTTAAAACAATAGTTCAGCTAATTAGTTCCGTGTTGAAGAACCTTTTCCTCCCAGTCTCCCGCGCGCCCCCTGACATGCCTCTGCGCCCCCAAGGGGCGCGCGCCCCACAGCAGCTAGCTTCACACTAGATGGCGCCGTCCAGACACGGTTGACCGTTGCTGGATTCTGGTTGATCTCTACTTCCCCTTAATTGCCATTGCATGGAGACCCTCGGTAAGAATGAGTGGACCAAAGATAAGAAAAGCCAGCTGTGTTGACTAAGGCGGCTAAATATGTTTTCGAAGGCTGTACGTGTCGTTTGTTCAGAAACCGTTGCAACGTCAACCGCCACTTTTCCACCTAGCATGCTAACTACGCTAGCACCAAGCCGATGCTAGCAACCAGTCGATGCTACAACGGGCGGCTGCCGCTCAATTTACAGCAAAATACTTTTCTCCGACGAGCTGCAGTTCAAGACTCAAGCACTGAAAGCCAAATTATTTGCTAGCATGATAATTAGAAATGACCAGGAGAGTTTTTGAACTGCTAAACACAGCAGGAACTAATCGACGATTACTTAGCCAGCTAGCTAAACAAAAAACAGCTGCGTCATTTACGTTATATTTGTTAGCAATGGACGGAAGTAACGACATGAAAGACACGGCTTGGCTTTTAATTTAATATGTTATTGACAATTTTTAGATAACGGAGGATTTTTTTTAAATAATTTTTTTTGGCCTTTTTCGAAAGGTGCAGTGAGAGAGAGACAGGGGAGAAGAGTCGGGGGAAGACATGCAGCAAAGGGCCGCGAGCGGGAATCGAGCCCTGGCCGCTGCGTCGGGGGCCGGCCCTGTACATGGGTCGCGCGCTTAACGCGCTGACCTATCCGGGAGGAATTTTTTGAGTCTAAAAGGGGAATACACAGGAGAGACGGTCGTCGAGAGGCTGAAGCTAGCTTGATGTAAGTTAGCAAATGTTACCAAAGTTAACAGAAAAAACGTTGAATCCAGGATAAGGTGAAAGAAGAAAACCCTGAGCTGGATGTAAGGTCAGTGTAAGTCTGTACTGCAACTTGATCATGTAGTGAAGCCAGTTGTAAAACTCATTAACTTTAAGGGGACTTCAGCATCGTCAGTTTATTAAGTTATTTGAGGAACTGGTGCTGATCACCAGGACTTAATCTGCACCAAAGGGAAGATGAGCTAATTTTTGGAGTTAATCGGGAAAGACACAGATTGGCTTTGCAATTTGCTTTTTCTGTGGACACACTGGAAAACATGAATGGTCCAAACGTGAAGCTATGTAGCACAAAAATTGTGAGAAGCCTTCAAAGCCAAGTTGACTTTACTCTCAAAACAAATATTAGGTGATGAATACCTCAGATTTGTCTTGAGAATTACCACAGCCAAAACTGACAAACTTTGATGCGCAGGCAAAAACGGTGACCAATAACACTGTTCCCACTGAAAATTAATACAAGTTTTCTTTACTTTTCATGTAACGGCTTTTACATGCATTTTATACTCCATCCATGTGACGCTGGCCTGGCCCGTCTGTCAAATTTTAAAGCTTATTGTGATCCCCGAGCCATAAAGTTTGACCACCCTTGATCTAAAGGTACAACAATACCTGTGCATAAGATAAGATAAGATAATCCTTTATTACTCCCCATGTCAGGGGAAATTTCCCATGTTACAGCAGCAGCAATATACAGTAAAGATAATAATTAAAATAACAATAATATATATACAATATATACAAGAATGAAGGATGAGAATGAATAAATAGAGTATTACTAACTATAAATAAATGACATCAGCAAAAAGTGGCTTGTGTAATAAATGTGAAAGTGCAGCAAATGCCAGCAGTGCAAGGAATTGTGCAGATTCAACCAAGGTTTAGGCTGATAAGATAAAGTCCGGTTTATGTTAACATCAGCCAGTGATGCTGATGTTGTAAAGTCTTATAGCAGATGGAATGAAGGACCTGCGATAGCGCTCCTTCTTGCAGGGTGGATGTCTCAGTCCTGAGCATCTTAGCTCACTAAAGCTCAAGCATGTCATGTTTGTAATCTGCGTTTTAAATTTTTTTTATGAAGCACATAACCATGCTATCATGTTCCCCCCTGCTTGACTTTACCCATGTTTGCTGTCTCTTGGCATTTTCTAGTTTAACAGACTGATATGAGAGTGGTATAAAGCTTCTCATGAAACTCTCAGCAAGAAAGAAAATAGACAGATTTTTTTCAAATGCAGCAATTTAACAGCTTAAATGAGACTGAGAATGGCTAGCTGTTTGCCCCTGCGAGGACTGATGCTGAGCTAAACTAACTCAAGTAGCTGAGTAAACAAATGAATATATTTCTCCAAAAGTATTTCTTTTAAAAGATTTGCTTCTGTGTATTCAGCTACAAAAATCTGTTCAGTTTTTCCACCGTCAAAGATCAAGTGTCATTCTGAACAACTACTATTTTCCACTCTCCATTCTGGTGTTAGTGATTAATAATACTTACAGTCACTTTACTTGACCTGTGAGCAGATAACACAGGAAAGAATGAATGGAGCACAGTACAGGCTCTTGACACATCTTTGACAGCTAATACAAGAGTAAAAGGGTCCAATAACTACAAACGCTTGTCGGTGTAAGAATAGGAGATTTATGACACAACTAGGTCATTGTGCTACTGCTTCCTACTCATCTTTGTCGGCTGAGTAGAAAAGCAGAACACTAAGTGGTAGCAATGGCAGCGTCCAATAGCTCGACAGACTTGCCAGGCCGACAGTCTTTACGCCCTGAGGCGCCTTTTGCTCCTCGGCTATGGTTGCTCACTCTCCTCTCCGTGGATGTTTCCGTCTAATAAGGCAGGCAAGGGGAAGAGTTGGGAGTGAGGAAGATACTGCTGCAGCAAATTGTCTTTGGTACTGGTTGTTTGTTCTCTAAGCAACCTCTATTATTCCCTTTCAGCATATTTTATTTTTAACTTCATTTGAAAAAATAATGAAGCATTGTGCAAAACACTACTGATATTACATCTGACACTGTAAGACTGAGGCTTGTGTCATACTTCTATAGTGGTAACCTTTAAATCACTGTATAGCACCTCGCATAAAACCTAAAACTGATGATGTCCACTTCTCAACCAGCATTTATTGAGGAGTTTCATGGTCTTTTCATTCACAATTGTACAAGCGCAGCCCTAGATTTGGTTGCTGATAATGTACATATGGAGAAATTACACTTTACTGTCCAATTACAGTAACTACCAACCAGTGTCCCGTTCTGTCAGTATTCATCTGTTAAAGAATCCTCTATCCATCTGGATGGGAAATATTTTGTGCATTGCAAGAGTAATACATATTCAACCCTTAGTTCTGACTATTTTATGTCCAGGCCATCGGCAAACTGTTATTTTTGTTTTGATTTTAAAACAGAGGGACAACTCAGCAAATAGCTTAAAAATATTTTTGTCCAACATGTTTTCATCCAGATGGTTAGAAAAGTCTTTGGGAAATCTAGAGATATCCCCAGCCTGGTGGTAGTCAGATTAAGTCACCTTTATTTGTGTAACACATTTAAAACAACAGCCATTGAGAGAAAATGCTTTCCGTTAGAGCAGGGGTGTCAAACTCATCTTAGTCCAGGGGCCACATTCAGCGCAATTTGATCTCCAGTAAAATCAGAGAATAATAACTTATAAATAACCACAACTCCAAATTTTTCTTTAGTTTTTGTGGAAAAATGTTCACATTTAAGGAATTATCTTTTTTACAAAACATTATGAATGACGTGAAATTTCTTAAGAAAAATAAATTCAATTTCAACAATATTCAGCCTCAGTTTATCATTTCCACATTACAACTTCCAGATTTGAGTGTCTACAAAGAACAAAACATTTAGTCACAGGTATCTGGAACTGATGATATAGTATTTTACTTTATGATCAAAATGACAAAAGTCAGACAAAAACAAAAGACAAAAAACAACAAAAACAAGACAAAATATTACAAAAATGTGACGCAAAACAACAAAACAAAAAAGACAAAAAAGTTACAAAGCAACAAAAAATGTACAAATGACAGAAAATTAATTTCTTTACAAAGTTGTCCCATGAGTCAGATTGGACCCTCTGGAGGGGCGCTTTTGGCCCGCGGGCTGAATGTTTGACACCCCTGCATTATATAAATAAGATTGGTATCGCAAATTTACCTGTTAGGTAAGTTCAAATATGAAGGTTAAGATCCAATGTGTTATTTTGAAAGAAAATTCTCCTGTCATTGTTAAATGAAATGATTAAGACCATGCAATATAATAAACACAAATTGACCTGACCAACTTGAAAGTTAAGGTTACAAATTATATCGTCAAAGAAATTACCTGATTAATTTAACCCTCCTGTTGTCCTCATTTACGGGCACCAAAAAATATTGTTTCCTTTGAAAAAAATCCCAAAATTCAGCAAAAAAATTCCCAACTTTCTGAAAATTTGCAAAACCTTCAGGAATAAAATTCCAATAATTCCTTAAAAGTTTCCCTTAAAACTTTAATTTAAAAAAGAAATCCCCCAAATTTGGCAAGAAAATTTTTGTAAATATTTTCAAAAAATGAGGAAAAATCTTCCAAAAAAATCCTAAAAATATCTAAAGTGATTTCATATATATCAGTAAAACTTCTATTTTCTTTAAGAACATTCACATATAAATCAACCAAAATCCAGTGAAATTTGCTGGATTTTGTTTGATTTTTTTTGTGAATGTTCTTAAGAAACATTTTTAACATTTCTTTTTTTCCACCAAAAAATGTTCAAAGATTTCTCAAAAATGTTGAAAATGTGGACATCAGAAGTTTCACTGTGAAAATTTTTTTCCCCCCACATTTTCAAACTTTAAAACAGGTCAGTTTTGACCCGCAGAACGACCGGAGGGTTAAACATTGTTACGATGTTATGATTATTGATAAGTGGACATACATAAATGACACAAACTGGAGCTAGTCGCTATTATGTGACTGCAAAGCCATATAAATCTACTTATATATTTATCTCAGTGTATCTAAGCTGTTGTTTTAAGTGGCTGTTTCTGTTTTGACACTATCCACAATTTAGAGGATAATATGATTTGACCATCTGGATGAATAAGAATGAGTCTGAGGCATGCAGTAGCCACCCTACTGAAGTGTCCTTCAGCAGTGCACTGATCCATACCAGCTCCAGGGAGGCTGCCGTGTTGCTTTCCTTCATCTCTGACCTTCCTTTTGAAGGGGAGCAAAGAGAGAAGTTGCCTATGGGGATCAATGGAGTTTGTAGTAGAAACAGTGCTCATGTGAATCTGTTTTGTTGTATGAAACACCAGCAGGATGGATGAGTTGTGCCGGTCTGTTTTTCATGCCTGTCTTCTGCTTTCTGTGTCTCTCCTCAGATCTCCACCCTGCAGCGCCAGGGCCGGACTCTGTTCTCCACTGTGCCAGAGACTGCTGAGAAAGAAGCTCATTCTCTCTTTGTCCAAGAGGTAAAACTAACACATACCTGAATGTAAGCCTGCGTTTTCCTTTTTTTCATCCTCCCATCTTGTCCAAAGCCACAGCCTGTCTTTCGTGACTGAAGCCTTTGTTATTCTTTGACTTGGAGCACCACCATGTTTTTTCTCCTTTCACCCAAACACAGGTGTTTATCATCAGTACAGATAGTTTAACCGGCTTTAACACTCATCCACTTATATCTTCAGACGTGAATCCATCCATGGATTCACTGTGATGTGTTTACGGTGTATGGGCAAAGCAATGCTGATTTAATTTTAGAGAAAGCTCTGAAGAAGTGTTAGCTGACCACTCGAAGGACTTAGAGAGAAGGAAAAACTGATACGGTGGATGCCAGAAATGTTGCTGTTAGCCTTTAAATGAACTTCCATTTATGTCCCCCACCCTCACATGTTTCCTGACAGTGCAGTAGATTGGCCACAGATGGAATCTGCATTTCATTGGTGGTTTACGTCATGTTTCAGAGGAGCCGTGTGCAGGGTTTGGTTGGGGTGCGGCCTGATAGAACCTGATAGGTGATAGTCCCCCATGGCTGCAGCCAGGAATTACATCACGACTACATCTGGAGCAGCTGTATGCTCTCATACAGATGGGATGTTTCGGAATTTATTTTTCCACTTTTTGTGACCCTTTGCCTCACTCAGCATGTGTTTTTTGTAAATTTGCAGAAATGATGAACACACATTGCAAAAAGGAATAGAACTGATATTTGTTTTTATAGATTTGTCAACTGCTTAGGCCGCTCCTCTGCACAGGGAAAAGGATGATCCCTCAAAAACTTGTTGACTTTGTTGGTCCGAATAGCAATTTCTGGGCCCAATTAATGACGAATATCCAAATATTTGGCTAATATAATTTATTTATATTATTTGCTTCTGTAGTTATTAACACAATAAAGGGCATTTCAACAAACAAGCATTGTATTAATAAAAAAACAAAACAAAAAAACAGTGACATATATTCACAAGAACAGACGTTTCTCGAGCCGACCTACACTCTCTTCATGTTTTGCTCCAGGAAGATGAGCATATCTACATTTTCAGGCAAAAATTAACTCCTGGTTTTGTTCACAACATAGCCAGCCTTCGAGAAAATGCACTCCGACGGGGTGGAAGTGGCCGGAACGCACAGGCAGCATTTGGCTGCTAATGTCTGTTTAGGATAGCGGTCACAGTTTTGTTTCCACCATCCAAGTGGGCCAGAGTATTAGTATCTCAGAATTAATATTCAGACACCACTACAACAACCCAATATTCTAATTTTCTGATATTTGGGTCCAACCCTAAGACTGAGTAGATGTTAAGAAATCTGAAAAATCTCATTGTAATTGTCTGAATTGCGTATTAATACAGAAAGGGGGGTTGGGTTAGATTTATTTCTCAAAGGTAGGTGGGGTAGCTGCAGACCCCAGAAATAACTCTGGCCCCTATTGTTTCCTGTGTTTTCTGCAAACCTTCTGCTTCTGCTTTTGTCTAAGTCTAGTCTGGAGTGTTGCTTTGCATTTTAAAAGTGCATCAGTTTTACACATACTACAAAATCTGCATATACTGTTATTGTTCGTCAACTCAAGGCACAAAGTAATGAAGAAGAAAAAGGCTTTGCAGACTTGGTAGAACTCTTTCACATGAGTAGAATCATACAATGCAGGAAAGACTAAATGCAGACTTTACCTGAGCAAGACACTGCAAGCTCAGGAAATGAACTGTCCTGATGTAATGAAATACTGCTTCAAGTTCAGCATTGTCATAGATGCACACACTCCCTTTTTCTTTTTTTAACTGAACCTTAACCCTACATGTCCTGACCTCCACAACTCCAGACGTCATGATGGCAAAAGGAGGGAATGCTGTTATTTAGGGATGACATTGCAGAGTACACAGTTTTGGACCATGAAAAGTTCACCCAAATGTTACAAAAATGAAACTTGTTTGCTTTTTATCTAGTATGAAAAGAATGAGAATCGATCTCAAAGGGTCCTGAATATGTTATTTAACTAATAAAACACAATTTTTTGGACTTTATAGTGTGTGGCATTCATTAAATGGTCATTTTCATTGTTTTTAGTCTGTAAAATTACAAAGGAAATGTGAGTCAATGTCCCTAAGTCTAATGTTCAGCCTTTTAAATCACTTATATAATCTTTTACATCTGTAAGGATTTTAAACATAAAAATATTACATGTAGTGGAGGGATATTTCATTTATAATTGACCAAACACAGAGCGAACCTTGAATTGATGCCAAAGATAAAAGAAATGCAGCACCTTTTTACTGCCTGACAAATGTTATGATGAATGTTTGTCTTAGTAATTCAGTTGGAATTTGTTTTATTGCTGTTACCTTGAACTTTGGATGAGAATCAAATGTACACTCACTTTTCTAAGTTCATTTTAGAAACCCGAGCCTGTCTGTGTCTGTACCGTGTAACTGAAGTCGTCCCTCACGTCTCTCTGTTCTCTGTCTCTGCAGTGTATCAAAACCTACAAGTCTGACTGGCATGTCGTCAACTACAAGTATGAGGAGTATTCTGCAGACTTCCGCCAGCTCCCCAAGTGAGTGTGTATGATTTAGTTGTACCAACAGGTGCCAGAGGCTTGTACCAACAGGTCTGTTAACAGTCTACAACCCAGCATTCATGCAGCTAAGACCACAACTATCTACACTGTTTTAAATGTTGGTGAGCAATTGAGCTGTGCTGGTGTAATAAAAGTCATAAGAAATGAATAAAGACAGAGATTAGGTTTTGTTTGCAAATGTGAACAACACAGCAAAAGAGACATATTTCCACCAGTAGGATTTTACTTCATGATCAAAACGACAAAAGTCAGACAAAAAAGACAAAAACAAAATATTACAAAAATGACACAAAACGACGAAAGAATAATGATTTATGATCAAAACTACAAAAAAGACAAAAAACAAGATCAAATTTTACAATGAGACACAAAACGACAAAAACGAGAAACAATACGACAAAAAAATAGACAAACGATGCAAGTGAGACTAAAAGGAAACACAAAACAACGAAAAATTGAGACAAACAACAAGTCAGACAAAAGACAAAACAAGACATTCTTCCCAAAATGAGACACAAAATGACAAAAAAATGAGACAAACGACACGATACAAAACAAAAAGAGACTAAAAATTAGACAAAATGCTGGACAACACAAGTGAGACAAAAAAACACAAAACAATCAAAGCAACACATAAAACAGCAAAATACAAAATGACAAAAATAAGACAAAAAACAAAACGAGACAAAAAGGAAACACAAAATGTTGTTTGTTCAGCCCACCACAATCAGGTATTGTGTGCATTCTCTCTCTGCAGAAGCCCTCCAGGACATGCTGTAAATTGGTATTTACACTCATTGTGTTCAGTGATGCTGCCTTTTGTTTCCAGCACAGTAATTGATTTACCAAGAACCTTAGAAACACGGAAGCCTCTCTTGAAGACTCTTAGCTCTTCTACAAAAACAATAGAAGACTTCCTATGTTTGTGTACCAAAGATAAGCAGGACTGTTCTGGGACTGCCCTTGACTGATATTAAAGCTAAAGGAAAGTCCCACAATGCATTATGTGTCCTTGGACAAGCCACTTTCTTTGAGGACAAGAATGAACTTCACAGATGTTGTGTGTAATGTTTAAAACACTGGACTGGACAAACCCAGGCCTTGGCCTTCACATGGTTTATGCAAATAGTTCCCCAGAGCAGCCTGGGTCTTGCTAAGGTCAAAGGACAAACTGTCCATCAGGAGTTTGAGCTGCAGTCAAAGAAGCAGCTGCAATTTTTCAGCTACATCCTGAGAAGCTTGAAGCATCACTTCAGCTTATTCAATACTGGAATCAATACAGAAATAATGGTTGAATGTTTGAAACTGCTAAACATGAATAATGCTATTGTTACTTCAAATGGTAGTATAAAGGCAGCATCTGGGAAAAAAAATACCTGTAACAGTTCATTTGAAATATATTGGTCGTGTCCATGAAGTGGTATCTGAGTTTATCTCATGCATGGAAATGTTAGGGAAATATTGTGTTTTTGTTGTATGAACATTCTTTTTTTAAAGTTATTTTTTTGGCCTTTTTTTGGCACAGTGAAAGAGACAGGAAACAGGGGAGAAGAGTTGGGGTAAGACATGCAGCAAAGGGCTGCGAGCAGGACTCGAACCTGGGCCGCTGTGTTGGGGACCAGCCCCTATACATGGGTTGCGCGCTTAATGCGTTGAGCTATACGGGCGTTCTTAATTTCACCTTTAACTTGTATTTTTACATGTATGTTTAAGATTTTGCCTATGAATTCTCGCAGTTGTTTGTTTTTGTGTTTTAACATGTAAAGTGTGTAGACACTTTGAGAAATGTGCACTGTGAATAATGTGACGTCCAACTAAGTGAGTCAGTTCTGACTTATCTTTTCCTTCTTGTTTTAGTAAGGTGTTGAGACCTGAGAAACTGGCACCTCACCTGTTTGAGGTGGATGAAGATGTGGAAAAAGATGAGGTACGAGCCCCAGTCCTTTAGGAAATCCTGTTTGTCTCACAGTCTTCTCATGACCCACCTTTGCTCATAAGAGTAAACGGAGCTTGCAACACCTTGAAGAGTTAACAACAACGATTCTGCAACTAATCCATTGTTCCTCAAACACCAAACCCTGTTGTAATAGAAACATAACAAGGAAATTCTGCTTTTATTTATTGCCCAACATTGTGTCTTTTTTTATTTTCATTGCTCTTTTACAAGTCAAACTCAAGCCCCTTCCATAATGTAGGCTTGCCCTGCTTATCTGAAATATCTTCATGACATCTGTAGCAGTTTAATGGAACATGCCTTCCCAATAATAGCCTCAATTCAGACATTGATTTAACCAAAGGCCAGTGACCTTTAATGGACTTACCGTCATGACTGAAACCTCCTGAGATTAAAAAAGTGCCGTGTTGATCTTAATGTTGATCTTAATGAAGTGCATTCCTTACAGACTATCCTCCTGTTTGCCTTGAGTTCAGTCAGCAAATTCTTAAGCTCAAAGCAGTGTGTAGCTGTAAGTACGTGAGAGTGTGTTGGTTTTCCACTGATGGAGGAGAGGAATAGGTATAATAAACATCTTCTTTTTGCATGCTTTTTGTTTAATGTTTTTTGTTCCTTCCTCCTCCAGGACACAGCTTCTCTCGGCTCGCAGAAGGGAGGAGTGTCTAAACACGGCTGGCTGTACAAAGGCAACATGAACAGTGCAATTAGCGTTACTATGCGGGTGGGTACAATTGTGTGAGTTTTACTTGCGATTAAATCTGTCTGTTAGATATCCCCTGTCATTCTTCTCTGCTTTGGATGCTGAAAGCAACAGAAACTTTGGCGATTTTGATGATAAACGTTGATTGGCAATTTTTCCTTAATGATTCTTGAATGAATTCCCAGACAGTGTGATAATCAGTCTGTAAAAACACTGTCTTTGGCATAAGATAACTATTACAATTAGGATTTTAAGTTTAAAAATCACATGTATAGTAGTTTGATTAAACAAGCAGTATAATTTATTAATTTGAATTTATAAAACTGTAACAGTAGAACTTGATTTTAAGATAAAATCAAAAGTAGCCAACATCTATCTCATTCCCTCTGCATATAGTAAAAGCCCATTAGCCTTCGCTTTGGGTAGCCCACTGCTTGACATAATTTCAGTGTACTCCTGAGCTTTCCCATGCCCCATCTCCACTTGATAGTATTTTTAGACAGAAAGAGGCCATCTGGGATGTTAACGTTCTCTATTTTCATCCTTTAGTCCTTCAAGAGGAGGTACTTCCATCTTGCTCAGCTGGGCGATGGATCCTACAACCTCAACTTCTACAAAGACGAGAACACCTCCAAGGAGCCCAAAGGAACCATTTTCCTTGACTCGTGCATGGGAGTTGTCCAGGTAAAGGACCCTACATAATGGGAGATTTGAAACTAAAGCCTCCTGGAATGTAATTAAAGTCCAATTAAAAGAGTCAGCATGGACTGTATACAGTCATTGTTTGTGTCTGGTTTCTTTCAGAACAGCAAAGTGCGTCGATTTGCCTTTGAGCTGAAGATGCAGGATAAGAGCACGTTCTTGCTGGCTGCAGACAGCGAAGCAGAGATGGATGAGTGGATCAGCACCTTAAACAAGATTCTCCACAGCAGCTTTGAGCAGGCCATGCAGGAGAAAAGGAACGGAGACCTCCACGATGGTGTGCAACTCAGTTATTATTTGCACGTGTCTGTTTGCCTGCCTTATGGTGTTGGTGTTTGTTGTCATCTGTTTGTTTGATTCCTTTTGGTGCTTTCTGCAGCTGCGAGCTTCTTCAGTTTTCCTGAACCTCATGGAATAATTAATGTCCAGAACAACAACAGCTTCATTATCAGTCCTTTTTCCTCTGTTCCTGTAATTCTCCTTTATTTCACAGTAAGGCAGAGACCAACACTTCATTATACTTTTATTTAACAGCCACAGCTAACAGAGCTCATGTTGATCTCTTCAACAGACGAGGAGCATCTAAAAACAGACCTTTCCTCTGGAAGTTTTCAAGACACCTTTCAGGTAGAGTGTTTTTCCATCTCCACTGACATGTTAAAACAATGTTTGCCATCTTTATTTGGCCACTCAACAAGCTAAATCTCTTACCGTGTAGTCCTTACACTGTAGAGGTGCTTTGGATGTCCCATGAGTTCACTTGGAACAATCTGAATTCTAAATGGAGTTTTGCTTTGAGCAGAATAGCTATACATCTGTATTTCCTGAAACCAGGTCCCCACATTTTCCTCTCGGTGCTTACCAAGCAAACATCTGGTATAGTGTATTTGGTCTCCAAATGTAGAGGCCAGACAAGGCCAACACTTGTGCTGAACAGGAATGCAGTGTTGTAACGTGGCAGTCTGAAAACATTTACAGTAAAAGCACAATTTGTGTTTTTCTGTGTTTAGCCATCATAGAGATTTACAGCTGCATGTATGAATATTTTTTATGTGAATTTGTGTGATGTGAGAGGAGTTTTTCGCAGTGATGAACCCACCTGGATTTATGCATACGGACCTATTTAGGAGCGTGAATATTGGACCAAGATTCATAACACAACTCCAAATGAATGCTTTATGTGTGCTGTATCTGTTCAAAGTATAAATAGTTCATTGTTCACTTACAGTAACACAATATTATAATTATTAAAATAGAATTATTATAATATCTACAGCTGCTTGCACTGCAATAAGTTAACCTAAACCTGAGACTTGGGTTTTTTATTTTACTCTGTAGCACTACAACCTTTATACACTGTATTTTTTGACAACTTTTTGTAAAAACATATGATATAATATTAATAAATGCATGTATTTACAGCTTGCCAATCTTCCCACAAGTAAAAATGATGAACTAATTATTCTTTTTTGTCGTTTAAACATTAGTATTGTATAACTTGGGAAGATTAAATGATGAAAACATATCTAGATCTGGACCTCACAAATGAGGACGCAAAAGAAGATTGTTGTGTGCATTGATCATGTTCTTGGATTTCCTAATTCTGTTGTTTTGTATGATTGTTTCCATACCCCTTCTTTTTAAATAATCACCTCTCTGTACACAGTCCAGTTTGTGTCTTGTTTTTAACAGACTGCCAGAGATATCGAATCCAAAATGAGAAGTGAAGCTCGCCTCAAGCTGTTTACTCTGGACCCGGACACACAGGTGAAGAAGCTAACTCTACAGTCTTGTACATTCTGTAGGAGTATTGTTTATTTTGTCTAGTTGCACTACACAGACTTCACTTATATTTTTGTTGTGGCAATGAATAGTGGAAACCTTTTGACATCAACTCCTGTTTCCATAGAAACTGGACTTTTCTGGCATTGAACCAGATGTGCGGCAGTTTGAAGAGAAATTTGGAAAGAGAGTCCTGGTCAGCTGCAACGACCTGTCGTTCAACCTGCAGGGCTGTGTTACAGAGAATGAAGAGGGACCAACAACCAATGTAGGTTTCAGTGATAACTGACAGTCAAATGTAGTGTTGTCTGGATGTGTATTTTTCAGCATAAGAACCTGCCCTCGGCGTTATTCCGGAAAATGTCCTCCAGCAAATGAGGGCGAGCTTTAAATCACTTAAGAAGATCACAGACAGTTCAGATGGCCCACTTGGCTGGCCCCCGTCAAAACTGGTGTTGCTGGCACAAGGAATGGCTATTGCCATAGCAACCAGCCAGGGCCTCCCACCATGCATTAGCACTAGTCTGAGGCTGGTTTCCTGCTCTCATTCTCCAAGGTCTCTGTCTGTGTGGAAGGAGCACTCCTTCAACACTCAACACTGAGCTGGGAAACCACAGTTATTAGCTCTCAAGCTACTCAGAGCACACACACATACACACACACAAATGACTTTGTGTAATGGAAATGCACGGTGGAAAGACTGAATGGGATGGTGAATTATACCAGTGGTACATTTGGTCTTAGTGGAAAATGAGAAGTGCATTAGGAAGGATGAGTATCCGATCAACTGTTACTTTCTTTTTACTTTTTTCTTTCTCTGCTTTTCTATTTGATCTTTGGCTGCTCAACATTTTGCTTTCTCTCTCTTGTCATTAAAGGTGGAGCCTTTCTATGTCGTCCTGTCCCTGTTTGATGTCCAGAACAGTAGAAAGATCTCCGCCGACTTCCATGTTGATCTTAACCACCCTTTGGTCCGACAAATGACGTCTGGTTATGGTAGCGGACCAAACTTGCAAATTAATGGCGGCAGCAGTGATGGTCCCCACAGGCTGGCCAGTGAACTGCCAGAGGGGGCCCTCCAGTACCCCAGACAGGGGGTGTTCTCAGTCACTTGCCCCCATCCAGAGATCTTCCTGGTTGCCAGAATTGAGAAGGTCCTACAGGGAGGGATCACCCACTGCACTGAACCCTACATGAAGAGTTCAGACTCTGCTAAGGTAGATGTGTGAGCAGAGATGAGGATGTGAATACAGCATGTTTCTCATCTTGTATAATTAATTTGTAAAATGAATCACTTTTTTCTGTAGATTGCCCAAAAGGTGCTGAAGAATGCCAAGACAGCTTGCAGCAGACTGGGGCAGTACAGGATGCCATTTGCCTGGGCTGCAAGGTGTGAACCTAGCTTATCCTAAGCTAAGCTAACTAAATAAAAACAATATATTGCACCAAGATAGGCCAGACTTCTACTACAGGCGTTAGAGTGGTATCAATATTCTCATCAAACACTTCACCTCCAAATCATCTTAACTATTGTTGTTTCCGTAAGTAGACCTATCCTGTTGCTGATGACTTCTTGTAGTGAAGAAAAACTTTTAGCTTTTACGAATGAAGGACACCTGTTTTTTTTTCTTGTGATGCCACATCATGATTCAGCGTTAAACTACAGCATACAAACTCAGCTGAAACTGAAAGAAAAAACTGCCTGTCGAGACACCAATTTTTAATTCAGTGGCATAGAACTGACATTTCCTCTTCTCATCTAACCCACTGTTTTTGTCTCTCTCTGCAGGCCTGTGTTTAAAGATGCATCAGGGACTTTGGACAAAAATGCGCGTTTCTCAGCTCTTTACAGGCAGGACAGCAGCAAGCTGTCAGATGAGGACATGTTCAAACTGCTTACTGACTTCCGAAAGTATGTTTTGTTTTTTTTCCTCTGGCTTTTCTATCTTGCTAAAACTTGTTTTGACACATCTTTGTAATATAGTGTTTCTTTCCCTGTTTTCCCAACAGACCAGAGAAAATGGCCAAACTCCCTGTGCTCTTGGGGAACTTAGATGTGACAATTGATAGCGTGGCCCCGGATGTAACCAGTAAACTCTCCAAATATTTACAAACTCACTTCTAACTGTCTATTTATATTCTTCATACTGTACACTGTGAACCCTCATCTCCTTTCCTGCCTGTAGATTGTGTCACTTCGTCCTACATCCCTGTGAAGAACTTTGAAAGAAATGGACCAGGCAATGCTCTGCTGGAGGTGGAGGAGTTTGTGCCTTGTATTGCCAAGTGCTCCCAACCATTCACCATCTATAAAAACCACCTCTATGTCTACCCAAAACACCTCAAGTATGACGGGCAGAAATCTTTCGCTAAGGTACTGACAGAAAGGGTGCATAATATTGCACAAGTCTGTTATTTTGAGCTTCACTGTTTACATGATTTGCACAATCAATGGTTTATCTTTTATGTGCGACATTAAATGTCCTTCCAAAATATAGACCGCATCCTTTTTGGAGCATAATGCTTTTATTTGGCTGGCATTCTCATTTCATCAACATTTTGTGTTCCTGTTTAGCCTAAAAGACTACTGGCAACTGCCTGAAGCTTGTTCAGCCAAGCAGCAGAGCTGGATAGAATTATCCGTGCATGGAACAGCAGTTTGTGATTAATGCATTAATACAGGGTTGTTATTTTCACTAGGTCAGCTCCATAAAGGAAACCAACCTGTCTTCTTCTCCCATCTCTCTTGCTGCACTCTGTTATTTTAAATGAGAGCTTTGAAATCTTTGCCTGTAATATTTTCCTTCTTTTTATTGAAACTTATGGCCATCTGTAATGGACCCAGAGAGGAACAGTAGAGAAAGTGCCAGAAAATTGTTTCTTTCCCAAGAGGGAAATCTTGGAAATGGTTCTTACTTTTCCAATATTTTCTGCTTTTCTGTTTACTTTTGTCTCCCCTGTTCAGGCGAGGAACATTGCTGTTTGCATTGAATTCAAGGACTCTGATGAGGATGACGCCCAGCTGCTAAAGGTACATTTACATGCTACAGAAGGCTGTTGTCAATCCACATTTTTTGCACATTTCCTACTCTGAACATATACGCTTCAGACCAACAGAGTTGTACACTTGAGATACATTACTTGAACATAACACACTCTCTAATTACAAGTATGGTGACTGCCTTGACAAAAAGACCAAAGACTCAAGTTTGAACCGTGGCTTCACTTGGCCTTCAGACTTCCAGGTGCTCCTTGCAAAGGAATGACAACAAACATTTGAGTTTTTGAGGATTGTGATACAAAGGCTTTATAGTGTAGAGTTTTGCCCTAAAGTGGGAGTAACGCCCTTCGTTTTCGGTGATGCCAGGAACTTCTTTGAACTACGCTCATAGCAAACTGACTGGCATGTTGAAATTATATTTTAAAATGTATTAAATTTAATATAGGATTTGATATTCTTCATTTTGCCTCATGGTTTAATTTTGGACTTTTCGGTCTTGACTTGATTTGCTGTTTTCCACTTGAGAAGTGACGGACTTGGCTTGGGGGCTTTTGCAATTTGGTCTTAACTTGAGATGCCTTTGCACTTGGTCTTAAGCTTGGGACTCAACTCTAGACACTTATGCAGGTCTGGACTTGGTACTTAACTGTGTTGTTGTTGGTCTGGACTTTAGACTCCTTGGTTTTGACTGAAGAATTGATTTAGGATTCCTTGATCTTGACTCGGGTCAGGACTTTGGACTTGTTCATCTTGACTTGTGACTCAACATGCAACTCGCTGGCCATGAATTAAGTCTTAATTACTTTTAATTCTTTATGTGAGGCTTCATGACAAACCAGCAAGCACATTAAACATTAAAACAACTCATTGATGACTGTCAGTAAAAGCATGCGTTCATACCTCTCTCTGTCATGATTGATTATTGATTCTCTTCTACGTTTTGAATCTCCTGTAGTGCATCTACGGCCGCCCAGGAGGGCCTCTGTTCACGAAGCAGGCGTTTGCAGCCGTCCTGCACCACCAGCAGAACCCTGAGTTCTATGATGAGGTATTTCTCTGCTCATGTTCCTCACAAAGTTTAATTGATGTTCTAGCTATTGCAGTCTGCTTATTATTGCCTCTAAACCTTCAGTGGAGAGACAGATGGCATCAATGGCACAGACTTAAAGCTGAAAGTAATTTTTTCAGTTTTGAAGTGAGAGGCTACCCTTCACCTCGTCTTATTTTATTTGAGCACATTTCAGTGGTATGCATGTTTTACTTTTATTTTCCTGAATAAAGTTTCTTCTGTATTAGGGAAGCAATCTCAAGAATCTATGTTTTTCTCACCCTCAGATAAAGATAGAGCTGCCTACTCAGCTGCACGAGAAGCACCATCTTCTCTTCACCTTCTACCATGTTAGTTGTGACAGCAACAGCAAGAAGAAAGACCTGGTGGAGACTCCAGGTGGGCTTGTCATCTTTCCCCACTGTGAATGTCAAACTTGAGCTATTATTTCATGTGCATGCATGAAATAGAAACTCGCAAATTAAGTATCTGCAGTGCATGATGTGGGTAAAACTGTTTGATACAGGCATACATTGGTGCTAGTTGTTAGTTAGTTGTTAAATATCCCCAGTAGGTGGAGATACTTTAAAATTCAGATCGTTATGTTCTTGCTGCCCCAGTAATGATGCTCCTTTACAAATGCATCACTGCGCCTGTGCTTTTTTTCCAGTGGGGTCAGCATGGCTGCCTCTGCTGAAGGATGGCAGGGTCATCATAAATGAACAACAGCTGCCTGTGGCTGCCAATCTACCTGCAGGGTACCTCGGCTCCCAGGATGGTGTTAACAAGGTGAAAACATATGATTATTTTAGCAAAGTTACATTTGGAAATAGCATGTACTGATGGTCATGAGAGGGCTGAGATTTCAAGGCCTTCTAAGAAACACAAATAGCAAATAATTCCTGCAAATATAATTTTTTTTAGTCAAGAATGTAAGAGCTAGGTATTTATGTAAAACAAAGTGTTTTTATGCATTTCACTCAAACTGCTTAGAATGCAGTTCATGATTAATGGATATAGATTTCATCCTATTAGCTATGATTGGATTGGGACCTGATGGAGGTCCAGTGGACAAGCGCACGAAAAGCCTGTGAAATCTGATCAGTATTAAAATGTAATCCACTAAAACTAGCAATCAATAGAATCCCACCACTGAGGACCACCAGTGCTCTGATGCAGAGCTAATGGGTTTACTGTAAATCTAATTAAAGCTGAGGTATGATGTATATAAAAGTGGATCATCAAATAAGCATTTTATGCATAAAGTTGATTGCTGATTGGAAATTTTACACTATGTTATATGGTGAGGAGATATTTAATTTCTGTACTTTAAGTTCTATTTGTGACACCCTGGATGTACCATAGCAGGAGCTGCAACACACACCAGCTCAGTCCCTCTGTACTGTACACTCAGTTTATTAGTTACACCTATATCCATCTGGAGGATGCAGTTTGCTATGCAATTGAACTGTATTGCATTTCTTTCTGCTCACAATACCACAGTATAATGCTTTACATTTTATCAATGTGAAGATGACAGTTGTGCAACACTACACTTATTAGTGAAGGTGCAAAATAATGATGATCTAAATTTACTGTTTACTTATGTAATGTATGTGGGGGTAATAAATGACTGCAGTGTGTGCAGGACAACAATTTTGTAGAAGCACATAACTAGTTTCCTTAACTAATTAAAGTCACTGTATTTGTACCGTTAATCAGCAATTAAAGTAAAGTTCATGCTTAGTGTTGGCAGGGTTGTTATGTTCTTAGATGATAGTGTACACAGACCACACCACACACCATTAAAACCACATGCCTGCTATTGTGTAGGTCTCCCTTGTGTCCTGTGGTTTGTTGACGCAGGCAGCTTATCCTTTGGGTCCAGTGGGTTGCTGCGAGGGGCCTCTGTGGATCAGACTAATCTCACAGATGTTTGATCAGATTGACATCTGTGAAGTATAGAGACTGGATGGATACTTCAGCCTCTATGTCATATTCCCCAAGCTGTTCCTGTGCAGTTTTTACAGTGTGGCTGATGGGGCACATTGTCCTGCTGTGGCACGCTGCTGCCATTGGGAGGCGCCATGTGCTTAGTTAGAAGCAGTGTGTAGTTGGGTAAAACGTGTCAAAGTAACATCCATTCATCAGACTGTGACTTTCAGCATGCGCTTGGGGTGGTTTGCAGTAGAGTGTGAAACAGCCTGCAGGAGAGTAAACACCTCCATGTCAGAGTTAGGGTGGAAAGCGTTGGAATTGTTTCCTTATATCTCTGGATCTTGGTTATGAGTAGCAAGATAATGAAGCATGAGACAGACAGAGAGACAGACAGACAGATTGGTGCAGCATCAACAGGAACCATTATGGTGAAGAGAGAGCTGAGCTGGAAGGCAAGCTTTCAATTTGGCATTGAATCTATGTTCCCACCCTCACCGATGTTCTTTAGCTCTCGTCAGTGGCTCAAAAGAATGAGATTGTGGATACAAAGGGCCAAATTGAGTTACCACTGTAGGAACTTAGACATCTGGAGCGAACCTGGACTAGAGTCACTGTCAGTAGATGTGGTTCAGGCATCTGATTAGGATTCCTCCAGGGGATGGATGGATGGATGGATGGATGGATTTCACATCATGTGTCGGTGGTTTCATTGTAGTAGATTGGTGTACCTGCCTCTAGCAAGTGGTTATATGTCCTTTGACTTCTCCTAGTAGGACTAGCTCATAAAATTATAATTATTCAGCCACCATTACTTGATTATTTACTATAAATAAATATAGACTATACACTGACTCAGGAGTCAAGTGTAAGAGTTACGCAATCATTGGATAGTCAAAGACTCAGATATGCAATTTGCTTTTCCAATAAAGCACTATGGTTGTTCAGAGTATAACATTTTGAAGCATATCTTTTGTGAAAACAAGTCCTGGAATTTGATGCATTGTGTTTACCCAAGGACAGCAATTCTCTTGTCATTTATAGGCCTAGTAGCTCATGCATTTTTTTCACAAGAGCTGTATTATGAACTACATAATTTTGCCCATCTTACCCTGTAGCCCTATGGCTCCAGAGCATTAACTGATGCCTGCTTGTCATTGCAGCACTCTGGTTTGGAGATCAAATGGGTAGATGGAGGCAAACCTCTGTTCAAAGTCTCGACTCATCTTGTTTCCACAGTTTACACTCAGGTATATTCACATATCGCACAATTTATCCATCATGATGCGTCGGTTCATCTCACCTGCCCACTCTCTGCATATCTATGTGATCTAAGCATCTACATAACATGTTTCCCTTAGGATCAGCACTTGCACAACTTCTTCCACCACTGTCAAAACATGGAGATGTCAGAACAAGCTTCAGAGGGAGAGCTGGTCAAGTACCTGAAGGTATTTAGAGCTCCGTTTATTTCTGAAGCCCCAAGAAAAATAGCACACACCCTTTTGTTCATGCCCCATCAAATACAATTTTTCCATCTAGGATTTAAGGGAATATGACAAGCCGGTGTCTACGTTCATTCAATGTTTGTTTCCCTCCTAGAGTCTCCATGCGATGGAAGGCCATGTGATGGTCAATTTTCTGCCCACCGTCCTCAACCAGCTGTTCTGTGTTCTTACCAGAGCAACACATGAGGATGTGGCTGTCAACGTGACCAGGCAAGACACACACATGAAATACCTGGCTTCCAGCAGCAGAAAATAAAGTGATACAGCTAGTTTTATGGTCTCTTTAAACGAACTTAATCTGTAGAAAATGATCAAAACAGAACAGACCTTTTCCCCATTTCTCTTTAATGGCCTGAATCCTTTTTCTCATTAGACACTCTCTACTAGCATTTATGCTCTATGTGTGCTTCATAATTCCGTTGTGTGTGACTCGTCTTTGAAGCTCTGTAGGCATTGTGTAAATGAGGTGTCAGTGCTGTGAAATGAAAATATGTAATTCCTATCTTTGGATTGTTCCCTCTAGCAAGCCTCACCTCCTGCTGTCTTATGCTTTATTGTTTTTACTTCACTCTCTTTTTAGGGTGATGGTTCATGTAGTAGCACAGTGCCACGAAGAGGGACTTGAACATTACCTGAGATCATATGTCAAGGTGCGATCTTTTCTCATTATATTTATGCCGATGACATCCCAACAGTGTATTTCTGCGCTTCTGTAGAAACCAAGCTCAGTCTGTTTCTTCCCCTCTCAGTTTGTATTGAAGCCTGAGCCTTATTCCTGCACCAGTGTAAAAACCGTTCACGAAGAGCTGGCCAAAGCCATGACAGCCATACTCAAACCTTCCACTGATTTCCTGACAAGCAACAAGCTGCTGAAGGTAACCTACGTTCATAGCGATTTAATCGTACAAAGGCAGAGATAAAAGAAAGAAAGCAAGAAACTAAAGGATGACTATAGGACAAAATGACTGCCCAACATACTGCGAAAGTGACATAAAAGGGTCTAATGTATTTTTTTAACTTCATGCTATTAAAAATGTTAACAAAATGATAAGAAAGGAATTAAATAAATTAATGTATAACTGTTTTACATTGAAGCTACAGGAAAGTAAGACCACTTGAACTAGCATAGCTGCTACTCTGCCAGCTAGTTTGCATATAGCAGGTCTACTACTATTTTGTTTTTTTCTGTCATGATTAAACATACCTACCACCGTTTCATTTACTCATGCAGTATAACAACTACCAAGAACTACCAAATGAGTTCTAGCTTTAGCTAAGGCTATAGCTCGTCATCTGGCTTTATCTTTTCTTGTTACATTTCTGTTTTTTACCTTTTTACAGTACTGTTGCCCTTTAATTTGTCACTTGCTGCGTATATTACACATGGAGCAGTTACACATTTTCTTACAAAACTACTACTAAACACTTTACAGATAGAAATGAACATTTTCTAAATTAACCTTACAAATGTAGCATGGTAGTTTTACTGATCTGTGTTTGTGTTACAGCATTCATGGTATTTTTTTGAAGCTCTGGTGAAATCAATGGCTCATTATCTCATGGAAAGCGGGAAGGTCAAGGTACGTCTGTTTCAGTCTTGTCTTCTCATCTTTAAGGTATTGCCCTACAAGCGAACTCCTCCACATTTTTACTTTGTGTTCCCTGTATCCAGCTTTCCAGGAACCAACGTTTTTCTGCCTCCTTCTACCATGCAGTGGAGACTCTGGTCAATATGCTGATGCCTCACATTACGCAGAAATACAAGGACAACCTGGATGCAGCTCGCAATGCCAACCACAGCCTGGCAGTTTTCATCAAGGTTGGCATTCATCCCAGTACTTGCAATGCAGAATTGCCCGTTAATATGTGCATGTGTTTGAAAAAATGCCCCTTGGCTTGAGGTTACACCGGAAAATTAAGAAAAAAATCTCTAGAATTATGTACCTATAGACCATCCTTACTCCTCACTTGTCTGTGTTTTATAATTTAAACAAATATTTACTTCAAAGAAAGTGTGTGCAGTAAATTTTTAGCAAGTGTCCATTCACTGGATTTGTCCCTCATTACTCAGCGCTGCTTCACATTTATGGATAGAGGCTTCGTATTTAAGCAAATAAACAACTACATGAACTGCTTTGTTCCTGGAGACCCCAAGGTAAGCAGCTTTCTTTTTTTAAAGAGTCAGTAAAAATGAAATCAATGTAAAGCCTAAACCTAAAATGTGTTTTTTGTGTACATTCATTCTAGACTCTGTATGAATTTAAGTTTGAATTCCTGCGGGTAGTTTGCAACCATGAGCACTATGTGCCTCTAAATCTGCCCATGCCCTTTGGAAAAGGCAGAATACAGAGGTTTCAAGGTAAAAAAAAAAAAATGCCACGGTTCACATCAGTTTTATCTATAAAGTGTATCTTTTATGTTTGTACTTGCCCTCTGAAGCGTGTTATTTCTGCTGTCGGCTGCCTGCTGCAGATCTCCAGCTGGACTACTCCCTGACTGATGACTTCTGTCGAAACCACTTCCTGGTGGGCCTGCTGCTGAGGGAAGTGGGTGGGGCACTTCAGGAGTACAGGGAGATCCGTCAGATCGCCATCCAGGTGCTGAAGGGATTGATGATCAAACACACATTTGATGACCGCTACGCTGCGAAGGTAAGTTGTGCAACTCTCTTTCACCAAACTGCTCTTTGAACGTTTTTTCCCATGTTTTTATCAAAGGATGAGCAGATGTTTATTACTTTGGCCTACAGATAATTAGTTTTTTAAAGGCTTCAGGTAAACTCACGAACTGGGCCTGCTAAATTCATTCACCAACAGCTAAACATAAGTTTGACTTAAATTATTGGAGTCATGAGCACCTCTTGCCTGTCATTCCAGAGCCAACAAGCCAGACTTGCCACTCTCTACCTCCCTCTGTTTGGCTTGCTTCAGGAGAACGTTTATAGACTTGACATTAAGGAGTCAACTCATCTCAACCACCACAGTGTAAGCCTGACACCTTGTGGTGGTAAACACTAATTACTGGTTAATGTCAGCTCAGCATGCTACTCTCAGTAGTTCTGTTGCAGAGCTAAACTAAATCACTTTGTTGCTTTCCATCCCAGAATACAAGGGAGGACTCTTTGGTGCCGAACTCCATGGTGACTCCTCTGAAACCTGGAAGCTGCATAGAAAATGCTCTCCACAAAGATGTGTTTGGTGTCATCTCTGGAACAGGTGACCCATCTCTCCTCTGTTTCACTGATGATAAACACAGAGTCAGAGCAGGTGGTGAAGTATAAGTACTCATTTTCCATGAAAGTATTTATTTCTCTGCTCTACGTCTGCAGCCTCTCCTCATAGCTCCACGCCCAACATCAGCTCGGTTCACCACGCAGACTCCAGAGGCTCCTTGGTCTCCACCGACTCTGGAAACAGCCTGCTGGACAAGAGCAGCGACAAGACCAACTCCCTGGAGAAGGTAGACGATCACTTAATTAGCAATATTAATGCATCCATTCCACACTCATTAAAATGTGTCAGTCCTGTTTGAAGGATTGAAGTCTTTGCTGCTTGGTCTAAATGTGTGTATGTATCACTGATGGTGAGCAAATAGATCTCAAAGGATCAATACAGTTCAGCCCAAAAACTTGTTTAACATTATTTTATCAGCTTGATGCCTGATTACATTATGAATTTCTCTTTTAAGAGTTTAATAGCAGCTTGTTTAGAGGAGGTTAAACAGGGAGTTGGACCTCAGTGGTGTTTAACTGACTCTATTACCCCTCTGTGTGGGACAACACTGCAAATGTGGGGGATTTTTTCTTTGCCAGCAAACAAGAAATGTAAACGGTTCTTCAGTTACAATATTAGCAACAATATGTGTGCATTCATCAAGTGTGAGTCACTAATAAAAAGTAGAATTACCACTTCAATCGTTTACTGCATATGGTTTAATATGGCTAAAAGACAACATATCAGAAAATTAATTTTGTAATTATTAATATTTTACATTTAAAGCAAGACTAGCATATTATCCAGGTGTCTTTGGGTTTAATTTAGGCTTTACATTATATATGGCTCACCTTTTACCCACCATGGCAGCCTATTCCCTATGACTAACCTGTTCCAGACCAGATTCAGTTCAACAGTTTACTATTAATGTTCTATCCAGAACTGATCACTTAAAACACAGTCAGCATTCCTCCAAGGTTCTTATCAGGACAAACGTCAGGAGTTTGCAATAAAGTGATAAATAAAAGAGTGTGCTATGAATTTACTTTAATTGCACCACTCTGAGTCAGACTCACGTTGGGCAGCAAAGAAAAAAGTATCACACTTGATGCAACAGGACCGCAACAGAAAACCCAGAGTTATCAGAGTCAGTTAAAAGTCAGTTTCATGATCAATGTAGCTCTAAGAAAGCCTCATTTGACAAGATAATATGGGGAGAGGTGGGGAATAAAACATTCTTTAAGTCATGATTCTGGATGCAGTTTTGAACTTAGCAAAAATTGCAGGATATGGAGAGAACATCTATAAATCTGCTTATAAATTGTGTTTTTCTTGAGTGTAATGGCAATTCAGTGACAGTCGTCTGTACGTCCATGGTTATATTTCGAACAGGAAAGTAATTCAGAATAATTTTTAGACCACCTTTTAACAAAATGTAAACAAGCATAAGCCTAAATTAGGGCTCAAATAAAACAGCAGTAGTTACATGAACCTGTACCTGCACATGGTATTTACATTTCAGGTGAAGCAGCATGTTTGCTAAAAAAAAGACAGGATGCAACTTTATCTCTAATTGTTACTGGGGAGAGGGCGAGAAATTACTCACAGGGCACGTGATCATAAAATCACTCCACCTTCCCTAGAGGCGTAAATCATGTCCAAACTATGCTTAAGTAGAGTTTGTGTTGCTACATACTCCACAGGTTTGTGAAACCAAAATAATGAAGAAGTGAAATCAGTGTCAGCAAAACACCAGGGTTAAGGTTGATAGCTTGTACAGCATCCTGTGTCTTATCTTAATTTTTTCATTATCTGGACTCTTGGACGTCTATGCCCTCCTCCCTCCAGAGTTCCCACACCCCTTCTCCCTGTTCTGTAACTTCCCAACTGAGCCAAAAAGAGAGGTTTACCAGGAGACACTCGGTCAATGTGCCCCCTTTCCCCCTCGACCGAGAGGAACGAGGTCCACCTCTGAGCCAGGCAGCAAAGCGAGTCACCATGGACTTCTCTCTCCTCACGGTGCCCCTGGCTGACCCACCGCAGGACAATAACACTGATAATGACAAGCCAGCTGAAGGCCAGAGGGTGGATGGAAGTCATGAGGAAAACATCCCAATACAAGTATTCTGTTTGACCTTTGTAACATCTCCACCAGCAGCTTTTGGGTATATTTGCACAGACTCTTGCAGATAGCATACGTTTGCTGCTTTGGTGTTACTTTATTCCAAAGCAGTTTTCTGATGTCTGTGCAGTACATCCAAAATCCTCCTAAAGTTCCTCCCAACATTCTTCTTTTCTGAGTGTCCCACTTGAGGGGGTTTGGATGCTGGTTCCTTTTACTGAGGTTGAGCAGACCTTGTAGCCCTTTTTCACTTTATTTCTTAGATCCTGTAACTGTAAATGTGTTTCTTAAAGCCTGCATTTGATATTACTTCCTCAAAGCACAGAGCTGCTGTAAAAATGGACTTCTTTTGCTCTTGTGGACCCACCTACCTCTCCCTCCTCTCCTCAAGAAAAGCCTTGACATTTCTCATCTTTGAAGTTTGGGTTGTTTGAGTGATGTGCTTTATCTCTTTGAAGCTTAGATTTTTCCTGCAACACTGCTGAGTGATAACTTTTCTATTTCATTTGCTGTCTGCCTCTACTTTGTTCCTCTGCATCAGAACCAGTGTGCGTCGGCTCTCGGCAGCACTGTGCTGCGCTGTGACAAACTGGACCGGGACGAGATCAAAAACCTCCTGATGTGTTTTCTACATATCCTAAAGAGCATGTCAGAGGGTAGGACGGCATGTATGAGTTGTATGTTTGATTTTGACACATGGTGGTGTCTAATAATAATATTTTCTGACTATTTTCTTGTCATTTTATCACCCTCAGAGGCACTCTTTGCTTACTGGAACAAGGCAGCGCCCTCAGAGCTGATGGACTTTTTTACGTTAATAGAGTAAGTACAGAATTTACAGCGCAGTATTTTTTAATTAGTTTAATTTGAACCAGAATAATTGTGCCTCAATGAAAAGTGCCGAGTTCAGTAATGATCTCTCACTGCTCCACTGCTTGTTCTTTTGTGGTTTTCCTGCAGAGTCTGTCTTCATCAGTTCAGATACATGGGGAAGAGATTTATCGCCAGGTAAAGTCAGAGCTGGTCCGTCTGATGATGTCGAAAAAACTAATTTTCTGTATTATCTCTGCAATAAGACTCACACCCACATGGAGACTTACAAACCTGTCCTTGCTGAATTTTCTAACCTTTTTGCTGTTGGTTTGTTCTCTTGTTTGTAACACTGCTGGCAAGTTGTTTTGTGGTTAATGTGGCGGCCCCGGGCCCCTCCCGCATGGGTAAGATGTTGCTGCCTTTCATTCTCTTTTTGCTTAGTTAAATGCATGATTGGTGTCTGTAAGTTTGAAATCCACATTACATTCTCACCACTCATTCATCTGCTGCGTTTTGTCCACTCTTGTTTTCTTCTACACACCACAAGATCTTCTGTGACTGATTTATTTGATTTCATCTGATCCTTTTGTTTCTTTCCATCCTCAATTTGACTTTTCTGTCAGTATACCATCCAGACTCCCTGTTAATAGTGTTTCTCGTCTCCTCGACAGGAGCCAGGAGGGGGCGGGGCCTGTAGCTCCAGACAGGAAGTCTCTGACTCTTCCCGTGTCTCGAAACAGGGCAGGGATCCTGCACGCTCGCCTGCAACAGCTAGGAACTCTGGAGAATGCTCACACCTTCAACAACAGTAAGCCCTGCTACAACCAGGTGGATGAGTTTTATATAACAAAAAACAATGAAATAGATGTGAACTGATAACACAGTCTGAACAGGATCATCTGGTAATATCACTTTAAATTCTACTGTCTCCTCGTTTACCACAAATTACACACTATTTCTTCTCAGAGCCACCGACAGATATATGAGCAAAACACTAACAAAGTAAGATAAATGTTAGACATCAAGGTACTTGATAAGATTTCAAATAAGATTAAACTTTTCAGGCACAGACAGGTGGTTGAAAATTTACCTGCAGCTAAGAGTTAGCTGGATGAGAGCCAAGACTTATGTTATTATCTTATTATCTGTTTTTGTCTTTCATTGCATATAGGAAACAATACCGTATAAATAAAATCTACTTTGTGAGACACGGTCAGATTTAATTTCATACAATATATTTAAGGTACGTCATGTTCCTTCAGTGAAATAACTGTTAGTGAGAGCTGATTATAATCCCAATGTTCCTCTATTTCAAAGGAAAAGTTCACTTTTCAATACTATTTTGTCTAACTTTAACAAAATCAATCCACTGACGTGAAGAACTAAATTGAGGTGAGAGTCGACCAGTTTTCAGCTGGACAACATGTTTACCTGAATTCAGTAAACCATGTTTACAGCAGCTCTGTGCATCAATTAACCTGTTCTCTGTCTACTGCTCTCTGCTGGTGCACAGTAACAGTGCCAATAACAATAACAAGTCTCTGACATAATGTAAGCTCTTAGTGAATAATCAGTAGTTATTATTACCAATCAGCAAAGTAAACAGTTACAAGTAGGCCGTAGCGTTGCTTTAATAAAGTGTTGTCTCTGACAGTGGCTTTGCGTTCTGTGCAGTGTACTCTCATATGGAGGCAGACGTGAGCAGCCAGTGCCTGCTGGAGGCCAACGTGTCCACAGAGGTCTGTCTGACTGTGCTGGACACACTCAGCATCTTCATCATGGGATTCAAGGTATTACCAGAGTCAGACTGTACACACAAACCTTCAACGTGCGTAACGTGACTATTAACGAACATGTTCATCCTGTGTGCTCAGACCCAGCTAAACTCGGATCTGGGTCACAATCCCCTGATGAAGAAAGTTTTCCAGGTGCACTTGTGCTTCCTGCAGATCCCTCAGTCTGAGGCTGCCCTCAAGCAGGTCTTCACCTCACTCAGGACGTTCATCTACAAGGTGAGCTTCACCTAATTTGACTTGATTGTCATGATTTTAACACATCTGTGCTGCTGATTTGTCTTCAGAGGGAACCTGAAAAAATTCCATCTGGATATTTTATTATTTTTCTCTAATGACCCTAAAGCTACATTCCCATGTCCTCTAGTTCCCTTGCACCTTCTTTGACGGCCGGGCCGACATGTGTGCCTCTTTGTGCTATGAAATCCTCAAGTGTTGCAACTCCAAGCTCAGCTCCATCCGCAGTGACGCCGCCCATCTTCTCTACTTCCTCATGAAGAGCAACTTTGACTACACAGGCCGCAAGTCTTTCGTACGAACACACCTGCAGGTGTGTGTTTACCTGAGTCTGGCCAAATTTAAAATCTTGATATTTTCTGATGTATCTAAGAATATAAATCATTTACAGAATACAACTGAATTGAGTTCTGTGACCTGTGAGTCATTAGTTGATTTTACACATATTTTTCACCCAGGTGGTGATTGCTGTCAGTCAGCTGATTGCTGATGTCATTGGCATCGGCGGTACCCGTTTTCAGCAGTCTCTCTCCATCATCAACAATTGTGCCAACAGTGACAAAAACATCAAGGTGAGGAGTGCAGTGATTTCCACTTCAGCAATCACTGTTTGACATTTTAATTTTTAACTCTTCACATGACAGAAAAACTCATAAATGCAGATTACTAAAAACAAATTAACTGCTGTCCACTAGTATTCTAATGACAAAAAATGCCAGATACAGGGTCAGATAAATTGCTAACATTCAACTTTATCTCAATTTGAACATTTTGCCAATACTGTAGGAATGTTGGACTGTAATATGTGAGTAAAGTCAGATTCATTCTTATATTCTGATGTTAGACAGGGATTTAGAAAAGAATAAAAGAACTCAATTCATTTCCATTTAAATTCACTCCATTGCCTCTTAAGTCTCTCATATTGTAATATTAATTTTCAGTTGCTGTTTTTCTCTTATACTCAAACTGTGGTCATACCTCATGCGTTTTTGATTTCCACGGGTATGCAGAAGTCTGACTGCGGCCCCCACAGAGAATTATTGAAGTCAGTGAGGGACACTCCAAATGGTTTAGTTTGTCTTTTTTGAAATTGACTGTCTGTTTTCATTATCTTGACTGCATGACATTTGCATTCAGAATTTGCTGATCCATATTGCAACCCATTGGGTTTTAGTGTAGTTTCCAAGAAATATTTGTTGATTTCCCCCTTGTTTGTCCTTTCAAAAACAAAAACAAATCAACATTGTAAGACACAAGTTGGTATTTTAGTGACATAGATACTTCCAATTTAAATTATTAATTTGAATTACGTTAAAATCACACATATTTATTTACATCCAGTCATGAATACTGCCTCATTCCGACCCAGATTGACTTTGAATCTTCAGCTATCCATGCAGGCATGTTGTTCCCTGCTAGTACGTAATTAAGTAAATCCATGTGTACATTTATCATGCAAAAACAAACACACAAGCCTGATTTGTTGTCGTACTTTGCAGCACACAGCATTTCCTTCAGATGTGAAGGACCTGACTAAGCGCATCAGGACAGTGCTGATGGCCACAGAACAAATGAAGGAGCACGAGAATGACCCGGAGATGCTGGTAGACCTCCAGTACAGCTTGGCCAAGTCCTACACCAGCACCCCTGAGCTCCGTAAGACCTGGCTGGACAGCATGGCCCGCATCCACAACAAGAACGGTGATCTGTCAGAGGTATTTTTGCAGCAACATTTTACATTTGGAATTCAATTCAAACCTTTCTTTTCCCTTTAGTAAGGTATTATTGTGATAAGTGGACTCTGTGTTTGTTGTCTTCACCTACAGGCAGCCATGTGTTATGTGCATGTTGCTGCTCTGGTGGCTGAGTACCTGTGGAGAAAAGGTGAGTTGAGATATAAAAGTGTGCCTCTCTTGGTAGTGCTATGCTTATCCAGGAATGACTGATTAATAAGCTCTACAAAATTGATTTAATTAACTTGTTGTGGAGTGAAGAGAGATTATGGATGGTAATAAAAATTAGGGCAGACTGCACTCAACACTTATTCAAATGCTAATTCCTCCTCCTTTAACATGGAGCTAAACAGTAGATCAGTATAGCAACAATTACAAGAATAAATAAGAGGACTTGATGATGTTTTGGGTAATATAAATGCTTGTTTTGACTAAGAAAGTACAAGTGAGCCATGTTCGTCGTATTCCACTCACACTAATACACCGTCATCTGCCCCCTGAGCTGTGGTCCAAGGGTCATGTGTTCAGTCCTGCGTTCAAAATGCTGCGTTCTCAAGATAAGATCCTCTCTCGTGTTTGTTACAAACCGGATACCAAGTTCAGGCTTTGTAGGGGATCTATTGTATAACATGAGGGTTTTATTTTTTTGTCCAGTGGTTCATTGCAGGGTCAGAGTGTTAAAAAATAGACTGAAATCTCTGCAGATTTCTTTTGCCATATAGAAAGAAACACGAGAGTCATTTTATCAGCTGCGTGTCAAGTTAGTAATTAAATACACGCACATTTGTAAAGGCTGTGTATATCAGAGCAATCTTGAATTTCCAATGGCTCCTACAACTCTTAGTTTTCTATGATGGAGTGATTTAAACACATGCATCTTTTTCACTAAAACATTGATGCATTTAGGTTCAAAGTCAAAAATGTGCATCAATTTTTGTGATGTAGAAAGTCACATTAATCACATCGTCTTAGTGGCATAACCTCTTACCTTCCTGTAAGAGATTACAATTTAAGAAAGCTGATGAATTCTCTGACCTAGTTTAAAATGCATGGCACAACTGTGTCACTGTTACATAATTGGTCAGGGTGGTCAAGAGTTAACCATGAATTGCCAAAAAGCAGGTCTGCAAGAAACTGCTGGAACACAGGTGTCGGCCATGAAACAAAAATTGGACCTACCTTTTTCACAGATGTCTGCCAAGCTGCATGTTTTTCACTTTGTCTCATCACTTTTTGTTGCTGTTTCTTGCCTAAGTGTCTCTTTACCTTGCAAGAACCACTTAGTTCAGACAGCTCAACTGCACTCTACTCACGTAACCCGCTGCTCTCACAGCAACACATCCTTTTAATCACAGTGGTGCATTTAAGCCATCAGTGCTCTGCTTGTTCTTTTGTTGCGTACCTGCTTCCACATTGTTAACCTGAAAGCTATGCTGCTGCTCACACTTCAAAAGCCCCACCTTCACCTCAGCTTCCACCTGCTGCTGCCAAGTCAAGCTTCACCTCCCCATCCCTGTTTAGCAAAAATGTAGACACAAAACACTAATGCTACACATATTCTACATTTACAAAACAAGAAAAGCAGTCAGAGAGCGCAGCACTCGTCCAAGGCTGTTCAGTCCATGTATCATTTCCGACGGCTACAGTCTTGAAGAAATTTGTGGCAGAAATCACGGCACTATAAAATGTGACCATTTAATCTAAATGTACCCACAAACAAAGGGAACAGGCGTGTGTTATGCATCCGGATACCAAATTGTGTGACCTAAATATGTAGCAGGCGGCGGGAATTGATGGGACTCGGAAACACCTCCCCAGTCTAATCAATTGTTCCTTGTATGATTTCTGATGGATACGTCCTGATAAGCCCACAATGATTTGTAGTAGGATCGCAATCATGTGATCGTCACCAGGCAGCCGACGTAGTGTTCACTTGTTGTCATGGTTACAGTGACGCCATGCTGCTATCTCGCAATGATACAGAAATCTTTAACAAATTCGTGGATCCAGACTACAAGCTGCATCACTGCCAAAATCTAATCAGTGGGTCCTTTTGTCATTTCTGACTTTCCCTGAAAATTTCATCCAAATCTGTTGGTCCATTTTTGAGTGATGTTGCTGACAGACAGACA
Source organism: Amphiprion clarkii (assembly GCA_027123335.1). Classification (NCBI taxonomy): domain Eukaryota; kingdom Metazoa; phylum Chordata; class Actinopteri; family Pomacentridae; genus Amphiprion; species Amphiprion clarkii. The sequence goes on along the minus strand of CM049590.1, from coordinate 1,689,921 downwards.
GACAAACGTACGCTGATCGTTACATAACTCTGCCATTCCTTGGCGGAGTAATAATCTTTTCCATGTGATTTGTCTGACTGAAGTTATGCTACAGGCAGAGACATGTTGCTGCTCATTAGCAAAAACTCAAACAACCATCAAAACCTTTAAAAAACAAATATTTTGTGTGACAAATAGTAATATTGATTCCATTCATCCATGTTTCAAATAGAGTTTTTACTTCAGAGATTATTTGTAAAGGTCAAAGTATGTTTTCATTGCAGCTATTGTCTACTGAATTTACACTGTGTGAAAAGTGTGTTATGACTTTCAGTGTTTTATTTCTCTCATGGATGTTCTGGACCTCCGTTCATGCTAGGTATGTTCAGACAAGGCTGCTCCTCTTTCCGCGTCATCACCCCAAACATCGACGAGGAGGCGGCCATGATGGAGGACGTCGGGATGCAGGACGTTCACTTCAATGAGGTCAGACTTAGTATTGTCCGTTTTTTCTCAATTCTGCACACTCGTCGCCTCACGTGTTGTGTAATGACTGCTGCTTAGAAGAGCTCTTATCTTTCTAAAGAGTAATAAGAGATTAAACTAAAATAGTGTGGACTTTAACACAGGGCTTGGTGCATTGGTTGTTCCTGTAGCAGCACTTTGCTGGCAGAAGGAGTAAATGCTCTCGGGGGTCAGCAGCTTACTCCTCAGTGTCTTGATCATCTTCAACGGAGGCAGGGGCTTGTTGACACAGAGGCCTGAGACCGGCTCTTCTGATAAAGCGATAACCCTGTGAAGTCGAAAGTGATGGCTTGACAGCGTGCAAGCGTTTATGAGTCAGTCAACAGATCTGTACGCAATGAGCAGCACTTTTGCCTTCCATCTCCTCTGACAACCTTTTCTCTTTATGAGCCGGACTCAGTGTCATGCCCCAATAAAAGAAAGGAGATAATGGGTCTATTACCTCCCACACCGGCTGTCTTTGCAGGAACATGACGCTCAGTTCACCACAGCCTCCAAGACAAACAAGAAAAAGCAAAAAATGTCCCTCTTTGCAGCATTAAATATTCTAAGCTGAAATGACAGGGAGGAGGGGAAAGTTCAGTGACGCTTGTGTGTTTTTTTTCTGTGTTTGCGTTCAGGAGGTGCTGATGGAGCTGCTGGAGGAGTGTGGCGACGGTCTTTGGAAGGCCGAGCGTTATGAGCTAATAGCTGATGTCTACAGGCTCATCATTCCCATCTACGAACAGCGTAGAGACTTTGAGGTAAACCTGCACAGTGAGCACGGTTGCACATTATCCTGCCAGAAAACATGGTGTTAGAATTAAAATGGAAAATCTTCAAGAGCACAAGTGAGCTTTGGTTTGTGCATTTAGTTCTTATGATTGCTGGAAATTAACCGTACAGGCTTTTTTCATCAACTTGCAGACTTCTTTACTTGTGCTGTTAAACATACTGTCAAATGTTTGGACAATAATAGGGTTATTCCTGCATAAAGGTATTTTTGTCTCCCCCCACAGAGGTTTTAGGCTGCACCAATGTAAACCCACTGGCACCAAAATAGCAAGAATTAAGATTAAAGTAAAATATTGAGCTGCTTTAGTTAACTGAGGTTTTATTTATACAGTTCCCTCTTAGGATCCCTCAAACACTCAGCTGGTGCCTTTAATTCCACAGAAAATTCAGAAAAAAACCTTCAAAACGCACCAGCCTTCACAGATTATATTTCAAGTCATTTCAAAACTTGCCATGCTGTGTTCCAGAGAGCAAAAATAAATCGGATGTGCTGTCCTTTAGCTCGGACAGACAAAAAAAAATGCAATTCTTTTCACTTTTCTGCAGCAATCAATTGGAATTTTCTCCAAAAATCTCTGAAATTGTCCATCAACTTCCATCTTTAAGCAGAAGCTGCAGCAGACCCTAGCTGACCACTGCACATGCTGAATGTTTTCATTGAATTGCTAGCATTAATTTAGGGTGTTTTAGTCTCTGTTTAAACACGTGTGTGTCATTTTTTGTATATGTATTGTTTATTTGTTATCTTTCTTCCTGCTGGTTCCTTTTGCCAGGTCATCATTGTAAATGAGAAATTGTTCTCAACTGATTTACCTGGTAAAATAAAGAACAGATAAATAAATAAAATAGATTTGACTTGAATTTAGAGTCATTTAAGGAGCTCATATGATGCTTTTGGTGTTTCTCCCTTTCGTTTAGTATGCTAAAGCATTTTGCAGTGGTAAAAGACCTGCAAACTTACAAAACCCAAAGTCCACACCAAAGGGAAATATTCGCTCCCACATCAAACACTGCTCCATATCTGCCTGAAACACCTCGTTTGAAATTCAGCCTTTCCTTCTATTGTTTATCTACATCACCATGAAACACGAGCCTCATTAGCCTCACGGTCCACAGTCGTTTACTATCTAATGTCCATTCTCACTTGATTCTCATGACAATTTCTGCAATTTGTTTTGTAAATCTGCGGAACAGAAACTGACACACCTGTATGACACGCTCCACCGTGCTTATACGAAAGTGATGGAGGTGATGCATAGCGGCAAGAGACTGCTGGGCACATACTTCAGAGTGGCCTTCTTTGGACAGGTATACACAAACACACACAAGCACACACACATTAGAAATGCAACACTTTTTTGCCAAGCATGAATACTAACTCAGTTCAAACTCTTGATAGCACGGTTGTCATCTTATCTCTTGTCTTGTTCAGCGCAGGAACACACCCGTACAGACGCTGACCCACACATGAACCCTTGAATAATAATAATAATGTTCTCCTACTAAAACTCTTTTTAATGGAGATTTCTTTTCTTCTTTTCCTCCCCCTCCAAGGCTGCGGTAAGTGTGTAGAGCTGTTTGTGTTGGCCTGGTGTCCTCTTCCATGTCAGTGCGTCTTTATATTGTTTCAGGGCTGATGTGTTTTAATTTGATCAGTCACAAGTAGTTGTAAATTTCGTGGACTGATTAATGCACAACCTGGTTTCTAAAAGTGTTACAATAAGAAGTCCATTATATAGGTTTCTTTCCCCCCCCCCTGTATTTCCCACTTTGAGGTTTTCTCTTTGAAGTACCACACAGCATCTCTTTTTTTCTTCAGTCCCCATTAACCTTCCTTAGATTGACCATTTTACCTCTAGATCTCCCCCACTTCAGTGATTATTCTGCCTGTTTCCACCCACACACTCATCTGTGTACTTTTCCGCAGACACAACCAAGTAGCTGCTATGTATGCACAAATATAACCATAAATAGACTGTATGGTTATGGCGCAGGCTGATAATTGCATGTTTTTCCCCTCTTGAATGTTTTTAGGGTTTTCATCTCTAGTTATAATCACACCTTGCTTACAAATAAGAAGATTGTGTGTTTTCTTGAACAGCCCATTCCTGTGGATAGCATTTTAACCTTCTGTATACGTACTGCAGGGCTTCTTTGAAGATGAGGATGGAAAGGAATACATCTACAAGGAGCCAAAGTTCACTCCGCTGTCGGAAATTTCCCAGAGGCTTCTGAAGCTCTACTCGGATAAATTTGGCCAGGAGAACGTCAAGATTATTCAGGACTCCGGCAGGGTGGGACCACATTTGTGTGCATTTCTATAAATTTCTATGAATGGTAAATGGTAGACTGTAGTAGTTGTGCTAAAAAGTAAATTTATCACAGAACTAAATAGGAAATTAACCTAAGTTAAAAAGTACAAGCAGAACAAAACTGATCAAGTTGTTGTCATTCTATTAGAGGGTGTTCCAGTCCTGGATGTTGCTTTTTCTAACATAGCTCCATAGAATAATGTAGTTAGTGAATGAAATGTGAGTTAGCTGGCCATGGTTTTTAAGCAAATACTTCCAATATCTTGTAAAGTCACAACTTGATATTCTGTGAAGGGGCTGAGCAAAAATTACAGAGTTGAATTAGCTGTTTTAGATGCAGAGAGCAGCATTTTTTAACTTTGTATAAAACACAGCTAGCTCTTTGTTCTTGTTTCTGCTCCTGACTCCAACTCAACAGACAGACATGAGAGAGATATTGATCCTGTCATCTATTCACAGGAAAACGGAAAGCATTTTTCCCAAAATAAAACAGTTGCTTTACCCCCTTAGGCATCACTTTAATAAAGTTACAAAAATGTCCACATCTAAAACAATTCCAGAACAACATGATTTTTCACTTTCAATGACTCATCTCTTTTGATCTACATCAGTCCTGATCATTATAACCAAATATTCATTCATTTTCATTTTTCATTACCCTATCTGTGCCAGTTTGTTCACAATATAACACGAAAGCAATTAATTATTCCAGCCTGAGATGTATGAATGATTTACACCAACACTGATTGTCATGCATTATTTTTTATGCAGTGTAACTTTTCTAAAAGTTACACTCAGGACCTTAAGGACAAAGATGTCCCCATTGAAACCCATTTCATCTGCTATTTTTGATCCCTCTGCCATTCCATCATGAAAAGATGCACTCTATGTTATTAGGCTTTCATTCTGGAGCTTTTTCTTCAAAACTGTCCATTAGTTTTACTGTTTTCCACTAGATTATGTCATTTTTTTCATAATTGGCCCATGGAGCAAATACAGGCTTTATTTGTTTTGTCGCTTCCTGCATCCCAATGGAAAAATTGCTCACACTGAAGTGGTTTGGAGGGGTTAGTAGGGATGTCACAGTGTTATGTTCATGTGTGTACTAAAAAAATGTGTTTGTGCATATGTACATTTGGAGATACGCACTACTGTTCAAAAGTTATGTGCTAACATAACTGCACAAGGGTTTTCTAATCATCATTGAGCCTTTCAACACCATTAGCTAACACAATGTAGCATTAGAACACAGGAGTGATGGTTGCTGGAAATGTTCCTCTGTACCCCTATGGAGATATTCCATTAAACATGTCCAGCTACAATCGTCATTTACCACATTAACAATGTCTACACTGGATTTATCATTCATTTAATGGTATCTTCATTGAAAAAAAATGCTTTTCATTCAAAAATAAGGACGTTTCTAAGTAACCCCAAACTTTTGAACGGTAGTGCAGAAATTCTAATTTATTATCAAGTCTGAGGTTAAAAATTCACAATTCCCCCCAAAATACACCCCATTACTAAATTTTATACCAAAAGCATAAACATTATCTGAAAATCCCAAATGGAATGGACAAAAATGTCCTCATGGGCGCATGGGGATTCAGGTTTGCGTACAATCTCAGTGATATCTTAATTTTGTATAGAGTCAGTCTAAAATATTTGTCTCTTTTGCACCCCCAGGTGAACCCGAAGGACCTGGACTTGAAGTATGCTTACATCCAGGTGACCCATGTCACACCTTACCTGGACGATAAAGAGCTGGAGGACAGGAAAACCGACTTTGAGAAGAGCCACAACATTCAGCGCTTTGTGTTTGAGACGCCATTCACAGTATCGGGCAAGAAGCAGGGAGGGGTGGAGGAGCAGTGTAAACGGAGGACTGTGCTCACCAGTAAGTCACATATTGACCAAAATTAATTGTGACCTGGAGCAGTTAAGGCACCAGGTTTACTGTAAGAAATATGTGGAAGAATGAAACACAGCAAATGTTCTTTCCAGTCAGTCTTATCACAGCAGCATGATCAGACCCTGGTTGTCATCTGTTGTTGTTAATCGCCTTTTCAGTGTCCACCTGAGAACCAGTCTCTTGAAATGTAAAACAGATAAGGCCAGGTGAGGCTGATTACTAAACTGCTCACTTTATCCTGAGGTTCAGGTGTTATCTTGCCTTGTTAATAATCATGCTGACAGACACACTTAAGACTGTTTACATGTGCAGCGGATCAAGGTTATTATGAATGTGATGAATGGTTGTAAATGTGACTCTGAAAACACATGATAGTACGTACGTAAGAGGGCTTTACATGTCGACTTGTTCGTTGTGTCTTACATTTAAAATCCTACTCTATTTCCCCCCAGCCACCCACTGTTTCCCCTATGTAAAGAAGCGTATTGCGGTCATGTACCAACACCAGACAGACCTGAGCCCCATAGAGGTGGCCATAGATGAGATGAGAGCCAAGGTGGCTGAGCTGCGACTGCTGTGTTCGGCCTCTGAGGTGGACATGATCCGTCTGCAGCTCAAACTGCAAGGCAGCATCTGTGTTCAGGTACGTGAGAGAAGAGCAGCTCTACTTTTTTTTTTTTCCTTTTCAATTCACATTTTCAATTTGACCTTGATTTTTTATTTTCCAGGTAAACGCCGGTCCTCTTGCTTATGCCAGAGCCTTTCTAGATGACAGCAGTGCCAAGAAATACCCAGACAACAAGGTCAAACAGCTCAAAGAGGTGTTCAGGTACAGATTGCTGACTGAAGCATCTTATTTATATTGTTGCTATTGCCCTTTCTTTGTCATACAACCTTCCTGATTCAAGTTCCAGTGAATTATTTTACATTATGCTTGGCTACAGAGCATTGAAATGAAGTTTAACAGCCAGTAAATAAATAAAATTCCCTTAAATATGTCATTTGAAAGTGTAAAGTGAGCACATTTAATTGCTGTGAGCAAGTATGTAAATTCTAGTCTGACCAATACAGCATTTTCTGTAGCTGATGCTAATATCAATTTTTGGGCATTTAAAAACTCTGATAACAATACAGTGGTGGAAAACAATTTTTGAACACCTTACAATTTTACACAATCGCAAATATTATCCTGAAATATTTGTGGAAAAACGTTTTTTTTTGTGTTTCAAAAGGTGTGGCTGCATTAGACAGACACAAACAAATGCAAATTATATTTTTTTGTTAATTGTTTATAAGAAAAACTAACAAAACTAAATGCTACCAAAATGACCCAATACTCAAAATGTCTTATTTTTATGGAGCCAATCAACTTTAAGTTTTTAATGACTTTTTTTAGGATTTGTTTAATATTATGGCTGTGACTGTACTAAAAGAAATTGCACTTGAAGACCTAAGAGCGATTCTTAATGCAGTATACCTGCAAATGTACGTAGTGTCAGAAAACTTTTTTCCATCACTAATTCCTGAGAGATAGTAGTCTTGTTTTTGTTTTTAAAATCAGGAGCTTTTGATGTGAAAAAATGAACAATTAAACCTTCACTCATAACACTTTCAATCAGTTCACTGTAGAATAAGAAGTGACATACTCCTGACTCAGGTACCTGAATTATTCCTCTTTTTCCAAAGGTGAGGACAAGAAGAGGTTAAGCTGTTGCTTCGCATCATTTTTCGGTAGCACTAAAATGTTCCTGTCTCTCTCTTCAGGCAGTTTGTGGATGCCTGCGGTCTGGCGCTGGGGGTGAACGAGCGGCTGATCAAAGAAGACCAGCAAGAGTATCACGATGAGATGAAGGCCAACTACAGGGACCTGACCAGGGAGCTGTCCAACATCATGCATGAACAGGTAAGAACACCAGACATGACAGTGAATATGTGCCAAATCATGCCTGGATCCCTGGATTCTGCTACATGTTTCTTTATTAACAAAGAGTCCATACAGTACAGTCTGGAAAGAGACTTAAATCAGATAGAAATTCATGTAGTTCTGTTTCAACACTCTCCTGCTAACTTAGCAATCAAAATGTCTTCACCAGTGAGTTTCCTAAAAGACTGTTTACAAGAATATTGATTTGAATTGGCAAGTTTTATTAGCACTCAAAGAAGTCCAATAATGCCTGATTTCACTGCACGGTTAAAAATAAAGGGCTACTAATTATCTATGTTTAAATCTATGGTTTATTCTAACTTATTTTAGCTTTATTTATTTGTTTATTTTATGTTTTTTGATTTTATTTAGCTTCATCATCTTCACTTTGTTCTGTGGTCTGCTCTTTAATGATTGTCGGAAAGATGCTGTCTTGTGTTACATTATATTGGTTATAAAACTACACATTTTTAGTGAACAAGATGCTTTCTATAACATCATGCTCAAGAGTACTAATCTTAAATGTCTGTCCTCTGCTGCAGTCTTCTACTCATTCACTAACCATGTCTCTTGTCTCCTGCTCTCTTTGTGCTGGCCCAAGCAGATTGGATGGTAATGCTGCTTTTGTCATGTGATAAAGTTCCTGTTGTTACTGCAATAAAGATGTATGGGTGGTGGGTGGAGCAGGATGGGATCTCTTATTATATAGATTACGTTTACCACAGGTGTTTTGGTTCTGACTGTAAAGTTGGTCCACAATTGTATGAAACTGCATTTCAAAAAAAGGTTTTCTGGTCTAATGCGACTAAGCTGATTTCCAGCATACTTAAAAAAAACAAAAAAAAAAAAAAACTTCTTGTTTTTATCTTGTTCACGTATTGAGCTTCCACATTATTCCATTTTACTGCATTTATTTGCTTTATGTAGGATTGTTTTACTCCATAATGTTTGTTCAAATTAGCTTTCAGATTCAGAAAACTTTATTTGTCCAAAAGGGGACAATTTCAAAAGGCAGTGCAACAATAATGTAAGAAATTGAGTAGAAAACAAAGAAATTAAAGATTTAAAAAAAAGGGGATAAATACAGTATATATACAAATACAGAACAAGTAATATAATGAGAATAAAAAGTAGAATGAAAAGAAAAGAAGAAAAAACAGAACTTTAAGGTGTGCAATAGCTAAAAATGAGCATGTAAAGCATACAAAGTGAAATGTGGACCCTCCTAGTTGAGGTTCGTTTTCTATAACCACACAATACTTTTATTTAAAATATCTATGTAGAAACCTCATAATGAACACGCATCATTGACAGTAAACCAGTTATACGATCCTACAATTGCACTGCAGATCGACAGAATGGTCTTGGTATACGGTATTTTCGTGTTTGAAAAATACACTTGCATGATCCCTGATGCACATGAATGCCATGTTTTTTTTCTATAATTAGTTTATCAACGATATTTTCACAAGTAAAACTGACAAAGTGTAAATCCAGCATAAGAAAAAGTCCTCGGTCCTCCCAAAAATATCATCTCCCATTGTAAAACCTTTCCTGCTGTGCCTAAATTTATTGTGCATGTTTGTGTTTTAGTTTTACAGAGTAAAATATTTTTCCTAATCTTCATCAGGGTTTCTGCAGGGCATTAAAAGCATTAATAGTCATTAAATTGATTTAGTGAAAATTACGGCCTTAAATGGCATTAAAAATCATTAAATTTGATTCTCAGTGGCATTAAAAATTCTCTGTGCAGTACAAGAAAAATATTTGATAATAATAATATAATTATATATAAATATAGACTGCGATTCGTCAGATATGTGCATCTGCGTAAACATGCCGAAGCACTGCGATAATTGTTCCGGCCGGTTGGGTACCGGCAGGCTGGACCAGGTGGAGGAGAGTTGGGAAATGCAAATTCCAGCAAAAATGGCTAGGAAACGTGGAATTCAGAGAATGACTGCAGCCCGTGGGTGGTCAGGGATTGGTTTCCGGATTCAGAAATAGTGAAAGGTAGGGACAGTTTTCATAGAAAAATCATCTTTTACAAAAAACAAACTTATGTAATTTGTTGAGTTCACAGTCATGGCATTACATTTTTTACAATGGCATTAAAAAGCATTAAATCTGACTGGCTGATTTCTGCAGAAACCCTGTTGATGATTGACCGTTTCTTTTAGATAAACCCAGTGGAAGACGGCACGAGGAGCACTCTGTCCGACTCTATGGGCATCTTCAACGCTATCAGTGGCACCCCGACCAGTGCCAACCCCCACGGCTCCACCACCATCCTCTGACAGGGATGTTCCACACCAGACTAACGATCGGTCAAACCACCTGAAGGATCAGTTAGAACACCGACATCCATTGCTGTTTCTCTCCTGTTATTTCTGTACATGTCATGAGTTGGAAAATCGACAAACTGTTTTTGTTTCCTATGGAGACTCCGGTCAATACTGTTCACTTTCACACATTTCAAAAGTATCGACTTCTCGCCAGATTTGGGTCATTTGTCCTCGTGAGTAGTTTGTTTTCTCACATGTAAGCAGGTTGAAGCCCTCCTCAGCACGCATGCATCCAATACTGTGACACTATAATGTTCTTGTTCTAGACTCTATAGGCCCATCCAGAAGAAAACAAACTAAAGAAACTTCAGCCTCAGTTTGTGTACAGTGTTTGTAAGAGAGCGCTTCAAGATGGATAAATAAATAAATAAATGCCACTGCTGTAACTGTACATACATCCTTGAGCTGATGCACAGTATTTTTGCATTTCTTTTTTTCTATGCTTTTTCTATTGTGGCCCAGTTACAGCAGCTGCATTGTTCTATTCAGCTCAGAGGCGTCGGAGTCTATCTTTACCTTAACTTGGACTTTTGAGAGAATTATTTACTCTATTTTAGGCCAATGGACGTGTATAGAACTGTCTAAAGCCAAGTGAACCACAATGTTTTAACCTATTTTCTGTAAAAAGAGAGAAATGTGTGCAATATTTTCTATTGTTACCAAGGTTACCTACTGCACAGACACCACTCTTGCCAAAGACATTAGAAAACGACTGCAATGCAAGACAAGGGTGCGACAATTTGTTATCTACCCCTTTGTTTCTTTATCTGTGTAGATGCCTTTTATTATCTGTGAGATGAAATTTAAAAAAACATTTTTACTCAATGACTGCTCGTGTAAATACATTTAAGACTTACAAATAAATAAAATCTGGCATAATACCTTCTTTCTAGCTTTGCTTCTGCAGAACGAAAGGTGTGAGAAGCAGGTGAGGCAGCACACTCTGTTCATAATGACAAATTTTTATCACTTGATTCTTTACATACAAATGATTTACCTGTATTTGATTTAGAGTTTTTTATTTTTTCACTTTTTGACCAAATTTAATGAGACTTCTTGTAAAAATGTTGTCTCACCAAGTCCAGTTTGGGACGTTTGTCATATGAAAAAACAAAAAAGTGTTTTATTTTGTGTGAGTTATTAAAGAGGAGACAGATTTTCAGTCCTTAAACAGAGTCTCTCAGCTCAAATGTTGTTTCAGATACAGCTCAGAGCTTCCAGACCCCCAGCTGACAGTGAAGTTTATGCATGCCGTATGTTGTTTTAATGGGTAAGTAAAAAAAAAAAAAAGTCCTGCCTTTTTCTGTCTTATGGTTTATTCCAGAACTGGAGGACATTTGGGCTTCTCTTTTACAATTTTCTGCTCCATATTCATCAATAATAGGTCATAAACTATGAAAGGCTTGATTGACTCAGCTTTCACATCAGTGGTAGCATTTTTATTCCATGTTCTATGTGTTGTTTGCTAACCCTGCTCTAACCACAGTAACAGGGTTGCTAATCCATGCTAATGTTAGCTTTTTGTCAGTAATATGAGATTAAGTGAGATATTCAATCAAGGCTGACAATGTGATGAAAATATGAACAATAGAAGAGAGGACATAGCTTTGCTCTACCCATTCTTTAGGAAACTGTTTGAGGATGTTAATTCCAGCGTTTCATGTGATTCACTGTTTTCTTATTCTACCAGCTACAAAGGTTATGCTAACAGGGTTGTTGTGGGACACATGCATGATAATTATTATTTAAAATATTATGTTGGTTAAAAAAAAAAAAAAAAGTTCCCACAATTACAAGAGACATCAATGAAAGAAATAATACAAAAAAGGAGGTAAAGGTTTCATTTTAACTGTTTTATTTGAGATTCCATTTGGTCATCAGGGAGGTGGGAGAAGAGAAAAATGGCATTGTAGGGGGGAACTCCAGGCTTATTTGGTATTTTTAAAAATGTTTTCAAACATTCTTTTCTCTTAGTTTTTTTAGGTTTGGTCTCAGGACAAGAATATTTACACAACTACAGGTTTTAGTATTTTGGATTATTTGAAATTTGATGGGTGACATGTAAAATGTTCTCCAATTCTGGAATGAGTCAAACTATTTTAAACTTTTTATAATATAACATTTACTGTTTGTATATTTTACAGTGATGAATTCAGTTTAATCGTGAATTGGTTTACATAATTACTTTCGTCAGAAAGACAACCTTGAGTGATGTAGTGGCGGTATGGAGGACTGAAAATGTAAAAATATTTACTAATAATAATGACTATTAGTTAAGTAATTGTTTATTGTAATGTAATTTGATTAAAAATAGCAAAAAGTCTATCCTTTTGACTATTTTATTCAAACTAGAACCATAGGTCTTTTTCTTCTTAGCTTTTTTGGAAGGTGCTTGTATTGTCACTGTTTTTAGGCAACCAATCATATGGGCAGGTCTGGTCAAGTTTTTTTCTGTCCTTGTTTGTTTATCCTGACAGAAGAAATGCCAGTTTATCATACAGCAGTGATTAAAGTTGTCATATACTGCCAAAGACATGGTTTAGGCACCTTTTTGATGAAGACAACTGGGATGAGACTCCAGCATCCTGTCAGCACTTCTACCAGAGACAAATGGACACAGCATTTTCCTGAGCTCTGCAGTTTTCCTGCTATATCCTTTGTCTGCTATGACCATTAGCTATAATTGCTAAATGTTGGCAAACTCAAACTGAGTATTGCTCTAAAACAGATGTTGCTACTCGTCTCAGAGTGTCACAAGTGCAAAGATGAACAAAACTGAGTTGTAATACATAACAAAGATCCATTTTAGGGGTTCTCAGGTTAACCCTCCAGTTGTCCTCATTTACCAAAAGCTATTGTTTTCTTGTCTGAAAAAAAATCCCAAAATATCAGCAAAAAAATTCCCCAAATTTATGAAAATTTGCAAAACCTTCAGGAAAAAAATTCCAATAATTCCTTAAAAATTAAAAGTTTTATTTAAAAAAAATTAATAAATAAAAAAATCCCCCAAATTTGGCGAGAAAAATCTTGTAAATATTTTCAAAAAATGAGTAAAAATCTTCCCCAAAAATCCTAAAAATATCTAAATTGATTCCATATAAGTCAGTAAAACATGAGAACATTTTTAACATTTCTTTTTTTCCACCAAAAAATGTTCAAAGATTTCCCCAAAACATTGAAAATGTGGACATCAGAAGTTTCACTGTGAAAATATATATTTTTTCCCACATTTTCAAACTTTAAAACGGGTCAATTTGACCCGCAGGACGACACGAGCGTTAAGCTGCTGACACAGACATGCAATGGAATATCAGTAAGTTTACATGATTTGTGCCCTCAGCTCTAATTGTCTGAATTATAATTAACAGCTTTGTGTATTCACCAGCTGAAGAGATGCCTGTGTGTGTGGCACTGGGCTAAGCAGGAGTGAAATCCTGATCCTGACTCTGGTAAAATCCACACTGTGTCATGTCAAAGAGCAGCTAATCCTACCTGTTATCACTGCCAGCCTCCACCGCCACCACAACACGAACCGTCTTGTTGATGAACGTCATTGTTTCAGAGAGTTGGACTGCTGAGGATCATGTGTCTGGTGTGAGTCCTGCTGGTGTTTCATGCTGTGTGTTTGTCTTTATTTTGGTGCAATATATGAGAATTCAAGATTCATGCTTTTTTACAAGCTTTAGAGGTTCATGTTCTACTCACTGCTGTTACAGTTTGTGCATCTAATTGACTAACATTTCACTCCAGTCACAGCTTTGCTTATTATTTAAAATAAACAGGCAATGTCTGAACAAATTATCTGCTACAGCTATATTAAGATAGTGATATTAATATTAATAAGTCAGCCTGGTGGACTATTTCTACCATGTTTACTTTTGAGTCGAGTGTGTTAACATGCCAAAATTCACCACCACGATTGATGGGGTTATAATAATAATGGTAATAATAACTTTATGTGTATAACACCTTTAACCCTCCTGTTGTCTTCATTTATGGGCACCAACAAATATTTTTTCCTTGTCTGAAAAAAATCCAAAAAATCAGCAAAAAAATTCCCCAAATTTCTGAAAATTTCCAAAACCTTCAGGAAGAAAATTCCAATAATTCCTTAAAAGTTTTATTTATTAATAATAATAATAATAATAATAATAATAATAACAACAATAAAAAGTCCCCCAAATTTGCGAGAAAGTCAAAATCTTCCAAAAAAATCCTAAAAATATCTAAAGTGATTCCATATATATCAGTAAAACTTCTAATATTTTCTTTCAGTGAATTTCGCTGGATTTTGGGTGATTTTTTTGTGAATGTTCTTAAAAAACATTTTCAACATTTCGGTTGAGGTTAGAGTGGTGGGATGAGGGTGGTGAGGGATTTTAACAAATAATTTGAGGAATAGTCTGGAGTTGAGTGCCTGATTTCATGGCAGTCTAAACAGTAATTGTTGATGTTTCACTCCAGACCAAAGTGGTGTCGTGACTGACAGACATTCCTAAAGCCGTGCACGGCTAAAAGGCACTTACTGCTGTTCTCATAACGTCCTTAAAGACTCCTTTCCATGTTCTGCCTGGTTGGTAATAAAAAAAAGATGATTACACTGATAGATAGACGTTGCTACATGTATACACACCTATTAGTCTGCTTTTGAAAGTGGCAACAGGTTCAAAGGTCTTCAAAGCTTCTAACAGTTGTTGCTATTTTGTTGTTTTAATTGAACATTCACATAATTATAATGAAACTACAGTGGAAGCAAAAATGAATATATTACCACTGTTATCAGCCAATCCTCGTTATCTGTACGACAAGAGCCTCTTGCTCTCGAGCTCCCTCAGCCATAAAACACTTATTACCCAACACACACACACATGCAGCAGTGATAACGATGAAGAGAATGTGCTGGGAAGTGGGAATAATGGTGACTTGCATGTTGGAGGAGTTGGAAGGTGTTCCACAGTCCAGTCCGGCATCGGTGGGCGTTGCAGGGTGGTGGACGGGAGGTTACATAAGGCGGTGGTCAGGCCTGGACTCTACATTCATGTTTGGACAGCAACTCATTTGTCTCCATCTCTTCTTTTGCTGAAGGATTCTTTTGGAAGCCAAAGTCACCGCAGCCATGACAGGTGAGTTGGAATAGCTTTTGTTCATTTGGGTACAATAAACATCCTTTATCTGAAACACATAAAATATGATTTATCCTGACTTATATCTGCAGACAAAGAACAGGGGAAGAAGCACAAGAGTAAAAGTGTAAGTCCAACTGGCTTGTATTGATCATTACAAGGACAAAGCAGACAAATGCCATGTCTTCACGTTCTTCCTTTCCTCTAACAGGCCACTATCGCTGGCTACCCAATAAGCATTTTCTTCATCGTGGTCAACGAGTTCTGCGAGCGTTTCTCCTACTATGGCATGCGAGGTGAGTTGCTTCATTATGGAACTCGTGTCATTTTTCTCTGCTTCACTGACTCCCAGTGGTGGAAAATTGATCTATATTATATTTAAGCATTTCTGTTTTATGTTACTGTCCATGTACACTTCTCCACTACGTGTGGACAGCTGTACTTACTTTACAAACAACATGTTAAATATCAAAAATACAGCTGTGAGAGAGCCATGCGGGTGCTTCCATTTAGCACCAATGTAAAACATGATCGATGGCAAGTTTTCTCTCCTTTCAAGTCCTCTTAAACCCTCCTGTTGTCCTCATTTATGAGCACCACCAGGTTGCAAAACCTTTAGGAAGAAAATTCCAATAATTCCTTAAAAGTTTCCCTTAGAGGTTTTTTTGTTTGTTTGTTTTTGTTTTTTTAAACCCAAATTTGGAAAGAAAATTCTTGAAAATGTTTTCAAAAAATGAGTAAAATCTTCCCAAAAATCCTAAAAATATCTAAAGTGATTCCATATATATCAGTAAAACCTCTAATATTTTCTTTAGGAACATTCACAAAAAAATCTACCAAAATCCAGCAAATTTCACTGGTTTTTATGTGAATGTTCTTCAGAAACATTTTTAATATTTCTTTTTTTCCACCAAAAAATGTTCAAAGATTTCCCAAAAATGTAGAAAATGTGGACATCAGAAGTTTGATATATATGAAATATATTTTTTTTCCACATTTTCAAACTTTAAAACAGGTCAATTTTGACCCGCAAGACAACACAAGGGTTAAGTAAATTAGAGAAGAAATATCTGAAAATGGAAGTGTAAAAAAAGGCTTTTTCTTCGGAAAAATGACCCCTGTTATGCCTTTTGGTTCCCAACCTAGCAGATGAGCCTCTCCAAAGGCTCACAAGCTTAATCTGTGGGGCGTTCTCTTTATTTTTTGAACTACTTTTAATTATTTACTGTATAATTTGATCTTTTTGGGTTTTCATCCTCATCTCTCACCCCTGTGTATATATTGTAAATATTATTACTACTGTTCTATTATTATTTATTCATATCACTACGTCTATTGTTACATAAGCTGCTGTAACAATGTAAATTTCCCCCTGGCGTGGGGAGAAATAAATGTCTTATCTTATCTTATCTTATCTTAATCAGTCATTTAAACAGTAGGGAATATGAAAAGGTAATGAGTCCTTTAATGGAACTCTTATCTACATTATGCAACTTATTTGTAAGAAGCCAAAATGGTTATAAATGATTGGTTTAATCTCAAGATCAAGAATCTTTATTGCCATTATGCAATTAGGTCTCACCAGTGACATAACCAAAGTTTTGTCGGTTATTCTGAGTTGAAAAGTCAACATTGAAAGACATGGACGGTAAAACATGCAGTGCATTAACAAAAAAAAGTTAAAATACCTTAAAAGCATGAAAATATATGTATATGCTGCAGACTGATTCAAGTCAATTAAAATCTCTGAAGCAATTAATAATTGCGTCCATCGAATAATTGTAAAATATTTTCCTCTGATCTGTAGCCTAAAATGGAAATTCTCAGTAAAACATAATTGCCTCCCTGCAGCCGTGCTGGTGTTGTACTTCAAGTACTTCCTGCTGTGGGACGACGACTTCGCCACCACCATCTACCACACCTTTGTGGCTCTCTGTTACCTGACCCCCATCCTGGGAGCCATTATAGCCGACTCATGGCTCGGCAAGTTCAAGTGAGTTTTCCCCGAAAATAAAAGACATATTTTCATGTATTATCCACGCTCCATATACTGGTTGTTACTGATATATGCTGTGTCTAAAGGGTTAAAGAATATCTCAGAATCAGCTGTTAATCCTTGGAATTCTGACCCCTGTCTGTCTTATCTCTACCTGCTCACTCCTCCTCCTCCTCCTCCTCCTCCTCCCGGTGCACAGGACCATTATTTACCTGTCCATCGTATACGCGATTGGGCAGGTCGTCATGGCTGTAAGTGCCATCCATGACATCACAGACGCAGACAGGGACGGCACCCCCGACAACATGTCCCTCCACGTGTGAGCTGAACACACTTGCACCTGAATTATACAGCGGTTTCACACTTACAGATACTTGTGCTGACATTGTGTCTTGCGCTGCTTTTGCCCCCAGAGCTTTGTCCATGTTGGGGTTGTTGCTTATCGCCCTGGGAACGGGAGGCATCAAACCCTGCGTAGCTGCCTTTGGTGGAGACCAGTTTGAAGACCATCAGGTCAGCGGTCACTCAGGCACACACGTGATTTATACAAGGGGAGAAATGTCGTTAAATCAGTCCAACAGTACAGCACTGTTCATTCTTTTCCTAATCGTTTCCAAGAAGGTTTCTGGACAGAACTATATAATCAAGTAATTATTCTAATTATCACATTATTTGTAATTCTGAGATACAGAACCCAGAATTAAGAGATAAGGTCTCATTTTTTGAGTGAAATTCTAATTAAAGCGTATTTTCTGTATAATTTCTACCAAATGACATAGTTCTTCTTCAAGATTAAGAGCATTTTTGGAGGTATTTTTGATTTAATTGGATTATTCCAGAAGCAATTGGACATCAAGCTTAACATAATTTGGTGAGACCATCAGATAGATGTTGATTTTGTAGAACAGCTGTCACAGATTTTAAATTTGACGGGTCGCTTCTATTTTATCGGTGCACCTTTTCCAGTGTTTATAGCAATGATTATCAGCTCAGGAAACACACAGACCAATTACGTACGAGTTCAGACATCCCACGTGACACTACTCAGTTAATGAAGTCTCTGCATTGCAGGCGCTAAACATCACAGCTCTGCATTTAGAAAACAGTTGAGAAGCGAAGGATAGACAAAAAAGAAAAAAAAGCGGCACAGAGAGGAAAGTAGTCCTCCACATGCTGACCATGTTTGGCTCAACATACAGCTGAGAGGCAGCTGCTCAACCATGAACATAATCAAAATTAAATATGGTTCCAGACTCACCAGTGATCTCCAAATGTGTCTGAGAACGACCCTGACACCATTCAGACCACGATTCAAAATACTGGCAGCTCAGTTCTCCCATGAAGCAGCAGAGATATAAAGGGAGTGATAGACGACAGGAAAAAGTGTAAAAGTGTTCAATAGTTTACATTTTTTGAGGTTTAGGTTTTGTTAAAGATGTATGTAAGTTGGTTCAGGTTGTTCAGTCATTATTTTTTCAAGTTCTGTACTTTATTTTAAGATGTACAGTTACACCAAAAGTTACTTATTAATAAATGTTAAAATATGTTTGAACCGTACTGAGTTTATTTGATTTGACGGTCAGTTATTGATTACATGCAGACGCTAATAAAACTTCTATCAACTTATATCACCCTAATTCAAGCATGATGTTCTGGACCTTTGCTTTAATACATTTTCTCAGACTGGATCTTTTTGAATTGTAGTTGAACACCCCTGTTGTAGAAGTAGATTGCATTATACAGTTAGCTTTTAGTGTGTCTGGACAGCACATATCAGTACACCACAACCTGCAGCATTAACTGAAATCACAGAAAGCTGCACAGCAGCTGTTTCTTTTTTTTTTTCTTTTTTTTTTTTTTATACAGGTGTGTAGTTTTTTTCGTCCACCCTTTCGACTACCTATGTGATATCATGGTGGTAAACATGCACATAGACATGTAGACCTTCCCTTTTTCTATGCAAACGACAGAGCAATTACTCACTCAGCTATTTAACTGCATTTTGTCAGCACTTCTTGTATCTCTGGGTTCATCCCTGCTAGTTGTTTATTTACTAATAACCATGAGTGCAGCTGCCTCTGCAACTTTATTACACAGTTCAAGGCCTGATGGCTGAAAGTGGATGTTGCATAAGAAACAGGAACAAATAGTGACCTTTTTTTATCTTTCCTTGTCTCACAGGAAAAGCAGAGAAGCACCTTCTTCTCCATCTTCTACCTGTCCATCAACGCCGGCAGCCTGCTGTCCACCCTCATCACCCCGATCCTCAGAGGTAGAGCCACGACGACACAGCTGACACACAGAACACACAGCTCAGTATCATACCGGATTCAAATAAATGTGTTGATGTATTTCCAGCTCAAGAATGTGGCATTTACACCAAGCAGCAGTGCTACCCGCTGGCCTTCGGGGTCCCTGCTGCTCTCATGGTGGTGTCTCTGTGTAAGTACATCTGTGCTGACTGTAATGAGCAGATCAGAGCTACTTTCTGATGAAATACACTCAGTCTTTGTGTCCTCTGTGGCTCCTGAGGTGCTGATAAATTAATCCTCAGACCTAATAGTGATGTCAAAAGGGTCATCGTAGATCAGGCATTAAAAATACATGTTAATAATTGAATTATTGCAGGCTGTAGTTGTGGAGTTTGAAAGATGTGGGCATGCGACTGAGTTGGATGCTGAGATATGTTGGCTTTCCCTTGTGAGTCTCTCAACCGACTGCTGAAATCTAACTGATGGCATGTACTGGAAGCGTAGTCCCTTTTTATTCCTCTGAATTCACATAACAGCTGCAGCTTTTTAAAATGAGGTCAAGCTCAGCACTTCAACCACCAATGTTCCCAGTGTTATGCAAGTACAATGCTGAATTACTTTAATATGTTTTTTTTTTTATTTTTATATTACTGCTTTTCAAGATAAGATATAAGCGTCTCATTTGCCAGGTTGCAAAACAAAAATCCTTAATAGCTGCTTGTTATGATTATTTGCAAACCATTCAGAAACCCAGTAGTTACAAATTATAAATGCTTTATTGCTCTCAATAAAATGTGTTTTATAAGAACCATGAATATTTATAGTGCAGATAAGATAACGGATCATTTCCCTGTGTGTGTGTTTGCAGTCGTGTTCATTGTTGGAAGTGGCATGTACAATAAGACCGCTCCTCAAGGCAACATCATGGTGAAAGTCTGCAAATGTATCGGGGTAAGCGCCTTCTCAAAGATGAAGAAATGGGTTTGAATGTGATCTGACATTCACTTTCTAATGGTTTCTCTGCCGTCTGTAGTTTGCCATCAGCAACCGCTTCAGACATCGTTCCTCTCAGTACCCTAAGAGACACCACTGGATGGACTGGGCTGAGGAGAAATACGATGTAAGTGCAGGATTCACACACAAGCACATGCAAGTACAAACAGAGAGTTGGGTCAGTATGTAATTGAGGGACTTTCTAAATCTAAAATGTCTTGAAAATGATCCGTCCCTGGGATATATCTTGCATACATTTTTATTACCAGTTAACATCCTGCACTCATCGTGTTCTCTCTTTCGGTGTAGAAACTCCTGATTGCTCAGGTGAAGATGGTGCTGAAGGTGCTGTTCCTCTACATCCCTCTGCCGATGTTCTGGGCTCTGTTTGACCAGCAGGTATGAGTGTGATATTCATCCGTTAATATCTTCCACTGACAGAGGATTGATCCCAAAACTGCCCCCTCAGTAATAGCACGTTTCAATAGAAAAAGACATAAATGATTAATCTGTCTCCTCCTCAGGGCTCCAGGTGGACCCTGCAGGCGACCACCATGAATGGCAACTTTGTGAGTGTTTTGTTTTTGCCACTTTTTGCGCTCAAACCACAAGAAAGGATTGGGGTTTTTTTTTTTTTTTTAATAGAGATTCTGTCTTTTTCTTTCTTTTTTTCCAACAGGGGGCTCTCACAATCATGCCCGATCAGATGCAGGTGAGACACTCGTGTTGTTTACATAATAAAGAGTATTGTACATTCGTAAACCGATAGAACAGACTGTGTAAGAATGACTCATCTTCTTCCCACCAGACTGTCAACCCCATCTTGATCCTAGCTTTGGTGCCAGTCGTGGACAGCCTCATCTATCCCCTGATTGCCAAGTGCAAACTGAACTTCACGTGAGTTTCTTGTTATGTCTTTGTCAATGTAATAATCACTAATTAGCCTGTTTTTTTCAGCACAGACTCAGCTATGAGTTATCATTTTGTCAGTGTGAGAAAAAAAGCAGCTGCCACAATCTAAAATCCAAAATGTTCAAGTCTTTATTTGTAAAAAATCAGCAACAGAATTTATTTAAGGTTGAAAACAGGCTCACCAACAAATAGACACAACAAACTGTTTAGCATTTAAAAACAGCATAGAAGTAGTTTAATTAAACACTATAATGTAGGGATAAGGACATTTTAAATTTCCATTAATGCATTATTGAACAGTTGTAATTTCACTGAATTATCTCTAACAGTTACTGGTTTATTACTGAGTATAATTACAGTCATCCTAAATCACTAAATATGATTTAGGACTGTTTAAATGTGCTCAAAATAGGGCTGCTTTTCATGGACATAAAAAATCCCAGTAAGAGTATTATTGGGATGTAGATATAGATTTAAAAAAAAAAAAAAAGCAAATATTGCTGTCAGTAAAATTAAATTTATTGTGTCTTTTGTTTCTTTCTTGGCAAAGGAATTACACTCATAACACAAGTGTATCACCATATCCCTAGGTCAAAACTCATGTTTATGATGATCTTCAAGGATCACATGGTCTCAGATTTTTTGATTTTTTTAATTGGTGCACATGATAAATGGAATAAATGTGGGGCTTTTTTGCACTTATATTTAGCCACAACTGCAGTATAGTGTGTTATAAACCATCTATTTACAATTTCTGAGCTGTTTTTTGTATTTGTGGATGGTGTCCTCCAGAATCCAGAGTTCCATGTGACTGAACATGTCATAGAAATGTAAGAACAGACTCAAATCTGTATGAATGTATGTGTTTGTTCTGCAGTCCGCTAAAGAGGATGACCGTGGGGATGCTCCTTGCTGGCCTTGCGTTCGTCGCCGCCGCCCTGGTCCAGCTACAGATCGATGTAAGAGACACACAGTAGAACACACTCTAACAGCGACTACTTCAACACACACGACCTTTATGCAGCAGAATTATATTCCTCTTCTTCTAGCAAACCCTGCCGACGTTCCCGTCCAGCACCGTGGGCCAAGCTAAGTTCATCAACATGATCAACGGGAACATAAACATCACAGCTGGAAGCAATCCGATTACCCTGGACGCTTTCTCGGTACTCCAGCCAACATATAAGACACAAACAATTCCTATCAAATGTGCTAAAAAGTAGGTGGTGTGTTGTAGTTTAGAAGACACAGTGATTGATTGATACTTTCTTCTCCAGGCCAGTGATGATTACCTGACCTTTGATGAACCATTTCACCTGAATCTGGGCCCTGGAGCCGAGAATGTCGTCAGTTTACCTGATGGCACTAGGAGTACCATCATCATCATTCAGGATGCAGCAACATACAGGCATATAGAAGTGAGTATTCCTGCTAGATCGGGTTAAAGTCCAACTGAAGTTACATTTTGTTTGGTCTGTTGTTGACCATAATAAGAATCAAAAAGCCCAAAAAGAAGAAGTTTATCGCAGACTCTCAAACAGTGGCAGTGAGAATGTCTTATACATGAATCTTTAATTTTAATTTCTTCACTTAACCCTCCTGTCGTCCTGCGGGTCAAAATTGACCCGTTTTAAAGTTTGAAAATGTGGGGGAAAAAAGTACATATTTTCACAGTGAAACTTCTGATGTCCACATTTTCAACATTTTTGGGAAATCTCTGAACATTTTTTGGTGGAAAAAAAGAAATGTTAAAAATGTTTCTTAAGAACATTCACATAAAAATCAACCAAAATCCAGCGAATTTAACTGGATTTTGGTTGATTTTTCTGTGAACGTTCTGAAAGAAAACATTAGAAGTTTTGCTGATATATAAGGAATCACTTTAGATATTTAAGAATTTTTTGTGAAGATTTTTACTAATTTTTTGAAAATATTTACAAGAATTTTCTTCCCAAATTTGGGGGATTTTTTTTTTTTAATAAAACTTTTAAGGGAAACTTTTAAGGAATTATTGGAATTTTCTTCCTGAAGGTTTTTCAAATTTTCAGAAATTTGGGGACTTTTTTGGCTGAATTTTTGGTTTTTTTTCAGACAAGGAAACAATATTTTTTGGTGCCCATAAATGAGGACAACAGGGGGGTTAACACAATGTGGAAATGTCAACAATTAACAGCTGTACTGATAAATTTAGCGCGATGTCCATTTCTGCAGAAGAAATTTCATTGGTACACCCAAGTTCTTTGCCTTTGTCCTCATACAATGAATCCTTTCCTGCAGAATTTTCACATTAAACGTCTTGCAGCATTTGTCTGTGGATCCCGTGGTCAGTGTTAGCCCTCAGAGCTTCAGTAAAAAACATTTAATCTGATATTGTTGTCGTTATTGTTGGCCAATCCCAATCACACCTTTCAGCATGTGAGTCCTGGGTTGTTAATGTCATGCTTCACGCACGTGTCCATGTGCACAGGCCGATAAGTTTACAGCGGACACACCTGCGACCATGCACAGATTGCCGCAGATACAAAAAGCATTAATTAGCATTAAACCACGTGAGCTGGGTGGAACTAAAGAAGCCCCTTGGATGAGTGGTGAAGGGTGTTTGAAAACCTGTAAAGGAAAAGAAGGAGTTACATGAAATGTTCCGGGAAATGTTAACCTAGCTTAACAGAGACTTGACTAGACTATATAATATCAAATTTGCCAGTTTAGCCATATATAGTAGGTAGAAAGTTACAGTAATTTTCTCCCTCAGGTTTTCTTTGTAAGTCTACCTCTATTAGCTCCTGGCTAAGTAGCTGTACAGCTACAGTGCATGAAATGGCATAAAAATGCAAATGCGTATATCACTTCAGCCCCTTTTCAACATCACACCATTCTAACGTATCAGCTTCATGTCAGAATGTGAACCCGGGTCCGATTTTTGTACATGTCACGCTGGTGTTGTGTTAAAAACTACTTTCATATCTGTATAATTCACCAGATAATAGTGGCCCAAAAAGTCTTGCAGTTTACCACCTAATCAGACACGACATTTAGGATGATTATAGGCAATACTTAAGTATAATATCTGTGTTTAGATGGTAACTAACATAATTTCTGGATTGGTTCCACACATAAAATGAAGTTATTTCAACATTTCAGTCATAATGTAGGCACTGCAGTCCTGGAGAAACATTACTGGATGTTGTAGTGCCTTATATCTGAGTGATCAGAGCGCTGTCACTTCAACGGATTGATGAAGCCAGCAGTGTTTTACATCCCGTGTCTGAAAGGCGTTTTAGGTGTTAGAAGCTATATCACAGGACTTTTGAAGTCCATGGGATTTATCTTGAGACTGCAAAAAGGGATGGCTAAATGTGACTTCTGGACTAATTATGTGCATCCTCTATGTTCTATGGATTATATTAAAGTTCATGTCCAAAGATGTGGAGTGCTTACATGTTTTTCTATTTGCAGTTCCGAGACATGACAGAAAAGCCAGAAAAGGGGGAAAATGCTATGAGGCAAGTTTCAAATTGTTATGAAACTTAGGAATGTGTTTCTTATTTTGTATTTCTGTCTCATAGATTTTTATTTTATCTTTGAAGCATAAAGGGAGTACATTAATGTAAGTACTGAAGGAAACTTGAACAGATGTAGACCATAGCTATTAGACTAGCTATTATAACTAATTTTTCAGACCTGCAAACTCCATCTGTGTCTGTGGTGACACCAGACTACATAAGATTAGCAGAAAAAGCCCTGAATGTACTGAACTGAAGAAGGGTTTGCCAGTCCAACATGAGAAAGTATGTAGTAAACCTTGTTTTTTTTGTTACACAGTCCAACACTAAGATCATTTTCTTCCCTATTCTGTGCTGAATTCTTCATTCTCAGAATTCTGAATGGTTTTAACTCAACTTTGAATGTTACCGTGGGCGACGAGGGCTTCGGGGACATCGTGACCAACAAC
Organism: Amphiprion clarkii; assembly: GCA_027123335.1. Classification (NCBI taxonomy): domain Eukaryota; kingdom Metazoa; phylum Chordata; class Actinopteri; family Pomacentridae; genus Amphiprion; species Amphiprion clarkii. The sequence goes on along the minus strand of CM049590.1, from coordinate 1,664,922 downwards.
ATGTCGGAATATATTGCGGTAGCACAGGGAGCGTAAGGCTGATATTTCATTCTATATTTTACATTTAATTACATCTGAGGAAGTTCTGTGCTCTGACTGGTGATGTTCTTGAACCGGCAGGCCTAAGTTCGTGATCAGGAACGACCTGGGAGACGAGTGTGTTTACACTCAAACGCTAGGCTTCGGCAGCTCTTACACCTTGGTCATCCCCTCAACCTTCGCATTTGGACCAAATGTAACTTGTGAATATGTTCTTAGTCACATTATGGTTCGAAGGTAAAACTTTTTAATGAGGTAACACATGTGAATCCCTATCTGTGTACTGCAGTGTGCAGACTCCATCCGGCCAGTCATGGACATCAGTCCTAACTCCATCCACATGGCCTGGCAGATCCCTCAGTATTTCCTCATGACTTCAGGAGAGGTGGTTTTCTCCGTCACTGGTCTGGAGTTCTCCTACTCACAGGTAGATGTCTGAGAACGCCGGTAAAGGCACAAGAAAACACCTGAAAGTACAAATAACAAGTGGCATTTGGAAATAAAATGTATTCTAATGTCAAACAGAAAGACTGATGATGTTATTCATGATGTTTTCTCTAATTTGCTGACACATAAAGCTGTAAATTCATTTCTTTCTACTATCCAGGCACCCAGCAACATGAAGTCTGTGCTGCAGGCCGGTTGGCTGTTAACGGTTGCTGTAGGTAACATTATTGTCCTCATTGTTGCGGAGGCTGCAACACTCGAAGATCAGGTGAGTGGATTAAATACATATTAGTCATTTTCACATAAATGCCATTTTTTTCATATATGAAACTTGGGGTTCTTGCTTTTCATAGACTATTATAACAGAGCTTGAGTTGGATAAGGTAACAGCCAAACTCGGATATCACAGAGTGGAATAATTCATCAATTCCACATGACGTTTGGCTTTCTACTGTGTGCTAACTGTACACTACCAGTCAAAAGTTTGGACACACTTTCTCATTTAAATGAATGAGAAAGTGTGTCAAAACTTTTGATTGGTAGTGTAAATAAAAGGAATAAAATAATAATACTAAAATCACAGAAAACTTTTGAAAAAGCCGCTGCATGCTACCTGCTTAGCACCAGACAACTGGCAGTTAGGTTCAGTTAGCATGTTGCTATTTAGTAGCTAAAGAGAGATGCTTTTCTAATTGATCAAATGAGAGCTGAAACAGGCAGAATATTGGACTTTCAACACACCTCTAAATGGAAGATAACAGTTTGCATTCAACTGAAGGAACTCAAAGTAGGCACAAATATTTACAAAACAACCCCGGCCATTTTAGCCTTTCTGTTTCCCTGGTGCTGTAGCATCCAACAGCATTAACCGCGATGCTAACTAAGAGTGCACCAAAACAAGGACAATACAGCAGTTAGTGGACATAGCTCCCGTTCTACGAGAACACAGGAAACAGAACATCGGAGGGTTTGTTATGTTAGCCAAAATGGTGAATATTGGCTAACATATTGATCGTGCTGGATGTGTAAACAGCAACTTCATGCTAACATGTTCATGTATTCTGGATACGTGAAGGCAATAGTGTGTGTGTGAGAAAGTTGGTTTCTGTACATTGAAGTAAAACTACAAAAGTATTAGTAAATGTACTTTAATGGCGTCTGAAAATACTTGCCATCTCTCATTGCCTTCCAGCTTTAGCAGCAGCGTTCTGTCGCCAAGCCTGCTGCCAATAACACTTTTAGTTTATTTTCTGAGCGACTAGTCAGATAAAACCACAGCTTTACAAGACAGAGCATGTTCATCTTTTTTAAGCATTGGACAGATCCAGGCTAGCTTCCCCTTCTTTCAGTCTTTGTGCTAATCTAACTCTAAGAGGAAGAGTGGCATCAATTTTCTCATCTACCTCTTGAGCACTTTTCCTGACATGTGAAACTAAAGCTTTTCCTCGAAATGAACACTGTGTGTGTGACTCTCGTCACTAGTGGGCTGAGTACCTCCTCTTCGCCTCGCTGCTGGTGTTCGTGTGCATCATCTTCTCAGTCATGGCATTTTTCTACAAGTATATCGATCCGACCAAGATTGAAGCCCAGTTTGCCCACATGGAGCCCTACGAGAAGGAGAAGAAGAAGAGTTTGGACATGACCAAGAAGAACTTGTATGGCAATGACAGGAGGGGCTCTAACTCCAGCAACAAGGGAACTCAACAGACCAAGATGTAAAGCGACCGATTTGTCCTCGTTTGAAGCTACTGGGCTCTGTCCTCAGTGTCTGAAGGTGCCTTGGTAATCGTGTCGGTGGAAGTCAGTGCACAGCTGAGCATGTGGAGGTTGGAGACCTCAGCGAGATGGTGCTGGAGTTGGAGAAGAGCTTACATGGTGAAGCTCTTAGTTGGACAGTGTTAGTGAATGATTTTGGCAGGGATAATTCAAACACTATTATTCATATTCCAGCGTAAAATATTAAGACAACATGACTTCAAATCTCTGGGTCTTGGTAATTTTTACTCCAGCTGCACCGAGTAGCATCGTCTTTACGTGATTTGTTGTCTATTTTGATCTGGTGGGTTATCAACCATTCCAATATCTGTATTTATTTCCAGGCACAGTGTTGTATGTATTGTAATATATTGGGACTGTTTTATATATATGACATTTAGATAATCTGCTGTAACACCGATTCAGTCAGAAATGCCTCGTATCATGGCTGTTAGTCAAGGTCTTTAGTAAAGAGGCTGTCAATGTGTTGTCTGTGGCGGGGCGGGGGGGGGGCTTTATAAGGCTTTATCAATAAACATCTGTATCAGCAGTGGTTTCATTACACCCATGAAGTGCCATTATGTGCATTAAAATGCCAATGTTTACAGAAAATCTGACTGCTGATAGTGGGTATGACTGTCGCAGAATCATGAGGAAGGCTTACGGTGAACTGAGCCATATTTCTGTGGAATTACTCAGGTGTACTTTGGAAAACGCGTCTCTAATTCAGTCTCAGCTCTTTGTAAACCAAAACAGACTTATGTTTCATTTAAAAATGCCTCCGATTTTGTGATTCCAGCATCTCAGACAAGACAATTTGCTGCTGCTTTCCCTTTTAATTATGTTTTGTGTCTCATTGATAATTTTGATGTTTAGGTTCCTCTAACACAGGGGAGTCAAACTCATCTTAGTTCAGGTTCCACATTCAGCCCAATTTGACCTCAAGTGGACCGGACCAGTAAAATCCCAGCGTAATAACCTATAAATACCACAAATCCAAATTTTTCCCTTGTTTTAGTGCAAAAAAGCACATTCTGAAAATGTTCACGTTGAAGGAAAACATCAGGAACAACCTGAAATTTCAGCAACATTCAGCCTCTGTTTATCATTTCCACATTACACCTTCTAGATCACAGAATGTCTACAAAGGAACACATTTAGTCATCTGGAACTGAACGATATAGTATTATACTTTATGATCAAAATGACAAAAGTCAGACAAAACAAGACAAAAAAATTTTACTCATTTTTTGAAAATATTTACAAGCATTTTCTTGACAATTTTGTTTTTTTTAAATAAAACTTTAAAGGGAAACTTTTAAGGAATTATTGGAATTTTCTTCCTGAAGGTTTTGCAAATTTTCAGAAATTTGGGGAATTTTTTTGCTGAATTTTGGGATTATTTTCAGACAAGGAAACAATATTTTTTGGTGCCCATAAATGAGGACAACAGGAGGGTTAATTGGATATAATAAAAGCAGACAGACATGGAAGACACCAAAGTTCTCAGTTAGCATTAGATCTTTATTTCTCATGTCACTTTGAAAGCTTACAAGGAGCTTACATTTAAATTGGGAATTCTCAAATGACACAAGCAAAGATTATATACAGTACTATAAACTGTCAGCTATGATAAAGGAGACCAAATGTACACATTTTTGTAGTTATTTCTGTAGCATATGTTTTTCTGTAAGGTATAGATTTTTTTTTTTTGCCAGAGGCAGGTGCCCATATCCATAAAGCATTCCATATTTCCATACTCAACTCTTTGCAGTTACAAAAATATCGGATATTTCTTAAGTTCTTTCAATCCCTGTGTTGACAAGTGCGTCTTGATGCAACTCCTCAACATTATTGCTGCATTAGCACAGTAGTAAATTCTGGAACTCTTAAGTAAACATATATAGTAAAACATGGCTATTAGCGACATTTTTCAGTTTTGTTTTTTTTCTTTTTTTCCTCTTACTAGTTTCTTTAAATACTCGACACACTTTCAAAGTGCAAAAAACTGATCTGAAAATTAGGAAAAAAAAAGGTGCAAATCATACTACAAATATCTGGTGAAAGCATAAAAGAGGACATGGCACTTCTATAGCATGGTGTGGAAGTGAAAACAGAAATGTCTGGAGTGAGGATAATAAGGATGGCGTTCGATTCTGCAGCTTGGCTTGTCCTACGGTTTCATTTGGCCGTGAGCAAAGTGTCATAACATGATTGCCTTCTATGGTCCTTGCCACTTTTTTTTTCAGCGCCTTTAGTTTCTAAGCACTGCTAAGGAGAAATAATACTTCACATGATATCAGCGTTCCTCCTAGTAATTGTCCTCTACCTTCATTCTTGACCTACACAATTTCAAAACTGATAAATTGTCTAAACATAAGCGTGGGAAGCAGCTCTCCCCCTCGACTACTACAACAAAGGAAACGTTTCTGGCTCTAAACAAAGTAAGTTTAGTATTGTAGTTAGTCTGATGATTGAAATGGGAGATTGGAACTCAAACACTGATGAATCTCACTCACTGACGAGTAAAAGCAAACTAAGTAAATCTCGGATTAAATGCCAGAATGCAGACGTGTGCATCTCGAAAAGGCAAGGCATTTTCAGTTCCTTTCTCTCTTTGACTAACTTTTGAAGATCTTTAAATATCTACTTTTAAACATTATCAGTATCTACAAAATGCGCATGACCATTTTGTACACAGTGATTCATTTCCTCGCAATGACAACTTGTAATCATGTACAGCATGGCGAGCCCCCCTCCCCTCCCACTGCCTCGGAGGACCAAGTCCACTTAAAGCACTTTACCTGAGGTTTCGTTAAGAATGCTGCAATTTGCCTAAACAGGGAGTCGAACATACGCACACACTCACAGATGCCCACACACAGCTCGCACACGAAGATAATATCCCTGCAGGTTCATCAAGCATGCTTTCAGAGGTTCTGGGGATATGAGGCCTGCATTAAGAGGGGGGACTGAAGTCTTGTCGTGGATTTCAGGGGAGATTTTCGGGCTCCTTCGTCGAGCAGATTCCATGAGGAGTCTCTCGTGTATGGAGCTCAGAGTCTGACTTGGCGGTTGCTGTTTTTCTGGCTCCGACTTTGTCCCGTCACGGCCTTTTCAACAGGCACTGCTGCTCCCCGAACTTCTCCTCCTGAGGCTCTCCGGAGGTTCTCTTTTCTCCTCCGCTTTGGAGTTCAGTAATTTGTACAGGCTAGGTTTAGTACCCCCCCTCTCCCTCCCCACGTGGGAGGTCGAATGCAGTCAGCTGGTATTGAATGACTTAACCCCTGACTTTTAACCCTCTGGCCTGGCTGTGGTGTTGGTTTGGGGGCCTGGGAGAGCTGGGCTGGGGCAGAGAGCCAGTCACTAGGGGGAGGAGGAGGACGTCCTGCTTGTAGAGAAACTGTAGAAGAAAAACAAACTGTGGTCAGCTGTTGCCGTCATCAACTTGCGCACATTAAAATGTGAGCGGAGCCGCTACCTCTGGAGCCGGTGCACCATGTGAGCCACCAGGGAGTCGGAGATGCCGGGGTAGGCCTCCTCGGCCAGCAGGATGGCCTCCCTCAGCTCGTCCAGGACTAAGGGGTTCCCGTTCACCTGCTCCTGTCGCGCCTTAAGCTGCAAAGGAGGACACAGGAAGGAACCAGAGAAATATACAGTGAGAACTAACTGGAAATAATAGGATTCAGTACAAATGTATACCGTTCAAAAGTTTAGGGTCACTGAGAAATGTCCTTATTTTTGAAAGAAAAGCATTTTCTTTTCAATTAAGATAACGTTAAATGAATCAGAAATACAGTCTAGACATTGTTAACCCTGTAAGACCCAAATATAGGAAAAAAAATTAGCAAACAAAACTATATATATATATATATATATATATATATATATATATATATATATATATATATATATATATATATATATATATATTTATTTATATATATATATATATATTAAAACAAATAAAACTGGCATTGTATTTCAGCAACCGTGGGTTTTGCAGGGTTAATGTGGTAAATGATTAGCATGCCCCACTTACACAGATCACTTCATTGATAGTTTTTTTAGTAATGTATCTTCAGAATCTGACTACAGAGACAAATGCAAAGTTGTGCTAAACCCTTCCTAAATAGAGATGCCTTTGAGCAAGGCCCAGCTGCTCCAGTGATTTCTGGGTTTGAGTGTTTGCATGTGAGCGGATGGAGCTCCTTACCTCAGCTAACGCAGGAGAGATGACTGTGGCCAGGCTCTGTGAATAAGGCCTCTTTGGAATGTCTTTTGTCTGAAAAAACAGACACACGAGAATGGAACTCTCAAAGCAGGATGAAGATGGCGAAAGACGCAGATGGTTGAGCACTTAAAACAGCAAACAACAGAAGGTGTGATCTCCTCGTGCCTCACCTGGTCTGTTGCCCCCGACTGCCCCTCTCCGTTCTGTAGCTTCTTGGGGTCCTTCTCTCGGATGGTAAAGATCCAGTCGTCACTGCCAAAGTCGTTCCCGCCCGACGCCTGGCCATCCTGCTCTCTGATTTGACAGACAAAGAGGATTTGATCATTTAGTCATGCATATTAAGTGCTTAAAGTTTGTCATAGAAAAACTGTGGGAGGACAAGAAACACAGAGGAGGTTTCTCTACTTCTACTGGATGTGTTTGTGTCTGTTGGTGCAGCAAAAACAAAACGCAAAGTCCAAATCCACTTACGAGTCTGACTCATCAGAACTGGACTCTGTGGTTCTGGACTGCTCTGCCTTCCACCTCTTGTACTTGTCAACCAGCTCGGTCAGGTAGGAGGTCTTTTTCGCATGGCGAACTATCAGTTTATGCTTCAGCAGCTCTTTGGCAGTCGGCCTCTGTAGAAAGGGAGAGAAGTGAGAAGACCAGGTGATGCCGTCTGGCAAAGTCTGCACAGAAAAACAACCAACTACTACTTACAAAACTGGGCTCTTTGTTGAGGCAGGCCTCCACAAACTCCTTGAGCGGTTTGCTGTAGTTTCCCTCCAGTGTGGGCGGGTTGTTCTTTGGGATGAGGAATAAAACCTTCATGGGATGGAGTTCTGAGTGGGGCGGCTCGCCTTTCGCCAGCTCGATAGCTGTGATGCCCAGAGACCAGATATCCGCCTGGAATGCACAGGAGACATGGTGAGAACTGTGAATACACAACATTTATAACAGACTTTACAACCAGCACTGCTCGCACTAAATCACACTAACCCCAACTCACAATGTCAACATGTTTAATCTGTGCTTCATAAACATTTTGTACATAAAAAAAAAAAAGTGCACTATCGATTTCTTTACATATACAAGAACCTATGTGATATCAACATTTTTCAACTGTGGAAGAACTGTGAAATGTAGAAAAAAATCTTTGCAATATCGACATTTCTTTTATCAGTATAAGGGGTCCTCGGTTTACGACGTCTTTGACCTACAGCGTTACGTCTGTTATGGTTGGCTCCTCAGTTTACGACATCATCGACCTATGGTGTTTTGTTGTTACGGTGGTTGTTATTACGTTTGGGTCCTTGGTTTACAACGGCCTTGACTTACAGCGTTGCGTCAGTTACGGTTATGGTTGGGTCCTTGGTTTACGGCATACAGAGTTTTGTTGTTTCGTCGGAACTGGTTACGTGGAACTAGTTGGCGAGCAGAGTGGATGAATATGTCATCATGCGGCAAGCGGCGCATGCACAAAAGTCAAAGTTATGTGGCAGATCTGTAGCTACCCTGGGTTCTTAAATTGTGGTGGTATCTAGAAGGGCCTTGTAGACAAGACAAGGATGCCAGTCGATTTACTTCCATTTAGTACGTTTTCAGTTTCAGCATGTTGAGAGAAGTAGGCACTACATTAAAATCAAGAGCTTAAACATTTATGTATGGAGATGTCTTTTGGCTGCAGCTAACAGAGCTGCTCGTTGTTGTCGTAACACAACATTTTGTGATTTTCACTATATAGAGCAGTCGCAAGCGAAGACTGGCAAATGATTGGAAGATTTATCTCTGGAAATATAGTTTATGCAAAATATCCAATCCTCAATGGACCAAAAGAACTGACATCAGACTGCACAGTGGAAGCTACTTGGAGGAAGTCCAAAAGACATCCTAAGACAAGATGCTATCGTTAGCCAGTAGCTAAAAGCTGGAAATGGAAAACAAAATGAAGGCATAATTACATTGGTGGATTGATAGTGCAGTATTTTTACATGGAGTGTAGTGTATTTAAGAAATGTAAACAGTTGCGTACAACAGCAGAGCTAGCTAGGTTGTGTTCAGGTTGTAGCCACAAGCTCAGCCTAAACATAGTTTTCTGCTTTCTGACACTTCAGCCTTTGATGTTCTCATTTCCAGCAAGGTGTAGTCTGTCACAGTGAGCTCTGAGTACTATTTCAAAGTGCTATTCTGACAGAGGGATGCAGATTGGTGCAGCAGAATGAGAGTAGCGTAATGCTGTGTACGGTGTAAATACGACCTGCTGGCTTTGAACTCACCTTGGAGTCGTAGGCCGACTGTTTGATGACCTCGGGGGCCATCCAGAAGGGCGTGCCCACAAAGGTGTTGCGTTTGATCTGGGTGTCTGTGAGCTGGCCGGCCACACCGAAGTCTGCCAGCTTCACCTCTCCTTGCTCGGACAGCAGCACGTTGGCGGCTGTAGGGAGGGAAAAGGTTGGTGTGATGCAGACACTTCTATCGATGCCATTTATCTACATCAGCTATTTATTTAATAAAGAGGTAACAGCTGTCAGAAGCCTTTTAGCGTTCACCTCAACTCCCCGGTGAAACACAAACTACATAATGAATGAAACTGTAAGTGGACGTCAATACCATTAACTGGCTATATGATATCTGTGTGTGTGTCTCTGAAGCCATTCAGTCAGGGGAAACCTGTGTCCTCTGATGCTCAGCTACCTTTGATATCTCTGTGGATCTTCTTCTCAGAGTGCAGGTACTCCAGGCCCTTAAGGATTTCTCTCAGAATTGTAGCAATCTGGGTCTCATCCAGAGCGCCAGGTTCCATCTTTAAGAAAAAAAATAAATCAAACAAAAATTGTGGCTTATTATTAATATTAAGATAATGGAGAAATATTAAAGACAAAAACACAGCTTTAATTCAGATTTGTCAAGTCTTATGGTATCCTTGATGTATCTAATTGTCAAAAAATACAACAAAAAATCTAAACCAAGCCTGAATATATCCGACTAACAGGTACTGTGTGCGTATAAAAACAAAATAATGCATCAAAGTAAAGAGTCTCTGCTTCAATTTGAGTCAGTTTACATCAGTATAGAAAGAACTGTGTGGGAGGGAGCGCTTTCAAACATTTCAAAAGTTGTTGTTGTGAAGGCTGTGCTTGCCACATGCTATTTAAAACATTCACACACTGCAAGAATTCTTGGATGTCACGTTTACCACCAGCTGAAGTATTTGCATTGCATTTAGTTGTCAAAGTGAACAGTTTGATCATCAGACATGCAGATTCCACCAGAATTTTGCTGCTCATTTAGGAAGGCACTGCTTGTGCTGATAGTAAAACCACTTAAATGTGTATTGCTGCTTGTCTTACTACAGTTTGAGTGGCATTTAAAACTCCAATATTTCTTTTTATTATAGCTCCTCTTTGATCAGTAAAAAAAAGTTTAAGTGCTTAAAGCCTTACATTTTATTGTCTATTGGGGTGAACACAAAGTAAGTGAATAACTTACCAAATCTAATGCTGAGCCTCCACCTAAATACTCCATAATGATCCATAGCTTTGTGTCCTGGAACAGAGAAGAACAGCCATTAGGTGCATTTGTGGAGAAATATTCACAGCTGCTTCATCAAGGTGGTTACTGGCTTATCGCGAGGAGCCGGATACAGTCCTAAACAAGTCATGATGACACTAATAAGGGCTCGGTGGGTGTCTCAGTTTGTCTGAGGCTAATCCTTTTTCTAATTTTGGATTATTCAGGGGGAAAAGTGGGCAGAGGAAGAAAAATGTTTGCTCACTTGGAGGTTTGACTACACATGCAAAAGTACCAGACGAGAAACTTTAAATGCATAGTAAGGGTCAATATATAATTGCAGGACTTTTTGTATCATAGTTGACATTTTGGCTTTTTTCAGGCCTAAAATCAACATAGCTGCCTATAACCAAACACCACATGGCATTTTTACAGAAAGATTCTTCTAAATCTAGTTGAAAGTGATTTCTCGACACAGATAAAACTTGTTATTTTCCATATAAAATTTGATATATTCCCAAAAAAGAAATATCTGTCCTGATCATCTCAACATAATATAAAGAACACAATCAAAACTATTTCTGAAGCAGCTCATTTTATTATTGTTTATCTAATTAGAAGGTGGTTGTTACTAAATTCAGACGGTTAATTAGTTGACATTTTACTGATATCCAGGCATTTTTTTTTTATTAATAAGTGATTGTTTTCATAATAAATAATTATGGAATTTGTAAAGACATGATCATAATGAACACAAAAAACATTATTATTATCATTATTATTTATTTATTTTTTACTTTTAATAAAAATGTATGCAAGATATATCCCATGGACTTCAAAAGTCCCTCAATTATATATTGACTCGTATATTGATTGTCCATGAGTACGACAAACATCACCTTCAGGTATGAGCCGTAGTACTTGGTGACAAAGGGGCTGTCGCACTGGCTAAGTACGGTGATCTCCTGCTGGATGTCTTCAATCTCATCCTCTGCCTCCTCCAGGTCTATGATCTTAATGGCCACTACCTTCTGTGTGCGATTGTCGATGCCTTTGAACACCTCGCCAAACGAGCCCTTGCCAATGCGCTCCAGCTTGGTGAACAGCTCCTCTGGATCCACTCTGGCATTCTGGCAGTTGACAGGCGGGGAGGTAGGGGGGGGAACAAAGCAGGGGAGGAAAGGGAAGGCGGATTTAAAATAATAAAACAAAACAAAGAAAGAAAAAGGAATGTTTGAAAAGAACTGAATGTCGGGGAGTAAATAGGAAACACCAGCAGGGTGCCATTCTTACAGGATACATTAATTCACTCATTGCAACACCTTCTGTTTATGTGCACAGAAAGAAAGACACAGGAATGAAGAGGAAAGAGTGTAACAATTGGATAACATGCAGGTTAAAAAAAAGCATTTAAATCAAACAAAATTATATTTTAGTCCTTTTAAATCCCAGTTGCACCTTGGGGGTTTACTGTATGCTGATTACTTTCTATAAAAGAGGCCAATAAACATAAAGTTAGGTCTGAACAAGTGTTACAACACTGAAGAAAAGGAAACAGACAAAAGTAGGAAGTCTTTGTATTTAAGAAGTGTTTTTTTGGGTAATTTTGCCACATTATTGACAAATAACAACCAACTGGCAGGAAAAAAAAGTTTTTCTTACAATGAATAATTGGTGAATGAATTGTTGCAGCCCTATTTTGGACTCTGTAAACCTGGACCAGCGTGTTAAAAACTTCCAAGAAATGGTCTTCTAAATGGTCCTTCGTGTTTATTCAAAAGATTCTTCAAAAACAATGCATCTTTTTACCAAAGTGAGTAAATTTGCATCAATTACACTGCTGTTCGAAAGTTTAGGGTAACTTAAAAATGTCCGTCTTTTTTTTTTTCAATGAAAATAACATTAAATTAATCACAAATACAGTCTAGTCATTGTTATTGTGGTACATGACTATTCGAGCTGGAAACGGCTGATTTTTAATGGAATATCAACATCGAGGAAAAATGTACCAACAGTGAGGTGAGAGTAAGATTTACTGATACGAGAAGTAACACCAACAGAGCAGCAGTCCATACATCAGTTCTGAGGATTCTAGGCTAAATTGATGATTAGAAAACCCTTGTGCAGTTATGTTAGCACATGAATAAAAGTGTAAGTTTTCATGGAAAGCATGAAATTGTCTGGCTAATGCCAAACTTTTGAATGGTAGTGCATGTGCACTTCCATCAAGAGGTCAATCAATCAATGGACGGCTTCTAAAGGTACTTTTATCGCATCAATAATCACAGCTTCGTATATATGATAAGACTACCCATCATCGCTGTTTCCAACTTATTTATGCTGCATGTTATTGTGGCTATAAAAGCTTATACAGTGTATCTACACAGCAGTTATGGTAGCAAGATGAGTGTACAGTATGTTTGGAGTATTGGTCATAAATCAGTAACTAATGCAACGGAGAGGGCTATTCAAGTATTATACAAATGCTTTAGGTACACCAGACCACATAAAGACGTTTTAATTCTGATTGTGCGGTGGCTCAGGAGCCAAAATGGTTACAGCTAGGGATGTAATGGTACAAACGCTCGTCCTGAACAGTTTGGTCATGATGTGAAACCTCGACAGTTTCGTACTTCCTGTGATGCACTCTTTGACTAGAAATTCCACCAATAACCAAGAATACAATCTTCTGACTATAACAAAAGACAGAAATACATAAAGCTTGTCATTACATACGAATCTTCTCAGACAAAGACAAGCTCAGGTGAACCTGTAAATAGTTTTTAGTGAGGGAAATGATGAAACTGTGTTCAGAGAATCCACTGACAGCTCGGCATCTTTCCAACTTTTCCATGGTAGCGCACTGTTTCATGTGTCTGAACGGGGAATGAAAAAAAAAACCTAGTTGAGCGTCGCAGGAAGTGAACTAAAATGACATAACTCTCCAGAGGCTCTTATGTGGTAAACACGAGCAGGAGCCGACAATACTTCTGTTCTTGAACAGAGAAAGGGTCACTATGTGCATTTTGAGATTACTAAAACTTTAGCTGCTGCCTTATTATGCAAGGAGGGATCCTCAGGTCACCAAAGAAGATCCTGTTGGTGGCCGTTAAAGAGATTAACTTGAGAAACTAAAGTGGCAATTCTGCTGAAGGAAAGTGTGCAGAACAGATGAAGAAGCGGTGAAATGGTTGTGGGTTTTTCGTTTGGTACCAAGGTATCAAATGGCAAACTAATACTGCTAAATTTACAGCTGGATAGGACTTATATTAAATGTATAAAGGCTCAACCAACAAGCAGCTACTTTGATTGTCCAGTTTCATCTATGAACAATCACAAGTAACATCCTTAAAATGATGTACTTGTTGGGGTTATTATGTCATGAGATTTATTTACATTTATTTACAAGCAAGGAAATTTGCTCTTAAGTCTGCAAAGGGATTCTAATCGGTTGCGTGAAGCAGTTTACACCAGGAACAGATACCTCCTCTAGATATCATCCCAACACAGATATCCCTATAGGCACAATCCTAAAGATAGCAGCACAGGCAAGAACAAGGCTCGTGTGTGCATGGGCTTTGTACAGTGGAGCCAGAGAGCTTCATTCGCTTCCAAGTGAAAATGTTGCGTTCAAAGCATTTCGCGTATGTGGCGTTTAGGTGCAGACCAACTGGCAGCATGTCAACAACTGACAGAAACAACGCAGCAGATATATATATATATATATATACACATCCACATAGTGTTAGTACTGGATGTGTTCATTTTCCAGGCGTGTACTAACTCTGATTCATTAATATCATCATTATCTCTGAAGTGTTTTCACCTGCGAGCTCCTCATCACTGCACTGTGGAGGTGCACAAACCGCAGCAGGGAGTCTAGCTGTGTACATTTTGTTCTGATAGTGACCTCGACTACTTCCCGCGGAACTATCCCAAAGCACATTCCTTCGGCTTACCTGCATCCCCGGCAGGTTACCCTGGACGGGAGAATGGGCCATGGCGACGCAGACTGGATTTGCGCCTCGTCCGACGACGCAGCGCTGAGATGTGCTCGGCTTATGTTGACAGTCCCGGCGCTGGTCCAGTTACTGGTAGCAATCCTGGGGGACACCTGGTGACCCAGGTCTGCTGCGAACCAAGCCAGAGAGGAAAAAACAGGTCCTTCGTTCACACACCAGCCTTTCCTGTGTCGGAACAACCTCAACTCCCCCTGAAACAGCTGAGCAAGCTAACGGACGTTTGCTAATGCTAACGCCAAGAAATCCGCAATGTTAGCTTGCTAGCCAGCTGGCTAAGGGTTAACCAGTACCTTAAATTCAATCTCTCACCCAGGGAAGCGGCTAATTGTAGTTCTCAGAGACGAGGACTTAGCAACAACTATTCATTCCGACATTATCCCGTCACTTTCTGGAAGCGTATTCTCTCGCTAACGATGTTGTCAGCTAGCTAGCATGTTAGCGGGTTAGCTCGCTAGCCAACGCAGGCGACCTGACAAACGTTCCGTCAGCGAGCAGCTCGGAGCACAATCCGTGTGCACCGCAAAACGGAGCCGCGGACAAACCCAGCTGCTATCTCTGCACTAACTTGTCTCCAGTAAGATCTACAGGTCTGGCATCTGCGGCAAGGATAGCTCGCCAGTGTTTTTGTTTCCTCCCTCACTTTCGTCCCGTAGTCTCGGCCATCTTGTCAGTGATGTGACGCCTGGCTGGGCGGATCCGGATCCGGATCAGCGGCTACATCCTGACGACCAGCCCACCTACCCAGGTGCTGGTGCCAGGTGGAGAAGTGGAGGTCTGGCAAACTAAATCTAGGGATAGATGGATGGGTAGATGGATAGATAGATGGATAGATGATAGATAGATGAGTAGAGGGATGGATAGATGGATGGATGGATAGATGGATGGTAGATAATAGATGGTAGATGGATAGATAGATGATAGATAGATGGGTAGATGGATAGATGGATAGATAGATGAGTAGATGGATAGATGGATAGATAGATGAGTTGATGGATAGAAAGATAATCGATAGATGGATGGCTGGATAGATAGATACTTTGTTAATCTTGAGGGAAATTCAAGTGTTCAGCAGTTTACATATAGCAACAGAAATAACAAGAAAAAGACAGGTAGGTTATTAACATGAACATTAAAGGTCTATATATATATATATTATATATATTAAAAACACTCACTTCTACTTTTAAAATCTATAGAAATATTACATGTATTAAAGTCAGTATACAGTATTTACACATTTAAAGTGATTTAAAGTGACTTTGACAAGTAGTAAGACAACAGTTGTGTAAAACTACATAAAGTACACAGACATATTTAAGTTTACAAAAGATTTACATAAAGGTCCATATTGTTAAACCACATAATCCTGCCTGAGAGGATGTCAGTCTTTCACTGTAATCTGCTGGAATTGTCCTCTAAAGTCTAATAATTAATAAACCTTTCAGTCAACTTTACATAAACACCACCATGTTTGCATTGGGTGTTGCATTGGAAAACCTGTCCTACATTTTTCATCATTAAATTATACATTATTTTACCAATTTCATGATAATTCTACTGCCTTATATTGCATAGCCCTGGAGTGACATGACACAATTGCATGATGAGACATCAGATTGTGCAGGTTTGTCTTGCTGTTTACAGATTGGACTGTTCCGGAGTGCCACCAGAGGGGGGCGCCCCAGCATAAAGTTCAGCATCCTTGCGTAATCTGGAGGCTGATGCCGGCGCATCGCGTGCTGCGGCGACAAATAACGGTGGGATGGAGCACTTCTGCACATTTAATGTAACATCATGCAGTATTTATTTAAAGCGAGAACATTACAGTGATCACAGTGGTGGTTGCTTCTTCTCCAACAAAGGGGCAACGCATGGCGCACGACATGGTTGAGAAAAATCCACATGGGTAACCTAGACACTGCAACATGGCTGTGCCGATGATGTGTTTAAATTCAACGAGATTTGTTTTAATTTGAATCCTATAATATAGACAAACAGAATGATAGATGCACTTTCCACTTGAGGATCTACACTCGTTAGGATCAAATATGCCTGACTATTGTTATAAATCTATATATTCATGAGTGATTGAACATTTCTGTGTAAAAGTGTGCGTACTGACTCACTTGTGCGCCTCATCATCCAGGGTTGAACGCGTGTAATGGGAAGCACTACCTCCCTCCTTCATGCGTAAATTATGTAGGGCAGGACGGGAATGCTTTGCTACCTCCATTTGAGAAAACCCGGCCAGTAATTGTTGAGGAAGGTGGAGGGGGTGAGGGAGAAAAGAAGGAGAAGAAGAAGAAGAGAGGAATCAAATCAAACAAAAGAGCGACCCTCGTTGTCAGCCCAGTGTCATTCAGAGGCGGAGGAAGCACATCACGACTGTCCTATTGTGAAGTCAAGGAGGAGAAAAAATGGACATCACGGATCAAGGAGCTCAAATGGAGCCGCTCTTGCCAACGGTAAGCCCAAAGAGACGCGTTTCTGTTCAGTTTGGAGATAGACTAGTTTATAATGTCAGACTAGACCTGAACGAGCTGCTGGTCTGCGGTTTATTTCTCATTTGACTGAAGCAGTTATGATATGATAGTGTTTCTGATTGATTCAATATTTAGACCGGTTATGTGTCGCCTGGCCATCATGGCAAACATGGATATTGCGCACCATAAATGGGGCATCAATTCTCCTTCACATTTGGGCAAACGATGTCTCCCTCACAGAATCCATGATCACACTACAGCCATCACACAGAACGCATTTGTGCACAGGTAGATTGATTTTCCCCCTGTTGTCTGCATAGTATATATATGGTTTAGCAGTGGTGGTTTCTACTCCATATGGAACTTGGTGTCAAGCTGTTGCTTTAAGTACTGCAGGTCCAAGATGTTCCACTGAGATGAGAGCCTCCAACATTCACTCTGTGTGTTTTTGTCACATAGAAACAGAAATTCATGATAAAGTAATCCACATGTTTACACAGTAGTCCTGCCCTCAACCTACAGCTCAAGCATCCCAACATGTGGTTTATTTAACTGATGTGTTGGTGGAGTACAACAGCTGGTCAGAAGGTGTCCACTCAGGTCCTCTGGTCCCACTGGCAGAGTTTAGAACGTAACACGTCCAGCCTGCTTCTGCGGTCAGCCTCCCCTCATTAGCATTCAGGTGAGACTGTGTGTAGAAGAGCAAAAAAAAAAAAAAAAACTGTCCGCTGCCTTGGATGTGATGTACAGTACAGTCAGTGCTGGAGCAGAGGGATGAAATCTATTGCTGCGTGCCAACCGGTGATTGCTGTAAAGGCAGATCAATACTCTTTGTTCTATTTGTGGATGCGTTACATGAGGACTTTTCGTTTTTTCAGAGGTTACAGCGGCATGCAGTGAAGCTAGATTGTGGTGTGGGATGGCTGTTCTGTTTCCCCTGCAGTCTCAATGCAGTGTGGTTCTTCCCTGTCACTGTAACTCATTGCTGCTTCCCCTTGTCCCTCCTCCTACGCAGCAAGCGTTGTCATGGTTTCGCCAGGATGTGTACGGGTATGTGAGGTGTTAGCATGGCGAGAGTGTCAGGGATTCCTCGGTGCACAACATGGCTAGAATAAGGCATCATATGGTTCCCTGTTTTCTGCCAGGCTACCAAGTTCCCAAGGTCAAGCACGAGAGTACGTTTAATTACTGCAGGAAGGACTGTATGCGAATGCATCAGTTGGGTTGACTCCATGCTGGGGAATCTCTTAACAGATCATTTGGCGTGACAGTAATGTACTCACATGCCTTGCTTTTGTCTTGTTGAGTGATTTCTTCTTGTTGTTTGACTTGCAGGAACAAGGTTCCCAGGAAAGTAAGGATGTGGTGAGTACATTTATCTTGCTCTTTTTCTGGCCTGCTGGTGTCATATCAGTGGAACGATAACTCATTAGAATGCACTTGGTAAAAGCCTGTTAAAATGCCACCTGTTTAAGGGACAGCAAAAAAATAAATAAAATCAGCCAGGAAGTATCAAGAAAGGCAAGTACTGTGACTGTCTTTACATAAAAGAGCTGTAGAGGACAATATATTCAGTCAAATAATGTTTACAGTAATGCAATTCTGATGTATTTTTACTTTATACTTCTAATTAAGCACATTTATATTCAATTCAATTATATTTATTGCAACAAATGCTAAAATAGAATGAATACAAAATAATTCTGTGTACAGTGTAGCTCCATTCACACATCAGACAGTTTTAAAAGTACAATAGGAGTTGAATACAGATTTTTAGAAATACACTACCATTCAAAAGTTTGGGCTATTTCATGTTTTCCACACTTTTCTCCATGTGCTAACATAATTGCACAAGGGTTTTCTAATCATCAATGAGCCTTTCAACACCATTAGCTAACACAATGTAGCATTAGAACACAGGAGTGATGGTTGAGGTGTTACTTAGATGCTGATAGATAGTAAAACAACCTAGAGGTGGTTCATGTTTGGTTAGCTAACCAGATCCATGCATGGCTGGTTTCCTTGTAGCTACGGGCCTTAAAATTCACTCAGGAACCAAGTGAGAACAGGACTTCATTCAAAAAAAATATTTCTTGTGTTATTGTCACTGCCCGTGTCTTCCTGTTTTTCATTTGTCATTACTATTGGGTGTAAGTTGTCGGGTTTGTGGTCAAAAGTGATGTTCCATGGAAGAAAATGGAAACAGTTTACCTCCGGAGTTTACCTTAGGTCTCTCTGGTCTGTCAGAACAGCATGAATATTTTATTGCACAGTTTAAGTACAGTTGACCTGTGGAGTTATGCTTACATTCATTGCTTCTTGTATTTTTAATGATCTCATCAACTGAAAATCCATATCTTTTCACCTTGTTTTCATACCTACACTACCGTTCAAACATTTGGCATCACCCAGACAATTCCATGTTTTCCATGAAAACTCCCACTTTTATCCATGTGCTAACATAATTGCACAAGGGTTTTCTAATCATCAATGAGCCTTTCAACACCATTAGCTAACACAATGTAGCATTAGAACACAGGAGTGATGGTTGCTGGAAATGTTCCTCTGGACCCCTATGGAGGTATTTCATTAAACATTTCCAGCTACAATAGTCATTTACCACATTAACAATGTCTAGACCAGGGGTGTCAAACTCATTCTAGTTCAGGTTCCACATTCAGCCCAATTTGATCTCCAGTGGGCCGGACCAGTAAAATCACAGCATAATAACCTATAAATAACCACAACTCGAAATTTTAATCGCAGGTATCTAGAACTGAACAATATAGTATTTTACTTTATGATCAAAACAATAAAAGTCAAACTAAAATAAACAAAAAAAAATCTCAGCCAAAAACAAGACAAAATATTACAAAAATGAGACACAAAACAACAGAAACAAAAAAGACAAAATATGAGGCAAACGGCACAAAACACATCAAAAACAAGACAAAAAATTAGGCAACAAATTTACAAAGCGACAAAAAAAATGAACAAACAACATTAGCAAGCCCAAAACCCCCCAACAAAATGACAAAAATGAGACACAAAATGACAAAGCGAGAAAAAAATGACAAAAAATAGACTAACAACACAAGCGAGACAAGAAAACCCACAAAAACGACACACAAAACAATGAAAAAAGCAAAATACAAAATTACAAAAATAAGACAAAAAGCACAAGCGAGACAAGGAAACACAAAATGACTAAAACCAGAAACAAAACGACAAAAACATGAGACAAACAACAAAAGTTAGACAAAAAAACAACAAAATCAAGACAAAATATTACAAAAATGAGACACAGAATGACAAAAGAACAATGAGCAATTTAGTATTTTACTTTCTGATCAAAACAACTTGTCATAGTCTAGAAAATATTTTAAATTTATAGTTTTACTAATTTACAATCTGCAGTTAATGTCTTCTCTGGAATTTTTACACTTTGAGGACCGGATTGGACCCTCTGGAGGGCCGCTTTTGGCCCACGGGCCTCATGTTTGACACCCCTGGTCTGACTGTATTTCTGATTCATTTAATATTATCTTCATTGAAAAAAAACTGCTGTTCTTTGAAAAATAAGGACATTTTTAGGTCACACCAAACTTTTGAACAGTAGTGTATATAAAGATACTCTAATGAGGATTAATATTTTACTTTGAAAATGTGATAAACTCACAGAATATGTTGTTGTAGTGGCTTTAATATCATATATATGATTGATAAATAGGATTTAAAGGCTTTGTCCAGCAATAAAAATGTAACTAGAAGCAAAAAAGAAAATGATTAGACAGATTTCCGGATTGTTCTGATGGTGACCAAGTACGATCACGTTTAACTGCTAATCCACATTTTCAATAATCTGTAATCTACAGTAATATTGCACAACTGCGTGCAGTTTATGTCTTTAATTAGACAGCTTGCTCAGCAGATGTGGAGCATTTTTAGATCACAATAGTCACACATGTCACGATGCATCTGGCGTCCGCAACATGGTGACATAAATAAATCATGGTAGATAATGGGAATTAAGTGGAGTTAAGGCTGTCAGCATCTGAAATGGCTTTGAAGAGCATGCAGGGCATGAGTGTAAGCAGAGAACCAAGCCAGCCACGGAGAAGACTTTTGATGCGTGCATGTCATCTGTTCTGACAGAATATTGCTTATGCAACTGTGGGCTGAGAGCCAGACTGAGGACAAGACTGAGCACAAAGTGTCTGCCTCTGGCTAAACTGCTAATCCTCCACTTATCTTTCTTTACCCCTTAGGATTTCTATATTAGAAAGTATCTTGAATAGGCAGTTACATTTCTCCCTTTTGTTGCTTCTTAATAGTTAAGGTCACTCAAATACTAGTCTGACTCACTGGATGTCGGTTTGTTGGTAGAAGGTTCCCAATGGCTGCAGTGAAAATTAAACCGAACCTGAAGGTTTTGCTGAAGATTTTGATCGTTAGGACATTTTATCATTATTTTGAGGAAACACCAAAGCTACGTACCGACAACACTGTGATTGGGTTAAAGAAATCCAAACCAGCTAGAGTGTTTTTATCCCACGATAGCAGAATGATTGGGTGGTTGTAACTACTCCGGTCTGATATAATGAAGCATCACACAGATGTCTTTTTACATTTGTTTTTTCCTGTCAGCCGACGTCGTGAAAACTATGAAAATAGGAACATACAGACATTTCAAAAATACACAGTCTCACAAAAAATACACTACCGTTTAAAAGTATGGGGTCACTTAGAAATGTCCTTATTTTTGAAAGAAAACCAATTTTTGTTCAATGAAGATAACATTAAATTAATCAGAAATCCAGTGTAGACATTGTTAATGTGGTAAATGACTATTGTAGCTGGAAATGTTTAATGGAATATCTCCATAGGGGTACAGAGGAACATTTCCAGCAACCATCATTCCTGTGTTCTAATGCTACATTGTGTTAGCTAATGGTGTTGAAAGGCTCATTGTCATGAAATTTACTGGGTGACCCCAAATTTTTGAATGGTAGTGTACCTCTAATTAGACGGATTCCAAAAGTAAGTCTTTTAAGCTAGTTTTCTGTCATTTGACAGGTCTAATACACTAGCTAGCAACGACAATATAGAACTCTAAAGCCACCTTGTGATGTGCCAAAGGCTGCAAAGGCCAAGGAGCTTTTGTGTACAGCTATCATGTATTTTCATGTCATTGAAAATCCTTTTTTTTTTTTGTGATATCTTAGATTATTATTATCACTAGTATTAACTGTCATGTCTGATAACCGTACTGTAAGTGTGCACACGCCATCTAAAGTGTAGAAATGACCTTTATTGCTGGAGACAGTATTTCTGTGTACATGGTGGAATTTATTGTATATTGAAGGTTCCAGAGTGGCTTTACAGAAAGTTCTCTTTGTTGGTCTCTAACATTATCAACTTGAATAGAACCGAAGTGGACCTGGTTTGGGTTCTGACTGGGACTTGACTGGTGTGGTCCTAATTAGGACCCTGACATAACAGCCGGCTCTCTGCCAGGCTGTCCAGTTAGGGCTGGAGAAGATCAGTGAGAACAGACGGAGGAAGTGTGCTGGAGCTGCCCGGGCTTGTTCTTTTGAGCATGGTGTTCTTGGATCAGTGTGAAATCTCTGTTCGACTTGATGATCCAACCGGGCAAAACTGGCAGGCAGGCAGGAAGCCTCCCTACCACAGCTAGGAGCCTAGACCGGCTGTGCTCCTTTCCACGGTTAATTATAGCAGTATCAGTGGAGAGGAGGGTGAAGAGGGCATGGAGGTAGGTAGAGCTGGGGAGGGAATGTGAAAGACAGATGGTTAGATGAGGAGAGAGAGGCTTAAAGAAAATTACATTGGGTACTGTTAAGTTTAATTTGACTGTCTGATCTTCACCCTTGAATCCTGCAATAATGAGCACCGTCTTTGCTAATAAGATTCTCAGATATATCAGATCACACGAGCCACACAGACAGCGTTGTTGTAATTTGACAGTCGTCTCAGGCAGCGCAGCAGAAATATCTGCTAGTTCCTCCGGATCTGTTTCCAGCACACCATGTCTTGATCACAGTTTCGCTGACAATGCACTACAGCCAGAGAGCAGCTTCTTTGCCTCAGGTAGGCTCTGCAGACACACACATGCCGACACATGCACTTATCCATGCATACACTGTATACTGTAAGGCTGCATGGCCACCACCCTGCTCACTGCTTCCTCTGCTTGTGATGAGTGGTGACCTGTGGTGGCACAAGTAGCTGTGAGGTGTTCCAGACCCTCATTCAGGACAGTATTGTTCGACCTAAGACTTCTCTTAGGTAACAGAGCCTCAAAGCTCGGAGGCTCAGCACAGCAGAACTGTGCACGGCACAGCATCGGTGATGTCAGAGCGCTAATCTCTCTGGGGGGATTGGCGGATGGACGCTTGTCAGAAACATTTGATGCTACCCTGGATGAAAGCCGTTGGAGGCAGAGGGAGAGGCAGAGCTGGAGCTGTGCTGAGCTCCCTGCTTTTGTTTTTCTGTTGTGTTCATGGAGCTTTTTGGAGTAAGGATGCTGCCGTATTCCAACATGGGAAGAGTGGCTGACGAGAGCGGCTGAGGAGGGAAGAGGAGAGGAAAGGGTTTGACTGAGAGGCACAATCAGAAAAGCTGACTCTGTCTTTCCCTGTTTTTCTCTCTGGCTCTTCCTTCAACAATCACAAACACTCGGAACAGAGTGGGGCTCAGGCCCTGATCCCTAGCCTCTTGTTTTACTACTGCCGCAAGCACAAGGGGAGTTAGCGGGCATCCTGCCCCAGCCTTACAGGAGGCACACCATGCTCTCAGTGGATCTCAATAAAGGATTTAATTATCAGGTAGGTGGAAGTATTAGAGGCTCAGAATTATTCTTATAGTACGGAGACATCATTGAGTTTAGTTGATTTTTGTGTCGTACAAATCATGCAAGCATTTCTAGTCAGGTTTCAGAGTGAGGGCTGCTCTACTGCTGTAACATTAAAGCTAAACAGTGCTTTGATGAGCAATAGCTTGAGGAAGGTTGCTGTTCTACTAGCATGATGTTAATGCATGTATAGTTAATAGGCTGTGGGAAGCTCCTGTACTGCAGAGGAGGCCAGTTGTGCTGCTGTGCATGCGAAGGTCCCAAGGAGGTTGGCTGACAGATGGGACTGTCAGTGTGGGGCAAGAGAGGAGCTTATACCAGCTGTACTGACCCTGGTGATCTCTAAGGGAGAAACT
The DNA here is from genome assembly GCA_027123335.1 of Amphiprion clarkii. NCBI lineage: Eukaryota > Metazoa > Chordata > Actinopteri > Pomacentridae > Amphiprion > Amphiprion clarkii. The sequence continues at coordinate 1,641,223 of CM049590.1, read as the reverse complement.
GGTGAATGAAAGCCTGGATTTGTTTCATTTTGAGCACTTTGTCACGTGTTTATAATTGTTTTGATCTATTTTGTGCTTTTAGGACATTCTGAAACCTTTCCTATTTGCTAATTTAAATCAGAGTAGCTTTTAAATATCTCTGCATCACCTGCTGATTTGAAAAACAATGTTTACACTTCTTATCTTTTTGAGTCCGAGACAAGTAGTGTTTTAGAAATGTTCGAAGTGTACTCAGCACATTCCTCCCTGTGACGCTGCTGATGCTGAGCCTGCTGCCATTGCCACGGTAACCATGGCCATCTGTAGGGATGAAAACCATGACAACAGAGGCTGTTGGCCAGTCACAGGGCTTGTACAGCCGCCGATAATCCATCTCCCCTCTTAGCTAGCTACAAGCTATAGAATCACTCTGGCTTGTAACACATGTAGAAAGCCCACTAAAGCAGATTGAAAGTAAATAGATTTACATTAAGACAGAGTCTTATGGGTATTGCATGAGCCACCACGTGCCTGGCTATTTTCCAGGCTTACTGTGAAGATGGAACGCGACGTACTTCATCTGATCTGACTTTTAGCATGCACCTCCTGGTTTAGTTCTCAAGGTACAGTAATGTAAACATTCATCATCCCTGCTGTTGTGAGAGCCTCAGGAGAGATCCCTGAAGAAAGCAGAAATGAGGTCACATATCTGTTTCCCAGAAAGCGATGTGATAATGTAGACATATTCCTGGAAAGGGAGCATGTGAGAATCAATATGTGTGTGATTTATCCTTGCCAAGAAGATACAATATAAACTTAGAGACAAATCGGGTGAGGGCAACACATCCTGTCTGTTGTTTTAGAATTACAGTTACGCCCTGAAAAGATAACATCATTGGATAGTTAATATGCCCAGCTAGTGTTGCTTTTTTTTTTTTTCATTACACCTTGTGTTTTCATTCCCACGTGCTAGTACAATTTGAACTGTGTTAGGATATAAACACCTCACTTTCATTTGTTAGCTAATGGTGTTGAAAGGCTCATTGATGATTACAAAACCCTTGTGCAGTTATGTTAGCACATGAATGAAAGTTTTCATGGAAGACATGGAATTGTCTGGGTGACCCCATACGTTTGGACAGTACTGTATATTTAAAAATTTGTTGTACACACTTGACACACACTACCAGCCAGTAGCGTCTTGTGTATCATTAGCTTGTCAAAGCCTCAACAAAGGCTGTTGATGTCGAAATGTGACAGAAGAGGGGTGGCAATGAGGACGAAAATTGTGTTAAACACTAAAAAACATTTTTGACAACTAGATGACAAGTAGATTTATATAATAAAAGTTTTAACTACTGTTATTCTTACTGGTACAATCTCAATGTTGACATCCTCCACTACATGCTTTAGGGTGGAGTGTTCTCCAATTTTTTTGTTGAAACAAATGGCACACCTCATCAGAAGTACGCTGAACTTGTTTTATAATATATACAAACAGCATTACTCAGCAAACTCCATCCCCCACTGACTGTCACTGTTCATGCTATGACAACCCGAATTACAGTTCGACATTCACTGTCTGGGAGGGTGGTCTACACGTGACCGAATGCTGACTGTGCTGTCACTTTAAGAGTTTCACTTCAGTGGCGTCCACCTTTAGCTCCATGATTACACAAAGGTCAGAGTCAGGAGGAAAGTGTTGAGTGCTGTAGAGGAGCTGTAGTTGTAAGACGTGGGGGAATCAGTCTGGATGTTCAGAAAGCGTCCTGTCAGTTCAAGCAGGTCACTCTCACTGTTGGCCGAGTTTATTTATGGACTGTGTCACAGCAAATACACACAAACACAAGATGTCGTGTACAAGATTAACCCTCCTGTTGTCTTCATTTACGGGCACCAAAAAATATTGCTTCCTTGTCTGAAAAAAATCCAAAAAATCAGCAAAAAAAAATCCCCAAATTTCTGAAAATTTGCAAAACCTTCAGGAAGAAAATTACAATAATTCCTTAAAAGTTTCCCTTAAAGGTTTTATTTTTAAAAAAAATACCCCAAATTTGGCAAGAAAATTCTTGTAAATATTTCCAAAAAATTAGTAAAAGTCTTCTCAAAAAATCCTAAAAATATCGAAAGTGATTCTCTTAAGATCATTCACAGAAAAATCAACCAAAATCCAGCGAAATTCGTTGGATTTTGGTTGATTTTTCTGTGAATGTTCTGAAGAAACAATTTTAACATTTCTTTTTTTTCTGCCAAAAAATGTTCAAAGAGTTCCCAAAAATGTTGAAAATCAGAAGTTTCACTGTGAAAATACTTTTTTTTTTTTTTTCCCCACATTTTCAAGCTTTAAAATGTGTAAATTTTGACCAGCAGGACAACACAAGGGTTAAGCTAAGCTAATGGTAGAGCGGGCGTTTCTGCCGTCCCTTATCCTTATGTTGAAAATAATACAATGGATGCTCAGTAGCTCCAGCTGCTTTTTGTTCTGCTCACTAGTCGTTATCAGCTGTTTGTACAAAAGCATGTGGATGGCACATGTAACACCGAGGACACGGCGGCTTTGTTATTCCTTTTGGGTCAATCACTTGGTCCTCAACAATGTCAGAAATCAAACTCATTAGGGAAAGTGGTCGGGACACAAACGGCACATGTAACAGGAGCGTGTGGTGTGAAATCAGTGGATGAAGGGGTTAAGCATGATTTCCTTTATGATTGTTGTGTATAGAATCAGTCTTGGCGGCTTCTCACAGCTTTTAAGGCAGGTTAAATCTGTGTGGTCGGCTTCTGCTTTTCCTCATGCAGTTTAGTTAACACCAATATTACATCAGCCATGGAAACTTGTATCTGTAGATCCACAGCTTCCAGGGACATCTGTTCTGCAGAGTGAATACTGCTATTATCAACAGTGAGGGATTTTAGTGTTCTGGCTGGAGATTTTCAGAGGTCATTTTGCCGTATTGTGTTATGTGGATCGTTTTTAGGCCAAGGTGTCCTCAATAGAAGTGTCACAAATGGCCTTATTCAGGCTGTTGCTAGGCACACACTGTATGCTAGTTGGTTGGTTTTTATACAGGTTGTGGTTAGCAGCTAAATCCAATTTTTTCTCTGCACGTAATAACAAGACAAAATACTGAGGTACATTTGTTTGTGCTGGATTAAACATCAACAGAGAAAGCTGAAAGTGACTTTAAAGCCCCTGAAAATCAATCAGACTCGTACTATAAAGGACAGTGTTCTCTACAGATACAGTTCTTTTTTTCTCTGTGCTTTTCTTACTTGCTTCTAGTGGCAGCAGTCAATGTACCAGTCAGGATTTGGATCAAAATCTGATGATAGACAGTGACTTTCTTTGATCACCATCAGTCAAATCTGATCAAGCCACACCCACATGGTCCTGATGCTGCAGATTAGCTGAGATTTAAGGTTTAAACTCATAATACTTGTATTTTGCTGCAGCGTATCTGATGTCATAGCAGAAAACATACATTATAAGGAGCTTTACACATATTTAAAGTCACATTTTTATTTGATAAGTGGGAGCAGGAGAAATATGGGCATCAAATTTACTCATTAACCCTGTAAGACCCAAATATAGAAAAAAAATGAACAAAAAACAAAACATATAAATAATGATAATAATATATGAGCCCAAATATAGAAGAAAATGAGCAAATATATATATATATATATATATATATATATATATATATATATATATATATATCTGTGTGTGTGTGTGTGTGTTAAAAAACATAAAACTGATGTTGTATTTCTGCAACAGTGGGTTGTACAGGGTTAAAATGATTAATTATTATACATTGTCAAATTTGGTAACATTAGCTGCCACATGTTGCTGGTCGTACTATGCCAAGTAAGGCTGTATTTGCAAACTGATTTAGACACGGGAGCACTTTATCATTTATAAATGAAACTTTTTGTTTGTCAGAAGAACAATTTGGTCTTTCTTTATTCAGAAATTTCTTTGTCTAACTATGTATTAACAACACAAAAACTTAGATGTGCTTCTCCACCTTTGTGAAATCATAACTGACAGTTTCCAGGTATATTCTTGTGTTTGGTGTAGTGTATTTACCTACATTCTATAGCTATAGTTAATCTACCTAGTTCTAGTGCAGGATATCGACTTTCAAGCCCTTCTGCACACATCTATAGCATGTACCAGATGAAGCCCAATGTCAAACCTCTCTCCTGAAGGTCATGATGCTTGGCTTCCCATCACTGCACACATGCCTGCACTGTACACATACATGAACACACACATGCACAGCTAACACAGTGTGACATTAGAACATCCCCTTTTCCTCGGTCCTTGTCCAGGCCTGAAGCCTTTGCTCCTCTTCTGCTGTGTGTTGCTCATTCATCCACACTGCTACTCCCCTTCACATCACTGTATACATTAGCCAGCATGTACATGATGTGTGTCCCAGTGTGCTCAGTGCAAGTACGCACCACTTTGTATGAATCTGTACAACTAGTAAGTGTGAATATATGTACGCTGAGAAACAAATCAATAACCTGAGTAAAAACGCTTCAAGGTGAAAAAATATAGACGCAATTTACATTCATGGTCCATAGGAGTGTGTCTGTTCATCATGCCTGGTCACATGCCTACCCCTCCTCCACCTCTCCCATCCCGACTCCCCTGGAGTCTTCGTCACGTGTTCCCTGCTCCCGTTCCCCCCGAAGCCTCCATCACCAGCCAACACACCAACCGAGAAACGGCTGATTTAATTCTCCGCAGCGTGCAGGGCCCTCTATCACTGATCCCATGGTCAGAGACAAGGTTTTATCCTGCCGTAAAGGCTTGCAGATTAATCTCAACCCAGATTGGTGAGCCGGGATGCGATTCTCTGGGCTGGTCTGGGGTCAGCACTATGAGGCAGAGAAACCGGTACCTATAAATAGAAGCAGGGACCTGTAGGCAGGAGATTCTGGCTCATCTGTCATAGTGAGGAGGGTAAAGCTTTGTTTGGGACAGAGCAGAGAGGGACACAGCATCAGATAGATGAAGCGTTGTGACAAGGAAACAAGTAGAAGGGACAGAAATAAAGCAGTAAATTTATTTAAAGTCAAGGAAAGATGGAAGTTTTTAATAATCAAAATGTGTATCCATGATTCTTTGGACTGTTTATGTTATTTTTGTATGTAAGCACATCATATGTATTTTGTTCAGTTCAGTATGCTATATGTTTTGGTAGAATGTAATGCAGAAAAACCTACTCAGGATCATTTAGAAATGGTTTCATCACATAGTTAGGATTAGATAGATAATGGACATATACACTACCGTTCAAAAGTTTGGGGTCACCCAGACAATTCCATGTTTTCCATGAAAACTCCTACTTTTCTCCATGTGCTAACATAACTGCACAAGGGTTTTCTAATCATCAATGAGCCTTTCAACACCATTAGCTAACACAATGTAGCATTAGAACACAGGAGTGATGGTTGCTGGAAATGTTCCTCTGGACCCCTATGGAGATATTCCATTAAACATTTCCAGCTACAATAGTCATTTACCACATTAACAATGTGTAGAATGTATTTCTGATTCATTTAATGTTATCTTCATTGGAAAAAAACTGCTTTCCTTTCAAAAATAAGGACATTTCTAAATGACCCCAAACTGTATTTTGAGCTGATATATGTTGATTGCAAAGCCAAGGGTCCAATCAGAACTGTTCTTGCCTGAAGGCAGCTGCTATAGACAACTAAAAACACCATGAATAACAAGCCAGTGTTTCTACTGAATATTAAAAAGCACAATAAGAGCATTCCCTTTTTTACTCTGCAAGGTCAGAGCTATTTATAGCAGGGAATAACCAGAAAAGCGCAACACTGCATCCATTAACACCAGTCCTTGTTTCTTCCACTTTAGTTGCTCCAATTCCCCAGAACTTCATATTGCCAGAGGTGTGGGTGGCGGAGCATTTGCATGATTTCAGGCTTATGCACAATGAAGCATTCTTGTTAAAACCATGACTCAAAAACGGTGTAATCTGGCACTCAGAAGATGAGTGTGACTTTTTCCAAATTGCAATTGGCTGCCCTTTGTTGCCATGGTGACAGTCGCTGGAAGTTAGCCTTATAATGCCGAGTTGTTTTTTTATTTTTTTGTGTGTGAGTGTGCGTGTATGTATTCCAGGACACGGCCTCCCGCTAGGCAGAAAGAAGGGGTGGGGGGTGTTCAGCATGCTCTTATGTAACAACTTGAAGCATTTAGGGGAAAATGCTGATGTTGCCTCAGTAAGGACAGTCCGTCTTACTGTCATGATGGAAACAGTGTAGTCAGAAATGTGTAAATCCATTAATCATGATCAAGTGCTGTGTCACGTCTCAGAGAGCTACGTATCTACAAATGTGTATAAAGCCGTGATGTGTGTTTTACATGACTTCTTGTCTGCTCGTGTTTCCTGCAGAGAACTGATGAGGAAGCAGTGGTGGACCGTGGGGGCACACGCTCCATGCTCAACACTAACTTTGAGAAGGAAGAGCTAGAAGGTAAGCGATACTCAACCTTTACTTGATGCACCACAGGACAAAGTATCCAAATGTTATCCCAAATGCAAGCTATGTGGCTCATTAGCGTCTTTCATTTTCACTTGCACGTCTTCTAAATGCCCAGCTGAATGAATATGTAGCATCTTTAGGGTTAAACCTCCTCTAAAGAAAAACAAAAATCAAATGCAAACATACCAAAAACACTTAAGAGCTGATGTATTTTGTATTTGTGGCACGCCAACAGTAGTTTGACAACAGAAAATGTGTCTAACGAAGCAGATTTACAGACAGCGGAGCTTCCTGACGCTATAAAACCTGTCTGTCCACTTGTCTAAATCATTACAGATGGATATTAGGTTTTGATCTGAAGCATCAAAGAGCAAAGGCTCTATTCTCTACACATCTGTTTGCATCAGCATTTCAGAAATGATTAAAGAGACAGCGATGTCCATTTCTGTAACAAACAGCATCCTGTACAGACAAGAAAGGTGTTCAAAGGTGAACAGAAAAGAACACAGAAAAATATAAAGAATAGGAGAAATATACCGATAAGTAGCTGAAAAGTTATTCTCACTATTACCAACAAAAGGGATTTCTGGGTTTAGCCCTAGTTTTATGATATGGCTAAAAATACAATAGAATTTAAAAGACCAAATAGCACAATATGGTAATTTTAGTAAAAAGCAACAGATGTGTTAACAGTGATAAGACCAGCGTGACAGAAAACCCAAAACAAATGTGTCATTATCAGGTTGTCTGTAATGCTGGACTGGATAAGTGGAAAAATGCACTGGACCAGACAAGACTGGGTACAATTCAATAAGTTGCTGTACCTTTTCAGAGAATAACTCCAGGAACACACTTAGAATTCATCAAATGTCAAAAATAAAATGTTGCACCCCGAAAAGCTATAACTAAAGGACATATAAAAATAAATACACATTTAGACGGAACATGTTACAGTTCCGTCCTACATCAGACTCAGATAATAGAAACCATTCAAAAGCTACGCTGTAACTGAAGCAGAATTGATTCCCCCCGTCAGCATCCGCTGAATTTGGTTGCCAGGCAACTTGGGACGAGGGAGCCGGCAAGGATGTCACTCTTTGATTGTGACACCGCTGTTGTGATGGCACTTTCATCTCAAGGACCCTGATCCCTGAAAGATGGTTTCCATAATGACTGTCTGCTGCTGTGGTAACACTAAAACTACGTCAGCAGGACAAGGAGAGAGTTTGAAAGTGTTTCACACCAAACTGGGCCTCAAGTCCCAGTCTTGAATTGGTTTACTTCAACGTGCTCCAGTTTGTTAAACAGTCTTGGGGCATTTAAAGGAGTGTAGTGATTGTCTCACCTTTGACAAATCAACATTATCACATTACTACTGTACTGTCTATTAGTGGTTCTGTGGAGCCAAAGTACACATTATAAATGTTTAATATAATAGTAGCTCTATAGATTTACTCTATAGCTCACCGAATATGGATTAATTCACCACTGAAAATAGTCCACTGTTGATAAAAACTTATGATAGCCATGTTTTGAAATTACTACTAAATCATACATGTTGTGAAAATCAAAAATTTTTAGACTGTTAACATGTCCGTATATATTACATTATATATAATATATAAGGCTTGCAGAGGCTTACAGAGTCAGAAACGTCTTTTAAATCACTTCTGAAAACCCACTTTTACAGACTTGCTTTTATGTGAGGTTTACTTTTAGCTTTACTTAATTTTAGTGTTTTATTCTGTATTATGTCCTTTTCTCTCGTTCTCTCTTGTTTTATTTTACTTTTAGCTGCCTGTTTCCTCCATTTTTTTAATTCTCTGACTTTCTGACTTTTAATTTCTAACTTTAACCCTCAATCTTATTCTTTAATTTTTAAAACTGCCTAGTTCCTTTGTTTGTTATGATTCCTAATCTAGCTAATTGTTCATTGTATTTATTGTCATTTTTACTATTTATTTTAATTGACTGCTCTGACTTGTCTCCTATATCTTGTTTGATTGTTGGTGTTGCATGTTTTAACTGTCTAAGCTCTTTGTGAACACTGTTCTTAAGGGTGCTATATAAATATAATTATTTTTATTATAAAAGACATCATCACTGGAATAAGCCGTCAACACCATGACTCATGACAGTCTCAAAAACACAAATTGATCGCAACAAACCTAAGTAATCCATCTTGTTGGCTTGCAGGGTGGCATTTTCTGTATCATTATTCTGCTGATTTCCAATTTGAATATGTATAGATGAACTACCCCAGTTGTAGAACATGAAATACATTTGCATTAGGGTAATTTTTTATCACTTTCCACAGAGTTAGCTCTAATGATCTCTGGATTTTGTTTAGTTTAACTTCACCCCTACAGGTAGTAGAGATTGTTGCCCAGCTATGACAGTTCATTTAAGAACACCAGATATTGTTGCATCAGAACTCGAGCTGGTTGTGTGAAAAAAATGCACAACCCCGAGAATCGCTGTACTTAGTGGCGAAGCAGAGTTACGCATACATGACCACACACTCAGAAACCAGGAAAACTCTGCGTGTCACACATTACCGCGTGGATTCAGTGACTGAGTGAAATGCACTGAGACGTGACAACAGAAAAAAAAAAAGAGAAAAAACCTCCTATGACATCAGCACTAGTTGAGGCCTGGAGGAGGAGAGCTATTTTTGTAAAGTCCTCCACTTGTGAGTCTTGATTCATGAACTTTAAAGCTCTACTGCCCTCTCCTTATGTTTTTTTTCTGCTACCTTATTGTTCCTGTCTGCTGAATTGTGCCTTATGTTGTGAAATTTGCTGCATATGCACAGACAGTTCCTCCTCTTTCCTCTGCCTCTGGCATACATAATTTACTCAATGCTACGAGCGTTTAGTTCTGGGTGAATACATACACCGTGGTACATGCTCTGACAGAAGTGATATTCTCCAAGCTACAAATGCGGTCTTGAACAGAAATTTACACACACTTGTAAAGAACATGCATTTAATGGCAGAGGTGAGTTTCCAATGATTCCTACAGCTCTAAATTACTTCAGTGGAATGATTGAAACATGCCTTTGTGCCAGACTTTCACCTGCTGATGAGAGACAGTTGGTCAGATTGGCCAAGAGTCAACAAAGAATTGCCAAAAAGCTGATCTGCAATGAATTAGAAGCCTGCTTGTCCTCAGTCACATGTGCTTTACAGCGACTTACGGTCCTTCACAAGGACCGTAAGTCTTAAAGTTTTAAGACTGGCCTCCTCAAAGTCCTGACTTAAACCCCATTAAAAATCTATGGACTGTGCTGAAGAAACAAGTCCATGTCTGAAAGCCAACAAATTGAGTTGAATTGCACCAATTCCGTTAAGAGGAACTGTAAAAGACACAAACAGAAACTTGCCTGTAGTTCGCGGATGGCTGCCAAACATTTAACCAAATATTAGCACTGCTGTTTGTATATTTTTGACCCAGCAGATTTTATCATATTTCCAGAGAATCATTCATCATGGAATATTAAGATTTATAGGATTCCTTGGAAACTAAGGACTGCTGCATTATGCATGGTCTTCACAAGTGTCTGTAAACTTTTGTTCACAGCTGTATATTTTGACCTCTAGTGAGTTTTCTTGTTGCGATCTCTGACACCTCTCTTGGTGGAGAGTATTCTGAGCGTCTCTCCTGAACTCCTGTGATGTTCGCTGTGCTCTGAGGTGATTCATGATATGTCTGTTCATTGCTTAAATCTCATTAGTGCGCTATGATGAAATTAGTGTTGTATCCAAGTAAGTGAAAACAATTTAAAGCGATCGCTTGCGATATTCTCCTCAGCATTTCAGAGAATTTACACATATTTCTCACTGCAACTCAGAAATCAAACAAGCTTTTTGTCAACAATGAATCATTATTCTCAAGAAATATTTTATTGTCTTGATTACAATGAGCTCTGTCTTTAAATTGCATTATTTCTGACTGATTGTCAGTTCTGTTGTCTTCTTAGAAGAATTAATGGTGAATAAAATAAGCTAAATGACTTATTTAACTGCAGACAAGCTGCTTTTAGCTGTGCCAACACATTAGGGCAGCTTGGTTGTTGCCTGAGAAACAAAAGAAAAACCTCACAAACACTTAGTCCATCTTGTAAAGCTTAAATGCCGAGTTCACGGTAATGACATTTTGATCAACTCAGCGCTTGTGTCATCTGGATGTAGTTGTCTTTGAGTGAATGAATCAAACTGTAAAAGTGGAAATGGCTCCACTGATTAAATCATATATATATATATATATATATATATATATATATATATATATATATATATATATATATATATATATATATATATATATATATATATATATATATATTTTTTTTTTTTTTTTTTTTTAAAGCCAGTTGTTGTGTGTTAAGTACTGATTGTATGTCCTGTAGTTTAGGTGCTAATATAAAAGCTGTGACATATATTCTTAACAATGATTGTTTTGCAATGTTTCATGGAGCGTTTTCCAAACAAATAGAGGATGAAATAGACAACTCTCCCGACTCCTGAGCATCAAATTGCCGTAGATCCATTCGGTGTCACTTTATGCTGGACTCTGTGGCGCCTCATATGGTGCAGATAAAGAGAACAGAGTGTCCAATAGTCTTGTCTGCGTCCGACCATTGGCTGGCGGGAAAGAAGAAGCACACAGGCTGCTCAACCGCAATAAAAAAGGAGAAAGTCGGCTTTGATTATGTTCACACTGACCCTGTGAGTGCACGCATACTGACGTCAGAAAAAGGCCTTTGTGCTCACTTTGTACAAGATCCTTTCAGAATCCCGCTTTCATTATCTGCTCCATATCGATTTAAAATGAAAATGACTCCAGTTATAGAGTAATCTGATTTAAAAATCGATTTCAGTGTCCTCAAAGAGAACAGTAGGTCTTCATTAAAGTACAAGCACAGCAGGACCCTAATGTAGAATAATAACAATCATGATGATACTTTACTTATAGAGCACTTTTTAAAACAAAGTTACTCAGTGATTTACATGGTTGAATCAGAAGTAAAGCATTTCAGGACTGGTTACAATGAAGCCAAACACAAAAGAACAATACAAAATTAAAAAAATTAAATTTAAAGTGAAACCCCTTATAATAAAAACAAATACTAAAGCAAAAGAGAGAAAACATGCCGGTAATAAAACTGTATGCTAGAATTAATTAAAAGCTTGGTATTCAGGTGTGACCTAAAAGATGTTACGGATTCTGTAAGCTTCAAAATGAAGGTCAGAGTTTGTTCAGTGATGCTTTTCGGGTTCCTCTCTGACTGACTACATGGTATTTACTGCTCCATATTGCTGGATGTTTTTATTTTTCATTTCCCAACAAGTTAAGTCCCATGATACCTTGCACAAATTAAGGTCATTCCAATATACACAGATAAGGCAATAACATTGATTATCCTCATATAAAACAATGTTGTTCTAATAAGTACCATCCACCTAAACATGCTCCAGACTAAGCACACAAGCTGATGGCAATGGCACTTAAAGAAGGCAGTAGAGTTCCCTAGCACCACTAAAACTTCTCAGGAACAGCTTGAGGAACAAAAAAAATAGCCCAAGATATTGATCAGGCTTCCCAATCCGATCTGGTTCAGCATCTGCAGGATCTTTGCAACCCACAGGACCCATTAGATTGGACAGCCCTAGAGATCCACGCCCCAGTGGGCTGTCGCACCACAAAAGGGACCAACTTAAAGTAAGCAGGTGGTTAAAAATAAAAAGAAGAAGAAGAAAAAACCACATCCGCAACCTCCGGGCCATACAGAAAGAACAAAAAAACGTTTATTTTTTAATTTTATTTCCGGTGGAGTCTGCAGGTTTTATTTTGAAAAGTGACTACCTCGTCTTCCTGTCACTTCCGTCTGTGCTTGTTTCCGGTACCGCTGTTGGTTTTATGCTGTTAAATGACGCCGTCAATCTAACCCCTGGCAAAATTAGTAACAAAAATAATTTAGAAGCATATTATACTTCCATTTTTGGAGTTACACGATCGGTATTTTAATTTTAAGTAAACAGTACAGTATTTTTCGTAAAATTATTTGACAATCGTCCTTCAGTCAGCGAGACGTCACGGACACGAACCGGTAAAATCCGCCATCTTTGTTCCTAGCATCGTAACGTTAGACCAACGGAAACGCTTCTGTTTTTTAAAAAAAACTGGAAAACGTCGTGGGTAAATCAAACAGGATAATTTCGATTGTTGATTTTTATCATTTTTTTCATTTGTGGGACCAAATGAAGGTTTTTAAAGAGATTCGTGCTCAGATATGCTGGCGTTTTCTCGGTTGTCCGTCTCCACTGTGACCACTGACTGCTGTCCATGCTAAAAATTGAAAAGGTACTGAAATAATGACTGAAATAATTAACAGTAAATAATGAAACTCCATTTGTGAATAATCTTTATGTACCTGAGGCAAGGATATTAAACTAGGAAGTATAATTCAGTTATCAAGGACACTTAAATTGGGTCAAATAAAGCATGAACTGAAGATGATATAGAACCGAAGTGTCAAACTCATTTTAGTTCATTTTAGTCAACATTCAGGCAGTTTGTTCTCAAATGGGCCGGACCAGTAAAATCAGAGCATAATAACCCACAAGTAATGACAGCTTACAAATTTACCTTGTTTCAGTGCAAAAAAAAGTACAATTCTGAAAATATTCACATTTAATGAACTATTTTTTGACAAAACATTATAAACAACCTAAAATTTCTTAAGAAAAATAATTTCAATTTCAACAATATTATGCTCAGGTTATCATTTACACATTACAACTTACAGATCACAGTTTATCTATGAAAAACAGTCAGTCTCAGGTATCTGGAACTGAACAATATAATATTTTACTTTATGATGAAAAAAACTTGTCAAGATCTAGAGATTTACATTCATTTCCACATCTATGTAGTAATCCTGACCACAACATCAGACAAACTAAAGTGGGAATTATTAAGGAAGAAGGTTAATTTATCCCCCTGCCTTGTAAATTTAGACAATTTATACATAAAAAATACATGAAAGTTGTGGCAGTACACTTTTATTTATGCCGCGGGCTGGTTTTGGCCCGCGGGCCGTATGTTTGACACTCAAAGTTTTTTGACTCTTGAGCAGTTTAGACTGAAGGACGGACTAGAAGGTCTAATGTTGTCTCCTTCATGTTGCCTCCAGGTCACCGGACTCTCTACATTGGGGTTCACGTCCCTCTGGGCCGGAGGTCACACCGACGCCACCGTCACCATGGACACAGACACAGGAAGAGGTCCAAGGAGAGGGACTCCTCGGCTGACGATGGACGAGAATCCCCCTCGCACAGTAGGTGTCCGACAGAGATGTTTTACACTGTAGATGAAGTAGATGCACATTTTTACAGGAGGAGGAAGATGTGAGTTCCTTCTGTTTCCACTATAGATCCTTAATAGAAGCAATTAATTTTATTACCCATCTTCTGTCTTTCTCTGTCTCCACTTGTCCACCATCTGTCCTCGCTGCTGCAGCAGACACACCAGCTCAGAGGGTGCAGTTTCTGTTGGGGACAGAGGATGGCGATGAGGAGCACATCCCCCACGCCCTGTTCACTGAGCTGGATGAAATCTGCCTCAGGGAGGGAGAGGACGCTGAGTGGAAGGAGACAGCCAGGTACACCTGTGCAGATGACAACATGGGCTAGGCCTGGCCAGATGCTGTGTTTTTACTCTGTTATACCAGAGACACGTTTTGCTAACAGAAATCACAATAATCTGTGTGGTCTTTTTCTTTGTTGTATTGTTTTGCAGGTGGCTAAAGTTTGAGGAGGACGTCGAGGATGGCGGTGAGCGGTGGAGTAAACCCTACGTAGCTACTCTGTCTCTACACAGTCTGTTTGAGCTCCGCAGCTGCATCATGAATGGCACTGTGATGCTGGACATGAGGGCCAACTCACTGGAGGAAATCGCAGGTAAACGATGGGGACTGAATGATCGTTAAAAGTAAAATAAGTCTCTTTTTGCCACTTTTATGTGAGGAAAAGCGAAGTGGAGTTCCCCTAGGTTCCATCCTACGGAACCTTACGTTCAGCATCCACATGGTGAATATGTAAAGGGTCAATCTATAATTGAGGGACTTTTGAAGTCCATGGGATATATCTTGCAGACATTTTTATTAAAAGTAAAAAAAAGTAGTTTTTTATGTTCATTATGATCATGTTTTTACAAATTCCATAATTATTTAATATGGAAACAATCACTTATTAATAAAAAATGACTGGATATCACTAAAATGTCAACTAAATAACCGTCTGAATTTAATAATAACCACCTTCTAATTAGCTAAACAATAATAAAATTAGCTTATTCAAAAATAGTTTTGATTGTGTTCTTTTTATTAAGTTGAGATAAACATAACAGATATTTTTTGGCAATATATCAAATTTTATATGGAAAATAACAAATTGTATCTGTGTCCGAGAAATAACTTTCCACTAAGTTCCCCATTCCAAAAACACCTCTCAAGGAAGTGTGTTAATTCCAGATCACATGACCTGCTCCACATGATGTCATTTCCTCCTGAAGAAAAGACTGGCCAGACTCCAAGGCTTTCTGAGTTATTTAATAGAAAGTAGTGTGTGAGTCAAGTGTGGATTTATGGCATGTTAACAGGTTTACTACAATATCTTTATGAATAACTTTCAATTTCAATTTTACTCAATTGTATAAAAATAATCTTTATATTAAAATGCCATGTGGTGTTTGGTCAGAATAAAAGAGATGCTGATTTTAGCAAAAATGTCAACTATGATACCTGTCAACTATGTTACAAAAAGTCACACAATTATGTATTGACTCTAAATATCTTACCGTAATTATGTGAACATGCAATAAGAAAGTGCATCAAACAAATCAGTGATTAGATGTACCAAACAACTCCAACTCCACCCAGATAAAATGATTGAAAATAACTGTTTTTGGAATCGATAATTATCAAAAGCCAGTGCTCAGTTCAATTCCACATGTTAAATTTACTACTATTTTAACATCTGTATTCGACAATTTCAAAAAATACTGTTCTACTGCTACACAAAGCACTTTATGATTTAGGGGCCATAATCTGGTTATGATCTGCTCGGAACCTTCTGCTTACTGATCCAACTCTCTGTTCTTTTAAATTGAAAGTTGTCTTAACAGCTTATTTATTTAATTTTGCCATACATTCTTTATGTTATTTTCTCCTTTAACACCCTATCTTTGTATATTAGCTTGCATCTCTTAATGCGTAAAAGGACCATTTCAAAGCTGTCTGCCGTCACAGTATGTCAGCCGTAGTTCAACCAGAAATATAAAGGATGGATGATTTGACCCTATTTAGGTGGGCTACGGGAACTGTATCTTACTTTTTGAGGTCAGCAAAGACAATGTTTTTATCTGGTTGTGACAAAAAAAACTGTGCTGCCGCAGAGATCTGTTGAACTTAACCTGGTTTGGTGCGGTTAAATCAGCAGCAGTGGGTCGGTTTTTGTTGGGATAATCAGCTTAGCGTCACTGGCTGCCACACAAGGCCGCACAGCCTTTGTGAATTTAAAATCAACTGTTTAAAGAGTTACGTGTCCAACACTAGCATGCGTGCTTTTCTGTGCACGTCTTCTTCCTCAGACATGGTCCTGGATCAGCACGAGGTGTCGGGTCCTGTGGGTCAGGATGCCAGGAGGAGGATCCGTGAAGCCCTGCTCAAACAGCACCATCACCAAAACCACAAGAAACTGGCCAACCGTATCCCTATTGTACGCTCTTTTGCTGATATTGGCAAGAAGCAGTCTGAGCCTCATTCCATGGACAAAAATGGTGAGCAAAGCACTCAAATTTACCTGCACACACCAAGTTTGCATTCTTTCAACGCCCTTTATTATTAATCTCTGCTTTTTCTATGGTGATCATACATGTTGTATGTAAATATACACAGTATGTTTATATGTATAATGTCGTAATCCTTTGCATGATTTTCCAATGTCTGTGAGTTCCTGTTTTGCTGCTGTTTGATATCTCATGTTCTCCTCTTGTTTGTGTTTCTCCATGTTTGTGTATGTGTTTGTTCCTGTCTACTGTATTTGCATGTGTGTGTGTGTGTGTGTGCATGTTTGCCCTCCACTCACCCAGTAAATGGTCCCGATTATCAAAGCTTAAAATCTCCCAAGATTTTGCTGGAAGAGACACTCCTAAAGAACGCTTCACCCAGAAAGGCCTTTTCCTATAGGGCGTTTCGGCGGTGTGTACGTTGCGTGTCGTGCCTGTCCATCCCTCCTTTACACTTGAGCTCTGCCAGGAGCCGTGGCCGCATGACTGCAGACACAACGTTTGACGAAACCAAGAACAAACGTCTTAGTCTCCTTCAGGCAGTCGCACAAGGCTACTGTCCCATCTCACAGGAAGACAGAGAGCAGGAAATTTGCCCAGGCAACCAGAGCACCTAGAGATAGTAGTAGTGATAGTATTGAAAGATCACTTTGAAGTGGAGAGTATCATCATGAGAGGTTAAAAATGGGTTATATGTAATCCATGAGGAAAGTCAAACAGTCAAACTCTTCTTCTTTTGAGACAATTTTTGAGTGAAATGATAGATGTACAACAGAATGAATAATGCTGACCAGGGGTGTCAAACTCATTCTAGTTCAGGAGCCGCATTCAGCCCAATTTGATCTCCAGTGGGCCGGGAAAGTAAAATCACAGCATAATACCCTGTAAACAACCACAACTCCAAATGTTTCCTTTGTTTTAGTTTACAAAAAGTACATTTAATGAATTATCTTTTTCCAAAACATCATGAACAACCTGAAATTTCTTCAGAAAAATAAATTCAATTTCAGCAACATATGCTTCAGTTTATCATTTACACATTACAACTTCCAGATCACAGAGTGTCTACGAAGGAACGAAACATTTAGTCAAAGTTATCTGGAACTGAATGACATAATATTTTACTTTATGATGAAAATGACAAGTCAGACAAAAAAAAAGACAAAAACAATAAAAACAAGACAAATGATTACAAAAAGGAGACACAAAAAAACAGAAGAACAATCGAGTATTTTACTTTATGATCAAAACAACTTGTCATGGTCTAGAAATTATTTTCAATTTATAATTTTACAAATTTACAATTTGCAGTTAGTGCCTTCTCTGTAATTTTTACACTTTACAAAGTCGTCCTGCGGGCCGGATTGAACCCTCTGGAGGGCCGGTTTTGACCCGTTTGACACCCCTGCTGTAGAGCCATGTACGGCCAAACAGGGCATGTGCAATGTACCAATTTTTGTGATGATACTTTCCCCTTCTTCTGATTACAACTTAGAGACTCAGATTCTAAATAACAGTCACTAATATTAGTGATAGCTACGTAATTTTTACGAAATACACTAACATTTGAGAAATACTTGCCTTCTGCTGTCAGCTACAGTAAAAGACTAATATCACTGGCCATACCATACTCATGTTGACGTGTTATATAATATAATATTTATATACATACATATATATGTGTATGTGTGTCTTATATAAGAGGTTTACTGGTTGGTGTGTTAGTGTTTTTACATTTGGATAGCTGTTTCCTCCAGACTTTACTGTGGGCAGACATGAGAATAGTATCCAACACTCAACAAGCCACTGGATTAGATCGTTTTCTAAAGTGCTGAAGTGTTCCTTTAATGGTAGTAACCTCACACCATCACTGCCGGCTGACATTTTGAACGGGACATTCACGTCACAAGAAACTGCTTGACATTCAAAAGGAGCAATCTTTGACTGAAATAAAACTAATTGACCTGTAAATAAGCTCTGATTGGATGATACAGATGAACCTGGAATGACAGTGAAAGATTGCACCTTCTTTACTCAACTTGTAAAATCACCGTCACAGCTTCACCACTGAGCATTCATCAAATGCTCTATTAATGCTATTTAAATGGTCTGTCTGTAAATACTAAGCTTAGTCACCAGGTACACTCTGAAAAAAGGTACAATATTTGATCATTCACCTGTTGCTGTAGCACACTTTTTCAGAGTGTAACTGTACGATGCCACTGAGATCTTTATCTATGTGTGGGAAAGCAATGCTGCACAAGGTGAAGCACGGTGAAAGCTGATTCTGGTTTCCTGCTCTGCCTGACAGGCCAAACTGTTTCACCTCAGTCCCAGCCAGCCAACAACGAGGGCAAACAGGACGTCAGCCGAGAAAACAGCGCCGTCGACTTCAGCAAGGTGAGCAGCGGGACCCACCGCCGGTTCTGCTGTTTGTCTACGGGCACTGATAGCTGGACACGTAACTGGTGCTGTATATTTAACCAAGCTTGAGTTACGTGTGAAATGGTCTTACCCTGAGAAACTGACGGGACTCAAAGAGGAGTAGAGCTTGCTTTCTTTGGTTGTGTTTGGTTTGATCATCAGAGTCCGATGCAGACATTATTCCAGATTTGTATTTTGATGATGTGCTGTATTATCCACTTTCATTCTGTGATTCAAAAGAAAACCAAACATTTATACTCATCTTTTGTTTCTTTTTGCCTCACAGATTGACCTCCACTTCATGAAGAAGATCCCTCCTGGCGCTGAGGCGTCCAATGTCCTGGTAGGGGAGCTGGAATTCCTAGAACGCCCCGTGGTGGCCTTCGTCCGTCTGGCTCCCGCTGTGCTGCTCAACGGCCTCGCTGAAGTTCCCATCACTACCAGGTAAAATACAAACTACTTCTCTCTGTATTCTGTGTGAAGTCTGGAGAGATGAGCTTAGATTCTCCTCTATGCTTCACAGAAAAGGATTTGACTTTTACTCAAAACGTGTTGTTCTTTGTTTTTGCGCAGGTTTCTTTTCATCCTGCTTGGGCCTCTGGGAAAAGGTCCACAGTATCATGAAATCGGTCGGTCTATTGCTACACTGATGACTGATGAGGTGAGACCCAAGTACAAGAATATAGTTAAATAACTTGATGCTTTTAGAGCTCAAGGTTTTGAGTTGTTTGTTTAAAAATACAGGATGTCCTCAGTTTACGACGTCCTTGATCTATGGCGTTTCGTCGTTACGTCAGAACTGGTTATGTGGAACTAGTTGACGAGTGGAGTGGATGAATATGTCATCACGCGGCGCTGTAAGAAGGCTTTGTTTACATTCAGTGGTTGTACGCCACCTTGGATTGTGCTACATTCACTATTGGTATTCATGGCTTTTCTGGAGAAGTGATCGATATCGTGATGCACGTTACGGCTTTGTTTACATTTTTGCCAGAGTTCTGGCTTACAGCAAAAATTGACTCACATCAAGCTGTAGGAATGGAACTCTGACAGAAGTCGAGGACCCCCTGTATTGATTTCTAAAGTCATCTGAAATTAGACAAAGTGTATTATAAATTTTAAAAGTAACTTGTATATAATCCCATATTTTAATGTTTCAGTGTCGTGTTTTAATGAATATTTCATTTTAAGATGCCTTCATTAGCAGCTTTATCTATGTCTATGCCAGAAGTAGAAAAATCCTAAACATGCAAACATGTTTTACTTTTTTATTTTTGGTAATTCATTGCTCATATGAGCTTAACACATTTTATTTTGCATGCTTACTTACTAACAACTTGTTTCTAGCATTGGAGCTTTTGGGGAAAAAAAGCAAAGATTTTATTATTTATTTATTTTTTTATCCTGCACCATTTGCTTTTCGTATCTGCAACATCTGCATTATTGTAGATCAATCTGAGCTGTTGGCATCTTGGTCAAGACCAGTTAAGGGAAAAACTGCAGATACAAATTTGTTTTTGCTTTCTGCGGTTATATCAGGGTAGCTAATAAAAATAATATTGTTATATTAGGGCAGCATAGGGAATAAGAGAGTCCAGTAAATCAGTCAAAGTCCACCTGCCTGCTCCGGGGTTGCTTTTCTACAGCTAAATCTGACCTTTGACTTCTCTTAAAAAAGCGAGAAAACGGCAACAACAACAAACAAGCCTTTGGGGATCAGCGAAGTATGACATGAATATTGTGACAGGAGATTTCCCACAGTGCATCTGGGAGCTAATATTACTCGTCATTTCAGCCATACTGTGTTTCTAGATTGTGCTTATGGGAAACAATCAGAATTTCCCATAATTAAATGTCAGTCTAATATGCCTGAAATAGACTGACATTTGCAGCAAAGTGGAAGCATAAATGCACCTTTTTTCTCTCTGCAGGAAGAACAATTTGCCAAAGGACCTCTTCCTATGTGGGCATGCAAGTCTGTGAATCCAAGAAAATGAATCATATTTTATGTCTCTTGGCAGATTTTCCATGATGTTGCATACAAGGCCAAAGATAGGAATGACCTGGTGGCGGGCATCGACGAGTTCCTGGATCAGGTGACGGTGTTACCGCCTGGAGAGTGGGACCCTTCCATTAGAATAGAACCTCCTAAAAATGTGCCCTCTCAGGTAAATAATGAGTCAAAATCTCATTTTTTTTTTTTAGCTTTGTATTAATAGTTATGAGTAAATTGGATGACTAGTTGCTTTTTTGATTATCAAAAAACTCCCCCATTTGAGTGGGTGTTGGACTTTCCTGTGTTTAAATTATCTATTTTTTGTAATCTGCTTGTGAATCCCGTCTGCACATACTGCCTGCTGAGAAACAGTTAAACATCTGCGTTCTCCTCTAATCTCAGCTGCGTTGTACTCTGCGCTTTGATGCCACTCCCCAGGGTTCTGTTCTCAATCCTCTCCAAAACATTAGTTATTTTCCTCCATTAGTTATTTTGGGCTGCTTTGAAAAGAGAGCCACCATCTTGGTTGGGAAAGAAATTTTGTTATCTAACATTTAAAGAAAAAAAGTACTGCAGTTGTTGGTGGGTTTTGTTTATCTTCTCCTCTTTGTCATTAGGACCCTGTGGTGAATTAATAACGCACCGCTGTTAGATTGTTATGCTACTGAACTGTGTATATTGCTGCATTCATGAATTAGGAATCAGCCATTTGGCATTTAAAAGTGCAGTGGAAATAACATTAGGCGTCTACAAGTGTCAGTGGAGATTCAAGTCCCACTGAGGCTTGTTCTTGTCCGGATGATGACGGCTAACCGACAGTTGAGTGACGGTGATCTTAACCACACAGGAAAAGCGGAAGATTCCCCCTGTTCCCAACGGAGTGACAGACCTGGGAGAGTCGGGGGAACACGGAGGGCATGGCGGCCCTGAGCTGCAGCGTACCGGGAGGTGAGTGTTGGAGAGAAGCAGCATGCTTTGCTGTGTATAGCCCCGAGCTTTTCAAGCTGTTCTTTCTGCCCATCTTCCTGCTGCCTGTTCACTGCCTCGCTGTCCCTGAACTGTAAATTTACCTACACCCCTGTTATAGTTCTTCACTCTTCAACTCAACTCAAAGAACCTTTATTTGAGTTTTAATCCATTTTGAGTTCAGAGCAATCTAAGCACTCTATCCCATGTGAAGTCACTTTCTGCAATAATGCTTTAGTGTTGTATTATTTAACAACACTTTGCCACATCAGTATCCACTCACGGATAAAGCACATTGCTTCTCACATTGCATACACAGGAGGTCCTTGACTTACGTTGAAGTTCCATTCCTACGGTGTGACGTAAGTCGATTTTCACCGTAAGTCGAAACTCTGGTGAGACTTTTGAATGGTATGTAGTTCCTTATTGTCTGGCTTTGATAACATATCTAACAGGCCAAAAGTACTCATCTTCAGTAATGTGATTTTCACATTAATTATTGGGTGTAAACAGAAAGTATGATTTTCTCAAGGCAAATGCTGAGGCCTACAAAAGGGATTAAACGTGAAAAAAATATCACGTTGTCATCGCCCATAATCTCTTGACTACAAGGGGATTCTTGAACCCTAGCTTGAAACAATGAAGCGATAGCACGGTGCACAAAGGGGTTTAGTGTTCGTCTCGGTGGTTTAATAGCAGGAGGAGTGAGTGATGTGTTGCTGCTGAGCTGCGGTATGCAGTTGTACAGACTCTTATCCCAGCTAAGTTTGGCTGGAAGCCCGGCCTCGGCTATCAAACTCTCTCTCTCCCCTCCCCGTCCCTCCGCCGCCACCCGCTTCTGGGACAAGCTGCCTACCACCCAGACTGAAATAAGCATATCGGCCCACCCACTGTTGCCATAGCAACCACCTCCAGCAAGCTCCCCACTGTCCTGGTGTGCTACGGCACAAAAACTGCGAGAGAGAGTCATGCGAAGATAGATAGAGTTGACACACACAGCTGCAAAGTGGGGGGGGCACTTTGTCTCTTTTTCAATATTTTGTCCTGTGGTGCACATGAGTAATACTGTAAATGTACTGGAAATCATTGAGCTAGTGTTCTCAATAGTCCCACACAGTACTCAAACATTTGTCCAGCAGTGAAGAATGAAGTGCCGTCATACAGCTGGTACATCCCATTCTTACACCTGTCCATTCAATATAACATGATAGATGTAGAAAAACCTTCTTATACACATTATACAGTTTTTAATTTTCAGAAAACAACCCCAAATCTCTGATGGTTGTGTGGCAGCTTTTTTCCAAGAAGAGACTAAAGGAAGCCACTGCTTAAAATGTGTGATTACATGTCAGTCTGTGCAACTCTTGTTTCACCACAGGTTGTTTGGCGGGTTGGTCCTGGACATCAAGCGAAAGGCTCCTCACTATCTTTCCGACTACACAGACGCCCTCAGTCTCCAATGTCTGGCCTCCTTCCTCTTCCTCTACTGCGCCTGCATGTCGCCTGTCATCACCTTTGGCGGACTCCTGGGTGAGGCAACAGAGGGACGAGTGGTAAGAAGCAAAGTCTTTATTGTTCCACGGAGCATCTGTTATCACCCCTAAAAGGTTGTGCATGAAGTCGCTGTACGATCAAGATTATTTAATCCGTAAGTTATTGAGACTGGGATTGTATATTTTGGGAAGACATGACTTAGAGCACACACAAGAGCTTTAGTGACAGCAGTGTAGGTCTGTTGGTTGGTTCAGACTCCAATATGTCGACATTTGAATGGACTGCTGTGACATTTTGTGCAGAAAATCATGGGCCTTCAAAAATAATCATAATAACTAACAAGAAAAGCACTCAGAGAGCGCAGTACCCCTCCAAGGCTGCTCAGTCGTTGTATGATTTCAAATTTCAAATTTTCACGGCTGAAATCTTGAAAAGATTTGTGGCAGAAATCATGGCACTGGAACGTGTCCATTTAATATATGTACCCACAAACAAAATGACGTTGCGCTGAACACAGGCATGTGTGTACGTTATGAATGGTTACCAAATCACGTGACCTAAATATGTAGCAGGCGGCGGGGATTGATGGGACTCAGAAACACCCCCACAATTTAATCAATTGTTCCTTGTATCATTTCTGATGTATAAGTCCCGATAAGTTGGTCGATTTGTAGTAGGATCACAGTCATGTGATCGTCAGCAGGCAGCTGACAGAGCGTTCACTTGTTGTCATGGTTACAGTGACGCCGTGTTGCTATCTCACAATGATTCAGAAATCTTTAACAAATCCGTGGATCCAGACTATAAGCCACATCACTGCCAAAATCTAATCACTTGGTCCTTGTGTCATTTCTGACCTTCCCTGAAAATTTCATCCAAATCTGTTGGTCTGTTTTTGAGTAATGTTGCTAACAGACAAATGTACGCGGATCGTCACATAACTCCGCTGTTCCTTGGCAGAATAGTTTTCAATTACTGCCACAAGTTGCAATGCTGAACTCAAACATAACTCACGGCAAGGGTGTGCTACTTAAAAGTGCTAAAACATGCTAACATACTGAGCTAATATGGTGACCAGGATGAACATGACACCAAATAAACATCCACATGTTACCATTGGTGTTGCAGCCACTTTGACATGCCAGTATTAGCATTAAGTCATAACACAGCCTCACAGAGCCTCTAGCATGAGTGAAGATGTGCCATCTTGTTAGAATTTAGAGTAGAGTGGAATTAAACCAACCCGAACTCTCAAAAAGCAACTTGTCTGACACTATTTCCTGTTTTTCCAGAGTGCTATTGAATCCTTGTTTGGGGCTTCCATGACTGGAATAGCCTACTCCCTTTTTGCTGGTCAGCCCCTCACCATCCTGGGCAGCACGGGGCCTGTTCTCGTCTTTGAGAAAATTCTTTTCAAGTTCTGCAAGTAGGTTGTATTCTTGAGTACAACTTGGTGCTTTTTTTTAACCCTTTGATGCACAGCATGGGTCAAAACTGACCAATATTCAGTGGTATATGGGTCACTTTTGACCCATGCTGTGCATCAGAGGGTCAAAGCAGAGTATTTCCATGTAGATGGTTGACGCATGTGTTTTTTGTGGTTCAGTATATACATCATATCCTTCTCTGTGTTTGTGTCCTGCATCTCTCAGGGAATATGGCCTCTCCTACCTCTCCCTGAGGGCCTGCATTGGCCTGTGGACGGCCTTCTTCTGTCTGCTGCTGGTGGCCACAGACGCCAGCTCGCTCGTCTGCTACATCACACGCTTCACTGAGGAAGCTTTTGCTGCGCTGATCTGCATTATCTTCATCTACGAGGCCCTGGAGAAGCTCTTTCATCTCGGGGTGCACTATCCCATCAATAAACACAACAATCTTCAGAAACTCACGCAGTACTCGTAAGTGCATTTTTGTTCAGGCTTTATTCTCATGACTTTGTGATTGGCAGTTGAGAAAACAAGCTAGATAAATAGAAGAGATACTTTCTTCATCCCCTTGGGGAAATTCACTACATTTTTAAAGATGCAAGTAAACAAAAACTACAGACACTATAGAATCCAGCGTAGCGCCGACACTACGATTGCATATTGATTTTTGATTGGCGGTAGATTTAAAACCATTCTTTTTGCATATAAAATCTGGGGAATCTGACTAATATTTGACAAATTTACCTTAGACTTAGACTTACACAGACTTTATAAATCCTTAGAGGGAAATTCTGTCGCTACGGCAGCTGGGTATTCAACAACAAAGGGATAAACAACAAGATAACATAGAATATTAGGGTCAGATATAAAGTGAAGGTAACATAAAATAAAATAAAGTAAAATAAAATAGAATAAAATAAATACAATATAATATAATAAAAAATAAAATAAAATAGAATAAATAATATAGAAAGAAAAAATTAGTAGTATATATCAGAATATACAAGAGTGATAGAGTGCAACTTTTTTATATTTACAAATATGAGGGAAACAGCTATGCAATTTCTGTATTTTGAAATATTTGTGGAAAAAAAAGAAACAATTTTCATTTTTTTTAGGTTTGTTGCACTTTTAAGCAATTTATTGTAGTAGTTATGACATAAATCAATACATATCATTAAAATTTGAGATATAAGGGTTATATTGATGTAAAGCAAATAAAAATACTCTAAAAAGTTGCACTGCAGTGTGCAAAAATGTAAGAATATGTCCTCGCAGACTTGTGCAATGGTAGATCTTAAAGGGTTAAAACAACAAACACACAACAAATTTTTTAGACTACAGCTTAATTAGAGAGATAACAGACAATATAGTCAACAATAAGCAATAGTTGTAGCTTTGTTATTATTGTTCAAGTAAAAATATTCTCTGGTTCTCTTAGTTAACTAATGGTGAAGACATATCAGTTTATCTATTATTCATGACATTTAATGAACGTCTTTGCTTGTGGTTTATGAAAAAGCACTAATAATTGTAATACTAAAGTTAGTTTTTAGCATTTTGTACTGGCGTGGGTATTGTAGTTACAGCCCTTGTGCTTTGCTCAGTACATTTGCCCACACATGCTCAAGTGTTTTGCTGCGTCATGAAACGACAGATGGTGCAGTGGTGGTATATCAGACACGCTGTCCACTTTTTCAGTAATGGTTTATTGTGTATAATCCCATGTTGAGTGTGTGTCAGGAGGACCATGCCTTTTCCTGCCACGTAAGCTGGCTAGTGGTGATGTCGAGCCAACAGCTCCTTCTGTGGTTTTCTGTTCTGGTGGAGTGGACAGCAGGGGAGGCTGACATTTAGTTTTGCAAAATGCCAGCAGAATAAGTCACTTCATGCTGATGACTTAACATTTCAGAAGTGGTGTGTTATTTGATATGGATGCAACTAATGGTTATTTCTCATTTTATTACCGATTAATCTGTTCATTATCTTCACTTATTAAATAGGAAATGACTGAACTCAAATAGCAACCTTTTTACACTCGAATGGCAACAAAGCTGTGAGAAACTAGGGTTCAGTGGGAGTCTGGGATCAGCCCACACTACCACCTGAGCCACAGATAATTTTCCTATTTGTTGTGTCCAACCTTAATATATTAAGTTTGATACTGTAGAATACAAAGAAATAATAATGTTTGCATTTTTTATTTTTAGTGTGAAATTGATTTGTAATAAATACGTGAGTATTTAGTTCACAAACACAACAGATAAACATTATATTCTACAGATTTTGTTCAAGTCCTCCTCTTTAGTTGCTGTTGCTGATCTAAAGCTGGCCTCCTATGTTGAAGAACAATGTGAAAATATTTTGATGCTTTGGACTGACAAGACTGCTCCCTGTTTATTTGCTTTGGCCTACAACTTATTACAGCATACACATGTATAGAGTTTTTAAAAGTATCTTCAGCGTGCAATCGACATCATGACTGAGCATTTCTGCCTTGAAACTGCAGGAATAATAATAATAATTAAAAATAAAAGAAGACTGATTCAGAATTTGGGGTTTCATATAAAACAAACCTAAAAAAAAGGTTGTGAGTGGGTCTTCTGTGTTATCTTCCTTAGAATCAGCTTGAACATACTTAAATGAGTCCCAATACTGTAAGTTGCCATTGTGTAGCATACAGTAATTGTAGTGTTTGACCAGAGTTATCTGCTTAGAGTAGATTTGATTGATCTACATATTCTACAGAAGCAACACTGCAACATCTACATCTTTTTAAGGCAGGAAGTTGTTAAATTCATGCAAACCACTTCTAAATATGTAAATTTCATACACAGACATAAGTTCTTAAGAGTTAAATCAGACCAGAAAGGGAGTGTAATTTATTTAAAGAAAGATATATGTGTTTTCTATGAGTATATTCATCTTGTTCTAATTATTTAAGCAAACTAACGAAATATGTCCTCATTAGATGTGCATGTGTGGAGCCCAGGAACCCGAGCAATGAAACACTACGTTTCTGGGAGGAGAGAAACATCACAGCATCGGAGGTCAACTGGACCATGCTGGAGGTCAAGGTAAGGAATCCTTGTCATTTGGAGGGAATTGTAGCCAAACATCTGTGTATTCTGGATCATAAATTACATAGAAATGACTTTTGAGATAGCAGTCGTAGTATGATCCTGAACAGAGGAAAGGCTAAACGAGACGCTGCTCGTCCAAAAATCAAACAAATAAAATACCTACACTACCGTTCAGACAATTTCATGTTTTCCATGAAAACTTACACTTTTATTCATGTGCTAACATAACTGCACATCATCAGTGAGCCTTTCAACACCATTAGCTAACACAATGTAGCATTAGAACACAGGAGTGATGGTTGCTGGAAATGTTCCTCTGTACCCCTATGGAGATATTCCATTAAACATTTCCAGCTACAATAGTCATTTATCACATTAACAATGTCTACACTGGATTTCTGACTCATTTAACGTCATCTCCATTGAAAAAAAAACTGCTTTTCTTTCAAAAATATGGACATTTCTAAGTGACCCCAGACTTTTGAACGGTAGTGTACATAGTTGGGGTTATTTCTTGCCGTCTTTGGCTCCATGTTGCATCTAACTCTCAGCCTATGCATAGCTTAGTCAAGAAGTGTCATAAGTCTAGGCGTGGATTAAAGAACATGGGCAGGATTCCACAGGATTTAGCTGTGCAGAATGAGCATGGAGATGCGGTATCACAAATCACACTCGCTGGCGGCAGCATGCAGCAGCATCACACCTACACATGCCTGTCAGACGTACTGTAGCAAATGTTTGGAGGTGGGATCACGTGAGGCTCCTGGGACTGTATGCAAAAGGATGAATCATGTCTTACAGAAATGGTGAAGAAAATCTGTAGTAAATGTACTCGCATAACAATATTCAGACTTCACTAATTCATCACTGACATCCATCATCGCCATCATCTCCACCGTCGCTGTGTTTATTGGCGTCATTATCCCTGTTCTCTTTCTGCTCATCACCCCCATCATCATCTTCATTGTCATCATCATCATGTCTCCTGGGGCCAGTAGGAGTGCGAGATGCTGCACGGGGAGTTTGAGGGCAGTGCCTGTGGCCCCCATGGCCCCTACATTCCTGATGTCCTCTTCTGGTGCGTGGTCCTCTTCTTCTCCACCGTCTTCATGTCGGCTTTCCTCAAGGAGTTCAAGACCAGCCGCTACTTCCCCACCAGGGTACGCACAGCCATTTTTATTTACTCTGTTTTTAAAATCCTTTAGAAGACATTACTTCTTGACACTGTCTGCAAGTTAGGACAGCTGTGAAACAGAATTTGCTTCATCAGTTTTATGCTTCATCTATTTATTCTGTACTGGGAGTGAAATTACAGTAGCTTTGCCTCCCTGTGTGTCCGTTTAGATTATGCTGCCATCTATTGGCTGCTTTGGGACACAGCAAAACTCCTGCAGTCTGCGTGGCCTTTTCTGTGTGTCCAATTTCTATGACTTATCATTGAGATGACATTTATGAGCGTAATGTGTGGCGTGATGCTGACACGCTCATCTATAATATACCAGCGCCACCTTGTGGTCTTAAATATTTCATTGTAGCTGTGCAGCAGTTAGATGTAAAAAATCAGACATGAAATCTGCACACTACACTGATCGCTCCCAGATAGTTTTATCTAACAGAGGCAGGCACTTGTAGACATGTAGTCAGATCGAATGCATAGATCAGGGGTGTCAAACTCATGTTAGTTCAGGTTCCACATTCAACCCAATTTGACCTCCATTGACCAGTAAAATCACAGCATAATAACTGATAAAAAACCACAACTCCATATATTTCCTTTGTTTTAGTGCAAGAAAGTACAGTCTGAAAATGTTCACATTTAAGGAATTATCTTTTTACAAAACATCATGAACAACCTGAAATTTATAAAAAGATAAATAAGTGCAATTTCAGCAACAATATGCCTCTGTTCATCATTTACACATTACAACTTCCAGATCACAGAGTGTCTACAAAGGAACAAAACATTTAGACACATCTGGAACTGAATGATATAGTATTTTACTTTAGAATGACAAAAGTCAGACAAAAAAAGACAAAAAAAACAACAAAAACAAAACAAAATATTACAAAAATGAGATGCAAAATGACAAAAAATGAGAAACGACACCAAACAAAACAAGAGAGACAAAAAAATAAGACAAAACGTTACATAGCGACAAAAACGAGAAAAAAAATGACACAAATGACAAAAGTGAGAAACAGAATGATAAAACTGTAGACAAACAGCAGAAGCGAGACAAAGCAACACAAAATGACAATGAGCAAAAAACAAAAAAACACCAGAAACATCTTTTAGTTCTGAGAAACAGCCTAGTTCAATGTGCAGATCTTTTTAGAGGTGTTTCAGATGTATAAAATCTGACCTAAAGTATTTAACTGTAGCATGGACTTTGTCTGAAGCGTGTTTGTTTCTGTTCTGTCCAGGTGCGCTCCATCATCAGTGACTTTGCTGTCTTTATCACCATCCTGACTATGGTGTTGGTAGATTATGCCTTGGGGATCCCCTCACCTAAATTACAGGTTCCCAGCAAGTTCAAAGTAAGTCCACATGTACAAAAGCTGCTGTAGGTTTCTGTTTTATACACACCATCACTGTGTACTGTCTATAATGTTAATTAATGTTATTTAAATGTTAATTTTCTGAAATGTTAAGCTGTAATCACTCATTACTGTAACTGCTAACACTGTTTTTTGTTAACTTGTCACACGTCAAAGTGAAGAAGTCAACTCGTAATACATGCCATATGAGTGAATAAAAAATAATAATATCCATCGTGACTAAGAAAGACTATACGATGACTAATCATCTGTGGCACACTATACTGAAAGAATATAAAAGTTACTGTCATTACAAGCTATTGTAGAAGTTGTTACAGGTCATGTAGGTTAGCAGAAGTCATTGCCTTTCATTAAATTCAATTATTAAAGTACTATTCTTTCTACATTAGCACTGGGTTTGGTGGGAAACCATTTGTAGTTCGTTCTGAGCTTCTTGTTTTAAATTATTTCATACTTATTGTCATGTTTTCCTACACAGATTTTTGATTCACATTCATAAACACAATATACACTACTGGTCTAAAGTTTTGGAACGCACCAATTTTTCCGCTTTTTTATTGAAATTCAAGTCGTTCAAGTCCAATCAATAGCTTGAAATGGTACAAAGGTAAGTGGTGAACTGCTAGAGGTTTAAAAAAAGGTAAGGTTACCCACAAGATTTCAGAATTATACAAAAATACCTTTTTCAGGGAGCAAGAAATGAACTTAAAGCTGTTCTGCAGCAATGGAGGTTGATCAAGCCTTGAAAGTTGGTGCCACCAAATCCTACAGGTGTCCCAACTTTTCTAGATTACTTCCAACCCCCTCTGTCTGCATAAAACACATTGTGGTACCAAACCCTCCAGAGCTTTATTTGAACAGCATTGAATTGCAGAAAGTAGTGTGTTGCTATAAAAACAATGAGGAAAAGGCAATTAACGCCAGAAGAGAGACAATACTTTCATTTCAGAGTACAATGAGATATTAACATGCATAACTTCCAATAAAAAAATGGAAAAATTGGGGTGTTCTAAAACTCTTGACTGGTAGCATACATAGGCATCGTGTCTACAATGTTTTAAAACGTTCAAACTCTTTCTATCATCTTTGTAAATATGAAATGTTTTTGTTTTAACTCCGTTCAGCCAACCAGGGATGATCGTGGCTGGGTCATAAACCCCGTGGGGCCTAATCCCTGGTGGACCACCATCATCACTTTCATTCCTGCTCTGCTCTGCACCATCCTCATCTTCATGGACCAGCAGATCACAGCTGTCATTATCAACAGGAAGGAGCACAAACTGAAGGTATTTCACATGCTAAATATTACATTCCTACAAATTTCAGGACTGCTGTTTTGTTGGTGACCCCGACCTTTGTTTTTCCGAGAGCAGTATTACAATAGCTCCCCATCAGAACTCATTAATGTATGATTCAATGTTGCCCCTGCAGAAAGGCTGTGGATACCACCTGGACCTGTTTGTGGTGGGGGTCATGCTGGGAGTGTGCTCGGTGATGGGCCTCCCGTGGTTCGTGGCGGCCACCGTGCTCTCCATCTCGCACGTCAACAGCCTGAAGCTGGAGTCAGAGTGCTCGGCCCCCGGAGAGCAGCCCAAGTTCCTGGGCATCCGAGAGCAGCGCTTCACCGGCCTGATGATCTTTACCCTGATGGGCTGCTCCGTCTTCATGACCTCTGTGTTAAAGGTGGGCGATCAACACCCACACTGACACGAGAATCACACCAAGTGGTTTTCACGTGTTGGAGAGTTGAGATGAGCTGAGAGATATTTGTTTCGAATATGTAAAGTCAAGTATCAAGAAAACAAGAAATTAAGCCTCCTGTTGTCTTCATTTACGGGCATCAAATATATTGTTTCCTTGTCTGAAAAAAATACAAAAATTCATCAAAAACAATTCCCAAATTTCTGAAAATTTGCAAAACTTTCAGGAAGAAAATCCCAATAATTCCTTAAAAGTTTTCCTTAACAGTTATTTATTTATTTTTACTTACACACACACACACACACACACACACACACACACACACACACATATATATATATATATATATATATATTAAAAAATAAAAGATCCCTAAATTTTGACAAAAAAGCTTTTGTAAATATTTTCAAAAAAATGAATAAAAATCTTTCAAAGTTTTTTTTCAAATATCTAAAGTGATTACATATATATCGTAAAACTTCTAATATTTTCTTTAAGAACATTCACAAAAAAATCTAAATCCAGCGAAATTTGCTGGATTTAGATTTATCATTCATTTACTGCTATCTTCACTGAAAAAAACTGCTTTTCTTTCAAAAATAAGGACATTAAGTGACCCCAAACCTTTGAACGGTAGTGTATATATCATCCACCAAAGATAGAATAAATAGGAAAATAGCAATAACTGCTAAAAAACATACTACACTAATAGAAATTCCTGTCTGTCTCCAGTTCATCCCCATGCCTGTGCTCTACGGAGTCTTTCTGTATATGGGGGCCTCCTCACTCAGAGGGATTCAGGTGAGCTTGAGCACAACCTTCTGGTATTTCATTAGCATTCCTTACTATTTGCATTAACAAACAATCAAGAAAAGTGTCGGGTATGAGTTTGTAAATGTGTGCCTGTTTGTACCTGCGCAGTTCTTTGACCGTCTGAAGTTGTTCGGGATGCCAGCCAAACATCAGCCAGACTTCATCTACCTTCGCCATGTCCCGCTGAGAAAAGTTCACCTGTTCACCATCGTCCAGCTCAGCTGCTTGGTCCTGCTGTGGGTCATCAAGACATCCAAGGCTGCCATCGTTTTCCCCATGATGGTAACTCGAGTGTGTCATGTACACATGTGTGTTCATCTACTTATCAGATATGATTGGTTGGTATGAGTCTGTGTCTCTGCCTCCAGGTCTTGGCTCTGGTTTTCATCCGTAAACTGCTGGACTTCATCTTCACCAAGAGAGAGCTGAGCTGGCTGGATGACCTGATGCCAGAGTGGAAGAAGAAGAAATTGGAGGACGCCGCACAAGAGGTTCAGTGATAGAACACAGCTTAGGTAGCCATGGGCATCTTTAACCCTCGTGTTGTCCTGCGGGTCAGATCGAGCCGTTTTAAATTTTGAATATGTGGGAAAAAAATATTTTCACAGGGAAACTTCTGACGTCCACATTTTCAACATTTTTGGGAAAGTTTTTAACATTTTTTGGTGGAAAAAAAATGTAAAAAAAAAAAAAAGAAAAAAAAAGCTTTAAGAACATTGACAAAAAATCAACCAAAATCCAGTGAAATTCGCTGGATTTTGGTTGATTTTTTGTCAATGTTCTTAAAGAAAATATTAGAAGTTTTACTGATATATATCGAATCACTTTAAATATTTTTAGGATTTTTTTGGAAGATTTTTCTCATTTTTTTTTTTACAATATTCACAAGAATTTTCTTGCCAAATTTGGGGGATTTTTCAAAAACAAAACTTTTAAAGGAAACTTTTTAAGGAATTGTTGGAATTTTCTGAAGGTTTTGCAAATTTTCAGAAATTTAGGGAATTTTTTGCAGAATTTTTGTATTTTTTCAGACAAGTAGACAATATTTTTTGATGCCCGTAAATGAAGACAGCAGGAGGGTTAAATGTGTGCAGCTGCAAAAGATATTCTGTTTTGTTCTCTTTCCTCAGGAGGAACACAGTATTATTGCAGAGGAGGAAGGCATTGTACAGGTGCCACTAGAGGGGCACTACAAGTAAGTAATTTAGTGTGTGTGAATGGGATGTTCTACCTGCAAAATAAATCTTCAACAGGAGATGAAATTTGACTTACTAAAACAAAATATGCCCCCTTTTTTTAGGTATTAAACAGTCAAACTGTATTTACTGAAGAACAGGGTGGCTAAATACAAAATAAATGCGATGTAGTTCAACATGTTTTGAGGCTAAAAATACATTATATTGCAACATTGAGTATGTTCTCATTTTTTATTTTTTATATTTTTATTGGAAAAATATAGCCCATCAAAGACAGAAAGTTAACATTTCAGAAATGAAAATTTGACAAACTGATAAATGTCATCCTGTTTCCTGCATCACAAAAAAAAATTTAAAATCAGAGCCATACATAGATTTCTTTTAACACAGTATACAAAATGGGAGCAAAACTACATAAAAATCATACATAGAAAACAAATGAATGAGTAAAATGAAATATATTATTTTCAAAAATAAACAAATTAAAATTGAAAAAAATGAATGGAAGTGATTTGAAGAAAGTTAAGAAAGGCTGCCATTTACTACACAACTTAGAGGGATCAGCGCTCCAAGAATATCTAATCTTTTGTATTTTAAGAAAGACAAAACATCCCTGAGCTTTGAATGCTGGAAGGAGTCTGTGGATTTCCAGGGAAGGAGAAGGTGCTGTCTTTCCAATAATGAAGTGAAAGTGACAACATCCAGTTGGTTAGAACTGTGTCTGTTGCAATCTTCACACCTTTCACTTTTGATGATCGACTCGGTTCTCCTCAGCATGGAAGAGTGCAGTACGGTTGCACATTTTTGGGGAGATGTCCTGCCATTCTACAGTGGATATTTTTTCAACTGCAGGGGTTGTGTTGCCTACTTTGCTCTATGAAACACCCCACAGGTGTATTCAAGTCAGGCGAAATACTCGGCCTGATCATAGGTTTCAGTTTTTTCTTCTTTAGAAAATTCATGCTGAAATTGTCGTCTTCTGCCAAACTTCTGCAGACTGCGAGTCACATTGACAGCCAATATTTTGGTATATCCACAGGCATTCATGGTGCACATATCATCACACTCCCATCTCACTGTGGTAGTCCTTGGCAATTTCACACCAAACATGCTGGATGCCATCTGAGCCACAGCTTTCACTTGGTCTCATTTGATGAAAGAATGCGCTCCAAACTTCTTTTCATGTCTTTTAGCCACATTTCTTCTCCTAGTTTTGTACTGGGGAGCTTACAATTCTTTCTTAGGCAACTGGGCCGTTTGGAAATCAGAGTTATCTTCAGTTTTGTTTCACTGATGACAAGTTTTCTAACTTGTGAACCATTAATCAAAAGTAAATTCACTTTTGGTTCCACTTCGTTTCCATTTAGTTTTTCCAAATTTTCTAATTGATTGAAAAGAGGAAGTAGTCTCTGGTAGTTTATAGGTAGTGCAGTTACTGTAAGGTGAGAAAGTTTTGAATTATGTGACATTTAAGTGATATTGCACATGGGTGTAGTCCCTTCTGATGAATGCTGTGTAAAATCTGTGGCACTGTTTTACACTAAATATTTGAAAGTAGCACAAAAACAACTGGACTCTACTCTAAAGAGCAATATGCAAACTACAGCTTTTAGATTTAAACTGACACAGAATGAAATGAATCCACAAGGTGTCAGCTGTCTGTTGATATAGTTGTAGAGAGATTTTTGTAAAGAAGTGAAAGAAATCTGAAGTAACACAACATCTGATAGTATTGGCATCGCTTTCTGTAAAAAGGATAATACTTATAAAGTAGAAGGTCAGAAAATCATGTCGCCCTTGTTTGAATTACTGATTGAAGCACTGTGTTGGTCTCATAATGATAGAATGTGTGGTATTCTGCTTTTTGGGGATTCTTTCTGTTTCTCGTGAAATATATTTCATATTTTTCCATAAAGGACCTTATTTTAATGGTTGGATTCTCTGCTGGACTGTCATTAAAGAAACCAGTAATACTTTTGAGTGATATTTATCTGTTTACAGAATTAATGCCATCTCAGATATTTTGCTCCATCCTGTGGGTATAGCTTCCACTGTCACTATCAATTAAGAATTTTGAGCTCAACTCCAGCTTACACACAACTGAAATTGATATTTAGTTATTTTACTGTACACTAATATAAGTTTGTCAGTATTTCTTATGCCAGATACAGACCCGTGTACTCATACTCATCTTCATCCAACCATTAAATAATGCTCTTTTCTCTGTATTGTGTGTCTGAAGGAGTGACCCAGCCACAGTGAATATCACTGACGAAATGTCCAAAGGGTCTTTCGGGAACGTTTGGAAGAGCGTCAACCCTGCTGAAAGCACTAAAAAGGAACCAAGCGCTAAAAGGTGAGCCTCCCATCCACATTACTCAGGTATCAGTAACCCAAACAACGCTTTACATACTGATTCCAGATCTTAAGTGCGTTTCTGCAGCATCAAAACTCAATTTCAAAAGGGTGTTAAAGCAGCAGTGGCGGGTGTTTATTATTGAAATATTATGGTACATTTACTTTACGTTTTTCCAGGAAACTCAAGAGCTAGTATGTTTATTGAAGAGCAGCCCTGCCCTCGCAGGTTTCCCGCTGAGTAGACTAACATAGTATCTCCTGCCTGCCTCTCTCGCTCCATCCCACCCCTAAGCTCCCCTTCCTAACCTCTCAGAAGCTGATATCCCAAAGGTAAGCTGTTCCCAGCAGTTCCTTTCAGCATGGACATTCTCGTCCTGTGTGTTTGCTGCTAGCTGTTGCACGCTGAAAATGACATCGGCCTGTGCTGCATGTTGTGATTTGGTTGATGGGACCTGACTCCATGAATAAAGTGATCAATCAGTTATAAACGGATTGACAACACAGCATGATCTGGATGTGCATGTTCATTCAAAGACATATTTTATAATGCTAAATGTGGCCTTCGCATGCTGTAAAATTTGGCTATCCCGTAGGGCAGGGGTGTCAACCTCATCTTAGTTCAGGTTCCACATTCAGCCCAATTTGAACTCAAGTGGGCTGGACCAGTGAAATCACAAAATAAGAACCAGTACATAATAACAACTCTAAATATTTCCTTTGTTTTCGTGCAAAAAAAAAATACATTCTGAAAATGCTCACATTTAAGGAATGGTCTTTTTTTTACAAAACATTATGAAGAAACTGAAATTTGTTAAAAAAAATAAATTCAATTTCAACAACATTATTCCTCATTTTATCATTTCCACATTCCAACTTGCAGATCACAGCGTGTCTAAAAAGGAACACAACATTTATTCACAGCTATCTGGATCCTTAAAAAAGACAAAAATGAGACACACAATGACAAAAGCACGAAACAAAATGACAAAAGAATGAGACAAATGACACGAAACAAAAAAAGAGACAAAAAATTAGACAAAAAGTTACAAAGCACCAAAAAAGTGGACAAACGACAAGAAATGAGACAAAAAATGACACAAACTAGGCCAAAAATGATCAAAGCGAGAAACAAGACGACAAATGGACAAACCACACAAGCGAGACAAAACAACAAAATGAGACAAAAAGAACGAACAAAGCGAAACACAAAATGACAAAAATAAGACAAAAAACACAAACAAAACAATAAGGAAACACAAAATGACAAAAACATGAGACAAATGACAAAAGTCAGACAAAAAAAGACAAAAAACTAAAGCAAGACAAAATATTACAAAAAGGAGACACAAAGTGACACAAGCGAAACTCAAAATGACAAAAATAAGACAAAAATTACAAGCGAGACTAACAGGAAACACAAAACAACAAAAACATAAGACAAACAACAAAAGTAAGACAACAAACAAAAAAGACAATATTACAAAAAGGAGACACAAAATGACAAAAAATGAGACAAATGAGACATAAAGTGACAAAAGTGTGAAAAAAACAACAAAAATGATACACAAAACAATGAATAAAGGCAAAAAAAAAATATCAGAAATGAGACCAAAAACACAAGTGAGACAAAAAGGGAACACAAAACGACAAAAACATGAGACAAACGATAAAATTCAGACAGAAAAAGACAAAAAAACTACAAAAACAAGACAAAATATCACAAAAACGAGACGCAAAATGACAAAAGAACAATGTAGTATTTTGCTTTATGATCCAAACAACTTGTCATGGTCTAGAAATTATTTTAAATTTATAGTTTTACTAATTTACAACCTGCAGTTAATGTCTTCTCTGGAATTTTTACACTTTGAGGGCCGGATTGGACGCTCTGATGGACCGATTTTGGCCCGCAGGCCACATGTTTGACACCTCTGCCATAGGGTTTCTGCTAAATGAGACAGTGCTTGTGAAGTAAAACGTTATTGTGATTATCTGACAATCAGATGACACAGACTTGCATGGATGCATGGCAGTAAGCATCAGTATGTCTGGTTTTTTTTCCTGTTTCTATTTTATAAGTTTGATTTATTCTCCTTTTTTCTGCGCAGTTGTCCCAGAGGCGAGAAGCGACACAAGCGACGGAGACATGAGAAGAGCTTGGACAGGGAGACAAGTTTGTGATGACACATACTGGTGGAGCCACTGTGCTGTCAATCAGTAGGTCAAAAAAACAAAAAACAACTATACCGTGCCACACTCAACCACCTTTGTACTGTGCTACACTGTGTTTTTTCGTCATGTAGGTCTGTGTGCAAGTTGTGTAAAACAAAGCAACATTTGTTAGAAACAGTAGAGGAAAGCCAGACACGTCGGTGTTCTTTTTTCTATGTATATCAGTGTTTGGTGATACCAGCAGCAGAAGGAAGGCAGAATTATATGACACCCGCAGTAACCACTGTGTCGATGGGCCAATCCAGTAAAAATTTTAAACGATTTTTAAACTTTATTTGTATTTTGTATGTTTTTATATTTTTCCAACAAAGACTGCGAGTTGTCCTTTTAAAAACCTGCCACAGCAAACCGCAAATGCGTGGATTTTATGTGGGTCATTTAATGCCGCTGTTGAATTTAGCACACATCACAATAGAAAACTGAAAGAGTAGATATTTGCCACTACTAATCTATTTCACTGGTATCTTAAAGAGTTGGCTATATAGCGAATCTAGTAAATTTTTGAACGTAACAAATATACGTTTTCTATATTCGGTATATGTAAATGCTTGTTTGACAGTGACCACTCATTTCACTCCACAGTCTTCTCCTTTGCTGTTTTACACATTAATGTGTCTCTTCTAGTGAAGCGTTTCCCCGGCGAGTTAAAGAAATACTTTGACTTTGTGGGAAATAAGAATATTTGCTTTGTTGCTGAGAATTTGATGAGGAGACACCAATGTCACGTCGGTGCTCTAAATAGGAACCTACAGCAGGGGTGTCAAACTCATCTTAGTTCAGGTTCCCCATTCAGCGTAATTTGATCTCAAGTGGCCAGTAAAATCACAGCATAATAACCTATAAATAACCACAACTCCAATTTTTTCCTTTGTTTTA
Source organism: Amphiprion clarkii (assembly GCA_027123335.1). Lineage (NCBI taxonomy): Eukaryota > Metazoa > Chordata > Actinopteri > Pomacentridae > Amphiprion > Amphiprion clarkii. The sequence continues at coordinate 1,601,739 of CM049590.1, read as the reverse complement.
GTGCAAAAAAGTTCATTCTGAAAATGTTCACATTAAGGAATTATCTTCTTACAAAACAACCAGAAATTTCTGAAGAAAAATAAATTGAATTTCAGCAAAATTATGCCTCAGTTAAACATTCACATAAAATATATTACAAAAATGAGAAACAAAACGTCAAAAAAATGAGACAAATGACAGGAAACAAAACAACAGAGACAAAAAATTAGACAAAAAAAATGGACAAATGACAAAAACAAGATAAAAAATTACACAAATGACACAAATGAGAAAAAAGGACAACGACAAACAAAACAACAAAAAATAGACCAACAACACAAACGAGACCAAAAGGAAACACAAAACGACAACAACATAAGACAAACGACATCAGACAAAAAAACAACAGAAACAAGACAAAATATGACAAAAATGAGACCCATAATGACAAAAGAACAATGAACAATGTAATATTTTACTTTATGATCAAAAAAACTTGTCATGGTCTAGAAATTATTCTGAATTTATAGTTTTACAAATTTACAATCTGCAGTTAATGTCTTCTCTGGAATTTTTACACTTTGAGGGCCAGATTGGACCCTCTGGAGGACCGTTTTTGGCCCATGGGCCGCATGTTTGACACCCCTGACCTAAAGCCAGCAGCTGGTTAGCTTAGCTTAGCTTAGCACATGGACTGAAGTGAAACAGCAAGCCCGATTCTAGTCAACAGTAAATTAAAATAAACACAAAAAATTCACTAATTAGCACTTTGTATGTTCGTTCTTTTAATTCTTACGAAAGCAAAAGTGTAAAACTTAATATTTCTTGCTTGCTTCATATGTATCGCACAGATACAAGAGACATATCTTGCAAAGAGAGAAACTAATCTTATTTTCCCAGTATTTCTTTTGATTAAAATATTTTTTCGGGGGGGGCTTTTTGGAAAATTACTTCATTTTCAAACTAGCATGGCAGCGTAGTTCAGGAACTCTAGGCATCTCTGGCTGCTTGGCCTTGGCTTTTTCAGAAACTCCTCAAATTTGTAAAATGCTGAACTCTTGGGTGACTGTACAGAAAGCTCCGTGTTTTCCACGTGCGTACTCTCCGTCATCTCGTCAGTAAGTGTCATCCATGGACATGTGATCTCCTCTCCAAATGACCCACGGTGTGTTAGCATCTGAAGCTAATTTTTTTGTTGTTGTTGTTGTTGAAAAAAAACACCTGCATAAAGGGTGAAACAGCCTCGACTGTCTTGCTGCAGGACCATGGTTACTTCTAGAGATGCAATAATACCTTTTTTCTGGGAAGGGCAACATGTAATAAACGGTAAAGAGTCTTAACAATGTATAATACATAGTATATTTTATTCATGTAAAATGTTACTAATATATTACTAACATGAGTCGGTGTTGAATTCAAGTTTTTGTTGTAGATGTTCTTTTCCCCATTGTCGAATTGATGGTTCTTAGTTGATTAGAGAAATTAATAATGGGTCAAAATTATATCAATATCAAATAATTTGACCACTTCTGTGTGGAATTCTGCCTTAAGTTTGGTAGTAATAGCTGTACACTTTTCGGTTTAATATTTTAAATCACCTGTATAGAAAACTCATCAGTTTGGACTTGTTGTTCAATTGTGATTTGTTTCAGGAGAATGAAAGTAAGAGAGAGAGAGAGAGAGAGTGAGAGCATAAATAAAGAATATTAAACTGCTGAAATGATGCTGTGCTTTATTTTTTCCTCTCAGTGTCTTCAGGGAGGTCAGAGGTCAGCTGGTGAGCAGTACCTCAAGGACATTTCAATGTGTTTTCAGTATAATACTGTGTTGTATTGCCTCAGAGTAACTCTGCACAGCCTTTTCCCAAGTCCAGTGACTTCCTGTCCTCCACCTTCGACCTCCGGAGCTCCGAGTCTTTGGCTACATGACGGATGGAGAGTAGAGAGCACCCTTCACCACCCCAGGCTGCAGCTCTGTTTCAGTAAATATGACCTCAGTTAAGACCTTCAGCTACCCCACACTGACTTCATCTTGGTATTTTATAATTGATATACATTTACCTGTGGGCCAATCTACAGTTGCAGCTGTTTTTACAATGAAATAGGTATTCAAAGAAAAGGTGGCTGCATAATAATAATAATCTCATGTTGCAGTGCCCAGGGACTTGCTTGTGCAATGAATATTTTTAGTTTTGATTGTTTTAACTACATTTGTCTGATTACATTTAAGAACTTTTACTTAAGTAACGTTTTCCAAGCAGTGTGGCTGCACTTTTACTCAATGGATGTACACTACCGTTCTAAAGTTTGGGGTCACCCATGTTTTCCAGTAAAACTCCCACTTTTATCCATGTGCTAACATAACTGTACAAGGGTTTTCTAATCATCAATGAGCCTTTCAACACCATTAGCTAACACAATGTAGCATTAGAACACAGGAGTGATGGTTGCTGGAAATGTTCCTCTGGACCCCTATGGAGATATTCCATGAAACATGTCCAGCTACAATAGTCATTTACCACATTAACAATGTCTGGACTGGATTTTTGGTTAATTTAATGTCATCTTCATTGAAAAAAATGCTTTTCTTTCAAAAATATGGACATATCTAAGTGACCACAAACTTTTGAACGGTAGTGTAGATATGTCCTCCATTACGTATCAGTGCTGCCACTTTGAATTAAGTCTGCGTTATAAAATAAGGCTGATGCAACAAGCACACAATGAATGAAAACTTTATTTTGCAGAGCAGAATAACATACAATGACAATCAACTACACTGCATGTGCTTTCTATAGGCCTACCTGAGATTAAACTTTTTTGTGTTCGTTTTTTCCCCTTAAAAATATAGAAAATAATTTAAATTTGTAGAAAATAACATGCCCTCAATTTCATATCGTCTCTGGTGCACCATACAACCTGTGGAAGAGTAGTAGCTTTGTATCTTTACATTACATTCACAATGAAGTAAAAAACTTACAAATTTAAATAGATAATATCGACGACATTACAGCATGCAAAGCAGTATGGCTTCCTGTTCCTCCTGTATATGGCTTTAGTGTGCAGCACACAGAGGGAGCCCCCGAGGACGCTCTCACTGGTCCTGTTGTCTTTTCTTACTGCAAAAGAAAGAAAATCACAATCCCATAAGAACAGACTTGTAGCCTCTAGCATGTATCAGATCAGCTGTGTTGACTCGGTGTTACCTTTCCCCTGAAGGCTTGGAGGTCATGACCCAGAGTAAATATTCCTTGGCAGCCATAGAGTCCAGCACCTTGTTCACATCGCTGGTGAAGCTTCCATCTACGTGCCTCCTGCTGAACGCCTCACCCCGCCTGTCCATTTCAGATCTGAGTATGTACACAGGCACACAATGTAAACACTGCCCAGTAAGGGTCAGCTAACCCGCCATCTGAGCTCTAATGTTTTAGACCACATCAGTTTTTACTACGGTTAGGTTGTTCATAAGTGAAGAGATTGTTTTTTCATGATTGCTTGTGTGTGTTGTGTCTCATCACACAGTACAGTAACGCATCAATCAACTCAGTGGAAACGTTCAGGTGATTTATTTTAGCACAAGCACAAGGAACATCGAGAAAAAAAAGCAAAAGAAGAGGGGAAAAAAGTGAAGAAGCAACAAGAAGCAGTCAATTAGCTCAAGATCTCTTTGTCTTGTCGTCACAGTGGAATCAGACACAGGTTGGCCATTTTAGGAGGAGGAGGAGGAGGAGGAGGAGAGGGAAGGGGACAGCCTACTCTCTTCGGACTTGTCCAGACTTGAGCCTGGCAACGAAGTCTTTGATTGCCTGGTCCGTGAGGTAGGAGCTGACATCGCTGGTGAAGGTGCCGTCGGCGTGGCGCTTTTCTACAGCACTGAAAACACACAAGCAGACTCAGTGAGGACAGATGGAATATTCCAGAATGTTTGTTCATGTATTTACTGAATGTTTAACCCTCCTGTTGTCCTCTTTTACAGGCACCAAAAAAATACTGTTTTCCTTGTCTGAAAAAAATCCAAAAATTCACAAAAAAAATTCCTCAAATTTCTGAAAATTTGCAAAACCTTCAGGAAGAAAATTCCAATAATTCCTTAAAGTTTCCCTTAAAAGTTTTTTATTTTATTTTTTTTATTAAAATCCCCCAAATTTGGCAAGAAAATTCTTGTAAATATTTTTTAAAAATGAGTAAAAAATCTTCTAAAAAAAAAAAAATCCTAAAAATATCTAAAGTGATTATATATCAGTAAAACTTCCAATATTTTCTTTAAGAACATTCACATAAAAATCAACCAAAATCCAGCGAATTTCCATGGATTTTGGTTGATTTTTTTGTGAATGTTCTTAAGAAACATTTTTAACATTTCTTTTTTTCCACCAACAAATGTTCAGAAATTTCCCAAAAATGTTGAAAATGTGGGAAGTTTCACTGTGAAAATATATATTTTTCCCACATTTTCAAACTTTAAAACGGGTCAATTTTGACTCGCAGGACGACACGAGGGTTAACATATCAGTCAACTCTCTTTTCATGGTGCATCTGCATTTGTTTCACAGCTCAAGTTAGGACTAACTTGTCAAACTCTTGTACAGTTTGGAAATTTCAGATGTCTGTGGGATAAAGGGCTTGAAACCCAAAGAGGATTATCCAATATTTCACAAGAGGACATTTCAGGACCTCCAGGTGACCCTTTGGAGGGGCCTGAACGGTGGTCGTGGAACCAAACTATGTATAAAAGTTCAACTGGAACCAAAGTGGTAAAATGCTGCTTACAAGTTGATAATATCGTACATTGTGGACATGTTTTGGACAACCAATCACTGCTGATATCTTAAGCATTTTGCGTTTTGTACACTTAAAGATCTCTAACTTGAAGAATTCAATCATAAACGAGCCATGGTTGCTGTAATTTTCTGATTTTAAGGATCCCTTCATATGCAACACCACACTGACCCACTCCTCTTGTTGTTCATCAGCCACCGAACAAAGTCCTGAGCCTTCCTGTCCTCCAGATATTTGCTGTAGTCATTCGAGAAAGTTCCTTCCGAGTGTCTTTTTGCGTTTGACAGCTCCCTGGGCTCGTCGGCTAATGTGTCGTCTGCCTCAAGACTGTAACGAGAAGAAGGACACAGGTAGGATTTACATCTGGCCTTTGAAATACCTTACAAAAAAAATAGTGTAGCATTATGTTTTTGGTCTATAATCCACAATTCACCATGTGGGTAGAACGTGTGGAACTCAGATCTTATATCAAATAGCACTGTCTTCCACAATAAATCAAGTAAATCTCATTTAATCTCAACCTTTCACAAGAACACATTTAAATATTTCTTGATCAGTATCAGTAACAATGTCATACAAGTGGTCGTTTATTCCTCCGTGATGTTCTACTTTTTAAAACATTTCAGCGTTTTAATGAGAGAATCTACTGTACTGTACATCATCTGCTGTTTTAGATGAGGGGAGAGGGTAAAGCCAAGCCAGATTTTTATCATTTCTATCCACATAAATCGATCAAAGACAGATTTGTTGGAAATTCACATCACTTAAGTACACTGTCTGCTGTAGAGGGGCTCCATTGAACTATTACTGTCATCATCAATACACCTGACGCTTATTTTCTTTTAAATAAATCCCTGTTTAGAGTCAGAAAACCGTGAAAATGGCAATCATCGTTCTCTGAAGCCCAAGTGAGCTGATATATGGTGTCAAAACCCTCAAAGTTCCTCTCATAGAAAACTAAATATTCACCTTGAAAGGTTGAATTTGTGACATTTGGACAAGCAGCTGCCATTAATTTGCTGTCATCCCACTAATAATTGATCAGCTTGTCATTTCACTCTATAGCAATCCTATATAGTGTGAGTAAGTGGAAAAACAATGAAGCTAAAGTTGTATTTTGGGGTTTAGTAGGGGCCCAAGAGCAAATTTAAGCCAATGAACTCCATTTGTGAGTGATAAATACACGTTGTCTCATATCAAAATGTTCAGTTAGTTAGAATTTGTACCAATCGGTACGAGAATTTGAACTGCAATTTAGTTAGAATTCTTTTTTTTTTGTCTTCATGCTGTAGATTCCAGTTGTTTTTCACAGACTTGTGGCTCTTGACTTAAAGATAAGAGTAATGCAGAAAAACAGCAACAATCTGCGGTCACTTAAACTTGATCAGCTTCATAACGGTTCACAATCTGATGGTACCTTGAGCTGTCATCATTCAGAGGAACCTGCCAGCTGCTCTGGACAAAGCCAAGGACCAGAAGGATGCCAGCCAGGGAGTAGATGCTGTTCATTGTTGTGACCTGTGAACACACAGATACATGCAAAGATACTGTTGGCTAAAGCTAAAATAATGTCACCACTACACACACGACACAACTCACCTTGTCTTCTTTCTTTTCCAAACAGCAATGCCGTTAGTTCCTCTGCTTGTCGCTGTCTAACCGCCTTCCTTCCTTGGCAGCCCTTATATACCTTAAGAGGACGACGCAGCGGCTCAGGTGGGTCAGTTTTACTACTCTGCCAGGTCAACCGTTTACTTTCAACCCATTAGACACGGGGCCCTGCTGCATCAGCCGAATCAACGAGCCAAACGTTTGCTCACCAAAGGAAAGGTGCTGCTCATGCGTGATGCCAGCTGGTACTTAGGTGTTAAGATCAAACAACCGCGGCTCATCCTGTCAAATACAAAGTCAGGTAGATGCTTTAATGTGCTACTGTGTCATCATGACGGAGGGCTGTCATATCTGCGTGGTGAGTCAGTATTTGTGGATCCTTTCCGATCAGCTTCAAAAGATGGGGAATAGTGATTTTTTTTTTTTTATTTTTTTTTTTCTCATCACTAGCAGTTATCTCCGTTTTATAGGGGCCGCTGTTCAATAAATGCATGGCTGCTCCCAAACGTTGTATAATGCCATGTATGGTATTGATTTTTATCCACAATGTAAAGGCTGACAAAACTAAATGTTTCTCAGATATATTTTCCAAAAATTCCCATAGTGTTGATTGATTACAACAAGTAATATTGGATATTGAACCCTCAACCCTTACATTAGGTTCTAGAGACCTTTCTCAGGTGTTGGATGAAAAACTGATGGACTTGCTGCACTGATGAACCCTAAAAAATGTGGCTCTGTTGCCTCTGCTTACACTTACTGGCATCTTGGAACCAAGGATTAACAACCGCTCATAGGCCCAAAACTCCAGGTGTACCTCCGTATCATTTAGTGCTGTAAATACATTAATTTCATCAATTGTAGTATTGTGGAAAGTCACAATCTAAAATTCAAGTTTGTGCAGAGAGAACCTCAATGTATTTCCATCATGGATGTACTTTAACCCTCCTGTTGTCCTCATTTACGGGCACTAAAAAATATTGTTTCCTTGTCTGAAAAAAAATCCAAAAATTCAGCAAAAAAACTCCCCAAATTTCTGAAAATTTGCAAAACCTTCACGAAGGAAATTCCAATAATTCCTTAAAAGTTTCCCTTAAAAGTTTAATTTAAAAAAAAAAAAAATCCCCCAAATTTGGCAAGAAATTCTTGTATGTGTTTTATTTAAGATTATAAATAGGTAAAACAAAAATGTAAAATGGAATTTACATTGAAAACAGGTGATAAATGGGCTGAATAACATGCTGTATAACATGATAGATTAAAATCAGAGAATCAACCAGTGAGTACCAAATTCCATGGCAGTTTATTCAACATTTATCAAAAAATTTTACTAATATCAAAAATGCTGAGGACCAAAATTAACCCTTTAAGACCTGCCATTGTGCAGCTCCACCAGGACATATTCCTGCATTTTTACATCCTGTAGTGCAATTTTTGGGAATATTTTTATTTGCTTTACATCAATATAACCCTTATAGCTAAACTTTTAATAATATGTATTGACTTACGTCTTAACTACTACAATAAATTGCTTGAAAGTGCAATAAACCTATAAAAAAAATTCAGTTATTTTCACATATCTTTCAAAATACAGAAACTGCATAGCTGTATCCCTCAAATTTGTAAAAAAAAGTTTCGCAGTATCTTGTGGTCTCATTTATAAAGATTTTTGTTATGTGCGCTTTATTGTGTGTTTTTACAAACCTGTGACTGCAACCAAAAAACGCTCTGAGACCTGGTGAATGTGGGAAATGTTGGTCTAACTCCCCAGATTTTATATGCAAAAAGAATGATGGATTTATCTTATCTGGTTTGAAATCTAACGCCAACCAAAAATGAATATGGAATCATAGCATGGGGTTAAATACTGACCCACTATTTTAGGTTTGCTGATTATCTGGTGCATAATGAGGTTATTTTTCCATCTATGGACATTCATATGGGGGCATTAAAGTAAGTAAATCCTACTAATCTACATCTTATCTTATTATTTTAGAAAACACTTTATACAACAAATTGTATCAAAATTAGCAAAACTATATAAGATCACTAAGGTGCATTTTGCTTTTATGCATAATTTAACACAATACTGCTGTACAAAGTCTTAGATGTACAAGTAGTTTCATTTTTTATCCTTCATATTAAACATTAAATGCACAAACTATGTCATATAAATCCCTTCTTTTTATATAAGTAATAATTTCAGTTACAGTTCTATCGAGGTTGGCATTTCCAAATGAATCTATGCAGGACAAAACAGACAGAATGACATGACCACTTTGCACTCATTTTGTTTTTGTCCCTAAATCAATACATATAAAAACAAATGCATTCCTAATTACATGTCTTTATCTCAAAAATCCATTTTTATTCACATGAGATAAAATCCAGTGGACTTTACGCAAAGCATCTCTGCAGGAAGTGACTCATATGGGTGTAGACGTGTCGATTTGCTGCGCCGGGGAGCCCATGATCCTTGTCCGTGTACCACTGAAAGAAAAGTGTTCGTGAGTATTTTGTGGCACAAGTCTTAAAGTCATCCTTTGTATTTTCCAGATTACGCACCATGGCCTCGAAGTCCACCTGCTCCTCCACCAGAGCTTCTGAGATCTCGGCCGCCTGCTGGAAATGAACGTTGTCTAGAAAAAAAGTAGAGGTCAGTTGATGTTAATATTTCAAGCTACCATAAAGTTTTCTCAAGAAGAAGGTTTGATCTAGAAGTGGTGCCACCCTCGAGGTCAATAGGTCAGCAGACTCATATTATTTCATAACTGCACAGGGTTTTCTAATCATCAATGAGCCTTTCAACACCATTAGCTAACACAATGTAGCATTAGAACACAGGAGTGATGGTTGCTGGAAATGTTCCTCTGTACCCCTATGGAGATATTCCATTAAACATTTCCAGCTACAATAGTCATTTACCACATTAACAATGTCTAGACTGGATTTATCATTCATTTAATGTTATCGTCATTGAAAAAAAAACAGCTTTTCTTTCAAAAATAAGGACATTTCTAAGTGAACCCAAACTTTTGAACGGTAGTGTATAGTCCCAGTGCCTCACAGAGTGAGGTGCCAAAGTTCCATTTGGATTCCCTTTGAGCAAGCACTTGGCAAAAGTGGGCAGTACTACAAGGCTCAAAAAGTGAACAATCATTTCTCATTTTTCCCAGATCTCAAAACAAGTCTGAACCTTAAAGGTCCATAACTTCCAGGGCTTCAATGATCTCTAACGTCTAGGTACCATCAGAGGTTTGTGTCTATACAAAAAACCATCACCAGAATGAAGTGAAACCCTGTGAAACATCCAGTATTGGCAAGTTTTTACATTTTAGTACTCTGCAGTTACAAATAGTCTAGGGTTTTTAAAGTTGGTGGATTTAGTGGTGGTTAGCACTTTTGATTTGCAGCTCGAAGATCCCTGGTTCATGTCCCAGCCTTCCCAGGTTCTTTTTAGTGTGGAGTTTGGATGTTCTCCTCAATCCAAAAACATGCTCAGCTTATTTGATTATTCTAAATTGCCCGTAGGGGGGAATGTGAGTGTGATTGTTTGTCTGTATATGTAGTCCTGTGGTAGACTGGTGACCAGTCCAGGGTGTCCCCTACTTTCACCCTCAGTCAGCTGGGATAGACTCCAGCCCCCCATGACCCTAATGAGGATTAAGAGGTGTATAGAGGATGGATGGATTGTTTCAGTTATTAAAACAGATAAATGTAAAATTTCATCTGTTGTTGAAGATGGATGTTGTGAGGATGAGTGATGTTGCACAATCTAGGTGAACTTTGGAGAACTCTGGACAGTCCCCACCCAGTTGAAGCCCATGATTCTAGTGACTTTCAATACTTGTCCTGTTTTTCTGTGGTCAAACTTTTTAAATGACTGACAGAAGGGGCTGCTGTTGGGATGACATCTGGTTAAATCCTCTGTCAGCCATAAAAATCGTACATTGTTTGAAATCACACAATGGCTAATTTTGTAAGATGAGGCAAAAAAAAAAACCAACCCAAAAAACATTAAATCCACAATTTTGCTTTTTTTGGTTGTGTTATTGATGAAGGGTACACTGGTGTTCCTGTATAAAATATAAATGCAGAAAAATATCCTATAAATACTCATCAAGACACTGAATAACTCACCATCAGCTGTTCCATGAATCAGAAGATACTGCACTGAGTGGAAATTCTTAGCCCTTTCCATTACAGTTGAGTTCTGCACGAAGTCAAGTTTAGAATTTAGGGGCAAACAGAAGCAATGGCATTAGTAGTAATTAAAAAATAAATGTAGTAATAAGAGACTATGATAATCCTGAAACTTACAGTATAGGCAAGAAGATTCTTTGACGGCTCCAACATGTAGCGCTCCGTGTAGATGGAATCTGGAATGAACGTAATTAGAATTAGACATATAATGTCATATCATTAAAGTCACCTGACAGTGGGACAGAACGTTAACACAGAAGATATACCATAAAATTCCCATTTGGAGACGGGAGCCACAGCCATTCCACATTTAAAAACTCCACTGCCAGAACCCAGCACCATCGACGTCACGTATCCACCGTAGGACTGTGGAAGATAAACCGGCTCGTTACTGGAGCTCATCTCTCGTCTTGAGCAAAGACCAAGAACACTGACATCAGAGTGAAACATTAACTTAGTTTCAGGGACATTTGTTGCCCTCTGAACTATAAAATAACACATATGTACAGTATTTACAAGAAGGGCACTAAAATTGTCTCAGTATGTTTCATTGTTTTCCTCTTAACCTTGTAAGACCCGAGCTTTGGTTGGGCTGATAAGGAGTGACCAATGAATGTAATAATCGGATAATATTCAATAATAATGATAATAATAACATCATTCACAAACATTCACAAAGTGCTTTGACAGATAGAACATAAAAAATGCCTAATTAAACGTTGGTTAAAAGAACAACATCACACAAGGGAGTTAAGAGAGAAGCTGAAGAGAAAATAAAAGGTAGAAATAGATTAAGATCAGGAGGTTAGAAAGAGAAAAAAAATTAATGCAAAATAAAAAAAATGTATTTTTTTGCTATTTTTTCTATATTTTTTGATATTTTTCTACATTTTATAGAAAAAATAGCATATATATATATATATATATATATATATATATATATATAAAATAAATAAATAAATAAAAAAAATTTATATTTTTGCAACAGTGGGTTTTACAGGGTTAAAAGATAAGAATAAAACCAGTCATGTGCAGTATCTCTGACACCAACCCAGGATCTGAGACAGTTGATTAAAATGGTGTGGTCTATGATATAATATTGATTCATATATTTTATTATATTTATATTATATTAATATTATATTATTATTGTTGTTATTTTTATTATTTTTTATTATTATTATTGACATTGTAAACAATACGCTCTTTTTGGAGAGAAAAAAATGTCCACATATGTGGACGCCAGGTCTTCGGAGGTTATTTCTCTTGCTGTCAACACAATTGCTGAAACACAGTGTCTTGACTACTTACCCATCCCCAGATAGCAACTCTGTCTTTGTCAATGAAGCCCATTTTGATGAATTCCCTACAAAAGCAAAACATAAAAATAATTGCAGATGAGGGAGGGGAGTGATAAGGATCTCAGATTACAGTCGTCACTCGCTTATTTCCATTTCACTAAGTCTGCAGAAACAAGTGAGTTCAGGTGCTTCTCTGGGTAAAGGGGGAATCTGTCGTCCTCTCACCTGGTGGCTGTTATCTGATCTTCCACCTCATATGTTCCCAGGCGTTTGTAGATTTCGTGCATTAACGTGTCGCCCTGGTAACCACTTCCTCTTCCGTCAAAGCTCGCGACGATGATGTTCTCAGTGCTGGCCAGGTAGGTGGCCCAGTTCACCGTGTAGGTGTAGTCAGCCGTCTGACTGCAGGGACCTGCATATCTGGAAGGTTGGGCCGATTAGTATCAGTTTATGAACCCACCTATTAAAAATATTTTAGTGCTTTTGTTAATGAGTTCTTACACATCAATCAGTAAAGGGTACTTCTTGGATTCCTTAAAGCCTGGAGGCAAAAACATCTGGTACCACAGAGCTGTCAACAAATATCAACGAAAAGGCATTAATTAATCACTTTCTTTGTTACACTGATGAATTAAATATGGCTGTAGAAGAAGTGGTTAGCCTTTAGTGTAAAAATATTTGTTTTTCAATTAAAAGTAGAAATTAGTAAAATCTGTGGTTTTCATCCCAGGGGTGACGCTGCTTTGATGGGATAAATCTAAAAGGTAGTAAAGAAAATTAACGATATAAGCAATAAAGGTAAATACTTTAGGGGGGATTTTTGTGAAATATGACTTCTTTAGGTGTGAAAAGTTCTTGAAATGAAACTATTTGAGAAGCTTAATAATTGAAACATGCCTAGTGCCTCCAACCAAGCACTGTGTTTCTGTGAAGAGACACAACCATCGATTGTATATAACGATTGACGTGGTTGCCATGACGCCACCCACTGGTTTGTGGACTACGATGACTGTCGCCAAATACTGGGCTTACAAAGTAGCCCCATCCTAAAGCATAACTCACTTTATCATCTTTTCTCCCCTAACTTAGAGCATAATTTACAAAATAAGCACCATGATGTATTGACGGAAACTTGGAACTGGTGATTGAGACCATAAACTTAGAAAGAAAATATTTACTGAGGTAAGAAGACTCATTTTTCGCTACTAATTTTGAAAAAAATGGTTTAAGGCATTTCTTTCTTGGCTTTACTTTACCAACAGAGTGTACATTTACTTTTCTATACAATCTTTAGTCACAAATTGTAACAGTATATAAATAGTAGGACTTTTTTTTTATATCTAGACATATATATTTGTTCCTCCGCCAAGGAATGCAGCAGAGTTATGTGACGATTGGCGTTGGTTTGTCTGTCTGTCTTAGCAACATTACTCAAAAACAGACGGATTTGGATGAAAATTTTCAGGGAAGGTCAGAAATGACACAAGGACCAAGTGATTAGATTTTGGCAGTGATGCAGCTTATAGTCTGGATCCACAGATTGGTTAAAGGTTTCTGTATCATTGCAAGATAGCGGCACGGCGTCACTGTAACCTTGGCAACAAGTGAACGCTACATCAGCTGCCTGCTGATGATCACATGATTGTGATCCTACTACAAATCCACCGCTGTGGACTTATCAGGACTTATCCGTTGGAAATGATACAAGGGATGAGCAGCCTTGGCAGAGTACTGCGCTCTCTGAGGGCTTTATTAGTTGTGTTTTTGTTCATGTAAAACCAGAACAAAACAAGTACAATCTTTACCTCTGCATGTAGTGGAGGTTTAAATGAGCCTACCAAAAATACATATACTTCAAACAGAGGAGAGAAGACGAATACGTCATCACGTGGCGCTATAAGACTGCTTTTTTACACACCTTGGATTGTGCTACATTCACTAACTTTTTGCCCTTCATTATGGCTCCCAAGCATAAGTCAGACTCTTCTGATGGCAGTGCCTCAAAGAAAAGAAAAGCCGTCTCCATGGACGTGAAATTAGATATAATAAAACACTCAGGTTGTAAAAACAGTGCATCATATCCTGTTATCTTCTTGTAAAATGACTCATACATGCATAAAAGTCGTTGGTATTTATGTCTTTCCGAAGAACTGATTGATATGGTGATGTAACGGCTTTGTTCACATTTTCGTCGGAGTTCCAACTTACGGTGAAAAACGACTCATGTCCCCCTGTACATAGTTTGAGTAACGTTGCTTTGTATCATTGAAATTAAACCTTAGTCAGTTGTTTACTTACTGTATCCTGCAACTTTAATCGTGCCTCGACGCATGGTGGGCATTTGGATGTCAGCTGTGTTGCCCTTAAATTCACTGTTGTCCTCCAGAACATTGATCTCTACAAATGTAAAAATACGGGAGGCTTATTAGAATAAATGTTCTGCTTCTATATCGCATTTTAAAAAATCTATTTTAAATACTGTAGCTTGCCTTTGTTGTTTCTGTTATCCATGAGAGAATGGTAGGGGATGTCAGGACCTGCAGGGAAAAGTTCTAATAACGTTATGCATGTATGAATGTATGATACAGGGCAGGATGTTGCACAAGTCAGAGAAGTAGAACTGACCACTGCAGCTCATTCGGTAGTAGGAGGCATCGTGACTGAAGTAAGCAGAGTTATAGTGACAGTTTTTACGTAGTGTACAAGTCAGACACACGGTCCCCTGGCTGCTCCATCTGGAATACACAAAAACACACTGTAAGTCTGAAGACTAAAAATAAAATGCTTTGTAAAACAGTGAAATAGAGACCCTTACTTGTAAACGTTCCTTCCTCCTGGCCTGCCGCCGTCTTGGTTGCTTGAAAAGTATCTGAGGTGTAATTGGCATGAATGAGTGTGGCGCAAAGCAAGAATTCATGGGTCATTTGTAATGTGTTTTGTCATGTTTGTCATATTTTTGTTGTTTTTTTGTCCTTTTTTGTCTGACTTTTGTCTCATGTTTTTGTCATTTTGTTTCCTTTTGTCTCGCTTGTATTTTTTGTCTTATTTTTGTCGTTTTATGTTTTGCTTTTTTTGTGTATGGTTTTTGTCATTTTGTTTCACGTTTTAGTCATTTTTTGCCTCGCTTGTATCGTTTGTCCATTTTTTTTGTTGCTTTGTACCTTTTTTGTCAAATTTTTTATCTCTTCTGTTTTGTTTCATGTCATTTTTGTCAAATTTTTGTCATTTTGTTTTTCACTTTTGTTGTTTTGTGTCTCATTTTTGTAATATTTTGTCTTGTTTTTGTTGTCTTTTCTAAACTAAAATACTATATAAACTATATAAATTTTGAATTCTAACTGAAGACAGAACACATTCCACACATGAATTCATTGTGTATGTTTTCTAAAGAGACACTGTCCGCATGTAGCATCACATAATGCCAACTTACACATTATCGGCTGTGACTTTCAGAATGCTGATGACTTCCCATTTCCCAGAGGTGATGGGAGTAGCTTTGCCCTGCATGAATGAGTCAGAACAGAATGTGTGTGAGTGGGTGGAAACATGTTCCAATAAACTATTCATGAAGGACATAAAGAGATGATTTTGCTTTTGGGACTAGAACTAGCTGGCATAAATACCACGAAAATACCCACCCCGACCACATGATGGATGTGCTTGTACTTTGCGGTGTCACTCATGAGCAGGTAATAGCTGTTGTTGTCTGCAGCAAAAACTGGTTCCGACGGAGAGAACTAAGACGAACAAGTAGATATATAATTTGTGTGCAATTAAGTTTTTTTTTTTAAATGACAGGGCTACAGTAATTACTGTAATTCACGTTGTAAAAAATGCAATGAAAAGACGAAAACCAACGATGTTAGTTTTGCCCCCAAATCAAAGCACAGCTCTCAAACATGCGGTTTAATTACTTTTTTAAGACTCAGTGATGCAACAGTGTCTTTTCAATAGTGTTTTAACCCTCGTGTCGTCCTGCAGGTCAAAACTGACCCGTTTTCAAGTTTGAAAATGTGGAAAAAAATATATTTCCACAGTGAACCTTCTGATGTCCACATTTCCAACATTTTTGGGAAATCTTTGAAATGGTGGAAATAAGAAATGTTAAAAATGTTTCTTAAGAACATACACCAAAAAAATCAACCAAAATCCAGTGAAATTCGCTGGATTTTGGTTGATTTTTTTGTGAATGTTCTTAAAGAAAATATTAGAAGTTTTACTGATTTATATGGAATCACTTTAGATATTTTTAGGATTTTTTTGGAAGATTTTTCCTCATTTTTTGAAAATACTTACAAGAATTGTCTTGCCAAATTTGGGTGATTTTTTTTTTTAAATAAAACTTTTAAGGGAAACTTTTTAGGAATTATTGGAATTTTCTTCCTGAAGGTTTTGCAAATTTTCAGAAATTTGTGGATTTTTTTTGCTGAATTTTTGGATTTTTTTCAGACAAGGAAACAATATTTTTTGGTGCCTGTAAATGAGGACAACGGGAAGGTTAACAACACTGGAGCTCTGTGGCACAGAGGAATAAGATATATGAGGCTTTGATTGAAACACAGTACTTAGCAGTGATGGTTTTCGTCTTTTCATCTTTTTATATAACAGTGTACTGGACATACCCGACCAATCCAGCCGGTGCTTTTCAGCTCCAGATGCTGTAAAAAAGATTTAAAAATAAGGCTTTATAGCTGCAATAAACAACATTTTATCACAACCTTATCAGCTCAGCGGCTCTGAACTCGGAAAGCATAAACAGTCGCTGAGACACAGAGTTTAAGTTAGAAACTCTTTAACCAGCAAATTTTCTAAATGGCAGCTTGCTGTGACACGTTTTTAGATTCATTAGAGCTGCGCTGCTACAGCTAACGTCAGAACCAAAGTTCATCTGAGGCATGTATCAAGCTGGTCTCAGCACTCTTCTATCTATCCGTTATCTAGACACCACTTAATTCTGGGGAGGGTTGCATCCATAAAGCCCATCCCAGAAGGCGGCTACACTCCGGACAAGTACATCACAGGGCTGGCACTAAGAAAACTTGACAGATGCACATACACTAAACTAAAACAGGGAACGTGGTAAACTGTAATGCCACTAAAGGCCAGTACGTCTGCTTTTTAGCATTTAGCTCAGAGCACTACTTGTGTTGTGCAGAAAGGGGAACTTCATCATCTACCAGTAACTTCTTCTTCTTGAAAGTTGTTCAAAAATTGCCTCTACATGGTGAGTTAAGTGTAGGACTAAAACTCTTCCTTTTCCTCCCATGCATGATACTGTTCCTTTGTGTAGTTTGCTATTGAAATGACTTGTGTGCTAAAATGCATTGGTGTATGCACTACCGTTCAAAAGTTTGGGGTCACCCAGACAATTCCATGTTTTCCAGTAAAACTCCCACTTTTATCCATGTGCTAACATAACTGCACAAGGGTTTTCTAATCATCAATGAGCCTTTCAACACCATTAGCTAACACAATGTAGCATTAGAACACAGGATCGATGGTTGCTGGAAATGTTCCTCTGTACCCCTATGGAGATATTCCATGAAACATTTCCAGCTACAATAGTCATTTACCACATTAACAATGTCTAGACTGGATTTATCGTTCATTTAATGTCATCTTCATTGAAAAAAAAACTGCTTTTCTTTCTAAGTGACCACAAACTTTTGAACGGTAGTGTATTTGCTCTAATGTAGTGAAAACAACAGTATTTGCCCATAACTTCTGGTTTTACCTCGTCAGGAGCCCAGTTAGTTCCAGTAAAGTCGTAGATCTGAAGGATGAGGTGATTCTGTTCTCTTTTTAGCCACTGGACTGCCACACGGTTTTCAGTCGCCCATGTTACAGAGGCCAAGTAGTGTTCACTGAGGACAACAAAGAAATCCCAGTCAGACTCCAAAGTGCCTTTTTGACTTTCTGGAAGGTACTAACATAGTAGAAACTAGTCCATTACACTGAGCTGAATGTGGCTGGAACAACAACTTCATTGATATTTTCCACGTTGTCGGTGTCCACAACAAACAGCTTCACGATGGGGTTGGGAGTACCGGGCTGTAACAAGAAAAGAACTTCAGGTACCAGGCAGTAATGACGATAAACAGCATTGTGACAGTCAAACATGACCAGATGGATGTCCCACCTTTGGATAAGGGATGATGACGGTGCTTGGGTACTGGTTATCGCCGAACCAAGAGTACTCTATAGTGTGGACCTTGGTGTCATTGAACTCTGCAAAAGCCACATACTTCCCTTCAGGTGACCACCAGAAGCCCTGACCGGATGAGAACATCTCCTCTGGAAGGGTGAGAGTATAAAGCTGTGTTAGAGGTTCAGGTCCAGCTAAAATCAGTCTTTTGTTGCATAATCTGGACTTCCTGAATGGGACCAATCCTTTACAAGTAAAGTCTTGCATTCAAAATTCTACTTCAACAAAAGTATAGACACATAAACAGCAAAATATACCAACATTACCATAAATATACAGTAAGTACTTGTTCCTGAATTCTTTAGAAATAATAATAGGGTGATTTTTAAAGTTTATAGATACTTTATATACAGTTACTGTTGGAAATTTAGTACAGAACTCTACTACCAAAGGCCCAAGAAACAAATCAGGGTGAAGAAGAGATTATTAATGGTATGTTTTTAGGTTCACTTTCTATGTATTCCTAACACAGCACAGACAGTACATAGTATTTGTTCCGTAAAAAATAATGTGTATGTAAATGTAATAGGGTAAAAGTTTAGATTCTGTTATAAAAATGTATTAAAAACTTTGGTAGGAGTTTCAAGAATAAATAAAGCACCTGTAACTCATCACTTCTTACATACCTTTAAGCGCTTGTTAAGTTAAAAGTAAATTATTAGGCTCTGAAATGGAGTGAAGTAGAAGTTTTACAGCAGCATAAATAGTAAATACTCAAATAAAAGATCCTCAGAGTTCTTACATTAAGATTACTTATATCAATCTTACTCCTCCATCACTGATTTTTCAGTGTTCTGAGCAGCATGCATCACTCACCCTCATACACCCAGTCTGGGATCCCGTTTAAAAGCAGATTTTCCTCACCAGTGAAAGTCACTTGCACTGGTTTAGACCCAGGGCTGCTAATTATATACACATTATTCCTCCACACGTAGGCCTGCACAAACAAATACTTGAGTTAACAAAAAGACGCACATCTCAAGAACTTTCTTTTTTTTTTGCCGTCACAAGTGTTTGGCAAAGGTTGTGTTTGATCATCTATCATTTGCTTCAAAGCAGAGTTGTGTACATATCAGCGTATGTTCATCTGTATGTTCCAGACTCACCAGTTTGTTCCCTTGAGGAGCCCAGGCAAAGTACTGGACTTGATCAGGAATGTAGGACGGCGTGATGAATTTTCTGAAAGAGATTTGTGCAACTGGGTAAGCAATTTGAAGTACAACTGTTCTACTTATTTAACAATTAAATGTTCAAAACTCAAGAATGTTTTTGTCGTTTACATCATCAAACAGTTTTCCTAACAAATAGATACAGCAAAGCCATGTCCTCTCTTCTATTTTCCATATTTTCATCCCATTGTCAGCCTTGATTTAATGTCTGACTCTACCTCATATTATCAGGATCAGACTAATTCTTTGGACTGTTTTCCATCAGTCAGTTTGTCCTCTTGGTCAGCAGTAACAACTAAATATCTAGCTTCTACTGCTGAGAAAAAGATCACATTAGCATGGATTAGCAGCCCTGTTACTGTGATTAGAGTAGGGTTAGCAAACAACACATAAAACATGGAATAAAAATGCTGCCATTGATGTGGAAGCTGAGCCAATCAAGCCGTTGATAGTTTATTACCTATTATTGATGAATATGGAGCAGAAAACTGGAAAAGAGAAGGTTTATTTTTCAAAAAATTTGAAGCCCAAATGTCCTCCAATTCTGGAATAAACAATCTGACAAATGCTGGAGTGAACTGCAAAATTTTAACAGCACATGTGTCACTGTCCACAGGTACCCAATACCTTTTTAGATTAAATGAAAGTCCAGAGTGAGGGTACTTACTTTGACGTCAGGTCATAAAGTGAATATGAAGCAGTGAAGGAATGTCTCCACAGCTAATGGGGCAAAAACAAAGCAGGGCACTCAGTGATCACTTAGGAGTATTAAGTATGCAACAGACGGGACACTGCATGTGAATACAACAGTCGTGTACCTTGGAGTAGTTGCTCATGAATGCAACAAATTTGTGGTCAGCAGACAATTGGTAATCGTAAGCGTTTTTTTCATCCTGTGACACAAACAGAAAGAGAGAGAGTTTTCAGATGAGTCCTGGTCACGTCGGAGACATCAGCTCACGGATTCAAATGAGGAGGATGACTTACAAACGTAGCTTTGCTCAAGAATTCGGAGGATTTTCCCGTGGGCACATTGTAGAGGAAGACCGAGCCGCCTGACTTGTGCAGATACTCATTGTCTGGGATGGAAGAAAAGAAAGAAGGTGTGACGTAACAGAATATTTTACCTGCAAGGGAGAACAGGTGAGTCCCTGAAGACAAATATTAAACACTTTCTCTTAGGAGAGGAGAACACATGCTGAAGTAGTAAGTAATGTCTGGCTGGGTCCTGAATTCTGATTGTGGAAACAAATTTGTACTTTGGCTGTAGAGGAGTTTTCTAAAGTTTGAAAAAATATCTAAGGTCAGGCTAGAGATTTAACATTTTTACCAGAAAAAATGCACAAACTGGAGATTAGAAGTTTGAAAGATCCAGGCTTTTAGGGTGCAGAGGAGCTTTAATGGATGTTGCAATTTGGGGGCAAAAATCAATCTGCTGCTCCAATTTGGGATTTTTTTTCAGGGTGAAGATAATGGAATAGTCTTAGCCGACAAACATCACCCTCTGTATGCTGAGTTTCAACTTTTGCCATCTGGAAAGAGGTAAACCTTCTTTAAGAAAATCAAACAGATACCTCAAATCATTTGTTCTCTCAGCTGTATTGTTTCTAAATAAGCTTTCGGCTTGTGTCCTTGCACTGTGGGCTACATATATGGTCATGATAACTCACCTGATGACATTTATTATTTATATCTATGCTTTTATGTATTGTACTGTTTTATGGTATGAATTTTGTTGTCGACTGCTGTTGCAAATCAAATTGCCCAAATTGGGACAAGAAAAACTTCCTAATCTAATGTAATCACCAAAGGAATATGAATATCTCTAATATATTTGTGGGAATCCATTCAGTAGTTGTCAAGATATGCATCTTCCGAGAGAAAGAGGAAGCGATTCCTCAGGGGACCTCAGCACGAGCACAGCCAAAAATAGTTTCAACACTGTTGCGGATTAAGCAACAGTGTGACAAAAAGCATTCCCTGATGCCAGCAGAACGTCGTTCCCCACAGCAGAGCAAGAACTGCTCAGGAACGGCTCGAGGAACACAACAAAAAACCCAAGATGGCCACCCACCCTGCAAACAAGCCAGATCCATGAAGATCGACAAGAATCAAAGAATCTACTGCCGACATCTTGGTGCTCCAAGAGGTCCCTTGTCTTTGCCCCCAATGGGTCAAGGACATCCACAATACTGGGCAGGTGGTTTCAGTGTTGTGGCTGATCAGTGTATGTGAGTGTGAGTTTACATTTATCATTCATTAACCCTCGTGTCGTCCTGGTTACAGGAGGGTTAAGTGGTAAATATTCACAAAAAAACTTTTTAAAAATGTTAGCAAAGTAGCTCACTCTCTGTCATTGTGGCTTATTCATAAGGGTTAATGTGATCCAGCCTATACTTACACCACCATTCAAAAGTCTGGGGTCACTTAGAAATGTCCTTATTTTTGAAAGAAAAGCATTTTTTTCAATGAAGATAACATTAAATGAATGATAAATCCAGTGTAGACATTGTTAATGTGGTAAATGACTATTGTAGCTGGAAATGTTTAATAGAATATCTCCATAGGGGTACAGAGGAACATTTCCAGCAACCATCACTCCTGTGTTCTAATGCTACATTGTGTTAGCTAATGCTGTTGAAAGGCTCATTGATGATTAGAAAACCCTGCAGTTATGTTAGCACATGGATAAAAGTGGGAGTTTTACTGGAAAACATGGAATTGTCTGGATGACCCCAAACTTTCGAACAGTAGTGCACATGTATCCTAATTCCTGTAATAATTCAACATACTTTTCCTGAACATTCTTCTTATTATTATTATTAAATGTTGCCGCTATGAACACACAAGTAAAGAAATCAGTCCAAGGGCATTTGTAACAACAACAAAGATAATGATTAGAGACATGTTTACAGCCTTTGCATTACACCAGGGCACACCTGACTGTAACCAGTGTCATCACATCCCACACCCTTCTCATTTTCCAGGTTGAAATGTCTCCCACCTGAGATCCACTTCAGGTTGTAGGACTTTGGTTTCATTGAACTGTTGAAGACATCCTCCAGGGTGAAAGTTTTCTGGATCTCCGGATCATCCTCTGAAACACGTTTAGAAAGTCAGGACTTAAAGGTCACAGGTTACAGATATGATATCATATGCACACATCATGATTATCCTCATAAAGGAAGGTAAGTGCTGTTCAGACTCTAACTGATAATGACAAGTGGAATATCCCTTACGTTAGTGCGTAATAATGGACATGGGCATATTAGTTATGAAGATATTTAACGGTATGCATATGAATTAATCACGCTTGTGTGTGCCACAGATGAAATAAATGTACTAAATAAGTTAACCTCAATTCTTTTCAGGTATTTTTGAAGAAGTGTCATCCAAACGGATCATGCGTAATGACGCGTGCGTAAAGTCCTTTATGTCAGACTTGTTTAACTGTGAATTGGACCACTAATGTGAACATGTGAAACATTTATGAGCAAACACTCACCATTTAAATATATAGCCGTGGGCACTGCGATTAAAACGACGACCACTGCCACCCCAAAGACTGCGAGGAGCACCTTGGCGACGGAAACCTGTTCAGGAGCGAATGGACAGAAGTCAGAGCTGCTCCAAAAGCTCCCTGTGAAACATCGATATATGTGAGTACCAGTAAACCACCACCAACCATTGTTTCTGAGCGTTAGATGAAGTCTAGAAGCAATATCTGTCAGAATTACAGTTGCATCGATCCAGTGAGCTGCACGCGTGGAGAACACCGCAGTTATGCCGCACACATGCTTTGCTGTTAAATATTATCTCAACCGAAGTTTCAAAGGTGGGACAATAAATGTCCAGCGGAGTAAAGTTCATCAGGTTTGTTACTGTTTGGGAGTTTTAAGGAAGTGTGTGCTGCTTCTCAGGCAACTCCCCGAATTGTCAAGATTTTTCACACGTGCGGAATGCGGACAGTATCGACATAATCTGCGCAAGAATGCACTTCTATGTAGACTTTGCATAAATCTGATAGCGACTATTCCTTCTGGAGTTGCCTTCTTGTGCAAAGCTGCGGCATACAGACTGGCTGCAGCTC
Organism: Amphiprion clarkii; assembly: GCA_027123335.1. Taxonomy (NCBI): domain Eukaryota; kingdom Metazoa; phylum Chordata; class Actinopteri; family Pomacentridae; genus Amphiprion; species Amphiprion clarkii. The sequence continues at coordinate 1,578,403 of CM049590.1, read as the reverse complement.
AAAGGAAGTTCAGAATGTATGTTAACAAATGCATTAGTCCTGTCTAACAGTGAGTTGCGCTGTTCTGAGTGAAGATGCACGTGATAGTGTAGCTGGTGCAACATCATAGTGACTCGATATTCTTGTTTTCTCACTTTTTGGCCAGTGATGCATTATATAAGATTAGAAATATTGTAAGTCCGGCCAGAGTTTGTGCACATTCACCACAATGAACAAAACAACTATGAGCTGTCAGCATCATGAAGGATATTCAGGAGATACCAGCACATTGAGAGCCCTCCCACCAGACCTAGACTGCTAATTTGCTCATTTAAAGTTACATACAGTTCCAAAAAATTTGTATAAAATATTTCAAACCTCGCTGTTTTTGAGTATATAAATTTTAAAAAATCAAGAATGAGATCACCTGGGAGAACATTTTTACATCTTTGAAAATGTAATGTAAAATATCATATCGAACAGGTTTTTGATTAATATTTTAAAACTGCTTTAACTGGAACAGTTCCATATCTGAGAGTAGACTCGTGAGTGTTTATTAAGTTCTGCAGCCCTGCCTGCTGTCACTGTACAGCCTTGGTTACACTCCTCTCACAGACAGCTTAAGGACAGATCGTTGCTATTATTTCTGCGAGGACATTTTTGGACGAGCTGCTGCTTAACATTGAACACATAATGGGCAATAGATTTACAGGTGCTCTTCAACAGAAAACCATTACAGGCTACTCCCTTCTCCAACCACACAAACACTGGCAGCATCTGATTGGATAAAGGCTTCACTCATCTGCTGTCTGCTCATGGATTTCAAACAGGACCAACATGTTGGCACATTAGAAAACTTTCCAATTGTGAATGTTTTTGAGATGAGAAATAAGTGATGCGGCTTTAGATTGACAACAGTTATATTAAAAGTTTTTCAGGAGTTTACAGAGGGTGTCAAGTGTAGACAGAATGCCCCTAATTTGCAGAATGTAGCCGAGGCTTCAGCTATGTAAATCAGGATCTGGTAACAAGAACGTCTCTCATCGCAACGCTATCATAGCGCATTGTAAAAGTGTGGAAATGAAGGATCCTGTGGACACATACCGTTAGGCCGGTGTTATGCTCTCTGCATCCGGGAGCACACGGATCTCGTCACAAAAAAAGTCACGAGTGTCCATACAGACCTCTTGTATCTGCAACTACATTAGATGGGAATTGTTTGAAAGACTCTGTTTGCTCATAGGGTTCTATGTACGTATTCTGCACATACATACTAGTGGATGCAGATCTGTTGTGTAGGACGAGATGTTTATATCCCTTCCTGCATACATGAGACACCTACAACTCTGTGGGATGGTGAAGTGAGTGAGGGCATCCTCTGGGTTATCAAATGGGCGCCTTCCCTCCTCGGTGTTTCGCTGATAGGCCCACGAGGGTTCAGCAGTGAATCATAGTGTCCCAGGTTCACCCCCTAGATGTCATCTACTCACTTGAAGGCCCAAGTGGAGTCCTTTCTCTTCATCCACAGCCACCACCTCCCCTTTTCAGCAGTTCTGTAGAGGTCCTTGATCACCTGCTGGTGGTTTTTACCATGTACTCCCATCTCCTGGAGAAACCTGGATGTGGAGGTGGCTACAAAGCCTCTGCAGCCTACTTCGACTAGTCGGACCCTCAGCTTCCAGCCTCGCTGTTTTGCATCGGCGACAAGCTCCATATATCTCAGCTTCTTCTGCTCATAGACCTCCTCTACTGAGCTCTCCCAGGGCACTGTGAGCTCCATGATGTAAACATGCCTAAGCAAAGCTGACCATAGCTCCAGGTCTGGTGGCAGGTTGGTGGATGCGATCTTCTGGGAAGCAGAGCTTTTGGTCCAGGTCGACCAGCAATCCTCCAATCACAAGCCCCTCTCAGCTGCCCAGGATCTGGTCTTGAGGTGGAGAGACAGGCTCGACCCTCACCCTCCTGGACAAATGTTGTTTCTTATCGGGTCAACGTGGGTGGAAAGGCGTTAACACTCATCTGCTGCGTTTCCAGCACTAGTGCCAGACACTTTATCACCTGGTTGTAAGCAAGGGTCTGGGTGGCCTCTTGGACTTGGAGAAATGATAAATTTGACAACATGCAGATTGTGTGAATGTGAGAACAGGTTTTTGAACCAGGCTGTAAACATTGTTGCTTCTACTGTAAAGTTGGACATTTTAGCAAACGAGTGTCGATACTGTCCAACTTATTTCCATAGTTGGGCTGAAGTGCCTTTAGCTCACTTAGGATTGCAGCTGTATTAGCCATTTGGCTTGTCTGGTGGTCACTCAGCGAGTTTGGTAAAGTTGTTTTGGAGGTTGTCCGAGTGAAAATGTCACACTGTTTGGTTGCTTGAGGGTTAGACATCCCACCTGCTGATGTTACATCTTAAAAGTCAGCAGTATATTTAGGGAGTTGTAGTTAAATTTGTGCAAAGTTTGGTGGAGTTCTCTCGCTAAGCTGCCATCTTCCACCACACTGTAAATATTGTTACTTCTGCTGTAAAGTTGGACATTTTAGCATGGAGTCTATGGGGACGGATGATTTTGGAGGCAGCCTCTGGTGACTTTTTGAGGAGCTGCACTTTTTTCAGCCCCAGAGATTGCAGCTTGAGAATGTCATACCACTTAGCAAGGAAATTAGTAGCTAAAAAACATTGGTAAGGTCTGATCGGGTCAGAGTTGGACATTTGAAGGATATGATACCATGCTTGTTCAATATAGTGCGATGTCTACAACATTTTAGCATTGTATTAGCAGGGTTTGGGTTTGTGAAATGACAAACTGGAAAATACACTAAAGTGCAGAAGAGGTACAGCCTCACAGACCAGCTAAAATGGCACGAATCATTTCCTTTTTTCTATGTAGAGCACTACATTTACGTTGCATCATTTTATTTGAGTGTTTGAATTATGTGTATAGATGTATTGGCCCTAAAAAGGAGTGTCTGTGGAAGATAATTACTTTCTGCAGACAATCCCACAATCTGTTACATTGGATTTAATAGATGACTTTACATAAATGTTAGATAACTGATAACCTAGCAGCTGTATAGCGGGGATAAAGGCTATTAAACTGTCATAAATACTATGTTATAAATACTCTGTATTTACATAATCATTAATGTCCTTCCTGTTTCTCTTGAGGCTAGCGTGAGAACTAAAGCATTGATTCTGGGACAAGAGCTGTGAAAGCTTTAAAAAACATATTCACATTTAATAAAAATAGTAGGATATATTATATACTTTATACTATTTTTTTTGACACATGAACAGCGCACTTCAGAGCAGGTGGACTCTATTTTAGTGTGTGTTGCTGTGGAAGTTTCCCTCTTTGTACAGACTGTAAGTGCTGACCAGTCACAGGAAATGCTAAGAGCCTGTTAAAAGCTTAACAAATATGAAGCTGTTCCTTTATGAGGAGTAGACATCATATTCTGCACTCTTCCTCCCACACCGGACATCCTCAGCAAACAAAATAGACAGTGGATGTCTTTCCTAATGCAGCACGGCTTGTTTAAACAGCGTTACTTCACAGATGCCCCCATTTACCTGACACTTAACCTCACTAAAGTTGTTTATAGGTATCGCTTTCAGTGCATCTGGATGGATCCAGCGTTGATGTGCAGACAGAGAGAGAGAGATGGAGCAAAAACATGAACAGTGAGGAAACAGATTCAGTGGCCATCCGATCAAGTCGATAATTGCATGCTGTTAGTTTATTCCTTATATGAAATTAAAATTTGCATCATTTTCAAGTTCTAAAGAATAGGGAAGCAAAGCATAGATACAGAAAATACAGTAGAGACAAACCAAACCCAACCAGTAATATTAAAAAAAGGGATGTAAGTTGTGATTATTTTCAGTGTTGATTACTTTTTGAATTAACTGGTTCTTCGGGTGTATTTATTGCTTTATTTGATAATTGGTCCAAAACTCACATTAAAAACGGAAACAGAGAGAAGAAGCAGCAAATCTTTACATTTAATCAGTATTTATTTCTAATTTTTTTGACTCAATAGTTGTCCTCTTTGGTGGCCTTGTAAACTAAATGCACTGAAATTTAAGAAAAATATCTTCAGAAATGATTTTTTATCAAATAATTGCAAAGCACCATTAAATACGGAAACAACAAACCAAGAGAGACAACACAAATAAATGCAGTAACGCACCTTAAAATCTGAGAACAAACACAACCAAATACAAAAATGATACTGAAAATTAGCTGGACATATTTCTTATTTATCATGTCTTATTTTGTGTTTTTATTTCCTGTGAGACTGTACACAATTAAATGTAGTTGCACCAGAGAATTAAACAACATTATATTTAAAAGTCCATCAGTGTTAGATAAGAAAAATAATTGTGACTTGACTTTAGTCAAAGCTTGTGGCTAAAGCTTTCTGATCTTTGTGGGTATAAAATTCAGCTTTCCCAAGAAATCAATGCGATCAGTGCTGAGCTTATGAAACCAATGACATTGTTTTCTTCATTTGTTTTTCTTGTTTGCAGTGGGTTGAGCTGCCAGGGCTACTCAAAAACACCAAAAATTAATTATATTTGAAATAATGTGTCTGTGTGCATCACGCAGAAGGTCGCCGCTCTCCTAATGAACACCCACGCTGAGCTAAATGTCGCACAAACCTACCGAACCAAGGTTAAACGTTCAAGCATTCGTTATAACTACAGCACATAATGTTGTTTATATTCTGCAAGGCAACTGTGCATGAAAACCTCCGACTGTAACCGGCTCGTCTGATGGAAGTGTCCAGTGTTTATTCTCGGGGATAAACAGAGGAGCAGGGCTCGGCCTTCAGCAGATGTTGTGGAAGTGTCGGTACTGTAATGGCATTTTTGGCTTGAGGTCGAATAGCTTTCAAGTTTTTAGTTTGGGCGAATTGTGCGGAAGTGTGTGCTGTTAGAAATGCTCCAGTGACGCTTCTGTTAACATCCTGAGAGCACTGAATCTGTCTACTTCAACCACTGCTATTTTAACCCACTTGTATACTTAAAGGATACCAGCAAAGGATGCAGACTTAGACCACATTAGCTGTGGAGTTTTCACATTTATTTCAGAGGAAATTATTGCATTTTTACCCCTCTACATTTTTCTGACAGCTTCAATTAACTTGTAAGATTAAGAATGTACATGCAAAACATATGGTCACTTTACAAACTATATTGTGTTATGATGCACTGATTCACTAGCATTTTACTATTTTTTTAACTACTTCATATATGGTTAAGCAGTGTAATCGGAGTTTTCCCCCTCCAGTTGGTCGCAACATAATTCCTGAGACAACTAATGTGAGAGGAAAGAAGACAAACAAAGCTCTGATACCCAAATATAGTCTAGTATTTGCTTTTTCTTTCAAATTTGAGATGATTTGGCCTTGTTAAGGTAATAAATAGACCCCACATATTTTGTTGTTTCAACTATAAACTCCGACTTCCTTATTTAATGACAATACAATATTCTTTTTATTTTCACAATACTTTTGATAACTAGATTCTAAAGTGAAAGTAGTTGTTTTATCTGACCTAACCTATTTTAAAGATACATGGCTGCCACAAGAAAACACTGATACCATTGAAATATTGAGTTTTCTGAATAGATTAGATGATTAGATTAGATAGAAACTTTATTCCTCCTCATGGGGAAATTCAGAAGTTCCAGCAATATCTACACACAAAAGACAAAAGGCTTCAAAAAATACAATAAAAAGAATATAAGTTAAGAGTACAGTATAACATCAAGAAGAAAAAGAAGATCGCTATTAATGTTTAACTGTTTTGTGCTTTTATACCTGCTATCTTTTATTTCACTGTTTTTGTTTTTATTTCCAGCCTGCAAAGTGTCTTTAAGTGCCCAGAAAAGTGCTATACAAATAAAATGTATTATTATTATTATTATTATTATTATTATTATTATTATTATTATTATTATTATTATTATTATTATTAGAAGCTTAAGAAGCTTGACAGCAGCAGATAAAAACCATCTAATGCATCAATATGTGCAGTTTGTGATCTATTATGAACAGCTGAATACATAAAAAGACTATTAGATAATGCAAACATCCAAGTAAATGAGTGGATCTCCAAATAAACACAGGGAACTTATTTTTAAAGGAGCGATTCATGATTTCCCAATATCCCATCAAAGTTGTTTCTAGCATGTCACTTTAAATTCATAGTTGAATTGTGTAGGTGTTTCTCTGAGACTTTGCACCGTTCCCACAATCTCTTGCATCTACATTTCATAACAACATATTTACCTTCATGACTGCCACTTCCTGTAATCTGACGGCGACAGTTTCTCCTTGTGAGGAGAAAGCGGGAACCTCCCACCACAGATGTTGGATTACAGTTAGAGCCTCAAAAACACCACAGAGTTCAACAGAACAGGAAGTTGCATCCTCTGCACGTTCGTCAGCCTTCACACTTCGCTGTGTGCTTCACATTATTACCAGTACACTGCTTTTCTCTTGAATTCACACACCTGACTTTTACTGAAGGGTGAAGTGCAGTGCAGGTGTTGCTTCTTACTTTCACTGATGTGTGATTCTCCCCCTGTAATGCCTGATAAACTTCTGACTGTCTTGAACAGAGCAATCATACCTGTGTTGTGAGCATTTCACATTTGCATTGATCTGTGATGTAGTTAAACAACTGAAAAACAAAGTGAAAGTTAAGTGCAGCTAAAAAATATGAACTTCCCCCTTTTCCTTACATTTCATTTTATTCACTTCTCATCTGTATTTATTTCTTTTTCAGATTTTTGTATGTTTAAGATGTGTCTGTGTCTTTGTTGTCTTCATTTACAGGCACCAAAAAATATAGTTTCCTTGTCTGAAAAAAAATCCAAAAATCCAAAAATTCAGCAAAAAAATTCCCCAAAGTTCTGAAAATTTGCAAAACCTTCAGTAAGAAAATTCCAATAATTCCTTAAGTTATATTTTAATATATATATATATAAAAACAAATACCAATATAGAAAAAAAATTGCAAGAAATAAAAAATAAAGAAAAATATATAAACCCAAATATAGAAAAAAAATTAGCAAAAATATCTAAATAATAGAAGATAAAAATAAAACTGTTGTATTTTTGCAACAGTTGGTTTTAAAGGGTTAAGTCAAACCAAACCTCAATCTGCAGGATTCATGAATTAGTTCCAAACATTTTTTCATAATTATTTACACCATTAATGTGAGTATTTTCCCAGTGCTTCTTATGTGTTTGCTGCTGAAGCAAAAATAATGACTTTAGCTGAATAGAACCGCTGCAGACGTCGCTATTCCACCAGAACTTAAACATGTTTGAAACCCTTAAATGATTTAAGTTGTGAAATGAACATTAGATCATTAGTTTATATACCAAACCACACCACTTCAGCGAAAAACGTTTATTTTATTAGGGCAGATGTTCACAGTCCGGGCCAATGAAAAGGTTTATCAAAAGAGAAACGGACAATCTGTTTAATAGCTCAATGCTCTGTGTGGGAATCTTTTTTACAAGCATCTTCACAAATTAAACCAACATTAAAAACTGTTAAACTACAAACATAAAATATGATATGTGTGGCGAAAAATCTCCTCCCTCAGTTCTAAAATGAAATCTAATGATGTTTGTTTTGTTTTTTTTAACGTGAGCTTCTTTTTTCAGACGTCCAGAAACAGGCATCAAGGACACAAAATCATGAGAAAATTAAAACAAAAATATATATACACTCTCTAATCTTTTCAGTCATCTTCTTCTTCCTCCTTTACCTTCTTTTTCTTCTTCTTTTTCTTTTTCTCTGTTGTCTGGAGAGAAAAAAAGAGGGGCAATTACAAAAAATAAACTCAACATTTCTCCGATCTAATCAGGATCATTTTCAAACTCATGCTTTACCTCAACTGCTGCTACCTCCTCCTCTTCCCTGGGCTCCTCTGCTTCTGCCTTCTTGTCCTTCTTTTTCTTCTTCTTTTTCTTGGGGGTCTCCTCTGCTTCTGCCGTTACTGCTTCTTCTTCTTCTTCTAAAGAGAACATGAGGAACACTGTGAGCAACATGAATCCTAGAACACATTAGAAAAGAAAAAACAGTTCCCTCCAGATTCACCCACCTTCTGTTTTTGGCTCCTTTTTCGGTTTTTTGGATTTGACCGCCGGCGTTGCAGCCTCGTCTGCAGCTTCATCATCCTCTACCTCCTCAAACTTCCTCTTCTTTGAGGTGGAGGGGATAGTTGAGTCGCCGGATGGATCGTAGATTCTCACCTCACTGGGGAGGAAAACATTCCCATTTAACCCCTTTCACATCCGAAAACACATCATCTTTGGAAACCGAGTGTTTCTACTTACCTCTTGTGTTGGTATTTGTCCGTCTTTGCCATCGCTTTACCCGTTCCACTGATTCTTCTGATCTGGAACAAATATGGAGCAAATCAGATGTTAAGTTTAAACGATGCTGAAGATAAAATAATAGATTCTTTTTCATGAGTTTCTCATTAGTTAGTTACACTTTGAACTCCAGAACCGACCAGCAGGTTTGAAAGACATCTTTTTAAAAGACGCCAATATAACATCTTTTATCAGAGCCAGAAACTGTGGAAACAAAGACCTATTGAATTTTTAACCATCTGACACTATTTCACCCTGTAAAACCCAACTATAGAAAAATGAGCAAAAAAATAAGTAAAATAAAAAAATATATATGTAAATAATATATATAAACTCAAATATATCAGAAAATGAGCAAAAACATTTGCAAAAATAATGTGTGTGTGTATATATGTATGTATATATATATATATATATATATATATATATATATATATATATATATATATATATATATATATATATATATATATATATATATATATACACATATATATTTATATATGGGCTTTTCGGTGAAATGAGGAAGTCATGACTGACTTAACCAACGTGACAACAGAGAAATGAAGCAAACATTTTTGTTGTTTAAGTTCACGTATATGTCTATTCATTGATTCAGTTGTCAACCAAACTGAAAAATTTTGCTTATTGTGTCAAATATTGCTATTTGATGAATTAATTACAAAGTCTCTAATTAATTAGATACACCTTTTTAAATCTTGTCCCACCACTAATCATTCCTACAGCTATACTTACTCCTTTCTCCTCCAGCTGCCTCAGTCTGGCCTCCAGCTTTGCACGGTTCTCTGCTCCCATTTCTGCATTTGTGTCTTCTCCGAGGGCGTCATAGCGAATAGCCAGAGCTGCTTTAGCTGCCAGCATTCTGGAGATCTGCACAAACAACAGAAAGCCTGTTTATTTTCTGACACTCAGACCAACAGTCGTTGCTTCGCCCAGGTCCTGCTCTCACCTTGCCCTTGTTCTTGGCCGTGGTCTGGCCCACTAGAGAGGCGTGGTAGATGAGGCCGTACTTGGGTGTGTCTTTGCGGGTCTTTAGGGCTCTAAACAAAGCCTTCTCTGCTCCCAGGATCTGCACTGTGGAGGCTGGGTGCTTGGCCAGGTTAAGAAGGGAACCTGATAATGAAGCAGTAAAACAGTTAGATGGTGTTCTCCGCAGGATCTTCTAATTATTCTAAACTTGCGTTAACAAGCTCAGATGAGGTAGTGACTTAAAACCATCAGTATGTTTCAGTAAAGAGACATAAAGTCGACATCATCACTGCTTGGCTGCTTTAATAATGCCTTTATTTTTGACATACCGGCATGAGAGATGAGTCGAGCGCCGACCAGCTCACCCACCATGACCGTCAGGTTGGGGGCGATGGCCATCATCCGGTTCTTCAGGTAGTCGTAGAGCTGAGTGCGGTAATCTGTAATCTCTATCACCTGCCAACAGGAGAGGTTTGTTTTGTAACTCTCAGCAGACAATCAGTCAGAGAACAGCAGGGATCAGTGACCGTTCAGATGAGGTAGTGACTAAAAACCCACACGGACTGTTTCAGGATAAAGACAACTGTCGTCATCATCACCACTGTCACTGAAGCTCTACAGCAGGGCTGTCAAACATGAGGCCCGCCCTCATTTGTGCAATTTTTGTCTCATTTTTGTCACTTTGTAACTTTTTGGTCTCTTTTTTATCATGTTTCATGACATTTGCCGCATTTTTGTTATTTTGTTTCTCGTTTTTGTCATTTGTCTCATTTTTTAACATTTTGTCTTGTTTTTTTTTTTATCTTGTTTTGTCTGACTTCTGTCATATTGATCCTAAAGTTAAATACTATATCATTCAGTTCCAGTTAGCTGTGACTAAATGTTGTGTTTCTTTGTGGACACTCTGTGATCTGGAAGTTGAAATGTGGAAATGATAAACTGAGGCTGAATGTTGCTGAAATTGAACTTACTTTTCTTTAAAAATTTCAGGTTGTTCATGATGTTTTGTAAAACGATAATTCCTTAAACGTGTTTATTTTTGTACTAAAACAAAGGAAAAATGTGGAGTTGTGCTTATTTACAGGTTATTATGCTGTGATTTTACTGGAGATCAAATTGGGCTGAAAGTGGAACCTGAACTAAGATGAGTTTGACAGCCCTGCTCTACAGTAATGAAATTAAATAGGGGACCATACCTGATCACAAAGGTGTCTGATGTTTCCAATGTCCTGCTCTGATACTTCGGTTCCCATGGAGATCTCTGCAGCCAGTTTGACCTCGGCCTCGATTTCCTCAGGGAGGATGTCTGACAGATCAGAGCCGGCCACGTTTGTCCGATCACCTGGAGACACAGAGTGTGTTTGATTTTTGAAACCTCATGACTTTATGTAACTACAATACGAAAATCACTGAAATTCCTCTTCAAATTCTCGTGTGAACGAAACGGTTTTTACCGATTTTGCGGACGGATTTGCAGTAGGCCAAGTTGTCCGTGATGACTTTCCCCAGCTCAGGGAAGTGCCAGCCGTACCACTCTCTGCAGCGCATGATGTAGTTGTTCAGCTCCTTGTCCAAGTCATCCAGAAGAGCTGCAGAGACAAGGTCAGACAACGTGTACGACAGCAGATTAGACACTTCAACTGAAATGACTACTCAATTTAACAGCATTTTCAAGCCAAAATGAATAAATGCTGGTTTCATCTTTTAATATATGAATATTTACTATGTGTACTCATCTTTTACAATAATGTGACTGTTATTGATATATTTCAGACCCAAAAGATCAAGACTATTGACAGATCAAGTGAATCCAAGAAAAGAAAACACTTACAAATTGCCTGCACAATCATAGTGTCCACTTTGTCTGGACTGAACTTCAGCTTGTAGCGGGACAAACTGGAAACAGAGAACAACACAGAAAACATTCATATTTAAATTCTTTTTTAGATTAAGACCAGGGTTTTCAGTAAATCTGATAAAACTGCTGCCTCAGTGGTAGTGACGAATGCTGAGGAAAATCTACACGGACATTTCTGACAGCAAATGTAATCATAGGCAGCAGTCTTGCTAACGTGACGCTATCCATGGCACCGACCTGTGAGCCAACCCCAGAGACATGGCGCTGATCTCCCTGGGAGGAAGTCCGGTGATGAGGCTCTCCATCTGACTCCTGATGCATCTCATCAGCTCAGCTACAGCAGGACTGTGGACGCAGCTCACATCCAGCTTGTCCTGAAAACCAGAGCCCCATTAAACCAGGTCCTGAAAACAGCGCTTGAGGAAAATGTTGGATTACTTACTTTAATAACTCCACCCAGTTTTGCATCACTGATGGCGAGCTGCTCATGAGCTTCTTTGGCAACAACTTTCTTCAGAACTTTCTTCAAACTCTTGCCAATTTTTCCCTCAACGAGTGCAGTGGCAGCTGAGTGATAAAAGTTAAAAACACAGCATTAAGCACATGCATGGAATCAGATAAAGGAACAATCTACTCTAGCTGCAGCTGGGAATGAGCCAACTAGTTTTCTTTTCCAGCTGATCTTAAATAACATGGTCTCAGTGGTAGTGACGAAGGCTGTGCAACACCTCATGCTTAAATCAGAATCACAGAACTGCATCACAGACCACAGATGTATGTTAGCAAACAAAGAATAACATCATTACCTGCTAAGGCCTCTGTTGTGTCCTGGAACTTCTCAAAGTGTTTCAGCTTCACTCTGGTAGCAGCAAAACAGAAAAACAGTGAGACCTCTTTTCATCCTCGAAACACAAATTATAATTTATTCATTAATGCTGTCTCACTGATTAGATTCCTTACATTTTGTTGGCTTTTTCAGGAGTTTCAAACTCCTTATACAGATTGTCCACCTGCTGTAGTTTTGATTCATCAAGGACCTGAAATACAGCAGACACTTGAAGTTAGTTGACAAAAGCAGATCTGTGTTGACTGAGCGCTCAACAAAACCCACAATGAGATGCTGCAGACAATGTCTCCGATCTGTTTATTAAGGTAAGACATATTTTTCTGTCATGTCAACTGTTTCTTTATGGAAATTCTTCTGTTTCACAGCAGGATAACTGCAGCAGTCACAATAATGTGTTAATAAATATGACGTTATGTAGTCAAGTAGCAATGAAAACACATATAATGTTCAATCTGTGTCTGTTTGAGGTCATTTTATCAATGTTTATGGTCATTTTCTGTCTTTGGGGGTCATTTTGTGTCAAACTCCCAGAATACCTCAGCATCCTTCTCACTTCCAGCTCTAGTAGTTACCATTTAACCTCCAAGCGGTTGCTTTTGAATGTTCCCTGGACTCTAACAAACTTTGGAAAAACGGCCTTCTCCCATCATGCATGGTGGTCATGGAATAATCTCACAAAAACTCTTAAACTAGAAACAGTCACATCCATTTATGAGTTTAAGAAGATCACAAAGAATACAGTGAAGGAGGAATGTCGATGTTTTCCTTCAGAGCTCACTGTCCTTGAACAGCTGTCAATCTGTTTTATTGTTTATTTTGTGTATCACGTATCTGTTATGTGTAACTTTTAAATTTTGTATGGCTGCTACCTTGGTCAGGTCTCTCTGCAAAGGAGATCTCTAATCTCAATGGGACTTCCTGGTTGAATAAAGGTAAATAATACAATAAATATAATAGTTTTATTGTGAGTAACTGGGTAGTGAAGTTGTCATAAGGCAAATTTTCAGGTTTAAATCTATGTACTGGGAGCAGACTCCAATGCTCCCATTAACGCCGCAGTTTATAGACACAAAGTGGAAAATCTGCTGTACAGTTGTTTGCTGATCACATTTAAACAGAACCCCGATGGATTAAATTACCGGCATGCAGCTGAAGTTTGTACAAAGCAGAACCAAGTTAGCCTCGTTGCGCACACGTGGTTACAGGCCATTCTGGCTGCTAGCTTCATGTTAGCTTCCCCACGCGCAAAGACATCCACGCAAGAGTAAAAAAGAACAACCAACTTGCACGATCATACACTTAATCAAATAACAAAACTGCTTTTTGATTTCGTTCACTGCAGCAAAACTGCCTGACCCTTAACTGGCATGGCTAGCTAGATGTGTTGCTAACCGAAGCTAACAGCTCATGCATGGAAAACGCTCTTTGATCTTAAACTGACATGGAATAAAAGTCTAATACTCACTTTGAATATTGCATAGCCAGCAGCGGTCTCGAATAAGACGAGCATTTTGGCAGCAGCTCAGTTATTTAGTACAGTTTGTGTACTCTCCTCGCTGAGAGCTTCCGTCGCCACGCCGCTGCTCTGACTGTCTGGAAGCACGAGGTGGAGAGAGAGGAGAACCGGCGGGTTGCCAGGTCCGGTCACCTCGGCTGATATCACACGATTTCACTCGTGTTTCTTATTCCAGCTTTTAAACGTATTCTATGCATTTTTAGGGGTTTCACCAAAAGTAAACGTCACCAGTAAACATCCTGTTTGTGTTGAATACGTTTTAGTCACATTTAACACAGTAAAACATGTAAAATTTATCAAAAGGCACAAACAGGGTCAATATATAATTGAGGGGCTTTTGAATTCCATGGCATATAGCTTGCATACATTTTTATTAAAAGGAAATGATCCAAAATGACAATAAGCTACCCAAGCTGGCATAAAATTTGTTGAAAATGACTCCAAAATTGTCCAGAATGACTTGGAAATGATTCATAGCTGTAGAAAATTAGTCCAGAATGACATGAAATTTGTCCTGAATGACTTGAAAAATATCCTAAAGACACAAAAATGATCCAAAATGGTGATAAAAGATCCAAACTGACATAATTTTTTTGAAAATGACTCAAAAATTGCTCAGAATGGCATGAAAATTCTCCAAAATAACTCGAAAATTGTCCAAAACTATTTGAAAATGGTCCATAATTACAGAAAGTTAGTCCAGAATGACATGAAATTTGTCCTAAATGACTTGAAAATAATCCCAAAGACACAAAAATGATCCAAAATGACGAGAAAATATACAAGTTGATATTAAATTTGTTGAAACTGACAAGAAAATGGTCCAAAATGACTTGGAAATGATCCATAATTACGGAAATACTCCAAAATGACTCGAAATTACTCCAAAATGACTCGAAATTTGTCCTGAATGACTTGAAAATTATCCCAAAGACAGCAAAATGACGCAAAACCCTGTGTTAAGGTATCATTGTTCTATATAACATGTGCTGTAAGTTTGTTTTGTTTAATTCTTTTACAGTAATCATATTGATGGAGTTCAAAATGATGTTCCAATGGATGCAGAAAGAAATCACTCAATCAAACAATCTGCAAAAACTCTATATACCTCCAAGTGGACGTGACATTCCACAGGACTTCAGGCTTTTTTCAACTTAATTTGGCAACCTGCGAGAAGAGCGTTCTATGTCAAATCTCGCGAGAAGTTGTTTCAACCGTATGTGTGTGTGCTTTTAAACTAATACTTTATTTAAAAACAAAAAACGCATGAAGCAAAATTATAATTGAAAATGTAATGTAATGTAAAATGAAAGTTTCTATAAAGCCATAATAAATAAGATTTAATAAATATTTATTTTTACGACTTCTTACCGCGGAAGTGACGTAGTGTGTTTGAACGGAACAAAACGCGGTCATAAGGAAGCAACACGAGTTCACGCACGTTTTTTAAATTTTCCTTTTGCCGTGCGTGTGAAGACAAACTTCGGCACAGAATATGGACGAACCGGGACTCTATCCTCAGCCGAACCTCGGCTCCCTCCCTCCGGCCTCCATCCTGCAGGAGCAGCACAGCTCCAGGAGCTTCCAGCTCTCCACGTGGTCCTACACCCAGACGCTCTCCGTGCGCAGCTGGGCCTATGGCGGCAGTCTGGCCTCGTACCACCGAGCAGCGACATGGGCAGCATACCGTCCCCCGTTGGGTCTTGGAAGCTATGGACTACAACGTCCTTACCTTACTAGTGAGTAAATCCTTTGGTAATGTTGTGTTTCCAAACTATTACTGTCACCTTAAAATCGCTTCATTTCTCTGCAGTCAAAAGCTTCACTGATATCTGCAATCTAATAGTGCATCTTCAAAAACAGAATATCGCGAAAAAGTTAATTTTTCCATCAGTTACTTAAGAAAGCGGATATTTATTACATTGTAGACTCTTTGCATGTAAAGTGGAATACTAATGATTAGTGATTATGGTGCATGAAAATCAGAAATCCAGTATCATAATATTAAAATATTCCCTTTTGAGTTTCAGTTAATTACTATTAAAGCAGTATGTCTCCATGTAGTTCAGGACCCACAATCATGAGGAAGACAAGAGGCTGGTGTCAGTGCATCAATAGCGAACTCTAACATACTGTACTATCTGTGATACTGGATTTCTGATTTTCGTGAGAAATAAAAGGACCAAAATGAGACATAAAATCAACAAAATAATGTATTAAATGACCAAAATGATAGAAAATGGCCAAAATGAGACATAAAATCAACAAAATTACATAAAATCAACAAAA
Source organism: Amphiprion clarkii (assembly GCA_027123335.1). Classification (NCBI taxonomy): domain Eukaryota; kingdom Metazoa; phylum Chordata; class Actinopteri; family Pomacentridae; genus Amphiprion; species Amphiprion clarkii. The sequence continues at coordinate 1,562,524 of CM049590.1, read as the reverse complement.
TAAGACATAAAATCAACATCATTATCATCATAAACACCATAACCATCAAAATCAAAACATAAAACAGCTTGAAATGTTTCATTTGTAATGAACATAGAATATATGAAGGTTTACCGTTTTGGATAATTTTCATGAAGTTGTAGTTTTTTTAAGATACAAAAAAGTGTTGATTTTCGTCTTTTTTTTTTTTCCCTCGAGCTGATCTCTCCACTGCGATGTCTCAGTCTGCTAATCAACAAACATATTTAAAAAGCTCTTTATTTAAACTTGTCACTAAATGTGTTGGGCACACCATTGTATTTTTTTTTTGTATGTTTTCCCATTTTGTATTCTCTAGTCAAATTTGTATCAGGTTGATAGAATAAAATAGTGTTTTTTTTAAAGTGAATAAAACACAGTGTCGTCTGTGCTGTTATGAGCTGCAGTGCCACTTACATCTGTTCTGTCTTCAGGTCAAAACTTGGGTCATCAGTGGCATCAAGGTGGAAGACAGAGCTATGGACCCCCCAATCATCACGGGAAAAGGGTGAATAATCTCAGGTTTTTTTTACTTTGTATTTGTGCTTAGAATGAGTGACTGATGTGTATTTAACCCACAACAGAAGAAAGAGCCGGAGTATTCCCATTTCTGTGACACCTGTGACCGCGGCTTCGAAAACCAGGAGACGTACGACGAACATGTTTCTCAGCATGTCAAGGTACTTTCCTACCTAACAGTTTTAACCCTATCTATCTATCTATCTATCTATCTATCTATCTATCTATCTATCTATCCATCTATCCATCCATCTATCCATCCATCCATCCATCCATCCATCCATCCATCCATCCATCCATCCATCCATCTAACAAAGCAATCTCAAATTTGAAGGCCTAAAAATACTCAAAAATGTCAGTGAAACATTGGATATTGGATAAAATCAACAAAATGAGATCTTAAATTACCAAAATGAGAAAAGAAATGACCAACTTTTTGGGGAAATTGCATAGATGTCACCCAAAATGGCTCAATAGCGCCACTTGGAAAATTTCAAACAGAACCTATGTGTCACCTACAGCTATGAAATTTGGTACACCTGTGTAGCTCGTCACCCGTGCCCAAAACACAACAGGAAGTCAGCCATTTTGAATTATGTGTCATATTTTGTATGATTTTGGACAAATTTGTCTTCTTGTTTCAGTGTGGAACAGGTGCTGAATGCATTTCACTGCGCGTTTTTCTGTGTATAGTTGTGTTTGTGATGAATAAAGTTCTTGAATTTTGAATCTTGACCCCTCATTGAAATTTCATCCTTAGTGTTCTGAGCCCAACTGCAGCTTCATGGCTCATGAAAAACTAGTCAGCATCCACTGGAAAAATGTGAGTTAAACAACTGGTAGTATGATTTGAGCTGAAACTCATCTTTGTGTTTTTTTAAATGTTACTGTTTGATATTCTGATTGCAGAGCCATGCACCAGGAACCAGAAGAATCAAGCTGGACACACCAGAGGAAATTGCAAAATGGAGAGAGGAGAGACGCAAGTTAGTCTTCCAGAGATTTTAGAAATTGTGGATGGAATAGATAAAATTCTATTTTATCCCAGAATTATTGCTGTCACCACACCATTACATGTTTGTTTTGCATAACCAGATTTTGCAATCTTTGTTAATTGTATTTGCAGAAACTATCCAACGCTTCAGAATGTTGCGAAAAAGAGAAAAATCATGGAGGTGCGAGAGGCGACGGGAGGTGTTCTAGAAACTGCTCAGTTTGGGTAAAAGTACACTTTACATTTGATGGATAATGTGATGTGTTTTGTGTCTTTATTGTCTCTATAAATGCACCAGAAGCAACCTGAGCTGTAACATAATGACCTATTTCAGATGGATGAAAGGTCGAGGTCATTGGTGGGGAAATAGAGGGTTCCAACAGCGACACCCACAAGTTCCTCACCCATCTGACAGCGGTGCCGCACAGAGGCCTCACCCTCTCACCCAGCCTGGCAGGGATGTGGATCCACTGGGAGCACTGGCCGGCAGTGACCATGGTGTGGAATCACACTAACAAGACTACAAACAGTCATTATTGTCACTGCTGTTTGCTGGATAATGTCTGTATTTTAGAGGGGAAAGACATGAATAGCATTAATAAAGGAGATGTGTATTTTACTGTGTTTCCAGATTCAGACAAAGAGGACCAAGCTGCTGAGTCCAGGACTAGTGGTTTGATTGTAGCCCCTAAACAGATGACCTCAGCTCTTGGCTCCCTGTTGACAAACTATGGCTCCATGAGTGAGAGCGAAGAGGAGCCAGAGGGTGAGTTGGACACCTTCTTCCACCTGCTGCAGAACACAAGATGTGACTTCAGTCTAGCAGGCCAACAAGACTTCGTGACACATTTTCTAGATTCAAGACGGAAACTCTTGTTTCTTGTTCCCTGCAGGTCTTTTACATCAGCGTTTTATTTTTCGTAAAATTAGGGCTGAAACGACTCCTATTTGAGTTATTCAATTACTAAAATTCCTTGAGGCAAAATTCTCTGAATCGAGGCTTGTTTAATCCACTACATACTAGACCCCAGGTCACTGACTGGACCCCAGACTTCATCCTATAGAGAGCTGGACCTATAATCAATAAATTATAATATTATAATGAAATTTTAAATTTAACGGCATGTTTCTATTTTAAGCAGTGCAGCATTTCTAGTGTTTATGGCGTTCATCAGATCAGAGGACTGAACTACAAAGACAGTTTTACATAGCCAGACTTTCTTTATGGAAGTCAGCTCTAGAAAAACTAAAACCTCAGTCAGAGTTAACAGGTATGAAGGTGGTTTTCAACTTTTTCTGTTAATTCAGACTTTCAGCTTCAAACTCATCGCACAAACATGAGTGTTTAACGATCATTTGACTCGTTTTCCACGTAAAAGGAACCGATTGCATGCAGTTGCTTCAGTCAACGGGTTGTTTTAATGAAGAACAACGAGAAATATAAGAGATATGACAGTAGAAAGCTGCAAGTGGAAATGATGTAAGACAGGAATGCTGGTAGAAAACTGTTAAACGTGTTAATGTCTTTATTTTACCAATGAATGCAGCGGATTATTTCTAACAGACAGCTCCAGAATACAGAAAAAAATCCTGACCTGTCTTTGACTTGAATGTATAAAGAGTAGGGTTTGTCACAATATTAAACTATCAAGGAGTACTTCCATATTCTACAAGTATACAGCTCACTTTTGTTCAACTTTAAATTGGCAGATGTGCTCGATCCACCAATACAAATATGTCTGAAATTGAAAAAAATTATTGACCACGTCTACATGAATAAATGCATTGAGTTGCAGCCATGTGATTGACTGATTATGTATTTGAACAGGTGTACCTAATAAAGTGGTTGGTGAGTGTATATAGTACACCATAACTTTGTTCCATAGTGTTTCTATTAACCTGTTTCACTGTGTTTTTAGCCATGCCCATTCAGAGAGCTAAAGAGCTGGTGCAAGAGAACCAAGATCTCCTAAAGGGACTACCACCAAACCCTCATGACAGAGAACCCTTTAGAGGTGTGGTAATGTCCTCAGTGGGTGCAGAAGGTCACAAAGTTTCCCACTCTGGCCTTCACATGTACGGCGGAAGAGGAAGAGGGGGAAGAGGAGGCAGGGGAGGAAGAGGAGGCAGGGGAGGAAGAGGTGGCAGACCCCAGGTCTCACCGCAGACATGTCGGCCCACTTTACTGGAGATGGTAAGGTGTCGTCTGGGATTTTACAGGCAAAGATTACAAGATTGAATGAAAAACATTTCAGCAGTTTCTCATACATTTTTACATTTCCATCACTTTGTGTAGTTGTTGGCCATGGATGTCCGCCATGAGAGGAACGTCCTCCTGCAGTGTGTGCGCTATGTTGTCCGAAACCACTTCTTTGGGCTGATGCGCAGACCTCAGAACCAGGAGGAGATCAAGCCCAAAGCCTTACCAGCTATTCCAACTGGAGAGCAAAAAGAAGAAGAAGGGAAGGAAGAAGGATCAGAGGAAGGCCGGGCTGTGGAGGAGAGACCCTCACCAGAACGTGGCACAACAATCCCAGAAGTCCTGGATGGTTTCGAAACTAATAAAGTCATCGAACAGGACCAGGGAGCACCGAGTGACCAGGTGTGCTCAGCACAATCTAATGATCCTGTTGTGGAAACTGCAGGAGAGACATCCAGCAGAGAATCCTCCAGTCATGATTTGACAGATAAAATCACATCTACCTGTAATATGTATGATGATGAAATATGGGAGAGCTCTGGTGCTGTACTGTGAAATCAGAGGAAGTTGCTATATGATTTATCTATATCTATACAATTTGGATTTGTTTCATAAAACTGAGGCATTTGTTATTTGGATCAAATGTGCATCTTTTTCCAGAGAAATTCTTTTTTTTCTGTGATTTTTTTTTTCTAATGCGATAAATGGACGCATAATGTATAGACTTTTTTTTCCTCTTGTAAAATAAATGAATAACTGTGTTGATGGCAATTTTTGTACAGATTTTTATTCTAACCGTGACATGTGAATGTTTGTTCACTGTTTGGCATTTGATTCATACACTTGTATTTACCGGATAAATCAGAGCGATGGGCCGAAAAGTTGCGGAGATAATAACGGAAACTACTTATTTGGTAAAACAAACGCACACTTTTGTAAATATAGTGTTCCAGCTTCTTATCCATGCCACTGACATACAAAATTCCACCTCAAAAGGCAAGAAAGCATGATTTATACTACGTTGACTGCGGCGACTCCGCCCGCTTTGAATGTTAAAGTGCTTAAAACGAGCGCAGCTACCGGAGCCGTTGCCTAGAAACCACCTGAGCTGTCAACGTACCTCTGGGTAGCAACGGTAAAGTCAACTATCGGTATGTGAGTCAACAAGACGGCAGAAGAGCCACATAAATACTGAAAATGCGCAATTGTGAGAGAAAAAAATGTATTTATGCGGCATTTTAGCGTCTTTAAGTAAAAAAAATTAACTGTTTAGTCGCGTCATGGCAACAAGTTGTGTTCGAGTTGAGCCGCCGTTTGTCGAGTTTAACGATGTGAAAGTCGGACAAGTGTACAAGGTAACGGTCACGGCGACAAATACTGGAAATTCCTTGAGGAAAATCACTCTGGGAAAGCCTGCTTTGAAGGTAATTGAGGTGTTTTAATCAACTATACCGAGCTAAAGATGAAGCTTTATTTCCGGTGGAGTTTAACACCGGTTGTTTTATTTTGTTAAATGACCAGCGCGTCTTCCGGTCACTTCCGTTTGTGCTTGTTTCCCGCATGTGACTGTCAGTTTACATGAAGATAACATAAAATAAGCCTTTATTAACCCCACTGAGGGGAAATTTACAGTTACAACAGGAAAGACAATGCAAACATTTAGGAAGTTTAGTGCAAAATTTAAAAAAAAGGACAGACATACATAAATGCTAAATAGAAAAAACATTCTTGTGCATGCCAGTGGTATTGCACATATAGAAATATTGACATAAGTATTAATATTGCACAGATATATTTATGTAAAGTAGAAACATGCCTGTGTAGCACATGTTCTAGATATGAGAAATAATATTGCACAGGCTGTTATTTAAAGTCCAGAATGTTCATCATTATGTCAAGCCACCAATCCAACCCCTGCCAGAATTAATCAGAATTAATAAAAAAAAAGAAATGTCTCTGGAGAGCTTCTTTGAATAGAGGGAGAGATTGTAAATAAAGCAAATAGATATTTAGCAATAAAAAATTATTTTAGCTGTTCAGGACACTTTTTTCAAATAAAAAAACAAAACGATTATTTGTTATGTGTGTGATGACCTGTCTGTAGAAAACTGTCTTGCTTGAAAACATGTGTTTTCAATGGTGCAAAACAAAAGTAGAAGAGTGCCTCTGTGCCAACATTCAGTTTAAAAACTACTTGTACATACTGCTGATGAATTTTAAAGTTGTGTTTTATCAAACTGCTACAATTTCAGGGTGCTGGAAAACAAACAGAACACCTTGGGTACATTTGCATTATTTCCTCACTGAAACATTATTTTAACTACTACTCTGACAGTTATTTTTGACAGAAGAATGCAGTGAAAATCATATTGTAATGGCTTGTTTTCTATCTGGATACATTTAAATATATTTGCTGTCACAAATACTGAAACCTTTGCTTAAAAAAAGGAACAAAAATGTCAATTGATTCCAGACTACTGGTTTGTTTCTTGTGTATTGACACTGTCACATATTGTACAACACCTATTTGCCCTCCTCAGAATGTGAATAGAACAGAATAGAATAGAATTAGGGATGTCCGATATTGGGTTTTTTGCCAATAACCAATATGCAAATATTGTCCAACTCTCAATTTCCGATTCTGCTATCAACCGATATATGTGGGCTATTTAATTGCTTTCAGGTAACATCATATATCTCCTGTTGTAGAATTAACACTTCATGCCTAATTTTATTGTGATGCCGCATTGGATGCATTCTCAAATGCAACAAGGATTTTGCCAGCCTTTACCAGCAAAATCCAGGCATTATTTTATCGGTTTTCATGATAGGCAAAAAAAAAAACACAAGAACAATATTGACTGATATTACAGTATTATGCCATCGGTGGGCCGATATTATCGGACATCCCAAAATAGAATAAGTCTTTATTGTCACTGTTACAAAAACTAGAAAATATATAAAACCGAAATATACGCGCAAGAGCAAATATGGACCAGAATGTAAGCATATACACACAATGTGGAATCAGTTCTGTGGTTAGAGACCTGCTTTAATGTTATCCTCATCTGTCTTGATGCCCTTTTTCTCTCTAAACTTCTATTCCTGCAGTTGTTCAAGTTGACAGCATCTAGCCAAGCTGTGGTGGTGGCTCCAGGTCTGTCTGTGAGGGGTTTGCTAGAGTTCACTCCAGAGACAGAGGTGGAGGTCAGAGACTGTCTTCTGGTTCATATTGATGATGTGGACACACTAAAAGTGCCACTGCGAGGGTGAGAGTGCAATTTCATATCATGTATATTAAACATTTTGTTGTTCATGTACATCAATGCTGTTTACGCCGTCTCTGCTGCTCCAGGTTTCCCAGGGCTTGTTCCCTCTCAGTGGATTCATTAATAGATTTTGGATGCGTTGTCGCCAGCAGTCAGGTGCTCATCAAACATCATCCTATCATCAATAAAGGATCAGCACCAGGTAAATGAAGCAATGGATATGTGCCACTTTATCTGTTCTGCTAATGCAAGTGTGATGTGTTGGTTGAGTAAAATTCAGACGATCAAATGAAATTAATAGCTGCTAAATAATACCTAGCCTATGATAAACGGCCGCGGAAGCGCTTCGGTTTGTTCTGTTAACAGTAAATTGTTCAGAGTGAAGTTTCCTGTTCAGACTTTACATTAATCTCATGTAGTGAATCCAGCCAATGAGAATACAGGTACACATTAATGTGTGTGCGTTCAAGGTGTGTTCCAGGTGCACTACTGTGGGGACTTCCGCCTCAGACTCTCACCCTCCAGTGGAGTCGTAGCAGCCGGCGCCACCCAGCAGCTGAAAGTAGAACTGCACACAGACAGCTCCTGGCAGATTAAGGAGAAGGCCCTGTATGATGGTCCAAGATAACTATGAACAGTTTGATTTGACTAAACGTCAACTCTTGTAGTTTTTGATAAAACTTGAGGCTTTAATATTTTGTCAAAGAGTTAATATTATGTTTGTAAATTAAGCGTCATTTGTGAGTCCCTGCACCTGCAAAATAACAGTTTTTATGTTGTTTTAAGGTTTTGAAAAAGATTTCTGCTTCGTCTGTACCAGGTTGAAGCTCCAGAATCGATCAGCTGTAGTTCTCAGTATCAGGGGTGAGGTGGTGGACCAGCGCTTTGAGGTGTTTGACCTGCAGGTACATCTACAATTAGAATTCATATTGTAGCTAATTTGACTCTGTTTTGTTTGAATGGTGTAGATGACACCTTGTGCTGTTTTCCAGGGCTCTCCGCTGTCTTGTCTGTGGTTTGGCCCTGCCTATTTTGGTACATCCTGTGTGAAGAATGTGGTTCTGAAAAACAATGCACCCGAGGCCTGTGACTGGGTCTGCCTGCTCCAGGAGACTGCTGCTGGGACTGAGGTGGTGAGTGATTCTTCTTTTATTGGAGGATGAACAGGGGCCACTAACTGAGAAAAAACAAACCAAAGCCTTGATTGTGATGACTGTGTATAGGGAACAAACATGCAGAAGAGCACCGACGCTGCCTTGCTGGACAGACTGGAGAGGTGCAGCCCAGCCAGCCATGACTTCTCTCAGATCTTGGTGTGTGTACCTAGACAGGGCCGACTAGGTCCATATGGAAATACCACGGTGGCAGTACGCTTCAGCCCCATCTGCAAAAGGTACATTGCACAGAATAATTGAGGGCAAAAAAAAAAACTCCCACTCCCCGTCGGGGAATCGAACCCCGGTCTCCCGCGTGACAGGCGGGGATACTTACCACTATACTAACGAGGAGCTGTTGAAATGCCAATGAAGATATCCTTTTTGTTCCTTGACTTACAGTTTGGCTGAAAGGAAGAAACGCGATTCTTCAGTCAGCCGGCAAGATTACAGCCTTTTCCTGCTTTTCGAGTCTGTGAAGAGTAAACACGGCTTCTTCAACCTTTGGGGTACTCTCAAACAGCACACCATATTACATTTCATAATACTGAAGACGCTGTTATGAGCCAGTATTGTGGTTCATCTAATTTTGTTTTCGATACTACTTTCATGAATTCATAATTAAAGTCGGGATAGCAGTGTGGCTTCCCTTTGTCTCTGCAGCTGACAGCAGTGTGAAGCTAGCGGTGACAGGCTCTGGACTCCCCGTGTCTTTGGTTCCTGGTCCCTCTCACAGGTTCCACTTTCCCAGCTGCGTGACAGGACAACACGTGGACCTTCTCTGTGTGCTCCAGAACCTGTGCCCTCAACTTCCGATCAACTTCCGCTTCCACAAATTGGCACACTTCAGCACCAAGCCCTCTGCTGGCGTCATTGGCCCTGGACAGTGCCAGGTTAGGATGATGACAGACTATGTTATTTATTCATAAAATCAAGACATATGGGAACTATTTTCTCTCTGTTGTGTTTCCTAGGATGTAGTTGTTTCTTTCAATGCACGCCAGCAAGGGAGCTTCCAGGTGCAGCAGAAGGTGGATGTCTTGGGTCTGGTTGTTCGTCAGAGGGCTGACCACACCACTGAAGACATCACGGAAGTGGAGCTTCGTAGTTTCCACACCATCGCTCTGCATTTTTCTGCCGTCTGCCACAGCGAGACAACACACCCCACGACTAAACTAAACCCTGGTCAGTATTAAGTTAAAAATGATTTCTTATGAAGGCAAAACAGTAGATTATAGAGCTGCAAACAAATGCTCTTTACATTACTGTAACTCAGGTGTGTCAAACATGCGACCTGTGGGCCAAAACCGGCCCTCCAGAGGGTCCAATCCGGCCCGTGGGACGACTTTGTAAAGAGTAAAACTTACAGAGAAGACATTAACTGCAGATTGTACATTTGTAAAACTATAAATTTAAAATAATTTGTAGCCCATGACAAGTTGTTTTGATCATAGAGTAAAATACTAGATTGCTCATTGTTCTTTTGTCTTGTTTTTGTTGTTTTTTGTGCTTTGTCTTTTTTGTCATTTGTCTATTGTTGAGTATCTTTCTTGTCTCTTTTTTTGTTTTGTTTGTGTTGTTTGTTTCGTTTTTTCATTTTGTGTCTTGTTTTCATCATATTGTGTCTTGTTTTTGTCATTTTGTCTCGTTTTTGTCATTTTGCATCTCATTTTTGTCGTTTTGTCTCGTTTTTGTCATTTTGTGTCTCATTTTTGTCATTTTGTGTCTCATTTTTGTCCATTTGTGTCATTTTAGTAATATTTTGCCTTGTTTTTGTTGTTTTGTGACATTTTTTTCACTAAAACAAAGGAAAACATTAGGAGTTGTGGTTATTTCTAGGTTATTGTGCTGTGATTTTACTGGTCACTGGAGATCAAATTGGGCTGAATGTGGAACCTGAACTAAGATGAGTTTGACACCCTTGCTGCTGTAGCTATTTAGAGAGCAAACATGCTGGCCTTGTTCATTTCAGCTGATTTTGATGTAGACGTATCTCCTGTTATGACTGATTTCCTCTCTTACATCAGTGACCAATCCAACTGGACCATGGCCCGATGTCCGGTTCAGTGACCTGGCTTGCTACCGTGGAATGACACGTGTTGCTGTCCTCGGTGCTGACAAAACACGACTCCACGAGCATCACAGAGAGAGGAGTCGGAGCACAGAGGTGGAGGAGTTCCTGGCCTTTCCTGATGACAGAGCAGCAAGCATCAGGCCTGCCTCTCCACACAGACAGTACAGGTAGAGGAATCAGAAACACTGTGCAAAATATGGCAACCATCACAAGACATTTTCGAGATGTCAGAACACTGAAACTCCTGTTCTGTTGCCATGTTGTTGCATGTTGTACTATATAGAATCTGCAAAAGCAAAGCAGTGATGTGGCCCTGTATTATTTTGTCCACAAGAATGGCAAGTAAAAAGAAAAAAAACACCTATAGAAACACATGTTTTTAAGGGAAACATCTGTATATAGTTTGATTTTATATCAAGTTTACCATTTTATGTTCATATCTGCAACATTTTCAACATTCAAAAGGCTTCGTTAAGCATTTTTTGCATTTATTATTGTAATAATATATTGTTTCAAAACAGATTTTGTCTGTTTTTGGACCCAATATGATAATATGGTAGATCCAAGTGAAAAAATAATAGATCATATAGGTGATGATGTACTGAAAAAAAATAGACACCAAACATGGGCATTGTAAATGTGTTGCTATGTGGTATATAAAGGCAAAATTAAAAGTATTCAAAAATGACATGGACCTGTAAGGGTTAGAAATTAACCGATAATAGCAAATGGAAGTCCTCCTAAAAATATGGACTTAACTTATTTGTTTTTACAATATAGTGTGTGTATTGCAAACAACTCTTACTTACTTTCTTTTGAACTATTCATAGATTTTTGATGACGTACTGTGTGTCTATATGTTTCCACAACGTTCCTGTTGTTACCCTCCTTAGGACCATCTTTACTGGCGTACCCCACTACAGCTATGTGGACACCGATTATTCTTTCACCGAGGACGAGGAAGAGCAAAGACAGCGGCATCGACAGATTTATGCAGATTTCATCAAACAGCTCAGACAAACACGACTACAGCGGATCAACAAGAGGTTGATGTTCTTATGAATATCAGAACTGCGGACTTAAAGGCCCATCTCAGGCTTTGATTTGATCTTTTTTCCTTCTTCCTTCTTTGTATCTTTGAAATGTTGTATCCTAAATTGTGTCCTGTGTTGATTGTGGTTTTTAGACAGCAAGAAAAGGAGACAGATGATGTGGACATTGGAATTGTTCCTTCTCAAGGGCTTGTTCCCCCGACACTCCGCCTCAGCGACCTGGAGAGCCATAAGACCTCTGAAACCAAGGTGAAGTGCAGCAAGAATTCCTCAGGAAGCAACAGCAGCTGTCCCCAAAACTCTACGTCCAACATGCAGCAGGTCAGCAGTCAGGTAAGATCAGAGGTGGTCCTAAGAAAACAAATATTTCAGACGAAATCTTTCTCTTTATTCTTCCTTTCCGTTTCCATACTTCTTTGCAGGTTTCACTGGTGATGTATGCAGTTCCCTCTTCCAGCCAGGAGGTGGCAGACTGCAACAGGACTCTGACAGCTGAGGAGCTCTGCCAAGTTGTCATAAGTCAGACTTTTGTATATTTAGGAATATTTTTTACTTTCCCCAATATGAGCAGTTAACAGCGTTAACAGCGCCTTATGGGCGAATGAACAACCTTGGCGGAATACTGCGCTCTCTGAGTGCTTTCTAGTTTAGTTCTTTAACCTATTCAATACCAAGGTTTTGGTAGCCATCCCTAACTCCATGGATACCTCACTGTAATATATGCTTACATTTTATTAATTGATGGATTAGAAATTAAAATCTACCCCAAAAGCTTTGACAGCTGCTGTTCTATAAAAGATTTAGTTCAGAAGTTCTGAAGTCAACTCTGAGATCCAATGCAACTCTTATTCTAACAGGTGTTTTGTGTTTTAATGTGCCTTTCTCACTCTTTCCTCATTAGGTCCCTTGTTAGTGAACTTTGACGACGTGTGTGTGCAGTCGGTGTGTGTTCAGACGCTGGAGCTGATTAATAAACTGTCGGTGTACGTCTGGGTGCAGCTGGAGGTGGACAGTCCTGAGCTACAAGGATCCTCACCCCTCTCCCACGTCCTGCCTCCCCACTCACGCATCACCCTACCCCTGACGTTTCAGAGCAGAAAGCTGGGTTTCTTCTACAGGTTGGTGGAAGCAACACCTCAGCACACCTTTGTAACGTGCAAACCAATGATGCAGCGTGTTTTCTTTCCTGCAGGCCGGTGTCCTACTCTGTTAATCAGCAGCACCCAGGTCAGATACTGGTCAAGGCCCATGTCGTCCCCTTGACTCTGGAGCTGTCCACCCACTGCCTGGTGCTCCACCCCACTCCCACTCTTCTTGCCGCACTGGGATACAGGAGCTCAGTAACCCTGAAGAACCCGTGTAACCGTGCTGCTGAGTTCACATGGCAACCAGTAGTCACAGAGAATGGCATCCTGTTCTCTGTTCGACCGGCTACAGGTGCTGCAAAATAGATTTAGTGTCCTAGGGTGAACCTTGGTTGGCATTTTCAAAACCTAAAGATCAAGTTCTTCTCTCTGTACTGTGTTTTTATAAAAGTATATTCAGCTGATAGATTTGCATGCTTGAATTATGTGGGACACAGCAAACCTGCTTGCCTTCTCTCCAGGTGTGGTGGAGCCATACAGGGAATTGGATTGTGAGGTGGTGTGGCATCCGTCTTTCTCCTCGCCGTCAGAGGGAGACTTTGATCTCCATGTCCATGAGGGGGACACACAACGCCTACACTGTGTTGCCAAGGTCTGTCCCTCACTCAGGGAAGCTTACTGATCATTTAATGCTGTAGTCCTTGAATAACTTAAAGTCGTACTTGACACATTAGAGATTGAAACACTTACTCTCTGTACACTTGAAGCTCCTCTGTTTATAGTTAGTAGCTGTTAAAACATGAAGCTACAGTAGAGTCTGGTAGGAAGATGTTTTCACAGCAGTTTGTTCACTATCATCTTTCCCTCTATGTCAAAAGCTTAGAAACTTTTTGGATATGGTGATGAAGAAGCAGGTTAAAACTACTGTCGTGGACCGGTTACAGTTAAATTTGGGTCATGCCAGATCCTCATTTTGGTAAACCTGTGTTTTCAGCAACTGCTATCATTGTCTGTTTTAATATGGATTCATGTAGATCAAGTAGATCTGGGTTTTTTTTTCAATGAAGATCACATGAAATGAATGATAAATCCAGTGTAGACATTGTTAATGTGGTAAATGACTATTGTAGCTGGAAATGTTTAATGGAATATCTCCATAGGGGTCCAGAGGAACATTTCCAGCAACCATCACTCCTGTGTTCTAATGCTACATTGTGTTAGCTAATGGTGTTGAAAGGCTCATTGATGATTAGAAAACCCTGCAGTTATGTTAGCACATGGAGAAAAGTGGGAGTTTTCATGGAAAACATGGAATTATCTGGATGAACCCAAACTGTTGAACAGTAGTGAATGTCTGTAAGCTCAGCATGTTCCCAGCCTTTATGTTTTATCCAAGATGAGACATCATTTCAGTGTCAGTGCTCACATATGACCATGTCAAGCTCGCTGTCAGATGCCTGGTTGTTTGTTAGAGACCCGCTGTGTCTTAGCTGGTCCTCAACAAGCTAGTCTTATGACTCGAGTATCAAACACAGCCCCTGTACACTTAAATATGAAGTTTTCACTGTAGTCTCATAGCATCACGAGAGCAGTAAAAGCATTTCAATCCAAAACCACTGAGAATCCAACTCAGGGCGTGCCGTGCATTTTTAGGTCTGCTTTCTTATTTCGTGCTGTCTGGTATTTTTCTTCCTTTCATGCATAAGTGGCCAAACATAAATGATGTGACTTCACCTTGAGAAGACGTAAGAAAGCCACAGCTAAGGTTAATTGCAAAAAATACTTTCAATAGTCTGAGTCATCAATGACAAATGAATGAATAAACAGAAAGAGTCTCTTTGACTCTTTATTTTCAATGTTCAACCAAGCCAAATCCATCAAAGAGGCACATATGGATTTCTACTCTGCAGCAGCCTCAATAGACCAGAACACAATTCAGCAACAAGAACTGCTGTGTTTTAGGTAAAGCTTCTGAAACTATTTTATTTATTGAAAAACTCTTTGTCTCCTGCTGTTATGTTACCATCCTGTAAAGAGTGGAATTAGACAAAGCAGGTTAAGGGAGAGTGGGTCAGTAAAAACGTATCAGAACAGCACAGTGCATTGAATTTCACAGAGCAACGATACGTAACACAGAGAATTTTCCTTTTCTCGCTGTCCTCCTCTCAGGTTGTAGCCACCAGTATCCAGCTGGCAGAGACGCAGGTCACATTTGGATCAGTGCCTCTCAACATGCCCTCTTTAAGGACTGCTGTCTTACACAACACTGGACAGAACCATGGATACTACCAGGTGTCCACACCTAAACACACACAGCCTTGTTTTAGCACATCCTTGTTTGAAGCAAATACAGCCAATGTCTTTACCTGTTTGTCTGAGGCAGGTTCGAGATGTTTGCCCTCTGCCAGGTATGGTGGTGAGTCCTTCTGAGGGTGTGGTGCCCAGCAGGGGGCAGGCTGTGCTTAATATCCACTTCAACCCAGACTGTGTCATCAAGTTTGACACAAGAGTTGAGGTAAGAGAAAAGAAGAGAAGTGGCTCCCTATTTTCGTGTTATGATGGTTGGTCCATGCGTAAATATGCACAGAATGTCTTTATATTACAGATAGCTCTGAGGAGCATGAAGTCCATTGAGCTCAGGGTGGGCGGATCAGTGGAGCCTCCAGAAGTAGACATCAGTGTGGTGAGTGCTTGTGTTTCTGTGAATTTTCCATAACATCCCTGGAAATGTTCCAAAACATTTTCTGAAAATTCCCATAAAATTCCTGGAAAATTCATATTTATTTTTTTTAATGGAAATTTTATGGGATTTTTCCTGCAACTGTGTGGGAATTTTCCAGGAATTTTCTCACTCAGCTCCCCCTGTGTGTTCATATCTACATTTTAGTCACTGTTCAAAGTTGACATAAAAATGGCTAAAAAATTCCTGGAAATTTCCTGAAATTTTCTGGGAATTTTCCAGCAGTCCTGCTGATGTCCTGCATGTAGGTCTTTGATGTTCAGAGAGTGATTAGATTTGATTAGATGCACATTTTTTTCAGTTTTTCCTATACAAAGTCATTTGTCCTAATTTTTAAAATTATACTAGTATTTACCTTTTAGTTAATCAGTTCCTCTATTTGTCTTAGATGCGTGCACACACACCACACACACACACACACACATATATCTATATGTGTGTGTGTGTACATTTCTCTGAGGCTTGAATGTGAGATAAAAACAAGATATAACAAAGAGAGGAAAAAATGCGGTAAAAGAAAAAAACATCCACTCATCCCCCCACTCAGTTCTAACCTCCTTCATGTTACTTCACAGCTTACTTATGGAAACTCGACAGCTGTCTAGAGATAGACTGTCGCAGTTTGGCTTTCTCATTAATTTTACATGCAGGGTTGAACTAAACCATTTGCATATAGGATTTAAATATAATTAGACTTAACAAGAGCTGGTTCCTTATGACTATGTGCTGCTGTAATCCACGTTTGTAAAGTAAAAGTGAAAAGAGGACACCTCCTGTAATATCTAAACTCTGCAGGGGTTTTATCTAATAATTAGAATTTTTTTAGCCACAGGCAGCGTTGTCTTTTGATACCATGTCAGATCACAAATTCAGTAGCATAATGCTTTGTGGATGCATATTATACATTACCAGTTTACAGCAATGGCATTTATTTAGACTTGCTGTCGAGCTGTAGAATGAGTTTTGGGGCCAGTCAGATGCCCCTCTCTTACTTTTACTGATGTATAAGAATCTAAACATCTAAGGCACCTTACACTTTTGCAGAATAGATTTGGAACCTTTGACCGAAAGCATCTTCACTTTTATAAACAACATTTGCTAATTGTTTTATACTGTAATAGCAAGTGATTGTGACTGTATGGAGTGAAAGAAGCATTGCACCAATTCAGAAATATTTGAATATATGAGCAATTAGTAGAGGAACAGTCGTACAGTACCGTGAAATATGTCACATTTAATAGGTCTCCATGGAGGTTCAAAAATCTAAAATAAAAAGCATGAAACAGGTAAACAATTCTTAAAATGTTCATTGTGCTGTAATATCCGAGAGGTACGACATTCCTTTTGTTGGTCATTCTTTCCATCACAGAGCCAATATGGTTGTGCAAATATACAAATATATGTTATAATATGCAGTTGTAGTGTGCAATACATCTATATCTGGAGTTATGTTGGGTTGGTAGCATTCAGAAACAAACTGAACATGAACATGCTCCAAAATAAGATGAGTTATGCAGTTTTGAATAGAACTCTAGTTGGAAATGGACTTATTTATCATTTCTGTGGATTTTCAGTTGTATTCATCCACACACAAGTGATAAAGACCTTGTTCAGTAGAGGAACAAAATAAAGAATAAAGTTAAAAATGACCTTTTTCCTTTTAAACTCTGCATTGAAGTGCATGTGAATGTGTGCATGTCTTTGGAAACAGCGTTGGCTGAGTCTTTGAAAGGAATGTAGTCAAGGATAATCTGCTTTTGTATGCCTCTGGTCATTGAAAATTTCACAGAAAATTATACTTTCTCTTTCATTTTTATTTACTAAAGCTGTGGAGATGTTGGAACCGTTTCCTTGGCGGAGCTTTATTGTTAAGTAGCTCTTAGAAGCTTTGAGAAGGAAGTTTGTAGATAAGTTTTGTCACTTAAACTTAAAAGATTAAAGGCTTGCAGACACTGTTTGACTTAAATGTTTCTGAAAGTTAACTGTGACGACATTTATTGATTTCATGCACTTTGATACACCAAAAATGCGGGTTCAGGCTTCATAGTACATGCAATTTTCCAGGTTTTCAGATATCTGCCTCACAGATTCGTTCGTCACCTCATCTTTGCTCTCACTCCCTCTTTCAGTCACATTTCCAGTTCTGTGGCGTCCATGTTGGATCCCAGCGAGTGAAACCATTTACTCTGACAAACAGCTCCCCAGCTGCAGCATGGGTCGCCTTCCACCTGTCGGAATACAAAGACTTCTCTTTCCAGCTCCCTCAACCTTCAGCAAGTATGTATTGACACGCAATCAATGTAGAATATCCCCCAGGATGAGAGTTGATGTGTATATACTAGATGTACAGAGTGGGCTGCATTAGATTAGACATTACAGGTGTGCTTCAGGTGTTCAGTTTGGCCTGTAGGGGCTGTTTTGATTGTTTCTGTCAATTTTTACAAGCAGAAATGCCACCAGGCATGAGTGTTGTGGAGGTCCAGGGCAACCAGACACTGAACTGCTCCCTTGTCTTCTGCCCCACACAGGTGAGATTTGATCCAGCATCTCCCAGAATGCAAGATACATGAAGATCTTTGCATCCATGAAGGGACTGTTTGATAAGCCTCATAGCCAGGCACAGCAGGCCTATCAAGCATTGTGTTTCTCCACATCTGTCACTAGTGGGCATATGACTGTAGTAAGATAATTACTCTGCCAAGGAATGCTGCAGTTATGTGACAATTAGTGAACGTTTGTCCGTCTGTCTGTCTGTCTGTCTGTTAGCTACATCACTCAAAAACAGACTGGATTTGGATGGAATTTCAGGGAAGGTCAGAAATGACTGATGATGCAGCTTATAGTCTGGATCCACGGATTTGTTAAAGATTTCTGTATCATTGCCAGATAGCGGCAGGGCGTCACTGTAACCATGACAACAAGTGAACGCTACATCAGCTGATTGTGATCCTGCTACATATCCTGGGGACTTATCCATCAGAAATGATCCAAGGAACAACTGATTAAATTGTGGGGTGTTTCTGAGTCCCGTCAATTCCCGCCGTCTGCTACATATTTAGGTCACATGATTCGGTATCATAACGTTCACATGCAGAACACACACCTGTGCTCAATGAAAGGTCATTTAGTTTGTGGGTACATCTATATTAAATGGACACATTCTATGTTGCTGTGATTTCTGCCATGAATTTTTTCAAGTTTTTAGCTGTCAGAAATGATACAACGACTCAGCAGCCTTGATAGAGTACAGCGCTTCTACATGTAAAGAGTGATATTGCATCAATTCACAACTTTAGTCATCTCATGGCCCTTCATATGGAAAGGTCAAACTTACAATATTATATTGCACAGAGGAATCATTTTAATTTCCTTTGAGAAAGCTCTTAGTGACTATGGAAGAAAAAAGTCAGAGCCAGGTTCAGAGAAGGCAGCCATCTGCCTCATCCTACTGGGGTCTGGGTAAAGGGGAGAGATGAAAGGATGGCAGATAGAAACAAATAAACAGCACATAAAGCCCTGTTTACAGGAGACTAGTATCACCCCTATTACCAGGGGACCTTTAGTATATTGTAATGATTGCAGAGGTCTTTTTATCCTGTGAATCTGCAATGTCTATAACATGTAATGTAAAAATTCCACCTTAAAACCACACTAAAGAGTGAGTCTCTCTGCAACAGTTATTATGTCTGCCTAACTATTCTGACTGGCAAATGCTCTGAGAACAATAAAGGAAACGTTCTCTTGCAGACGGCCAGCTATGACTTCTACCTGCCAGTGAAGGTCAATGGAGTGAGATGGCCTCGTGCTCCTCAGTCTGCTTTCTCCACTCCATCCTCCTCGCTGGCCACCGGGACCAGGAAGCACACGGTGAAACCACTTGCTTACTCTGCCAGTAGAGTGACCCAACAGCCGCCATGCATACAGGCCACAGGTGAGCTGGTTTTTAGTACCAGCATTTAAAATACTTGTCACATATCTTACACATGGTCCTAGGATCTTGTACCTAAATGTAATGTTTTTTCTCTTGTTGTGTTCAATCATTTTTAGTGCTGTGTGCCCCTCTGGAAATGTCCCCCTCCAGCCTACAGTTTGATGTCTTACCACAATCTGACACTTATACTAAGGTATCAGCAAATGCATGAGCTCATTACTTTGTTTCTTCCCCTGACTTGTATTTTTTGGCAGTCCTTCTCTCAACTTTGTGGCTGGATTTCATTTTTACATGTCTGTGTAGATTCTCCGGTCATCGTAGGAGCGCCAGTAAAATAGCAGCTGGGCTTCTCTTTTAATTTCCTTCAGACATTTCACCTCTCATCCCAGAGACTTCCTCATTTCCACCATTACACTTCTTTTTCCATCACTTTTACTTTTATCATTCTGAACATCTGACACCTGACATTTTATGACTAATTTTTTCCCACTTTTACTTATGTCTATTTTTTCCTCTGTCGTTTCCTCTTTTCTCCCTTCATAGAAAGTAGAGCTGAAAGCAGTGTGTAAACAGAGTGTGTTTTGGCGTGGGGTCACCGGGGAGAGTGTGTGCTGGTGGATCGACTGCAATGCAACAGAAGCATCAACAAAAGAGAAAAGAGATGGGGAGCTATGTACGGTATCTCCATCGTCTGGCAGTCTGGGGCCTGGCCAGTCCATCTGCTTAGTGGTCAGCATCCGTCCAGAGGCTGTCAGACCAGGTGAGCAATGATGGGAAACACAGTTTCTCTCTATCATCTCATGTCACATCCCTCAGAATATCATTGTACTTGAGCGAAAATTAAGATAAAGTAAAACAAAAACTAAATTCAAATGTAATTGAGTGAAACAATGTTCTCACGCCAGAGTAGACCATTATATCATGCAGCCTTAATAATCTTTGGCAATAGACCATAAAAAAGGAATTATGCTTCACCTGGGACCCATTTCCATCAGACAATACCTAATTATGTCAAGCAGAAAGCCACCAGAAACTGGTCGCTGGGTCTTTTTTGTTTTTGTACAATGCTTTAGTTTTGACTGTCTGTATTTGGGGTGTCAAACATGCGGCTCGCGGGCCAAAACCGGCCCTCCAGAGGGTCCAATCCAGCCAGTGGGATGATTTTGTAAAGAGTAAAAATTACAGAGCAGACATTAACTGCAAATTGTAAATTTGTAAAACTATAAATTTAAAATAATTTCTGGACAAGTTGTTTTGATCATAAAGTAAAATATTATATTGCTCGTTCTTTTGTTGCCTTGTGTCTCATTTTGTAACATTTTGTAACATTTTGTCTTATTTTTGTTGTTTTTTTGTCGTTTGTCTCATGTTGTTGTTGTTATTTTGTTTCTTGTTTGTGTTGTTTTGTTTCCTTTTTGTCACACTTGCTTTTTTGTCTTGTGTGTGTCGTTTGTGTAATTTTTTGTCTCGTTTTTGTCATTTGTCCATTTTTTTTTAGCACTTTTTAACTTTTTTGCATAAGTTTTTTGTCTCTTTTTGGTTTTGTTTCATGTGGTTTGTTTCATTTTTTGTCATTTTAGTCTCATTGTTGTCATTTTGTGTCTCATTTTTGTCATATTTTGTCTTGCATTTTGTTGTTTTGATCATGACTAAATGTTTTGTTCCTTTGTAGATACACTGTGATCTGTAAGTTGTAATGTGAAAATGATGAACTGAGGCATATTATTGCTGAAATTGAATTTATTTTTCTGAAGAAATTTCAGGTTGTTCATTATCTTTTGTTTATTAAATGTGAACATTTGAAGAACATACTTTTTTGAATGAAAGCAAAGGAAAATTTTGAGTTTTACAGGTTAATATGCTGTACTTTACGATGAAATTGGGCTGAATGTAGCCCCTGAGCTATAATGAGTTTGACACTCCTGGTCTATATGAAGCCACCAACCATCTGGCTTGAAGTAAGGAACGATCCCAGGAGTCACAACATTTATCAAGTTGTCTTGAAGCAGATGAAATATACATGAATTTCCTGTAGAATCTGAATTGTGAATGATACGCCACTAGTCATGTCATATGCAGTGCAGCTGAGTTGTGTTTTCATTCTTTAATCCACATTGTACCACAGAACAGCAGTTACATCTGCGTTCCAACTATTAAACCTTGTTTCATTCTTAAATTGGAGACCTCACATGGGCGATAGTTTTCCAAATGCGTACCGATGAAAAGTAGAAAAAGAGTCTTTCTTTGCCTCCCTTTTTTTGCTCCACTGACACCAAAACAACCCAAGTTCCTTCAGCCATAACCATCAAGAGCAGTGATGTATTTAGGTAAGTATAAGTGTATGGCATTCACAGAGGTTTTCTATTTGGGCTGCTAATAGTAAGCTGCAAGTAAACCCTTAATGGACACATCTAAGTTCACATTCGTCCTGCACTGACTGGCTTGTACATGAAGAAATTTGGATATTTTTCTCTCCTAGGGTCTGAAAAAGTGATGAAGCTGTCCCTCCCTCTTTACCTGGGAGACGAGGGAGACGAGGGGATAGGAGGAGAGGACGGACATCAGCCCTACAGGGAGCTGTCCATCACCATTACCTTCCAGCTTCCCAGAATCATCCTCCACCCTCCTCAAATTCTTCTCACCCCGGTACCCCTGGACAGCAACACAGAAACCACACTTACCTTGCTGGCTGTAGGTTATCCAAGGTTGGTTCAAACACACACACACACACACACACACACTCCAGGCCGTTTTAAACAGCATGGATCATGACATACGGACAACTGCTTTGTGATCACAGTTGTAGCTGTCAGCTTTTTTGGGTAGACTGAGCAATAACAATGATAGACTTTTATTGAGTTAATGTTTTTCTGACTTGTGGCAGTTTACCATCTGTGTTGAGCCATTGGAACTAAATGGATGCCGAGGAAACAAAGCCACACTCACAAACTCACAACATCATTTATTTCAGTGGGATTTTTATCAGGATTCATCGACTGGCACGTCTGCAGTCATGTTGGCTTTTGGATTTCACATTGTAAGCCAACATGCTAATCCACATTGCTAGGTGGTTTACGCCGTTGTTCAGATTTCAGAGTGGACAGAAATCTGGCTGCATTATTCCAGTTCTGGCAGCACTTTTAGTACCGTGTTCCCATGACTAAACAGAGGAGGAAGATGCATATTTTAAGATCTTTATTCTTCTCACAAAAACATACATCAATCAGCCACATTAAAACCACCTGCCTAATATTATCAAGGTCCCAATCATGCCTACACTGCAAACGCTGCAATCAATGCAATAAATTAGAAATGTTTCTGTCTAGTTTTTGTGCTTATCATAGTACCATCTCAGAACTACTAAAATAAATAAAGATAAATCTGGATACCAAAAAAACTTATCAGTTTTGATGCTACTTCTTCTTTGGACTAATTTAGGTACAGTTCAAACTTTTAAATAGACTGAGGCAACATATCTCTGACATTTCTGGTTTTAGCATTTAGAGTCAGAAAGGTGACGACATATTCACTTCCTCCATTGCTGAGCTGATGACACGCAGCTGACAATGTGACTGTGAAAATGGATGCTCTTTGTAGTTGTACTTTAGCTATGAGTGTCTAGATGTCATAAAACATCAACAAGTCTGCTTTAGGCTGAGGTTCAGCCTTTTTTTCTAAGCACCACAGAGAGATTAATCCATCCATCATCCATCCATCCATCCATCCAGCTGAGTGTTTTGTCAACACGTATCCACAAAACACACATGTGGACTGGCCGGTCAAATTCCCATGACCCCCTGAGCAACTCCGAAGGGTAAAGAGTAAGTCCACTGTTCCACCAGCAGGACGGTGTTCCTCCTGAATCTGAAGTTGAACCATCAGCTGGAGCCTTCTTTCCAGCACCCCAGAATAAACTGATAACTGGAGCACAATCCCTGGTTCCCCTTTTTGAAAACTGGATCCACCACCCTGTTCATAAACATGTTGGCTGAGTTCAGGTGCTAAAGCCAGCCAAAGTGCTGCTTCTACTGTCCGACAATAATAAAATATTATTGCTGAAGGTTCTATCTATCTATCTATCGATCTGATATCAGCCTCTTTTTCCATTTGCAGTGGAATAAATGTATCGGCTCAAGTGGATGAGATAAAAATGGAGGATGGTACAAAGATACAACCTGTCAGTGTCATCTTTCCAGAGGGTAACACCATCCCTGCTCAGGACCATGACAAGGTACAGTCCTTGTTAACCCTATGAAGAAAAAGACCCACAGGACCGTCTCACCAAAAACTCTGTTACTGACACTGACTTGCCATAGTGGAGGTTTTTGTGTCATGTGGTCTAAATTCAGTGTAAATGTGCCATATTTGTGTCAATACAGAGTTATGGCATCAAATCTGTCTTCATCTGGTGATCAGAGGAAAAACACTAGAAAAGTGTGATTAATTTTCTTGGTGACATTTCAGTTAAAATACCTTCTTGATCTGTAAAATAATGGAGCCTTTTTATTCTATCTGCAATCTGCCCCCAACAGGAAGCCAGTGTTGCGTCTCTGCTCTGCAGTGTGTCGTTCTGCTCCGCTGTGCCTCTGTCTCTTTGCACAACCATCACCTTTACTGATCACCTGCACAACAGGTAACCTTGTTCTCACCTAATTTTAGTCAACAATAAATCAAGATATTGTAATTTAGTTCTCATCAGGGAAACTTTGGCTGAATTGTGATCAGCAAATTTGTAAATTAGCTCCTGTGTCATTTTTTCTATTTAAATAGACAATCTTTGACCTTACAGGATCAACTCTTTCCTTAAGTCATGTTTAAAAAATGCATTTAAGCTGGAACCAATCTGCCAGTGTATTTTATTCCGGTCTTTCTCCTTGACTCTGTGTTTCCTCCTCAGTTTTAAGGCTAAGTTGTATGTCATATGTGACAACTGTCTGCTGACCGTCTGGCCCTACATGGCTCTGCACCGTTCCACACAACAGATAGTTCTCAGGACAGGTACTCTGTCACAAACACAAGATTGGGAGAATACACCTCTTGGTAATTTAAAAATGTTACTTGTTTCATGTATTCTCCTTGTGTCTGAATGCCATATGTGTCGTTTAGGGGCGAGAGCCGTTGAGGCGATCCTTCAGCGCTGTCACACACCAAGCCCTGCCTCTGGAATAACTTCATCATCATCTTCATTTGATCACAACAGCTCAACAATGAGGAATTCAGGTCAGAAAATGAAATGGACATGTTATGGGTGATGCATTTGTTTGTCTCTTTGTACCAGTTTGGTAGATCTCTATATTTTTGCATGACAGTCTTTGCATCTACCATTCTTAGAGTCCATTTCAGGTAGTGACAGTATGAGCGGACAGGCCAGCAGGGACACAGAAGTCTCTCCTACAGCAGAAACCCCGACCAATCTCAGCGTCCCAGAATTCCCTGCTGCCAACACAGAGACGGGACCATACTACCAGAATGTATTACTGGCTGTGGAGAGGTGGTTTAGCCTCTTTGGATGGCCAGATGGACCACATCCTATCACTGTACCACACACACTCAGAAGGTAGGATCAGCATTTCCTCCAAATTTAGCTCAAGCTCAAACCAAATGTAGAGTTTGGTGGATGTTAATAGGACTCCACTTCTCTATTCTTATTGTGTGTCTTGTCTCTTTTCAGAGTTGTGTCAAAAACTCGGACAAACAAATCCAGTGGACGGACTTCTAGTGTCAGGCAAAACAAAGATACAAGGTGGGTGTGTATAAAACAGCAGACGCTCTGAAGGAGTTTAAGTTCATCTGGCTCAGGATACATGCATTCAACTTTCCGGCTGTTAAATCTCTGTATGGGTGTGTGTAGGTCTGTAGTGGACATGCTTCAACACCTGACTGGCAAACAGATTCCTGGTATTCCTCACTGCCAGAACTTTTCCAGCCATATAGACCAGCGCACGAATCAGCTGCTGCAACAGCATGAAGCTATACTGGCTTTTCTGAGGTAGACCTTACACACACAACTTGTCATCAACATGTGGCAGTCATTTCACATACACTTGTATCTGGATAAACGCCTCGTTCACTTTAAGGCAGACATTAGTATGACTGTGTTACTTGGTCACACCTAAAATATTTCTGGAACCTTCATAACAACACAAGAATCTGGACTGAATGTCATCAGCAGTACAAAGTAAAATGTGCAAGGAAGAAAATTCAACATGTAAAATTGCTATAGTGCACCACAAAATGTGACAAATGAGCAAATTGTACGTTTCTGAGGAGATTGTTCCCATGTCATATCTGCCTTTAAAATCTTCCTGTCTTTAAAACACTGTCTCTAAAGTTTCTCTTCATGCAAACAATGTGGTTGAATTTGTAAACATCCAGTGAAACACTGACATATGTACAGTATTTTGAATTGAAATAAGATTCCTAACTTGGCATCTGATCAGGCTAATTCCTGGGTAGCTTTTCTGTGGTGCAGACAAGGAAGGATGTGGGTTGCCAATGAAATCACAATGTATGTTGAAACAGTATGCATTTTTGACAGTTTGGTCAGTATTTGTGCGATACTTCTGTCACTGAAATAGGAAATGCTCTTTTGAGATGCTTTTTTATGTTGAATTTTTTGCAAAAAAAAGCTACTTTTGTAATGTTAAATACAATGTTTTTTTAATGTCAGTTTTGATCCCCACATTTTTCCCTACGGTTGTTGTCTCACTCTTTGAGGGATTTCTTACTCAGGGTAAATATTCTGGGTCTTTAGTGTCATGCCAGGAGCATACTGTACATGCAAGAGTCCCTCTGTGATTGGCAAAATTGTACTTTGACAGGTGGAACCAACAATGTTCCATGATGTTATACCTGAAAACATTTTTAAAAATGACATTGTAGAACACTTTTTTCTGTCCACTGTAATTGTGTGTTTAGGGTGCAGGGAGCCTGCCTTTGTCATATCAGACCAGAGTTCTTACTAGATGCACTGGAGTTTAAACACTGGTGCTCCCTACAGGTATACATTTTTATTAAGCCATATTACTTCCTCTAAATTAAGTTTTATAGTATTGGAATGGAAGATTATAAGTGACTGCTTTAGTGTGGCCTCATTGTTACATGTCGATTGTGTTTCTCTCAGTCTAACGATGCAGAAAACGACTTGGACTTTAAAACTGTTGATTATGAGTCTCTGAGCAAACGATCCTGGACTGACGTGCTGCTACAGATATACAAGGTGAAATACAAAAGGTGTCTGGTTACATTATATGCCTTATCTTTAGGTTCTTTAACTTTACAAGTACTTTGATTTCTATGTGGCGTTAATAGCTGTGATTTCCTCTCATCAGTCCCTTGCACCTTTTATAGCTTACCTTCCTCCCTATTCCTATCCTTTCTTACAAGTGGTTATCAGTAAAAATATAAATATTTACAAGATTATCAAATAACGGTTACAGTTTTCATTTCATCTTTATATATTAGATAATTGAAGATT
Organism: Amphiprion clarkii; assembly: GCA_027123335.1. Lineage (NCBI taxonomy): Eukaryota > Metazoa > Chordata > Actinopteri > Pomacentridae > Amphiprion > Amphiprion clarkii. The sequence goes on along the minus strand of CM049590.1, from coordinate 1,536,011 downwards.
ATGTTGATTTTAGGCCTGAAAACAACAAAAATGTCAACTATGATACCAAAAGTCCTGCAATCATATATTGACCCATTTGGTAATCTTGTAACTATCAGTTATTATAATCATACATCACTTCACACATACTGAACTCATAGCAGCTCAGTGACAGTCAGAGAACGTTTTTGTGTTGGGAACCCAGTTAAATACCACTATTGAAACTCCTCTGCACATTGCCAGGTGCTGGTGTTGTGTCGCGTGTCAGAGAACAAAACTCGGAACTCCAACGATGTAGAAGGAATGCTCTCCATCAGTTCACAAGCCCTGGCCAGTAACGTCTATTCATCCTGGGAGCTACAGCTGCTCTCCTGGCTCAACATGCACTACCAGAACATGAGGGAGACTGCATGGAGTACAGGTAGGACACACAACATGTGCATTATTTTAAATATATCCATAGTCTGCAACAATCTTTAAGTAACGTCCACATAGATGGTAAGGTTTCCCAACAACGTTGCCCAGAAAATCACATTGTCTTCCAATAGCTTGCCTTCCTCCCATAGTGCCATCTCTTCACCAGATACATGATACACCTGCACTTCCTGTCCATGCGATGAATCAGACCAGGCCACCTTCTTCCATTGCTCTATTGTCCAGTTCTGATGCTCACATGCTCATTATAACCACATTGGAAATGGTGCCTCTCCAACCTTTTTAGTTCTTTGAGGAGTTTTTCATTGAATATTTTGTACATTTCCTATTTTCTGAGTTAAAGTAGACTCTGTGATAGTATTTCTTGAAAACTAGAAGCAGAATTTTGTATCCTTCTTTAAGACATAAAGCAAAAAATATTCCAGTTGATGCCTTATTTCTGATCAGTCGATTCATAATAGTAGTTTCTCCATTTTGCTGATCTGCAGGTGGAATCCCATCTGCACGCTGGATAGTGAACTTTGACTTGGACTTGACAGATGGACTGGTGCTGGCTGCTCTGCTGGCTGCCTACTGCCCTTATCTGGTGTGTGAGTGTTTGCACAAGTGGGAGAGCTGGTTTTTGCCAGTGTGA